>OX578242.1:2903531-4103531 GCA_951216915.1 Tetheella fluctuosa | reverse complement strand
AAAAAAGCTCTTCTTTTTATTTGTTAACTTTGTTTTGAATTAGTCTACAGCTTCATTTAAACATAAAAAAAAAAACTTTGTACAAACTATTCCAGTTGCCAAGAAAACTGGTTCAGGTGTACATACGGCGCGTGCGTGGACGGCACTGCTCCGTGCAACGGCATCCAGGACTGCGCCGACAACTCTGACGAACTCCTGTCGAGGTGTCGCAACGAGACTGATGAAATCAAGTAAGATATCTACATATTACCTTCCATAACATGCACCGAAGACATGGTCAGTCGCTGGGAGCTTGAGACTGTTCATTGGGGAGATTTGTAAGAGAGAGATGTAGACATACTTGGACTGACTATGAACAATGAAGTTACTGCATTGATCATCTGTATATTGGTGAATGAAAGAAGTTCCACATTTTAAAGAATAACGTTTGGGTTAGGCTTGACTCAGCTGAGGGTAGGGTGTCAGGGTAATATCAAGATTAATTCGTAAGGGGTGGACCTAGATGCCTTTGTGTTTGCTTGATTCCCATTGGGAGTTAGTGGTTCATAGACTTACGTAATCAATATTAGTGCACTAAAATATGTTTGTTTGTAACGTAAGGTGCATTGTAAATCTTTACTTTGTGAAATAAATACTATAATACACTCCTATAAATTACATTTTTAAATATTTTTAATTTGGAAATTATTTATTTGAGCCGTTTGGGGTTGAAACAATAGGGCCTTGGCGTCCCAGTGCCCGCTCACTTTATAGAGAAATCGCCAAGCGATTAGTCGACTCTTCAATTGACCAAAGGGCTGGCCTTTATTTTGGACAAAGAATTAGCATTGCCCTCCAACGTGGCAATGCTGCCAGCGTTTTGGGCACTTTTCCTGTTGACAGTGATGCGGATGATTTTTTTGATGCCCTGTAAGCCCCCCCTTTTTGTCTTTTCTTTTAGATACTGTAAATAATAGTTAAGTGGTCTCTTTCATTTTTAAATATAAGTTATAAAAAAAAATACATTTAAAAATATAAAAAACAGTAGGTACCCCACCGGTATCGGGAACAGGGTCCTAGTTACCGGTGGTCAAGGCTCCAGAGAGAGGAACTTCCTCACTATGCGTGCCGTCTCCAGGAGCACTGCCTTCTGAATTTGGCCCTTGATCCAGCCGTCCAACGCGAGCCTCTTGAGGTGTTTATCGAGGCTCTTGGCCATGGGCTGAAACGATTATCAGTACAATGGTTGCCGAGTCAATATCCCACATGTCGACAACCTCGTGTGCTAGATCAAGATATTTGCTTTCTTATTATTATTATTGTAGCCCCTCCCTGGATCCGCTACTGATTTGGTAAAAGGTATATAGTACAAAGCCGAGATGGGAATTTACCATCACAGATAATGTTTAAATGGTCCCACTTTATGTTTTTCCACAGAGGCCAATTCAAATGTCAGGATGGTAGTTTCATACAAGCTTGGAGCCACTGTGACGGTGTAGTCGACTGTCCTGACGGATCAGATGAGACAGTCCGCGCATGCGCAGATAAAACCTGTCAAACACATCTCTTCCAATGTGCTTACGGCGCTTGTGTCGACCAAGGATCTGATTGCAATAACGTAAGTATTTCAAGTCGAATTTCCCTTAACGGTAATGATGTACAACGATCCTCATAATCAATGCACAAAGATTTTTCTCATCATCTTCATTAGACTTGTTATGAGCAATCGGTCAATAGAGCAGGTATGTGTTAGAGTGGAGTTCACGTCATGACTGACTGACATTCTCAAAAATGTAGCTCGTTTGGGCTGGATGCGGATAACAAGGAGCCAAAAGAAGTGGTGTACTTTGGGAGAGGCCTATTTCAAACTGTAATCTACGAAATGCTGAAGAAGTTTAATCTTTAATTGTAATAACGTAGAAATGAATCTCCATTAAATTCTCTTTCGTGGACGACTTGCTTATAAATGCAAACAGTATTTTTGTGGACTAGCAACTTATTTAGTTGATGTTTCAGAAAAAAGAGTGCGCTGATGGATCGGACGAAGATAACGAGCTTTGTGGACGAGAAGTAACCCCTGATGTAACACCAAGGTAAATGCCTTTAAAAAAATATCTGGGACAAATTAATTCTACGTATTGAATTATTTGATTGTTACTTGACTCATACTAAAATCTTGATAAAACTCTTCCAGTCCACCCAAAGACACAGACTGTGTCCTGCCACCATATCCAGAACGCGGTATCTATGAAGCGGCAAAAGCGCCAAACGCGTCGCCTGGTCAAATATTTGAGTATGCACAGCTCACTTATTCCTGTCAGCCTGGATTCGGAGTGGTGGGGACGAAAGTGGTATCCTGTTTCAAAGGCCTATGGAATCCCCCAAAAATGCCTGAGTGTGTCCGTGAGTATTGGAATCGAAGATTATTTAAAAAAAGGTTTGCCACAAGGAGTACACTTGAGGCCACACTTTTTCCTAATTGATATTCTTACAATTATAAATTTGGACGCATTATTCTTTTCAGGTTTCTGCAAACTTAACAAGGATCCAAGCGTCACGTACCGTTGCGTTATCACAGGAAGCCACGATGCCCATGGCTATAGAAACTGTGGTGATCAAGAGCCGATCGGCACATCAGTCAGACCCGTTTGCAACACCCCCAATTACTATAACACTGGTCTTCTGCCCAACATGAAATGCTACGAGGACGGCAGTTGGGACTACGTCGCCACTTGCCTACCAGGTTTGAGCAAAAATGCCACTAATGTTACTATATTAATAAAGGATAAAATTGAAGTGTACGTTAGCAACTTCCAGTATAGTGGTCCATTGAATAATAACGTTAATGCAGCAGCCACTCACAACCTGGAGTTTATTATTAATGGGGATGGTTGGAAAAGACGAAGGCCGCAAAATACCATAAAAGATATCAATTTTAATATAAAAAACAGTACGGTTCTCATTAATTCTGATGATAGAATTTATTTTAGGGATAAAAAATAATTTAAAGAAGACAAGGTAGTAAAAAAAGTATTATAGCAATTAAGATTCCTAATTATACGTAATTTATTTTAGATTATTTATTTAACAAATGCCTTATAATGAGCCATTAACTAGATAATAATTAAACTATTCCTACATAATAACTTTGCAGTATTTGGTTTCTGAAGAAAAAGCGGTTACCTTAGAATTAGCAAAGTGACGAATCGATCACCAGCCAACACACCTCTAGCTATAGGTACAGTCAGCAGATGTCTATATTTATAAACTTTAGACAATATTGGATTTATTAGCACCTTCTATTTAAATATTTTTCATTATTCATTTATTCACAAGTGACTGGATAAGTATGACCATTTATTTATATCACTACTACCAACCTACCAAAGATCCTTTACAATTATACGTAATAATTTTTGTAAATTAAATCGTTACCAAATATTCTTTCTTAGTGGATGTCAACGTTATAAAAAGGATTCTATATTCCTCAGATTTCTAACCCTAGTGATTTAGACTATACGTTGATAGGTCAAGTAAGAAAATAAATACAAAAAGTAATAATTACAGGTAGGAAAGTTGGCGGCGCGTTGTCTTAAGAGGACAATGAAAAAAAATTACATATATTTAAATTGTTGATTCCCCAAAACTTTGTGAATTTTCAATTAGAAGTTCTCTAAGGACGTATTTATTTTATTTTATGGTGCTCGCTTATGGAAAATATCGTCCTCGAACATCGTCTGCATTTATAATATTTAAGTTAGGAACTTTTTTAAATAGAACTTTCCGTGGCATTATATTTATAGTTTTGAGTACCTAGCAAGATAATAATAAAATAACCTTAATCTATACCTACTTAAATAAAATTAAAATTAAAAACTACTTACTTATAAATAAAAAATTTGCCCCAAATCGCTGCCGAGCGGAAGTGTGCCAAAAAGGCTGGCAGCATTGCCACGCTGAATGGCAATGCCAATTCTTTGGGCAAAATATACGCCAGCCTTCTTGTCACGGGAAGCCTCAATTAGTCGAAAAGAGACCTCTTTAAACAAGCGATGAGCCTCCGGTCCCCAAGGCCCTAGAGTTTCAACCCCAAACGCCGAAAATATGTTAGTCCTCTGTAGACTAGCATACTTGCGACGCTTGAGTTAGGATGATTATTATGATTATCTATATAGTATAGATACATATACCGCCCCGTGGATTCACCCGCGATCCCGTAGATTACGTAGGACCGTCCCGTAGACCTCCCCTAGGAGATGGATTTTAAAACTCTTCCCTAGTGTATCTCAAGGAATATATACCTACTCTTAATTTAAAATCTCTAGGTTTTATTTATTTGTCCTTTGTATAGGCACAGCATAAAAAACATACAGTGGTCTATCGCATCTATTGCTGCATTGTATCCCAAGCGAGTGTATGGCAGCTTGGGCTCGCTACCGCCCCTCTCTCACCCCGCAAGCCCCGCACGATTGCTCTGTTTAGTCGTGTCCGTTGGCCGACTGTAAGAGTTACATAGACTGTGGTATAGGCTTGTGTTTGACCATGATCTCATGATACTTGATGATGTGGCCGAAGGTGGTGTTTGGTGACAGATTTTCAACATGAAGGTAGCCAGCCAAGCAAGTTACAAAGTACCTACCCTACCATCGTGCCTAGGGTTTCCTCACGATGTTTTGGAACGGAGGCAACGGAGCGGTTTCACCCGCGTTCCCGAGAAAAAAAGTAGCCCATGTCCTCATCGCGATCGGTTCAGCGGTTTAGGCGTGAAAAGGTAACAAACAAGAAAAAAACAGTATTATTAAATTATTAAAAAAAAAAAAAAAAAAATTTATTACATTAAACACTAAACATAAGGACCCAGCTGAAATTTATGTTCCTAATTCATCTACAAGTCTTTGACAATGTTAGATGCACATTAAATGTTAATAGGATGGTTTTTGTAAAACATTTTATTTAAATAAATTATTCATTTTATCAAATAATTGTGTCATTGTTTCAATTATTTACCTTGTTCCACCATCCTATTAACATATTTAGCACATTAAAAAATAAAACTGACGTATTAGATTTTTTTTATTTATTTCTTATTTTGTCTATGCTACAATACATGGAGATAAGGCTGCCAGACCATGTGAGCGGAGCGAAGAGAATTTAACCAAAATAAATCTCATTATGTTATATTAAAGTTAGCAATATTTATTTCACATTGTATAATATAATGTGTAAAAATTCATTCCATTATATAATATATTTTCATTAAGCATAAATGTTTTAAATATTTACAATCAATGTATAAAATACAAACTATGATATATAGAAAACATCCTCAAACCTCTCGCTGCTGTCGATAGGCAAGGTTCCCAACGGGCTGGCAGCGTTCCCTTTTTTGATGGCCAAGCTTATGCGTTGGCGGAAAAAGCTCCCAGCCCGTCGGTCTCCCGAAGCCTCGATGATCTTGGATTATACAATCCGAGCAAATCGGCGAGCCTCGAACCCCCACGGGCCCATGGTTTCAACTGCGAATGGCATGAACAAAAAATTTGAACCAAGACAAGCGTATTTTTTAAATATAATTATAATAATTTTCATATTGTATGGTTGTATTATTTAATAGACTTAGAATTTATTGCAGACTGTAGATATATTATAATTGTAGGTACTATTATACATGTGTATATATTATTATACCTACTTGAATTGTTTACAATTGAAATTATATTGTATGAAATCTAACATTATTTGTTTTAAGCTAAATGATTTTTTAAGATACACAATATTTACCACCATTTTCTCGTAAATAAATATATTTCATTTCAATCCATTCCATTTAATTTCCAAATAAACTATGTGTAATATACAACGTGTTCCTTTCGACGTCGCATAACTCTAAGGTTATATGCTGTAAGTAAAAATAATACAAAAAGTCCTAGAACAAGTGCTCCAAAAATACATAAGTAGTTTCGAAAATAACATAGAAAAAATGTCTATAAATAACATAGCATAGACCTAGAAAAAAAGACAGACAGACGGACAGATAAGAAACTATTGAAGCACCAAAATGGTGGCGACGTAACTGTGTGTGTGTGTGGTTCGGAGCGTAATGGCGGGCGGCCGGCTTAGAGTGGTGTGAATGGGTGCGTGCCGGACTGCTTCAATATATGAGACAGTGCTATACCAGCGAAAGAGAAGGAAAGTAGGTAGGTAAGAGGTAGGTCGTTGCTTCTCTTTTCATAGTATAATGCTGTCTCATGATCTTAAGATAAAATCTTATAGTATCTTCAACGTGTGTGACCCCCTTAATTGTTTTATGAGGTGGCGTCTGCCTTTTTTCTAGATCCATGCCCGTATGACGAATATTTATTATGCAAAGTTGACAAAGTAATAATGGTGTATTACTGCGTAAGTTTGGCAAAGTCAAATGTCAACTTTAAAGCTAAGAAAATGCGACATTGTCATATTTCACGTAAGGGTGTTTTACATAAATATTTCTTTCAAATTATTTAATATGAAAAATTAAAACGAAAAAAAAAATATGAAAAATAATTCATATGCCAATTGATTATTTGACTTGGTCTCATTAATATCTACCAGAGTAATGGGATATCAAAAGGAACACGTTGTATATTTTCTCTTGTCTGTACGTTCATCACTCAAAAGCATCTCATTCGGTACTTAATTAGTCTTATATCTGGTAGGTAAATACAAGTTATATTATCAGAGCCGGATTAGCCATATAGCAGGAGTAGCAAATGCTACGGGCCCCGCACCTCTGTGGGGCCCACACAAAGGCGCGGGGCCCGCAAAAATAATTACACATCATAATTATTGAGAATGTGATTTATTACACTGAAATAGTGATAAAATTCTGTGCGCGGCCAAAATTATGTAGGCGTTGAAAAAGCTTACAAATTTTTGATGCAGAAATAAACTTAAAATGATTGAGTAGGAAAATTATTGAATTCTTACTTACTAACATTTATAAATCATGCTACAATCTTAATAAATGTCTTTCATATCTTTCAAAAGACTAAAATTGTGTGATAATATCCCTGCGCGACCAGCTCTTATTATCTAAAAGTTGGTTCTGCATCTGAACCATAAGATTAGAGAACCTGAACCAAGGGCCCTTGATTATTTTCGCTTTAGGCCCCGCGCTAGCTTAATCCAGCACTGGTTGTATTATACAACAAAACTAATTAAGGTAGTGGTATCTATATCGTTTGTGCCATGTTCCATCTAAATGGAACGCGAGTGTCAAAACTGTATTAAAAAAATAGAATTTCAGCAGGAGTAGGATGGTAGATACCCCCAAATAATATAGATATTCCACCTGATTAAATTATTGTGGCTAGGGACCACGATCCGAGTATTCGCTAATAAATAAATTAACTCGTAAATATGCCGAGTGCACAGGAAATTTTGATAGCGCGATGTAGATTCTTGTGGTGCCATCTATCTACGGGTAATAGAAGTTCCTTTATATGTAGTAGATAGATGTCGCTACAAAACTATAAATATGTTATTCTTAGATAAATAACTATTAATCTCAGTAGGTATGCAAACGATCTGTTCAGCTATTAATGACGCTAACCCTAGATACTAAGGAGACCAGATAACTGTTATACTCCTTATAAATACTAAATACTAACAAATTCAATATATACACCTACCTACAGTTTGGCGAGTAGACTTAACTACTTCAATTTTAAATTTGCCTTCACAAAGATTTAAGGACCGTATTAAAGCTGTTTTAATTGAAAAATCTCACTATACTGTGAATGATTATTTAAAAGACGATAATGCTTGGTAGATTTGTTACTTTTTGTGTATGTATATTAAATTTTTGTGTAATATATTATCATAATTTTTTTAATATTGTTATTATGATACACTTTTTTTGCCCTATAAACATGTGAATGGTAACAGTGATAACATATTGTGTGTTCTTATTCATATTCCGTGAAATTGTTTTTCTTTTTAGCAAGCTTAAGGTAGTCATGCTCACTTTGAGGCCTTTGCTTGCGGCGGCGTCGTGTGGCGGGTCGCTCACTTCCCTACAATATGTGCGAGGAGGGCGATGGCTGCCACATGCGTCATACTTGTGAACAGGTGCTGCTTGTGGGGGCTGGTCTGCTTAAATTTGCTATCTATTTATTAACTAGTCACTCATCATTTTGTTTCTTTTTTTTTTTTGTTATAACACACATATATTGTCAGTGAGACTAGATAAATAATTTAATGTAATAAATCTGAGTTGGTTTTGAAAAGAGTAATTGCTGAGTTTCTTGCCGGCTCTTCTCAGTAAAAGCAACCTTCCGAACTGAGCGTTAGAGTCAGACTATTCATAAGTGCTTGTGAAGGCCTATTTGAATAAAAAATATTTTCATTTTCATGTTTAAGCTGTTAAATATGTAGTTGAAGTTAATCTACAACCTCCAGCAAACGATAACGTATACGTTACTCTTTGACGGGCCGGTTGGCGTGGTTGGTAAGATACCCTATCTATCACGCCGCAGTTCATGGGTTCGATTCCCACGCAGGACAAACATTTGTGTGCATGAACATGTCTGTTTGTCCTGAGTCTGGGTGTTATTATTTATGTATGTATTTACAAAAAAGAAAAGTAGTAGGTATACGTAGTACATCAGTTATCTGGCTTCCATAGTACAAGCTCTGCTTAGTTTGGGGTCAGATGGCCGTGTGTGAGGAATAATGACCCAGAATATTCTTTAATATGTATGTTATATTGTCAACAGAATGTGGTAGAATAACTCCAGGCGGTGACACTTTAGTCATTGATGGATGGGCAGCAAAGAAAGGAGAGTTGCCATGGCATGTCGGCATTTATAGGAAGACTACACCCTACAAGCAGATATGTGGCGGGTCCCTTGTCCGAAATGACGTTGTTATATCAGGTAAGAAAATAACTTTGTAGGTGAGATTTTGTATTTTCAACGTAATTCTAGGTGTCTATACCCGAGAGGGAGGTCACAGGTACATCACTACGTTGCAGTTTATATAAAGTAGATAATAGATCAATCCAAGTGCATGCAAAATGAAATGAATGGGTGATTTTTCAGGTTGCCTCTGCCAGTATCATGGTTCGAAAAAACAACGAACGAATAATTCCTACATGTGACGTTTATAAACTGTCATTTTCAAATGAGTGTCATTAGTTCCAGTTTTGGCCACCGGTTTTTAATTTCTCTCATACAAATTTACTGTCAACGCACGCGCAATAATTTTGTGCAATTATGCAAAACAAAAAGTGTAGAAAAAATCTTAAAATTACGAAAAGTTACAATTTTTATTATTGCTGACTGAGACGACGCTATGTTTCATAAGAGTTGTCATGACACGAATTTGTGATTCACGAAAAACAATGGTAAATCAAATTTTTCACAAAACATAAATGACAGATGGACCAAACTGTAATTTTCGTTCTCTCCAACAAGATTTCTACTAAATGTAATGTAATGTTGTCGCATGCCTCAGCCGCCCATTGCTTCTGGAGCGACGTGGAGAAGAGACTGCCAGCGACGAACTACGCAGTGGCGGTAGGCAAGCTGTACCGACCATGGAATGACCCAATGGATAAGGACGTTCAGCAGTCAGATGTAAGTACCGCATTTTTTTTTATATTATCCGAGGGAGGCAGGCGGTCCACTTGATGGCTACCGCCTATAGACATATTAGCAATACCAGTGGGATTTCCAATGTGTTACCGACCTTTATATAGCTCACAAGACAACTGACTCTCAAGTACAACTACCGGAACACACCAATAGGGTGCTTTTAACTTGATAATGCTTGCCAGCCATACCCTACCACCGTGCTATGGTTTCCTCACAATTTTTTCCTTCACCGAAAGGGCTCATTGCAGGATTCGAACCCACGATGTTCGCTGCGGCATCCGACGTCACTACCACTGAGCTATCATCTCCTTAAAATTGTATTTCCCTATAACATTATCCTCTATATATACATCATTAAAGGTGATGATAGCTCAGTGGTAGTGACGTTAGTTGCCGCGGCGAAGGTCGTGGGTTGGAATCCTACAATGAGCTTGAGCTTTCGGTGACGGAAAACATCGTGAGGAAACCATAGCACGGTGGTAGGGCACTTTGTAGTACCTGGCTGGCTACCACCCTCAAGTTGTAAATCTGTCGCCTAACACCTAATGGTGTGTTCTGGCAGCTGCACTTGAGACTACCACCTTCGGCCACATCAACACATAACAAAGTGAGATTGTGGTCAAACACAAGTCTATACAAAGGAAAGTAAACAAAAAAAAAAAAAAAAACTGTTGAACCAGCGTGTCTGTAAACTTATTTATTTTTCCCAAAATTGGAGCGTGGTTGATATAGGATGAGTAACAAATGCGGCTTGGCTTGTCATTTCGAATACGCTTTATTTCATCGAAATCGGGTGAAAGGATGAAAAGATGTAGATATTTTATAGTCTGCGCGAGCGAAGTCGTGGGTGAAAAGCTAGTTAATAAAAGACATGACAACCGGTTGGCCCTAGTAGTCACGCCACAGGTTGTGGGTTCGATTTCCACCCAGGACAAATATTTGGGAATATATATCTATTTGTCCTTGGGTGTAACTAATCATCTGTACCTTAATTTTCATTCCTTTTCTCAGGTAAAAAATATAATAATACCCGCCCGTTTCCAAGGCAACTCGGCCAACTACCAGGATGACATAGCGCTCGTCACACTGATGTCTCCATTCGAGTACAGGACGTATGTGAGGCCCGTGTGTATGGACTTCGATGTTATCTTCGATAGAACACAACTTGAGACTGGCAAGCAAGGGAAGGTTAGTGATTGTTAGGGTGGTTATAAAGAAAAATAAAGATGTACAAAGTAAAAGATTACAAACTGACATTCCCCCTTATTTAGACCTGCTTGGTTCCAGTCCCGATCGGGTTGACAAACAAGTTGAGTAGTCTACTAATAGAATGGCTCCTATTTTCTAATTCCATTTGGAATGAGGCAGTCGATCGGTACCCGATCGTGGCAAATGAATTCTGCTACTAACACAGCATCAGCCTAAATTTATCGAAATAAAATCTTCCTTCCCGATCGGTATGGCAACCGAATGGGTCTAAGGGGGAATATCTGAAGAATTATTCCAAAAATATTTTTTAATCTTCAGGTCGCCGGCTGGGGTGTAACAGGTACTGGCAAAGCATCGCCAATCCTTCTAACGGTAAATTTGCCGAATGTCAACGTTGAAGAGTGCATAGCCAAAGTGCCGCCCGAGTTTAGAGAATACATCACAAGTGACAAGATTTGTGCTGGATTTCAGAATGGTAATATTTTACGTATATCTGGCCACACCTTCACTTACCATAGTGAAAATGTAGGCAAATATAGTAAAAAAAAATAACCTACTACATACTACAATAATTACACAGAGTATACTAGGGTGAATTAATAATTTATTTCACAGTCAAGGAATAAACGGTGAAAAAGATGATGGTAGTTCTACTAAAACTTGTCTCTGACCTTTTTGGAACGTCCTGTAAAGTCACCATACACGCATTCAATTCATTTCACATCACTAGTGCACTTGGATTTATCTTCAATGTGGATAAAACGCCACTGATAATATTCAATGAAATTCAAAATACACCGATTTCATAAAAATAAAACAAAAACGCAACGTCAGTTTACAAGTTCCCACCAAAAAGAGAATTCTCTGCCAGTCGGAAAAATTATTGCGTTTGGTCAAAATAAATTAAAAAATACATAACATAAAAAACTGTGGAAAACAGAAAATATAAATAAAATATAAATATAAAAACTAAGTGTACCCAATTTCCACAGGTACTGCATTATGTAAAGGTGACAGCGGTGGCGGACTTGCCTATCCTGAATCAGATAGAGGAACGATACGCTTCTATCTCCGTGGTATCGTGTCTACTGCAGCAACGAACGGGACCGCTTGCAACGCATTCGTTTATACGACTTTCACGCAAATATTGAAACATGAACATTTCATCAAGGAGTTTCTGTAAAAGAAGCGATAAATAAATTCGCCTTTTACATTAACTTCATAGTTATCATTTCTGAATTTAAGACTGCATTTCTTCTGTTGAGTACCTAAACATTTGTGTTGTCTTTTGTCACATAAAATACAGATCTTATGTACCTACTACTCCTAAGTTTGAAAAAGTTGTAAAAAGTAGTCAATTTTTTTTATTATTGATATAAAGATTTATTACTTCTGACCTTGTCATGAAATAAAATTATTTACAAATATAATCGGGGTTATTCAGACCTGCTTGGTTACGATCCCGATCGGGTAGACAAACCGATTGAGTAGTCTACTGAATAGAGTGACTCCTGTTTTCTCATTTCAGACTTCCATTTGGATTAATTCTGCGACTCACACAGCATCAGCCTAAATTTAACGAAATAAAATCATCCGTTCCGATCGGAATGGCAACCGAATGGGTCTGAATAAGGGGGATTATGTGCCGTAAATAAACTTTTTTTACAAGTCTTTGCCCACATAAATAAGAAGCTTATGTCTTAAAAACTTGTATATTTTTTTTACTTGATATGTAAACTGAAATGCGATCTCCACTAATATTTGTAACAATGTTTATAAGATTAAAAAAATAGTTCAATGATTGTGCTTAGTTGTGTCTAGGTTCTAGAAAAGTTCTTTGTATAATGTTTAACTCGTATGATAAATAATTTTACAAATTAATGTTATATTTATAAAAAATACCTTTATCAAGTTTAACGGGCCGCTTAGTTTAATTTTGTCTTGTGGTAACCGTCAGTTGATACCCTGACTACCACATCACATGTTGTGGGTTCGATTCCCATCCAAGATAATATTTGTATGCATAAACATGTCTGTTTGTTTGGTCTAGGTGTAAATATATTTTAAATTTTGTATAATATTATATATAATTACACAATATCAGTTATCTGGTTGCCATGTTACATACAAGAGTTTGCTTTGGCCATCTGATTGATGGCCGTAATGTAAAAAAATGTCTCTGGATATTTTATTTGCACGAGATCTGTTCCATGACATTTAATAAGTTTGTGAAAAGATTTTAATCATAATGAACAAAAATGGTATTGTTTTAATGTGCCAAGAGATTAAACTGTTTGAGCATGAGCAGTTACAATTAGTTTTTTTTTTTCTATAACTGTTGTGTTTCCTTTGCTACAATATTACAGGCCATGTATTTATTAATAAAAAAGAATTTAAAATATCGTTGACACACGGCTGTTAGCCTTTTCCCTAAAAAAAATTAAATGGTAAATATAATTTCGTATATCGGCAACATTTTAGTCTGTCTTCCTTCTGTGACTTTTTGGCGGGAAGTCAAACGAGGCGGTAATTTAAATTCGATTTTTTTAAATTTATCTAATTATTGTGTGCAAAACAGTTGAATTACTCCTAATATTACTTAGCGAGCTCAAGTACGATGGGTCCTCACAGTGACGGTGAGGAACCAGGGGAAAAAAAGAAAAGAAAATATACCTTGATTTCAGGCGAAAATCCAGACTCAAAGTATAAAATATTCACTAAACCCAATTATAAAAGATTATTCTTAGAAAATGGGAACGAAGAATTTATTGTTTACGTAGAATCTACGGAACAAGAAAAACTAGGCAATAAAAATCCTATTGTACTCACAAACTTAATAACAGAACATGTTACAGGCGTTATAGGAGTGCACAGAATAAACGCACACAAAATAGGCATTACATTCCGAAAGGCAGCAGCTGCGAATAATTTCCTTAAATTGGAAGATTTCTTGCTAAAGAATAAGATGAAAGCTTTTATTCCATCATACCTCACAGAAAAAATAGGCGTCTTAAGATTTGTACCAAAAGATTTAACTAATGAAGAAATATACAAAAACATCGTATGCGACGCTGAGGTAGTATCAGTTAAAAGATTCATGAGAAAAGTAGATGGAAAACTAGTTCCTATCAATACTGTTGCAGTTACCTTTGCCTCTACATCACTTCCACAATATGCTTACATCAAACTTTTTCGATATGAAGTTAATACCTATATACCTCCATTGTTACAATGTTATAAATGCCTAAAATTTAATCACTCTGCCAAGGTTTGCAGAGGTGAACAAAACTGTTCTTCTTGTGCTGGTCGACATTCCTATAAGGAATGTGACGTTGATGAAATAGTATGCATTAACTGTTCAGGTAACCACCTTGCCATTTCTAGAGATTGTCCTGTTAAGAAAAAAAAAATTGAAGAAAAGAAAGCCAAATTTAATCAGCAATCCTATGCCACTGCAGTTGCCAGTTCACCCCCACAGTTAACAGATAAATATTTTCCCCCTTTAAAAAAACAAACAGAAAAAGCTAATAATACACTTGATGCTAAACAGATTGCTGATAATGACATCATTATTAATGCTATTGTAAAGTCTCTTGTCATATTAGGCAATAATAATGATGGTCCACTAACTACTAAGAAAATTAAAGAAATATTTTTATCTAATTTAATTTAATGGATGGGTATTTGAGTATTTTACAGTATAATATACAAAGCTTACAGAGTAAAAAAGGTCTTTTACAAAATTTGTTAATTGAAAAAAATATAGATATTTGTTTGCTCAATGAAACTTGGTTGAAATCTAATTCCATAATCCCACATTTTCCTGCATATAATTTTATTTACAAAAATTCCAATAATTCTCATAATGGAGTAGCTATTTTGGTGAAACATAATTTAAGATATAATGTCATTACTACAAATTTCTATGAATCAATACAAAACATATGTATCTCTATAGAAACGCAATTTGGCCCAATATCAATACTTTGTGTTTACAGCCCACCTAGCTTAAGATTTGACTCAACAAAATTGAAATCTCTCATAAATAACATACCCAAACCATGCATAATCATGGGTGATTTTAATGCACATAACATAGCTTTTGGATGTCATAGTGATAACAGTAGAGGCAGATGTTTGTTTAATATAATTGATGAATTTGACATTTGTATTTTGAATGATGGGTCACCAACAACTGTTCCCTATCCTAATAGACGTGCTTCAGCCATAGATCTTGCCCTTGTCAGCTCTTCCATTGCTCATTTGTGTAACTGGCATGTTCATGATGATCCCATGGGTAGCTATCATCTTCCAACTTTCCTTGAGATAAACGTTCATCCATCAATTTATGAGATTTCACCTCCTGTAGATCAAGTAAAACATATTTATAGTAGAGCTGATTGGGAAAAATATTACATTCTCTCAGAAACTGGCTTTTCTCACATAGATTTAATTAATGATAGTCCTATTAATTCATACAATAATTTCATAGATGTATTAAATAATTTAAGGAATGATACTATTCCAAAGAGAACAATAAGTTCTAATACCATAATAAAAAAGCCAGTACCATGGTGGAATCAAAAATGTAGTGAAGCTGTGATGAAATCAAAAGATGCATTAAAATATTATTTTTCTGAGCCCACAATAGAAAATTGGATTAAATATAAAAAGTTAGATGCACATGAGAAACTAATCTTGAAAGAAGAAAAAAATACTTCTTGGCAAAACTTATGTAGTAGTTTTAATAGGTTAACACCTGTGTCTCAAATATGGGGATACATTAAAAAATTTAAAAAGATTGGAACAAATCGAAACAAAAATTATAATGATGAGTGGATTCCAAACTTTTTAGATAATTTAGCAGATTCAACTTAAGTAGACGAGACTAAGCTTGCTTATTTGTTTCAAAATGCTACTGATAATAATATGAATATGTTTCTCAAGAACCATTTTACAATAGATGAGTTGAACGTTTCTTTACAAAGTAGGAGAGATACTTCACCGGGATTGGATGATATTCCTTATATGCTAATCAAAAAATTACATTTAAATGCACAAATCATATTGCTTAGTATATTTAATAAACTATGGGATGAATTAGTTGTACCTGAGTCATGGAAAACCCAATGTGTGATTCCAATACTAAAACCTAATAAACCTGTAAATAATGCATCCTCTTACAGACCTATATCTTTATCTTCATGTTTGGGTAAACTTTTTGAAAATATGTTAAAGTTACGATTAGATTATTTTGTGGAATCACTTGGCTTAATCCCTTCTATGCAGTTTGGTTTCAGAAAAGGCAAAAGTTGTTCTGAAAGCTTTGTATCTCTGTTATCAGATGTAAAACAGGTTAAATTGAGTCATTCTAATGTAATCTGTGTCTTCTTAGATATAAAAGGTGCTTTTGACAATGTAAATATAGAGGAACTCATTCAAGTATCTCATGATATTGGTTTACCAAGTCACATTTTAAAATGGCTATATTCTTTCTTGAGCAAAAGAACTGTTTTTGTTAAATATAATAATAAGCTACATGGGCCTAAGTCTGTAAACAAAGGAACAATGCAAGGGGCAACTTTATCTCCTTTGCTATATAATTTGTATACTTCTGAAATATTAAAATATGTAGATATATCAGATGTAAATATCTCCCAATTTGCTGATGACTTGCTTTTGTATAGCATAAATCAGAATATTGAAATAGCTATGGCTAATATCAATAATGCTTTAAATCAATTGTACAGCTATTACCATAATAAACTTAAATTAGATATAAGTCCAGGAAAAAGTTCAGTTTTGATTATTAGTAAAAATCTAAATGTTCATAAAAAATTAAAAATTGTATATAATAATATTGAAATTCCAATAGTCAAACAACATAAATTCCTAGGGGTAATTATTGATGATAAATTGAAATTTGATGAGCATATCAAACATGTAAGTAATAAAGCATTAAAAGGCATTAATATCTTGAGACATTTAGCAGGAACTTTTTGGGGATCTGATCCCACAGTTATGAGTATGCTATACAAAAGTATAGTGAGAAGCCATTTTGACTATAGCAGTCTAGCTTACATGAATGCCAATAGCAGCTTACTTAAAAAAATAGATGTGATTCAAAATATGGGACTGAGACTCATTTGTGGAGCTATGCGCTCTACTCCTATTAATTCATTGGAAATTGAAACATGCATACCTCCCTTGACATTACGCAGGTTGATGTTGGCTGAGAGATTTTTCTTAAAAGTTTTATCTTTGAATGATCATCCTTTACTGAAGAAAGTTGTACTACACCCAGAAATTTCTCAGTCAATGCCATCCAATATTATCTCTGCTTCTTCACTGGTTAATGGGTCTTTGCCTGAAATTCCCACAATATTTACACATGTAAATAATAATTCAAAAGATATTAATAAATATCATATTTGGCCTGTATATAAAAAAATATATTTTGGTCTAACTAATAGTTCAACAATCTTTCATCTAGACAATGTACATAATAAATTTGACTTTATACAATTTAAAGACAGTAAAGCTGACCATTACACTATATACACAGATGGATCTAAGACAAATGATTGTGTAAAGTCTGTTTATTATGATCCTCAACTAGACTACACTAAATGTATAAAATTAAACACACAATGTAGTATTTTTACAGCAGAAAGTTATGCTATTTATTGTGCACTACATCATATAAATAGTCTTGTAAATAATGTAAAATATATACTGATAGTTACTGACTCCAAGAATGTGCTATCTGCATTAGAAAATGTAAATATATCGTTTAAGTTAAACTATATAATATTTAATATTAGAGATAAGATAAGAGACTTAAATGATAAGCATATTAATATAGAATTTCTGTGGGTACCTTCACACAGTGGCATACCTGGCAATGAAGTAGCTGACACTGCAACTCGCTTAGATCATAATGAAGACCATTCTGAGATACAGAAGGTTCCTTTCACTGATTACTACAGCTTTTTTAAGAAATCCAACATGCAGTTGTGGAAGGATTACTGGGACATAAGTCTAGAAACGAAAGTCAAGTGGTATGCTGAAATCCAAAAAGAGATACCTCTAACACCTTGGTACCATAGCCACAAAGACAATACGAGAAGATTTATTACAATTATAACACGCATGCGTTTAGGACATTGTCTAACGCCAGCCCATCTGAACAGAATTCGTATATACAACAATAGTCGATATCCTCACTGTGGATTGGAAGATGCTGATTTGGACCATTTAGTTCTAAAATGTGCACGTTTTCATATTCAACGGCTGATATTAGCAAGTGATATTAATGACAGTGACAGGCAACTCAGAGATAGTGAACGTCAACAAAGTGTTCCCCGCCGTGTTCAAGATTTATTAGCAAATAAGAAGTATTTTAATTCATTGTTTAAATATATATGTAGTACAGTAGATAAAATTTAAATTAATGTATTCTAGCTATGTATTAGGACTTGAATTTTCATTGTGAATTATCATTAGCCATAAGCTTGTTTCTATGTATGCGACTGAAAGACTCCGAATCTATGGTCAAGAATAAAGATTATAAAAAAAAAAAATCTTCCTTCTGTCAAAGTTGTCGTTGTCAAAGTCAGCTGTTCAGTTTTTGTGCTTGTTGGGTGTTCGTATTATCATTATTATAAAATTTTCTAATAAATTCCAATAAAACTTGTGATAAGAAATGTGAAAAGTGGTCGCAAATATGGAAGAGAATACAAATAATGCAATAGATACAAAAAGCGAGACAAAACGGAGAAAAATTCCCAGAAAAAAGTTAATTACTTTTGCATTTATTATTTTAATCGGTAATTATTACAGAATTCTTCACATATCAATATTTATTTATTTATTTGCGCCTCTAGGCCTAAGCCTAGAGCTATTATAAGCTCTTATTATAAAGCCTATTATATTCTGCCAATAAATATGTTGTTAAACACTTATTTTGAGGCTGTATGAAAGGAATTGAATATTGTTGACAAGATTCTTAACTACTCAAGGCCAAATTGCTGTTTATAATTCATATTTCCTAAAGCGTAACCTTAACAACAAACATTTAAATGTCACCATTCATAATATTTTACTAATCAAGGTGACTCAAAATATCATTGACTGGCCAATATTCACTGAATCCGAATTGCGCCACCAATTTAAAAATCGAAAAAATAATACTAGACAGTGTAAATGAGCTTCTGCCCCACATTATTACCCACAAGGCCTGTTTTTCTAAGATAAGAAGTCAAAATGCCATATATTCAATCTATGTGCCATAGTTTCATCCAATTCTGTTCAGACACTATGACTTGAGAGTAACAAGTATCTATTAATTTTTGCATTTACAATGTTAGTAAGTAAGAATAGTATTTAGTTGAGTCTCTTGCCAACCGGCAACCCTGAGAAGAACCCCTCTCAGGGGTATGGTGCTTTTATAATATTTATATGTAAACCATCAATCAAACCTTTTTCCAGCTACAGCAGTTGGCTATATACACTACGAATATGTGTCCAATCTCTTTGAAAATGACCGCAACTTCTCGTATCTATCTGAGATGGAACGTGAAATGTCTTTTCGTACGGAAATGGGGTTCTACTACTCTTATTATAAAACCGTTGTAGAGGAGAAACCATTCTTATCTGGTATATCAAAGTTAATGTACGATAGATTGGTGGAGTACCCTAAGGATGTGAATGCGTTTAATAGGTTTAATATACATCCCGAGGTGAGTATTTTTTTTTACTAGGCCGTCCTTGTCTCTTCGTAGGTTTTATTTATGAAAGTAATTGCTCAGTGGTATGGTAGTGATGTTAATGTGTGTGTGCATGAGTATATCCTAAAACAAACTTGAGCTTTCGGTAAAGAAACACATAGTGAGGAAAACTTAGAGTATACATAAGCAAGCTATAGAGTGCACCTTACTAAGTATGAACCGAAACACAGAAGGGTCTCAAAAGGGTAAGTGAGTTATTATTTGTTTTAAACAACTAATTTCATCATTACCCGCAATGTTTTTGTTTTCGGAGTAGTAGTTACATTTTTATAATTTTCCAAAGTTTTATTCGAAAGGATGTCATAAAGTAGCCGGAATAGCTTGAATCTTTGCCACATTTACGTTGAACAATGACAGTTGACGACACTTACACTATTGCAATACAATTAAATTATTTTATTGAAAGGTACAGAAATTAACCTCTTCAGCCTACTGCATGACATCACTTAGAGGTCAAATGTAATTGCGAAGAGCCTAACTTAATATTATAAATGCGAATGTCAGTTTGTTTGTTTGTTACCTTTTCACGCCTAAACCGCTGAACCGATCGCGATGAAATTTGGTACGCTGATAGCCTATAATATGGAGAAGGACATGGGCTACTTTTTTTCTCAGGAATGCGGATGAAACCGCGAGGGACAGCTAGTTAAAATATTATTTTACTCAAAAATTAACCTTTTGTTAAATGTTTTTAGAATCGGTAAAAGTAATGTTTTACTTTACATACCAAATTGCACAAAGAAACATTAATAAAGAAAGAAATATGGGGAACTTCCGCCCCGCGGTTTCACCCGCGTTCCCGAAGGATCTTGTGTTTTCCCGGGATAAAAAGTAGCCTATAGCCTTCCTCGATAAATGAGCTATCTAACACTGAAATAATTTTTCAAATCGAACCAGTAGTTCCTGAGATTAGCGCGTTCAAACCAACATGTTCTTCAGCTATATGATATTAGTATAGATTGTTCAAGCACATACTTTATTCCTATTACAGGTAATGATTGGCTCATTATACCGATACCTTGAACCTTGGATTAACACTACAAGCCACAGAGAATGCTACATGGTCAACCGTGGTGATGGCTTAGCCCCGGTGGAGAGCTGCGTGGGCATTGGACAGCCGGTGTTCTTCTACTTGGAGGCTATATGGTGGCTCGCTGGATTAACTGTTGCTGCCTTGTTCTTACATGCTACTGCTTTGAGGTTGGTTTCATTAGATTTACTGCCATACGGTGGGCGGTTGATGGGCTAGTTGGTAAGATATCGTCATGACACAGGTTGTGGGTTTGATTCCCACTCTGGACTACGTGAGTATGACAATCTATAAAAAAAAAATAACAATAATGTTTGTGACTCAATCACGCATAAACGGCTGAATGATGAAACTTTGTACATAGATCGATCATACTCTGAAATAATATACAGGATGATTTTGTTATCGCTGGCAATACTTGCAGGGGTGGAAGTACTCATCAATGTGAACAACTTTTACTATGGGGCTAACTCTGATATAGCGTAAAATAAAACGGTTGCTTCATACATTTTGGTCGAGTAGGTATTGAACTTTGTATGGAACAGCTGATAATTTTTTAATGATTTCACAGTTAGTCCCATAATAAAAGTTGTTCATTTTGATGAGTACTTCCACCCCTGCAAGTATTGCCAGTGACTAAAAAATCACCCAGTATAGGGTACTTGTTAACGCCTAGCATGTGTGCGTAACGTATCGACGCACTCACGCACACAGCGTGAATCAACGTCGGCGCTCGTCCATCTCCATCGAGCCGCGCCCCTCTGCCATTACCTCGAAGACACGGTCGCGTGCGGTACCGCACCGTGATTATAAACATTTCATTTAAAGTAAGATGTTTAATATTAAACAACATATTTGAAAAAGAGTCTTCTCATTCAACATCCCGGACCCTGATCGCATATTTCACATATACAGTACTTTTTATCCTGGGAAAATATAAGATCTCTCACGTGAGTCAGACTGCGGGGCAGAAGCTAGCTATGTATATGTTTGTAGTATATCAGTTATCAGACTTCCATAGCGCATGCTTAGTTTGGGTTCAATGACCTTGAGCTTTCGGTGAAGGGAAACATCGGGAGGAATCCATAACACGGTGGTAGGGTACTTTGTAGCACCTGGCTGGCCACCACCCTCAAATTGTAAATCTGTCGCCAAACACCTACTGTTGTGTTCCAGCAGTTGTATTTTTTTTTTATTGCATGCTGTCGGAGACATTCATCAATACTTGAGTGGTGTTGTTTTTGTTTTTTAGCGAGAGTATCCTAGGCGGTATGTTAGCAGTGGCTTCGTACTACGCGAACCACGCGGAGTGCACCCGCGTGCAGTGGGCGCCCAACGAGCGGGAGAACCTGGCGGCGCCCCTGCTGCTGCTGCAGGCCTGGCTGCTCACCATGCAGCTCAGGGACACCGGCCGGAGGACCACCATACAGTTGCAGGTGCGGTTTGTGGAGTTTACTCCTCAAGAATCGATTTGTCATATAAGGCACTCGGTACGGAAATTTTATGAGTGAAATTAATACAAGCGTTAACTGAAAAGACGTGACGTCCCCAGTTATGCTCCCTCCATGCGACTTTTTACTATACAAGATGGAGAAAACGGTCGATCATTAAATGAAACCAGGAGCTTTATCACGTTTTTTTTAAACAGAATACAAAAAATCATTGAAATCCATCAAATAGTTTAGCCACAGTAATTAATTTTCGTTTTCTAAATTTTACTCATCACGTAGATGCCTAACAAATTCACTAGGCTAAAGTAGGTCAATGACCCGAGCAAACGCACTGGCTCCATTTCTCTGTCTAACACGTTAAGTGAGACGAAGAAAGCGTATCGCCCGCGCCGCGCCCAAGGTCGCGCCTCTGACAGGTCAGTGTTGATGTAACTATAAATCATGTTGTTTTTTGTTCACGTTCCGAAGGTATTTATTTTCTTTGAAAATTTAGATTTTTTTGCTTATTCTAAAATCGTTTTCGACTGTATTATAGTGCTTTAATGCACTTGTAACGATTGTGTTTGAATTTAATGATCCACCTTGTGTTTGACCTTGAATCTTAGGTACCATACTAGAAGTGATGATGTGGCCGAAGGTGGTAAGCCCACTGCTCCGTTGATGCTTGTAAAAAAGACAAACCAACAAACACACTTGGCGCTTGATGTATTTAAATTGTTTATGAATTAAAAATATTAAACTCAATGTAAATACAGGATGATTTTTTACTCACTAGCAATACTTGCAGGGGTGGAAGTACTCATCAATATAAACAACTTTTATTATGGGACCAACTCTGATATCGCGTCTTGAATTGAACTTTTGTATGGAACAGCTGGTATTTTTTTCGTGATTTCACAGTTTTTCCCATAGTAAAAGTTGTTCATATTGATGAGTACTTCCACCCCCCGCAAGTATTGCCAGTGACAAAAAAATCACCCAGTATTTTACGGCAGTAGAATCGAGACCAAAAACTGCATATCACTGTCTGTCTGAAAGCGATAAACTCAAAAACTACTGAACGCATTTTCATACGGTTCTCACTAATAGACGGAGTGATTCATGAGAAAGGCTTAGGTATATAATTTATTAATGTTTTGTGTAAATTGACTGAAATATGACGATGATTGTTGAAGATGTCGGAAAAAAAAACATGGCGACTGAGAGCTTTACTGGCGTGGGTCGCATTAACCAATAGGGGTCCGTTCACGTAGACCGGCTCGCAGAGCAGAGCAAAATTTTGAGCGTATTTAAAATTAAGTTTTAGGACATTTATATAAGGTTTATTTTTACATTTCAAATCTTTTGTGACAAGAGGATGTTCGTGAGCTATACCAATGTGAAAAGCTATCCGAAAATTAACCTTATATAAATGTCCTAAAACTTAATTTTAAATACGCTCAAAAATTTGCTCCTCTCTGCGAGCCGGTCTATGTGAACGGACCCTAGAGTTACCTATGCTTCTTAAAAAAATGTAGGCATAATCGATGCTCTACTATCCGTGCGAAGTCTAGACAGGTCGCTAGTTACGAATATTTTGATAAATATTTAATACTAGCTGTCCCCCGCGGTTCCACCCGCGTTCCCAAGACAAAAGATACCCCATGTCCTTCTCCATAAATAGGCTATCTGCGTACCAAATTTCATTGCGATCGGTTCAGCGGTTTAAGCGTGAAAATGTAACAAACAAACAAACTCACATTCGCATTTATAATATAAGTTAGGATTTATTAACTTTTTTTTTATCGTTTCAGGTCTCCATCCTAATCCTGAACTGCCTATGTCTCCTGTTCTGGCAGTTCACACAATTCATCTTCCTCACACAAACCGCCATTTTCTTTATAATGGAACAACTCAAAATAATAGACCTCAAAGCTCTTTGCATCTTTCTTCACTCTCACTTCTGTGGTCTGCATATGGCTGTCCTGCTCTTACAGGGAAATGACATGCTGAAATCGTCCTTATACGCTTCGTTCTTCCTCGTAGTATCTGCTTATAGTTTGTTCTTCAGTTCTCTACGCATTAAGGTTCAAAATCGATTGGACTTGTTCGTCGAATCGTGGTTGGTAGTCCTTAGAGTTGCTATAGTAATTTGTACTTCCTTTTATTTAAAGAAACTTATAAGTGATTTTTTGCAAGTGGAAGAGGACACCCACATTTGGGACTTGTTATATTCCAAATTTACTGATTTCAAATCTTTTCACACATTATTATATACTTGCTCGGACGTTTTCGATTTTCTACCTCTGAGTACAATTAAAAAATTATTCCATTCTTTTTTAATACCCTTCGTCATATTGAGCATCATAAATGTGTGCAACCACTGGCTCTGCAACGCCATTACAGAGTACCGACAAATGAAAGAGACAGAAAACAAAACCAATACATTAGAAGGGGAAAGCACAATTGTCCAAGACGACGAAGACAGCGGTATAGAAAACAATTCAGATATGAAAATTAGAAAGAGAAAAGTAGATCTTTCTAAAGACTTGGATGTCATTGATAAAGATTTAAAAGAGGATGTAATTAAAGACAAGTGTGTTTATTTTTTAACGCATTTGAAATTGGAACCGGCGATTTTTTATAATATTTCGCAAATGGCTGTCTATGGTGTCATGGCGGCGTTAGTTATGAGGTTGAAAATGTTATTTGTGACACAAATGTGTGTCGTAACATCGCTCATGATGAATACTAGTTATTATATGTGAGTATTATTATTCCTAACTTTATATTATAAAGGTGAATGTGAGTTTGTTTATTACCTTTTCACGCCGCAAACCGCTGAACCGATCGCGATGAAATTTGGTACACATATAGCCTATGGTATGGAAAAGGACATGGGTTACTTTTTTTTCGGGAACGCGGGTGAAACCGCGGGGGACAGCTAGTACAAATAAGTTATACCATACACTATTCTCTCGTAAGTAAAATCTCCAAAAAGTACTTTAAACTAAAGTCATTAGTCAAAGTCTAGTTCAGTTTAGGCCCTAGGAGGGCACTTATGAAGGTCGAATTTACTGAAGTTACCACCGGTTTGGAAGTCAGCCTTCAACTGAGAAGAACCGGCAAGAAACTCAGCAAGGTTACATTTTTAATATACTTTTTATAAGCTGACCTGTTTTGATTATATTTTTACAAAAATTACAAAGTATATTAGTAACTTTTATCTGAAGACAACGAACGAAAACCAGTTGTTTCGTTGACGATAAATACGTTAATAGAAAACCGGCCAAGTGCGAGTCTTAGTCGCGCATGAAGGTTTCCGTACCATTGTCTATAAAAACGGCAAAAAAATCATGTCTGTTGTATGGGAGCCCCCTTAAATATTTATTTTATTCTGTTTTTTTAGTATTTGTTGTTATAGCGGCAACAGAAATACATCATCTGTGAAAATTTCAACTGTAACTATCACGGTTCATGAGATACAGCCTGGAGACAGACGGACAGCCAGACAGACGGTCGGACAGCGAAGTCTTAGTAATAGGATATTACTGATTGTATCGCGCATAGCTGCACAATTTTATTGATAAATGACTTCTCCGCTCCAGGGTAGATAAAAATATATGTACCCTGGAACGCACAAGTCATTATATTAAGTAAAACCATTGAGACTTATATTTGTCGCAAAATGAAACAATATCGCGATGCAGAAATTTTACAGCGCCATCTAGTTTAAAATGGTTACAACAAATTATTATTTTCTACTTACTACTTTATTTAGTAGTAGGTGTTCCCCGCGGATTTAACCGCGTTCCCGGTATAAAAAGAAAAAGCAATGTTTTACTAGTTATTCTGGTATTCGAGGCGCAGACAAATCCAACAAATTAAATATCATAAAAATCGGTCCAGCAGTTCTTGAGTTATAAATGGTGTAATTAACCCGACTTTTTATATATAATATACTAGCTCCCGCCCGCGGTTTCACCCGCGGTGCTCCGATCACCACCAAACCTTACAGGATTACCCGCGGGGCTAATATGGAGATTGTCTGAAAATTTCATCGCGATCGATTCAGCGGTTTCGGAGTCTATAAGGAACATACATACATACTTTCTCTTTTATATATATAGATATATATATACATTTGGACATCATAATGATAATAGACAAATGCTATAATTACCAACTTTTAAAAATAGAATCAATTCTAAATCAATATAACAGCTTTTGCAACTTGATCGTACCCGAACTTTTGAGGAAGACATTTTGGAGCGTCTTAAGGCGCTGCACAAACGTAGACACTTTTTCTTACCGACACAGCACACTATCACAGGAAATATGTGTGAAAGTGGATGTAACTGGACACAAAAAGTGTCTACGTCTGCCCAGGGAGCGCTGATTTCATATTGACTGGTAGCAAAACTGATAGACATTTTGTGAGGATGAATGACTCTTTCACGCAAAAACTACTGAACGGATTTGAATGAAATTTGGCACACAGATAGAATATATTCTGGATACTTTTTATACCGCGAAAAATTTTATCCCTCGGGAACGCGGACGAAACCGCGGGACAGAAGCTAGTTTTCTATAAATATATTTTTAAATCTTATACTTCCAGGCTTCCAAAGTCGTATATGAAATACATCCCATTTTTCTGGATTATAAGTATGACGCCGCTGGCCCAGGACCTAGTCCACAACATATCACATGAGATGTCGCATATCGGTAAGTTAACCTTTGTTGTACCCGGTTGTACCGGTTGTGGTCCCGATCGAGTAGACAGACCGATTGATTAGTCTACTGAAAAGGATGGCTCCAATTTTCACATTTCAGACTTCCATTTGGAACGAGGCAAACGATTTCTGTGATTGACACAGCATCAATTCCGATTCGGAATGGCAACCGAATGGGAGAATAAGGGGGAATATCTATGTTTCTATGGGACAGATTTTTTCGATTTTAAATAGAAGAAAATTATGCTCTTTTTTTTATGCCATATTGTCGGCAAACAAGCATACAGTCCGCCTGATGGTAAGTGGTGACCGTAGCCTATGAACGCTAGCAACACCAGGGGTATCACTCGCGCGTTGCCGACCCTTCCTCCCTCCCCGATGAGCTCTGGCGACCTTACTCACGCGCAGGAACATAACTATAAGTTATTTGGCTGCGGTATTCTGTAAGGTGGAGGTACTTCCCTAGTCAAGCTGCTCTTTGAGCGACATATCGCTATGCTCTACCTCTCTCATGCTCTTGAACTCGTCTTTCAATTCTTTAATACTGACAGCTTTCTATTAGATACACAGCGTCGAAGTTCTTCGCAAAAGATTTCAGGAGCTCCAAAATTTCTTATTTTTTAGGAGAATTTTCGGACTTAGCTCAAGAGCAGCTCCTGGAGTGGATCAAGAGTGAGACTAGCTCGGGCAGCGCGTTCGCAGGTTCGATGCCCATCCTGGCCACAGTGATGTTGGTGACGAGGCGGCCCGTGGTGGCGCACCCGCACTATGAGCACCTGGAGGCAAGGTACGTGAATGTTGGGGTCACAAATAATAGGATATTTACTCTATATGAGAAAAAATCTAAAAACATACAATTGAGATAGCATAAGCTGTCGAAAAATGTTGGATTTAGTACATGAAATAACTTTAAATTTTTAATCTATTTTTAAATAGGCGAAACTGTAGCCGCCATGATATTGTGACGTGTGCGTTTGAATAAATAGTTCCTCTATTGTACAACAGATGGCGCTAATAGTCGCGTCGTAACAATTTTATGTCATACGGTCATGTAAATTAAAAAGTGTCAATATGGTGTCTACTGATCAACAATATCAGCGCATTTGTTTACATGACTTAATGATGTCATGACAATAGGGTAACATGGCGTCCAGCGTTTTCGTTATATTACGCGCGAAAATTGAAAATGAAAAAATTAAATGCATTTTTATGGCACTTATCGATTGTATAAAAAAATTGTGTGTTTAATTAGCATCTCAGGATCGAATTGAGATATTTTTCAAAAATGGGTGTAATACCCTATTGTGGTAATATTAAATGAAAATCAAATATTTGAGGATAGTTTGGGATCAGATGGCCGGATCAATTTCCCAGGATATTTATTCATTTTATCATTTTTTTTAATACATGATAATTTTAAATCCTTACGATTTTTTTTTACTTTATATAAGTTTGAGTTTGACCTGTCTCACTATGGTAGGTGATGATGTGGCCGAAGGTGGTAAGCACAAAGCCTAGAAGGAACTGGCTCTAAAGTGCAGCTGCCGTAACAGACGGGTATGTGTTTGTCGACTGATTTTCAACTTAGGTAGCCAGCTATGCGGGTACTAAAAAGTACCCTACCACTGTGTTCCTTCGCCGAAAGCTCAAGCTCATTATTTAGGCTGTGTCTGTCAGTCTGTCACGGTACTGTTTTATAGGTTTGGAATATCTTCCCCTCTATTCTTACAGACAACGTGCGTATACAGTATATAAGACATACGGAAGATTCTTACCATCGGAACTGTATGAGGAACTGACGAAGTTGCGAGCCACCTATCTAATCGTAGAAACCAAGTATTGCTATGGACGGAGTAGGTGAGTTTCTTTTCAATTTTTTAGCCTTGTTATAGTCACCACAATATAGGCCCGTTTTGACAAAAACAGATAAATATTTTCCGAAATTGGAGTACCATTAGGGAACGATTCTCTGTCCTCTTATCTTCCTCGTTTACGTTATTGACACTCCATATTGTTTCTTTAACGACCATTACACAGTATTCACCGAATGTCTTTTTGGAGATTTCGGGTTGCGTGTTGCTCTCAGTTCCGATGAGCTACTTCTATCCCCTGAAGCTAATGTTTAAACTAATAGCACATTTCTTCTAAATTACCACCACTTTATGCAATAAAGAACAAAAATTGGCATACCACAGGGATCTATTTTTGGTCCTCAACTTCTCCTCGTTTATGTTACTGACCTTTTAATACAATTATTCCAGCAACGGGTGTTCTCTCGGAGATATATGGGACGTGGAGACGTCGTGGGCACGAACTCGCCCGCGACTCTGTCACACGTTGCTCACAGAGCCCGTGGAGCATTTCTATCCGTTGTACAGGAACGAACAGTATGCGGTCTTTAGGATACATGATTATAGTGTTCGGTAAGTAATTTTGCGTATAATTTGCCCTTCTAGCTAGATTTGTGTTTTGATTTGACAATAGTTTTACTGGATGAGATAATGTAGCCGAAGGTGTTAAGTATACAAAGTCTAGAAAATAACTCGCTTTCGTGTTCAGTTGCCGGAGCATACTGGCACAAATGAAATCGCGGCAAATGGTTTTCTACTTGAAGATGGTAGATATTGCCAAGTTTCCTTTCATCGTGTTATGGTTTCCTCAATATGTAACTGGATCAAATTAATGGTTGCGTATATAACGACCATCTTCCTGTCTTATCAAACAATATGACGTTATTTCCGTAACCACAAGTGTGGTTATCGCACCTAGCTACAATATTGAGGATGCAGTTTCAATACACTGTCCTATACCTTTGGGTTTTATACTTACCTACGAAACTACCACTGACTGTTCCGTGAGAAGTTAAAATCAAAAACATGTGTAATTTTCCAAAGCAATGGGCTCTATGGTGTTAACCCCTCTTTGTATAGGGGGGCTCGTGCCCCAGCAGTAAGGATGTATAAATATGAGCAGTTGATCATGACCTATTTCCCCAGCTACATGCCCCGATGTTTCGACACTTGACACACGGCGTGGAGCGACACGCACACGCCACCGCCACGCGTCGACGTCCACAGACTGAACTCTTAATATACTACTTCAAACGGCGACTTCGCCTGCATTTTATTTGTCGTGTGTCTTATGAAACTGTTTGTGCGCAAATTTTTTGTGACTACTGTAAATATCTACCACAGACACGTTTTTTTTTATTGGTAACAGATTTGCTTGTTGTCAAGATGAAACTGACATTAAATGAAAAAAGGCCGTATAACTGACCATTCAACGTTTCATTTTTGATATGATAATTCTATACTTTATATTTTTATTGAAAATATCGATAGAGACTTGTCTTCGGGGTGTCATCTTTTCTACAACTTTTTTTTGGAGGGTAAATTTCAACTTTTTCATACATAAGGGAAAAATCTCTATTTCAAAGTGTACGAAATATTCACCCACCATCTGTTATAATCTAAAACGTGTTATTCAAAATGTAGACTTCGAAAATAAATACTATGTTCATGGAATTATTAGTAAGTAAAAATAAGTAAGTATAATAAAAATTATACTTATACAGGATGATATTGAAGTCATCGGCATTACTTGCAGGGGTGTAAATACAAATCAATATCAACAACATTCACTATGGAACTAACTCTGATATACTGTAAAATAAATCGGCTGCTGCATACATTTTTGTCGAGTATTGAACTTTTTTATGGAACAGCTGATATTTTTTTCGTAATTTCACAGTTGGTCTCATAGTAAAAGTTGTTCATATTGATGAGTACTTCCACCTGCAAGTAATGCCATCGACTTTAAAATCAACCTGTATAAGTATAAATTAATAATATACTTACTATAGGCATACCGTTTCACTAAAACGATCCCCGCTGTGTGGATTGTAGTTGTGAATTCGTATTGACTCTTAAATACTACATAAAATATTGTATTGTAAATTTATTCATAAGTTTAATATCAGCTAGGATTAAATAAATAATTCACAATCTAATCAATACTATAATGTGACCCGTTAAAATTAATATAGTTCTATCTCGCTCGCTCGTATCGTGTGTCTATCTTTGTTATGGCAGGTACAGTGTGAATATGAAAGTGTAAAAATAAGAAATATATTTTTGATACATTACTAAATTATCGGCACGTTATAAAAGCCGTTTTAACCTATCACGTGACGGTCGTGGGTTCGATTCCCAACCAGCAGGGCTAACATTTACTCCACGAGAAAATTATTTCGACTCGTTTTCCCGTTAAAAATTGTTTTTGTCCAAACAAACGATGAGGACATCTGCTTGTCTCTCATGCGCGAGATTATCACGTTGCGTACATGTTTGCCCTACAGGTCAGACATTTGTATGCATGAACATGTCTGTTTGTCCTGAATCTGGCTGTTATATTATAAAGAACTAACTAAAAAGTTGGGTCAGAATACGTAGCCAATACTATCTAGGACCGTTTGACACACGCTCTTCCTAACAACCTGTATAAGTATGTACAGGATGATTTTCAAATGGTATGTTATCCCCAAAAGGGATTGTGGGGGACATCATTTTGAACAACTTTCACTATGGGACCAACTTGATCAGAGCGACTTTATTTTTCGTCGTTTAAATAAACTGTGAAATCATGAAAAAATTATCAGCTGTTCCATACAAAAGATCAATACCTACTCGACCAAAATGTATGAAACAACCGTTTTATTTTACGCGATATCTGAGCTAGCCCCATAATAAAAGTTGTTCACATTGATGAGTACTTCCACCCCTGCAAGTATTGCCAGTGATTAAAAAAATCACCTTTATAAAGTTCAATATTTTAAGCGAGGTCGATTATAAAAACATCGAAATTAATGAAATTGCTGAGTGTATAGTCTCGAATCATATCTATACTTATAATATTATAAAGCTGAAGAGTTTGTTTGTTTGTTTGGTTGAACGCGCTAAACTTATCTACTGGTTCGAATTGAAAATATATTTTTGTGTTGGATAGCCCATTTATCGAGGAAGGCTAAAGGCTACTTTTAATCCCGGGAAAACATAAGAGCCCTCGGGAACGCGGGCTAAACCGCGGGGCGGAAGCTAGTCTCTTTAGTATTATCAAATAAGCCAAGATAAACTTTGTTTTTGGTCATTTGGACAGTAATTCAGTAACTGTCCGCCACGGTCAGTCGGATAGAATCTGTAATGAACTGTCCACCACCAGTTACGGTCCTTGAAAAACAAAACTAAAGGCCTCACACGTTGCCGATAAGTTAGGAATAGCTTATCTGGCAGATATCTTATAGTAAAGGTATTTCGAATTTAACGGAGGGTTATAAAGATATCTACAAGATAAGCATTCGGTAACACAATTAAATTTATTCTTAAGTACTTAATTGTTAAAAAAAACATGATATACACTTCTTATCAGAAAAATCGAAACGGTACTGCAACAAAACCTCTGAAATTTGGTTTTACATGAATTTTATGTTTTATTTTTACATTAAACAAAAAAGTAATAATGCCAGATTATTGCGGATATTATAAGGTATCGTTTAACGAATATTGATGTTTAAAATTATAATTTAATTTGTTTAAATATCGTATTTTTTTAAATAGGTATCGTAAATAGAGGTATGTTTAAAGCCTCACAAAGCTCATAAAAGTGGCGTCAAATTAAAAAAATAAATATGTATTGGAAACTTCAAATCTCACACTTTAAAATAACGTAAAATGTATTTTATTTATTGCTTTTCTGATGACTAAAAAAAAATATTTCTTTTTTGATAAATTCCGCAAGAACACTGATTTTAGGGAGACCTAAGAAGAATTTGTAAATTTTTTGAAATACGAGATACTGGACACTCTTTTTATAATCATTCTTTTGTTTTGTGTCTTCGTTTCAAAAAGTTTACAAAATAACTTTGGAAAAAACATACCTACCTGTTGAAAAAGCCCCATAGTTAAAGGAATTCGATTTTAATTTGAAACATTAATATTTGTTAAACGATACCTTATAATTAACTGGCATTATTACTTTTTTTGTTTAATGTAAAAAAAAAACATAAAACTCATTCAAAACCAAACTTCAGAGGTGTTTCGAATTTTAGAATAGAACTGTAATTAAAAATGCGTCATTTTTCATAATGTCGATAAATACATATTTAATTTTGATAAATCAATATCGGATTGTACTTAGTTCCATAGGTAAGTAATTTTTTTTTTCGAAAAAAAAAAACTTTTTTTTTTGTTTATTTCAGTTGTCCTGCCAAAAGTGATAAGTAGTGACCATGTAAATAAATGATTAATCACTTGCTTCTACCTCGCGGTTTCACCCGCGTTCCCGAGGATCTTGTTTTCTCGGGATAAAAAGTACCCTAAGATATGTTATTCCAGGGTACCTATGTATCTATGTGAAACGTTTCATCCAAATCCATTCAGCCGTTTATGTGTGATTGAGTCATTAACACACAAACTTTCACATTTATAATACTAGCTGTTCCCCGCGGTTACACCTGCGTTCCCGGTTTTAAGTTTCAACAAATCACACATAAAAAAAAAAAAAAAAACAAGTCCTACCTAGTTTCGTAGTTCATCGCGGACAGACATGGGAATGTTATATATTAAAAACAAAGTCGTGTTAGTTACATCATTTATAACTCAAGAAAGGCTGGACCGATTTTTATGATCATTTATTTGTTATTGTCTCTGCCCGAATAGCAGAATATCGGTTGTTTTTTATTCCGAGAGCGCTGGTGATACCGCGGGGAACAGCTAGTATATAATATATAGAGACGATGATGTTATTATGTAGATAAGAGATTAATTTTAAATGGACTGCCAATTCTGTATGTTTCATATAAGAATGAATTATATTTGTTATATCAATATGGGCCAAAATGTATTTTGCAATTAGTCATAACTATAGGCGTTCCGTTTCATTGAGACGATTCCTGCATATGCGGTAGGTTGCATAAATGCGAGCTTAACACGTTCGGTGCCAGTGACACAACGTGTGTGATCTAAAACTTCTTCTTCTTCTTCTTGATAGAATGGCGACTGAAGCCAATAGCACAATTCCGCCAATGTCACGTGTTACTCCTATACCCAGTTGACACTCATGTGTGTCAATCGAATTCGTACTAGTGTTGAGTAGGACATACAAGAGGCGGTACATTTGTCCCGTACATGACAAAATAATGTAAGAGCGGTACGAGATTTTGACATGTACTACTTCAAATTTAATGTCGCGGTACTCTTTACTCTTTCATATGACGTGAACTGTGAGTGAGAGACAGAGAAGCATTACATGCTTCATTTCAATAGCACGTCTTTTTATTCAACGACGGACATTTACGCGACCGTCCGAGCGAGAGCAACAACATGACGCGTCGAGTTGGCGCCACCAACGAAGTCCCGTGGAATTAAAGAAAACCGATCTTATTTCTTATGCAATAGAGGTGGACTTTCAGGATTTTTTTTAACTCTATTATATTTTTGTATGTATTGCATTAGTGACTCGCACAGGTGACTAGTGTGTGTGTGTGTGTGTGTGTGTGTTATTGCCGAGTTTATTTATCAAACGGTTTGATTGAAGTAATAAACGAACTTATTAGTTAAGTCATTGTACCTAATAACTTTGCAATTAGGCTTAATTTCATTAATGTCTCTTATTATATATAAATAAACTACTTAAGTAAGTCATTGTAGATAGGAGGAACAGGCTCAGTGGCAAAAAAGTGTCACAGATTTTATTTTTAAATTTTAATTTGTAGTCACGTCATAAAATCGTACAGTTTCTATTATCATTCATTTCTTATTACTTTGAGATAAGTATTACGTCAATCACAATAACACTTTGTAAGGTACGGCATTGGGCAGTACAAATACAAAGACAGCAACACTAAATGTCATACATACTCTTTACTTCAAATGTACTACAAAGCTTCACGACACCTCGCCTCATTTGAAGTGGGACATTGTACTGGTTCAGTACAAAAAAGAGGCTACTCTTACAAACTCATTTTAAAACCGTGTCCTACTCAACACTAATTCGTACTCCTATGACAGTGACACTTATCCGTGACAACGATAATTTCGGCCGGCTTAGCGTAAGGGCTTAGTGAAATAAAATAACAAGCCGCCATTTTATATCGCTGTCTTTATCTAACTCGTGTGGGGAGTAAAGGATAGAGAGACAAAATGGCCGCTTGACAGCCCTATTGTTATTTTAATCGCATTATACTATATGTGCGATTGACAAGTTTAAAAGAGACTTTATCTGTGGTCTTGTCACTTCGCGGTGAGAAGTAGAGAAAAAGAGTATTTTAGACGAGTCGTGTAATATATCAGCATGTTTTTGAGGATATAAAATGAACCAAAAGCTTTTGCTCGTAAGGAACGTGTTAAATGCCAGCACAGTCGTTAGAATTCGAGATATTCAGTATTATATAATCAATAATAGTTTTAAATACTGAAAGTCGTAACGCAATCTAGCTCTCTCTCTCTCTCTCTCTACCGCATTTACTGTCTCAGTTTAACGATACGCCTATACTCTGTTTTAAGAGTCCCATGTATGATTTTTTACGTAATTAAAACAACTTTTAAAGTATTAACTATTGTGATTTCTTGTAACTGTAACGTGTATAACTAACGGGTGTGTCTTTATCGGATTTGGATAAAGTTCAACTCTTATTTCCTTCAGAAAAAATACGTGTGGCACTCGGGGACTGCCGCGGTAAAGCTATTGCATAACATTTTTTATCAACTTATGCAATTATAATTATTTATTTTTTATTTAGGCAGTTTTTTTTTCTTTGATATTAATAGATACCTCTACACCTATATACCTTCTTACAAACAGCATGTGTATGTATGTGTGTGGGAGGTGTTAGGTTTTTTCGTTACGGTTCTTTTTTTTTTAAATTTCTAGATCCGGTCTCAAACCCCGAAGCCCGCGATAAAAGCTATACAATAGCTTAAAAAGACAAATGGTTTACTATACTAATAATAATATCTAAGACTAGATCTAATGTTGGCGATGACAACTGCGAAATTCGAGCATAAATGTGATCCGAAATTTAAATTCTATATTGAGACACCCATTTTAAATAAAGTTTATTTTGAATTATATTTTTTTCTCATTTAAACGTACTTTTATTTTTGACCAGTCGAAGTTTTTATAATATACTTATGTATGATTAAATTTATATGTATGTTTTTTTTGCGCTTTCTCAGTACATGAAAACAAAGCCCTTATGAAAATCTTTCTGAAATATCCATTGGCTGGAAATCAGTCTCTTAGAGAAAAAGCTATTAAAATAATAGTAAAAAGAAACGCACATATAACTTAAAAATACTATAATCAACAATATCACATCAACATAAATTACCACTAAGTAATTGAAGCAAATCTTAAATTAATAACATAATTTTGTTAACAATGAAATAGCATACCATTCAAATGAGACGGTCTTTAAGGAGTTCGTTTCACCAAAGATGTCCCGTGGAAATGAAAATCTATCTTATTTCTACTGTAATAGAGGTGGGCCTAAGGGACTTCTTTGGTAAAACAAACGCTAAGCTGTAGTTGTATGAGACAAACCATCATATATATTTCATTAGAACTAGCTATCTCACACAACTCAGCTACCACAACATAGACAATTAAGAAGTATTTCATCAAAACCCTTCCCAGTTATGAAAATGCTAATAATTGGAAGACTATGTGCCTATTTGCGTACATTACACTGTGTAGCTTAAATCCTGGAGAAAGAAAGCTTTTTTTGGGAACAAAGGTGAAAAATATTGTGTGCTAAAAAATTATATAATTTTCTTCTTTTTTAGGGTTCCGTACTCAAAGGGTAAAACAGGACCCTATTACTAAGACTCCGCTGTCCGTCTGTCTGTCTAGCTATCACCAGGCTGTATCTCATGAACCGTGATATTTAGACGGTTGAAATTTTCACAGATGATGTATTTCTGTGGCAGCTATAACAAATACTAAAAAACAGAATTAAATAAATATTTAAGTGGGGCTCCCATACAACAGACATGATTTTTTTGTCGTTTTTATAGATAATGATACGGATCCCTTTGTGCGCGAGGGCGACTCGCACTTGGCCGGTTTTTTTTATTATGCTGCAGAGACCGTCTATGTTGCACACTCTACACTTTTAGTACATTGTGGACTGTCAAAAGGACCATATATAATTTCAACCGTATTACCCGTTTTTTAAATACTTCATCTTCTAAATATACATAGAGATTCTTCAGCCATTTAATTCAATTCATTGAACCTTGAAAACAATATCATTATTAAAGAAGTGTTCGCTAACCAAAAATTGGTTAGAGCACACTGTTGCTATGGCGGCGAAGTCTCTATCTCTGTCTCTTTCTCACACACACCATAGACAAGAACAACGAGACATGCTGTGAAATATGTACAGATAAGACTAATGCCTTATAGACTACATTGTGATCAAACAAAGTACTTCCAGGACAATAAATGAAGTAAGTACTCATTGCTTTATTTAGTCCGCTAAATTTATATAGAATTGACAGTTGCTGTAGTGACTGTATGACAAACCACCCTTATCGTCGCCATCTCAGCAGTATGCTCCCGTATTATAAATTAAATATCATTACCACGGTTCACACAATTCATATTTCTCAATACATTCAATGAACCATCCAATTGGTAAAGCTTTTAAATGCGACATATTGTACATTGGTTCGTACATATCTTTAAATAAAATATAGTGCGAACAGTTCACTAGTTTCCCATCCTTTTTAACATGATATGGTACCAGTTGCTCCGCTTCCGGAATTAATTCCGCTCTCGGTACTCTCCTCAGAGCTAAACCACCTCCGTCTGTTATTAGTTTTGTCAAAATGGCTTTAGTTACTACAATACTTTTAGATATTTCGTATTTAGTATTGAAATTGTGTAAGTAGAAATGGCATCCGTCAAAAATGCCAGGTAGCTGCTTGTATTTGTTAAAACGGGCATTTTTAGGGCCTTGGTTGCTTCTAGTTCCTACTCCAACAATTTCATACGTCTCAAATGGCTCTAGTTTATCTTCTGATGATTTTGTTACCCAATCCGTAGACAATATCCATAAGGAATTGACAATTCCTTGTAAAACTTCTAAGCTTGACATACAAATGTAATCATCATCAGCATCAACTATCAAGTGTGTTACATCTTTCGTAAATTTAGTTTCAAAATGAACCTCAACATGATGTTTTGATAGTGATTTTAGTTTATTATGTACAGTACGAAATTGAGACACACAGTAAATACGTATATTATCTGAATCCAATTCGGAATGTAACGTTGACATGTGCGTAATATTAACTGTTTGTGTTTGGACAATATTTTCAGTAGCAACAAGTAATAAATTCTTTATTTCTGGTGATGATAACTGATATGGAGTCTCCCCTTTACAGTTTCTAATGTGCATGTCAGCACCATTTTTAACCAACTCCTCGGCAATATTACCATGTTTGTATCTAATAGCTTCGTGCAATGGTGTCTCATTGTCCTGCCCGGGTACATTTATTAAAGTGTTATATTGTAATAATAGCTTTACTAAATCAAGCCTCCCGTTTTGCACAACTTCGTGCAACGGAGTCCAACCTGCATTATCTTTAGTATTAGTATTTGCTCCTTGGTTTAGTAATTCTGATATTTTATCTATTTTACCGAGACGGCATGCTACATGAAGCATAGTTTCTCCTTTTACATTACGTTTCTCTAAAGCTTTATTTAACTTACTTGAACTAGAAAGAAGTGATGTATTAGCTGTCTCATTGTCAGGTTTAGATAGGTTTGTTTTGTCAACAAAAGCTTTTTTCGACGTCCCGGCAGCACTCTGCAAAGATTTTGGAGTTTTGACGCGTCTACCTTTCTTTACTGAAGGGCTTATAATATTTTGGCATTCTTTTCGATGGCTTTCAAATAAAACTTCAAGTTCACGGGTCGAGTCGACACAACTTCCCAATCGTTCGTCAGTGTATATAGAGCACCCATCAAGGGATATATTACAATTGGGACAGTTTTTCAAACTTTCAAAATGTTCAGAACAAATAATATGGAAGCATTTACTAAGAGTAACTGGATTTTTGCAAAGTTCTGAACAAACGCCACATGTATAGTCTTCTTTCACGGCGTCCAACGCTTTTAAAAAGTGGCTTAAGTCCACAGAAGACATTTTTTACTTTGTTTAGTTATATGTAATGTAATAAATTCCTTCGCAAAGTTTTGTAGTTGCGCGAAAAGAAAACTTGCTTCTTTGTTTCTTTCCGTCTGTCTGACGTTTTGTGTTGCCACCTTGGTTTTTGAAAAGGGGCACTCGTACAAGCTAGAAAGAGCTAGATTTCAAAGACATCAAAAGAGGTGCTAGAAAGGTCAAAAAACATAAATACAAACGCAAAGGGGTAAAAATTGTTTGTTATACATTTATCTCGATTTTGCAATATAAAGCATTTGACGAATTTCCTGGCACTGGTTTTATCCACGTAAATTCCACTTCCCACTCTTTTTTATAATGTTGTTTGTCAACTGTCGTTTTTTAAATTGGTAGTTCCGTCATTTTATGTTTGGCACCCACCCACTAAACTTTCAAAACATTCACACACCTTATGTATCAAAACTGAAGACACGACAGTGTTCAGTTCACTCGCTCGATTATTTCAAAAACAAATGTTCGCTTCCCTTCGCTCTCATTCCCATAGTGATATTATAATACTTCGAAATAAACAGACACTTACGATGAATAAATTGTAACTAGTTGGTTAAACTAGTTGGTTTATATTATACTTAAAAACAATCTTAGGGAAATTCCCCAGTAAAGAAGCAGAAAGAGTAGGTAGGGTTACCTATGCTACCATTAGTGATCATAAAGTGTGAACTGACGAAATCTATAAGTACTACATGGCTGGCGCGCATTCTTTCATAACTTGGTAACCGCGGTGCGAAGTTTTCGTATCACTTGAAAAGGGCTAGATTGCTCTTTTCGGGCTAAAGTATGAAAGAAAGACTTTACCTACAGTAAAAAGTGCTAGATCTTACCCGAAAAGGGCCATAGCCCGTGGCAACACTGCCAACACAGTACTTTATATAACTGGAAAGTCTCCAATTCCAATAGGGTATTACACCCAATTTTGAAAAATGTCTCAATTCGTTCCTAAGGTGCTAATAAGCCACCAAAAAAAATTAAATCGATAAGTGCCATTAAAATGCATTTAAATTTCACATTTTCAAATGTCGGGAGTAGTTTGATGAAAACGCTGGACGTCATGTAGCTCTACGGTCATGACGTTATTTGGTTTCTTGTATAAGTAAATAAATGCGCTGATATTGGTCTCAATTGGACTTATAAAATATAAATTAAAGTTGTCACTTTTTAGTTTACATACATCACCGTATGACGTCATTATAATGGCGGCTACTGTATCGCTTTTTTAGAAACAGATTAAAAAAACTGAAAACTATGTTTAATTCATTAATTTAAAATTAATTAAATTATTTTATGAACTAAAACTAACATTTTCCGACTGCTTATTGCCTAAGCTATCTAAATTGTACATTTTTAGATTTCTGGATAAAAAGTAGCCTATGTTCTTCTCCGTACTATAGGCTATCTGCAAAAACCAAATTTCATCGCGATCGGTTCAGCGGTTTAAGCGTGAAAAGGTAACAAACAAACAAACGCACTTTTGCATTTATAATATTAAGTTAGGATTAGGATGGCTCCATCGTGCCAACGATGACTCTGCCAGTGTCATGGTTAGAAAAAACAACGTTTCTGGTAATGACCTACACACAAGAGGGGAACTTTTTATATTATTTTATGGTACCTATATTACTATTTTTGGTAGGTACCTACCTAAGTAAATAAAACTGAAAAATAATTGTAACAATTTTTTTTATTATTTTATCTTTAAACTTAACTTAAACTAGGCAACGTTTCTTAACATAATTAACTATACATTACAGAGAAGACTAGAGTTATTAAAAGCAACAAAGATGGCGTCGCTATCGCGCCAAAATTGCATTCGAAAGATGTTACATTAGTAAGAGTTTGTTCGAAATTGAAAGGAATTTTATCAAACGGATGCATTGTCAACATGTTATCCGAGGCTAAACTTCTCGTATTATTATGGAACAGGATATTTAATTTATGGTTGAATGATCCATACATGGAAAACATTGGACTAAGGAATGGGGGATGTTTGCCAAACATTTGGTCTAACTTTGTAAATACATTGATGATCTCATGACGTCTCATCACGGTTATGCTTTTAGGTGCGAAAATGTGACCAATATTTGACCAACTTATGAAGCAGTATTTAGCGTTTTCTTCTGGACATACAGGAACTATGTTGCCGACGTTTCTCGTCCAGGGTTCAGGGATTTGACCGGCTGAAAGAAAAATAAACATTAAACTAAAAAAAATACTCATGTCGGTAATTTACAATTAAATATTTGGTAACCCACCTGCAACCATTTTGTATGTCATCATACTGACAAAAGCGACATCACTTTTTCCTTCTACGAGTGATTTTAAAGCATTTACTTCGCCGCCTTCATAACAACTTTTCAAATTATTGTTAATATTTGTTCCATTTTCAATTCCCGGGGCACAAACTTCTTTAAAATAACTATTAACAGCTTCTTTGCATGATATTTTCTCATTTTCAATTATATATTGGTTAACAGAATGCCATGCCGCGCTATCAAACCGCGGGAAAGCAGCGCGTTTCCCGCGCAAATCCGCCATCTTGGTTATCATTGAATCGTTTTTGACGTAAGCAACAATTGTGTTCATCATTTCTACGATTGGTGTTGCTTCGTGTAGGACTGGAATTAGGTCGAAGTCTCTGCAATAAAAAAAACGAATTATATATCTATTTTTATTTATTCTCGAATTTTCATAGAAATGTGACTAACGGGTGACGCTATTTTTTCTTGGAAAAATAATATTTATTAGATTTTTCTAGTATTTTTTTATAACCACAATATTTTACCTCAAGCCAGCTACAAGCCAGTCACTGTCAGCCACAGTGACGTCAACGAGTCCATCCCGTAGCGCCCGCATGCATTCCCGCTCGTTCTCCCGTACGGCACACTGTAAAGGCGGAGTTACACCGTACACCGCGCCGGCTTCACTCAGCCAGTCACACTTGTTTTTGGCTAATAGAGATGTTGTGCAAAGGGTTATGTGTCTGTAATAGAAATAAGTTTGATTACTTACTTGATAACTTTAATAACTTGACTCGTGATTCCTGTAATCCATTTCTTTTTTAAATGTTTCATACAAAGAACGTGCCAAACTGTTAAGTTTTACAACCTTTAGAATGAATGACTAACTTATCTATTAATGTATATATATATTATAAATGCGAAATTGTGCTTGTTGGTTTGTCCTTCTATCAACGGATCGACGACGGTAACAGGAATGCTGGTGAATAGGGTATTTTACTCTATATGAGAAAAAATCTAAAAATATACAATTTGTATAGCTCAATATAAGCGCATTTATTTACTTACAAGAGACCAAATAACGTCATGACCTTAGTAACATGGCGTCCAGCGTTTTCATCAAATTACGCGCGAAAATTCAAAATGTAAAAGTTTAAATTTAATGGCACTTATCAATTGAATAAAAATGTTGTGTTTTGTTTTGTGGTTTATTAGCACCTTAGGAACGAATTGAGACACTTTTTAAAAATGAGTGTAATACCCTATTCTCGGGGGAACTAATAGTAATAAAGATATTATGCCATATTCTTAGTCAGTACTCTCGGCGCCACAGCAGTGCCACCGTCAAGTCTCTCGTGAAAACAAATGGATTGTACTAAAATCTAAAAATGATAACAAATATTTCTCATATAAATATGCCAACATTGTAAATTAATAGAAAGCGAAAAATAGGTATAATGAGTCGTACCTCGGGGGATCGCAGCCGCTCTGGCTGTACGCCTCGCGGAACCCCCGGGCGGCGGCGAGGTAGTCCAGCGGCGCGCGCGGCGGCTGCAGCGGCGCGGGCAGCTCCCGGTGGCTCTCCAGCAGCGCCGTGAGCGCGCCCTGCCAGTGACCGTTCACTGTCGCCGAGCTGTTCGTCAGCTGTTCCGCGAGGGCGCTCACTGCTTCTGCTGCTTTTCTGATATAGTTGTAAAAACGTTTTAATGAGTGACAACAATGTATAAGCTAAACTGCTTTTATATTTATTTATAGGCCTGTGGCCGAAGGTGGTAAGCACACAAAGCCTAGTAGGAACTGACTCTCAAGTGCAGCTGCCGGTATCCAGAAGTTGATGTTTGGCGATAGGTTTTTAACTTACGACAGACTGCCAAAGCACAAATTGTGGATTGACTGTTCTGTGTCTGATTTTAAATATCTTTATCCTATGATAATATTATAAATGCAAAAGTTTGTGTGTATGTGTTTGTTTGGATGAACAGATTTGGATGAAACCTGACACATAATATAGATCATATCTTGGAATAACTTAGGTAACAGATACTTTTTATCTCGAAAAAAACAACCCTCGGGTACGCGGGTAAAAATGCGGGGCAGAAGCATTTAGTTATATCCCTATATTCTATCAGGATTGATAAATAAATAAGACTTCTGTCTTACCTCTTAGCAACAATGATCGACCAGGGCCGATGCAGCCACACGCAAGGTTTCGTATTATTGGCCATTGGCTGCCACGTGCCATTGCGACATAGATAGGCGAACTGATCCGTGGATTGATAAGCTCCCTTTTTTGAGCCTTTTACCTGAAAGTAATTTTAAATTTAGTTTATTATGCTATAGTGGATTAGATAGTTATGGAGCTATTGTAATTAAAACTGACTATAGAAAAGTAGAAATTTTGGAGTGGTAGAGCATAGCGATATGTCGCTCAAAGAGCAGCTCGACTGGGGAAGTACCGCCAGAGCTCATCGGGGAGGGGGGAAGGGTCGGCAACGCGCGAGTGATACTCCTGGTGTTGCAAGTGTTAATAGGCTACGGTAACCGCTTACCATCAGGCGGGCCGTATGCTTGTTTGCCGAAAAAGTGGTATTAAAAAAAAATCGGGCTTAAAAATCCTTTGTAATTCACCAGTAGTCCTTTATGGGGTGGAAATACTCAACTACAAGGCAACTTGTTCTTAAGTATAGATGCTGGAACACATTGACAGATGCTTGGTGACAAATTTCAGCTTTAGGGTGGTAGCTAGCCACGCGGGTACTGCGAAGTAACCTACCACTGTGCTACAGCTTCCTCACGATGTTTTCCTTCACTGAAAGCACGTTGTAGGATTCTAACGGCTGTGGACCGTCACCACGGCATTCAACATAACTACCACTGAATTATCTCATATCAAAAAGTATCAAAAAGTCTGGTACAATGATACTCACTCCAAAATAAGCAGTGACGTCATCGAGTTCTGCCCATGTGACGTCACCGGCGAACTCGCCCAGACACGTGAGCGCTCCAACGTCGCCCCAGTACCGGTCCGAGGTGGAGCATCGCGCTGGGGCTCCACACGCCGCGCACAGGGACGAGTATTTTGTTTCTAATTGGAACAAAGCAATAGGAAATTATTTAGCAGCTATAATTTATAGTAATTAGTATCTTCTGATGCCTAATAGACTTTGTAAAAATTGGCAAGTGCCTATCCTCGCATACCTACCGTACCTACATATTAGTCTGTAGTGACATCTATCAAGACTTCCGCTATCCGTGGATAGATGGCGCAACAAGATTCTACATAGCACTGACAAAGTTTGTCGAATACTTAGCATATATACAAGATTCCAACATCTACAGTTGGACTAATGGAATGATAGAAATGAAAAATGTATTTATTTGTGACAAATTAAAAATAATAAAGAAGGAAACCATATAAAAAGGTTAGATATGCCACAAATTTGTACCCCAACTCGACATGGTGCAAGCTATATGTTCGCACACACAGCCAACGCTGACCTTCCGTAGGGGCCGGTAAGTAATGTCACGGAAGGATTACAAGATTACAGGATAATAGCACTTCATAAGCAAAACTAAATAACAGTAGATGTCTCTCAAAATCAGATGAGGTACTCACTAAGTTCTGCATCCCTCACTTTTTCAGGCACCCAAGGTCCAGCCTTGCATGCCTTCCCGAAGAAGCCAGCGAGACCCTTCAGTCTATTCTCTGTGAGAGATAGGCTCGGGTCGCATGAGCGCTCGAGGACTAGAGATTCTAAATACTGGAATCAAACAAAAGATTACATTGTGATTTTTTATACTAAGTAAGTATTTTTCATGAACTACACATCCCATCCATCAATAATCACAATCATTATTTTTGTAACAAAGAAACACTGAACTTGGCCTCTTTTTTACACTTATGTTTTGAATTCTTATTTTTTTTATTTGACAAAACTTACGTTCAACTACAATCTCACTATGGTAAGGGATGATGTAGCCGAAATTGAATATGTAAATATTTTACCCCAGAAAGCGTGTCACTAAGTGGTCGAATATCATCGATACCCACTCCTGGATGGCACAGGGTACTGTTGCGAAGGACTGCGTGTAAAGATGAATATGTGTCCGGCAGAATGCGTTTGTTGACTACTGCTACTACACTACGTTCGTACGGTCCTGGAATGACAATGATATGTATTTTAGAGAGGTACCTTTAAATCGGCGCATCTTGTCTTGTGGATTATATGGGATATTCCAAAGAATTCAATCCCAATTCTTCTTGGTATGTGGCATGGACCTAGAAAAAAAGGCGGACGCCACCTCATAAAACAATTACTGAAGCACCCACAGTAAGCCAGCTCGCTTAGATGCATACACGTCCGGCACGCACACATTCACACCACACTAAGCCGGCCGCCCGCCATTACGCTCCGAACCACACACACACACACAGTTACGTCGCCCCATTTTGGTGCTTCAATAGTTTCTTAGCGGCCATCTGTCCGCCTTTTTTTCTAGATCCATGGTATGCGGTAGATAATCGGTAACCATACTATATTATAAAATAGATCGCGATATATGTTGGAGTTGCACAATAACCTCCTAGATTAGTATATAAGCATATGGTAGTACCTAGATAGAGATCTCCAGTTGCCAAAATTAACCGAATTACCATCAATAAGTATATGTCGCCAATACTCACTGTCTGTGAGCCGAAGCTCGTTAACGACGAGGACATCGACGTTTGCCCACTGCGCTGCCACCAGATCCTCTGGACTGAACACACCGAAGTCAACTGTCCCTTTGCTTATACGTCGGAGGCAATCCAATCTAGAAGAGATGATTTATAATGAGGGATTTCTCCAAACGTTCATACCAATAACGCTTGAGTGGAGACCTCGGACTGGGAGATGTGGATTGGGACTCCCTCCGGCCGTTGGACAGGCGACCTGAGGAAAATGGCGGGGAGCTAGTGGATGAGGATGAAGTAGGATCGGGAGGAATGGCACGCCATAGGATAGACCTATCTTCACCAGTGGAGAATCACAAGTTCATACCAAAGGTAAAAAGGAAGGAAGGAAAAAAGATCTTATAATATATTTCTATTTTATACATAACGGTAAAAGTGTTAAGTATCATGATATTAAATATTACAATAATTACCTATGAAATATTTTTATTTTATATCTAAAATGATTGTATTTCGTAACGATAAATAATGATGAACGAACTTACCTATCTGTCCCAATGACACATTCAACGCCCGCCTTCTCTTCATCCAAGATGGGGCAGTATTTTGGGGCACGTTTGTAAGATCCTTTCCCCTCGACCACACAAAGCCGTACTGTAAGAGAATAAATTATCATCATTTGCAATTTACTAGTTGCTCAAGCAATAGCAGCCAATGGGCGATCAGCCTATCGGATCGATAAAGCATGCTTCTTCCTATTCTCTCCCTGTCAATCGACTCACCACACCACTTACTTAGAATACAATATTTTGTTACATTGAATTTATATAAGTATTTTATAAATGAAGTGCATTAAAAAAAACTAGCTTCCACCCCACGGTTTCATACGAGATCCCGAGGGATCTTATGTTTTCTCGGAATAAAAAGTAGCCTCGATATATGGGCTATCCAACACCAAAAGATTTTTTCAATTCAAACTAGTATTTCCTGAGATTAGCGCGTTCAACCAAACAAACAAAAAATCTCTTCAGCATTATAATCTTCGAATAATTATAAAATTCTCGTGTCGCGGTGTTTACCAAACTCCTCCCAAACATCTCGACTGATTTTTATGAAATTTTGTGTAATCGGGTAGGTCTGAGAATCGCTCAACATCTACGAGTGAAACCGCGGGGGACAGCTAGTATTAAGTATAGACATTTATTAAGTAAGGTACTTGACGGCTACACACACCCAAACTTATCGGAAAATTTTATTATCATAGAATTTACGTACAAAGTGGTTCAACAAGTTACCATTACACATTACATTATTTTGCATTATATTCAGCCTAGGGATTTCCACTGGGACTCAAAACGAACGGTGTTGAACCGTTTGCATCCTGTTTTTTGCTTATAAAGTACCTAAAGTCCGATCTACACATTCATTAGTGGAGTATCGAGAGACAATTTCTATGAGGATGAGATGAACTTAGATAAATAAACGAACTTTTATTCATTTCCAATTTAAAAATAGCATACCATACCGTAATGACATAATAAACAAAATAATATAAAATAGAATAGACAAAAAGGCTGGTCGGTACTACTTACCTTTTTGGCGGGAACTTACAAAGTGACCGTAAGTTCGTTTTCATTTTATTTTTAAGTAATGACTACATACGTAATATTTTTATCGTGATTTATAATGTGACCAAAATTTTATATGCGCCACCACTGAAGTCCGATATGCCCACCTCTATTGTGGAAGAAATAAGATCCATTTTCATTAATTCCATCGAACTTCAGTGGTGGCGCGGACTCTATAACTTGTCATTGACAAAATACACAAATCGTGCGATGCTATAAAAACAAAAATAATAATAATGAATCTGGCAATCATAAAGCAAGATAGAAAAAATAAGTTGAAAAAGATGAATTAAATCGCCCACTAATGAATTAATACTATAATTGCGTTGCGTAGCTTCAAAATTTATGAAAAATTACAGTCAATTAATAATTCTTTCATTTAAACCTATTGTTATTTTAACATACGCCCAATCAAAGCTCATCGGAAATATCTGTTCAGTACAAGCCATTTTCATCTTTATTATAATCACATACGTTTTAAAAATGTGTTCATGCAATTGAGTGCATCACACCTACATAATGGTCTTGACATAAATAAATAATTAATTAATATTATAAAGCTGTTTGTTTGAACGCGCTCATGAACTACTGGTTCGATTTGAAAAATTCTTTCAGTGTTGGATAGCCCATTTATTGAGGAAGGCTATAGGCTACTTTTTATCCCGGGAAAACACAAGATCCCTCGGGAACGCGGGTGAAACCGTGCGGAAAAGATAGTAATAATATAAGTATGATAGACTTTTAGAGTGGACTATTTTACCAAAATAACTATGGATTGGCTTTTTTAGCTCTCTTTTTTACCTCAACGTAAGTAGGTATTTAAATTATTATCCGATAAGGAAACTTATCCGGTATAAAAACTTTCTTTTTAAGTACAACTTTTGACCATCTTATGGGTCGCCAGTGTCGCCACATTGTCATTTCAATAAAATCTCACGGATGTTTGCATTCCCTTCAATCGACCCACAAACATTTCGACATCGTGAGAATCGCATGAACTCTAAATAATTACGTTATTCGGTGAACACCGCGACAAATCCATTTATTACATCATTAAATATTTTGTCATTAACTACCGGTTTTTCTACTTTTAAAACCGGTAACACGAGATGTCATCGGTTAAATATTACGTAAAATAATCAGTGATTCGCAACACTGACGTTAAATGTCAGGGTTGTATTTAGGGCACGGATATGGGGGCGTTTTGAAAATAGGCGTCGCTGTTTGGGTAAGTTGGGCTATCAACAATGATTGCCTGTAAAACACTTGGGTGATTTTAGATTTCAAGATTTTATTTTAAATTAGCTCTTAAACCGTCTATATTATTAACTAAGTTAAATATTAAAAGGTTTTTTGGGTTCTTTCTAAAAATATATAAACCTGTGACAGGAGGTTTTTTTTTTACTTTGTATCGGTATGTGTTTGACCACAATCTCACTATGGCAAGTGATGATGTGGCTAAAGATGGTATGAACACAATGCCTAGAAGGAACTATTCAAGGAAAACCACAATAGGTACTATCTAATTTAATAGTAACTAGCCATTTATGTTTTATATCTATTAAATTACCTATCCTTAGTGCAGACGCAAACAGGTAAAATGATTCTTAGAATCTACTCATCTAAAATAACAATAATTTTGCATAGAATTCTTTTCTCAAGGATAGTTGGTAAACTTGTTGCTAAGATATTTTTTTTTACTTACCATGATCAGACAGATTCTTACTATACTTGTTTTGTTGCACCGCGTTATGTTATACCCGCTTCTATTGTATTACCGTGATAAAAACTATCATATATTTTATTCCAGGGATTATAATCTATATATGCCAAAAATCATGATGGTGATTTATAAATTAATGAGTAATTCAAAAAATAAAAACAAATAAATTGATAAAAAATAATATGTGATTGATTGATTGATTGATTCTCACGCTTTCTACATTTGAAATTACTATCGAAATTGCAATAATCGGTGATCGAGAGTATCTTAAATATTTTTTATTCCTATTTCAAACACTTAAGGATTATTTTAAAACCTTAAGATAAAAGAGCAAAAGACAATTACCATAAATAATAAATATTACGATCCAAAAGACCATGTTACTGGTCTTACGTAAATATATTAGAGACAATTGCCATTTGCTTTTGACACGGCTGTAAATATTGTTATGACAACATACTACAGTTTTCCTTGATCTATTCAATGATTTGTTAGCTATTGACATATTCATAGCAAGGTTTTCCTGTTTGTTTTTTTTCTTGGAAGATTATCTTAAGATTGGCTATGTGGGAGCTTATTACTTTTTTTTTCCTTGTTGATATTTTTGTGTTTATGCTTATTGATATTGCTTTAAAAAATGCTAAACATTTAAAGGAAAAATCCAACATCGTCAGACTGTCCAAAAAAATGTATAAAACATGTAACGTTGCTGAGTTTCTTGCCGGTTCTTCTCAGTTGAAGGCGACCTCCGAATCGGTGGTAACTTCAGTAGCTTCGACGTTTATAAGTGCCATTCTAGGGCTTAAACTGAATAAGTCACTTTGACTTTGATTACAAGGTCATTATATTAGAGATATCAGGAAGTAGCTGCACTCTGCACAGGTGGTTCTTCGCTTTATTTTTGTTTTTTGTTTAGATTCGTCGTCTAACATTATAGCTTATGTTTTTTTACTTGAAGTATCACAGCTGATAAAAATCAGTAAGTAACTCGTACCAAAAACCATCTATATAAATTTGATGGTCTTTGCTCATACTTACGAATTATCATTCGCTTTTCGCTGAAGGAAAACATCGAAAGGAAACATGCCTCAAAGTCAAAGTCAAACCCATTTATTCAGTTTAGGCCCTAGGAGGGCACTTATGAAGGTCGAATTTACTGAAGCTGCCAGAGAATCCAAATCAAACGTATTTGTATTCTACTAATCTACACTGGGCTCTCGTCGAAAGCTTCAGCCTCCTGCAACCGGGCAAGACTCGTGTCGAGCCCCTGCGGAAATACATTCTTTGTTTCAAATTGCGGTTAATACCCCGGAAGGAAAATCTATGGTACTAATATCATAAAGAGGTAATGTTTGTGAGGTTTTGTAGGGGGTAATCTCAGGAACTACTGGTTCGAATTGAAAAATTATTTTAGTGCTGGATAGCCCATTTATCGAGGAACGCTATAGGCTATTTTTATCCCGGGAAAACATAAGATCTCTCGGGACGCGGGTGAAACCGCGGGGCGGAAGCTAATAATAAACCACTTAGTTAAGTACCTTAAAAAAAGCTAATACACCGTGCTGCAGTAATTTGAATGATATTAGGAAAACGTTCTTAGAACAACCTTGAAACAAGTTCAATAAATACATTTCAATGAAATATATTTTATGCATTCATTTAACGTTGGCTTGGTTTTGGTTTTTTTTTGTTACATCACTTAGTTTACTGCGTATTAAGGCTTTATGGATATCATTTTGAGTGGTGACAAGGTCATTAGGAAATCAAATATTATGGAGTCTGGATTTTTTGAAAGCGAATCTTTGACACGCAATTATATGAAGAAAATTTCAAATCACAGCCCTACCTTGCCGCTTTAATTGCCATGTAAGTGTCCTTATTTTAATTCAATTTTAATCGAGGTATTTTTTTAAACTTATTACTGAAAAGGATTATATAAATAGAACTTAATCTCGATACCTAATAACACCTTCATGGATCGCACAGGGTTTTTATTACATATTGTATAATATATTTTTTTTAATTAATTTCCACGCCTATGTTATGGCAAAATATGCAGATCTATATATTTATTGTAACCATATTTACAACAAATAAAGGGATTTGTATTTGAATGATCGAAAGTGCATAAAATTATACGTTTAATAACCTTATAATTATTGCAATGAAAAAAAAACCACAGATGACGTTGACAGGTATACGACACTGTAATTACAATACAAAGGCGGCATTAGTTATTACTGGTTCAGTACAAAGGGATTTCCCTCTGCCTCGCTACTTCATAGAACAATTATTATAAATATTTATTGGGAAATTTATAATATAAATCATACATTGTGGAAATTTTATGTAATCTACCACAGAGGTTTACATGGAATGACTTACTCATTCTCATAAAATTTAACATTAATACCTACCTCAGAGCAATTGTCCGCTCCGTGGTTTCACTCCCGTGCCCTGGATAAAAAGGACTAACAAATACACATACGCACGCAACGCTTTATAATATTTTATTTATGAATTAGTAGTGTTTGCTGTAAGGCATTTGCATATTTTTTGATTGGTGATACACTGATCTCTATATATACTGGACTGGCTGTAAGTATCATGTCTATTAATATCTGTACCAATATAATAAAGGAGAAAAGTTTTTTGATTGTTTGTTAGTTAGTTTAAAAGCGGTAATCTCTGGAACCACCAGTCGGATTTTAAATATTCTTTTTGCATTTGATAGCCCAATTCTTGAGGAAGTTTATAAGCTATTTTTTATCCCGGGAATGCGGGTGAAACCGCGGAGAACAGCTACTATGCAAATAAAGTAAATTGACAACGAGTATATGCAATAGATCAATGTACTATTATTTTAGTTTTATAATTTGTACAACGAAACCCCCTCATTTATAGGATAATCTAGTTAGAGGCGATATGGCAGTATAATATGCTTTGAAATACCGAATATTGGCAGGCAGGTAATGAAAATTAAATGCTTTAATGATGTTCTAACAATGATTCATTTATTGCCATAAAGTGTATTCATTCATGTCAATTTCCTTCACTGCAATCTCAATACCACATTAAACGTCATTAAAATTGAAAATTGCGAATTGGCTGACCACTAAATATTACGCAATAGTACAGATAATGTGTGGCTAAAGCATGCGTAATCCAATTTACCTTATTGACGTATTTTTTAGGGTTCCATAGCCAAATGGCAAAAAAACGGAACCCTTATAGATTCGTCATGTCTGTCTGTCTGTCTATCTGTCTGTCTGTCTGTCTGTCTGTCTGTCTGGCTGGCAAAAAAATGGCAAAAAGCAAGGTCTTACAGCAAATAAAGGAAAAATTCTATAAAATAAAAAAAGTTGAAAATTAAAGGGTGTCCCCATACATACATAGTTACGCCAATTAATAAAGACCTCTGAGTTGTATGGGCGCTTATACAATTTAGAGGTCTAGCTTAATTGGCACCAACCTCAAATACAGTAAATAAATAAAATTATGCATTTCCCGTGATGGACGAACGATGGACGAAGTTTGTACGGAACCCTCGGTGCGCGAGTCCGACTCGCACTTGTTTAGACTAAGCTCTAGTGACATCCATACTAATATTTTAAATGCGAAAGTAACTCTGTCTGTGACCTTTTCACGTCTAAGCCGCTGAACCGATCACGATGAAATTTTGTACCTTTCTCGATAAATGGACTATCCAACACCAAAAGAAATTTTCTATTCAAACCAGTAGTTCCTGAGATTAGCGCGTTCAAACAAACAAACAAACTCTTCAGCTTTATAATATTAGTATAGATGAATTTCTCAGCATCATATTGTGATGAAAAGTCTAGAAAGGAACTGGCTTTCAAACAGAGTGGCCGGAACACATGATACAAAATATTAACATTAAATAAATTACTTGTAATTGCATTAAACTTGATTCAACTTGTACAGTTTTAATTATTATTATGTATGACAATAAGCAATCAAGTCCTCAATCCAGTTGATCATCATTCGAGCTTCGCTAAAGGCCGCGCAGACACATTCAAGGTTATTTGACCGGACTCACGACTTATCATATTTTTTTCGTGTTTTTTAAGTAGTACCTACTGTACATTTTCGTATATTGTTTACTGCGAGTAAGTGGTTAAACATAATTATATCGAATATGCATCATTACACTTAAACAAAACGTTATTTAAAGCACATATTTATCGACACCTTACTCTCATTTTCCAACAATATGACGTTATTTACGTGACTATTTAATCAGCATATTAGTGAAATAGCGTTCTATAAGTTTAGGCAGTTTGTATAATACTTAATTGAAATTAGAAATTTAAAAAAACATATTTTTGTTAAGATTGCCAGTGAAACCGCTAGTAAAAAGATATGCAATTAAATTACCGGAAACAAAATATTTTATGCTGAAATTAAAACACATCATAATGCATTTTTGATGTTTTCACAAAAAAAACATACAATGAGCAATCGTAAAAGATTAATTGGCATGATTACGTAATGCCACAAAAACTTATGTGGTACTTTTTTAGTAAGTAGATAATTATTATAGATTCTGAATTAATTTATTCGTCTGTAATTATTTTTTTAATGCCCTCAATCATTGACCTAAATTCGGTCCTGATTATTTTGAAATCAATTTACGAATGTCATCGGATTTCGTTAAAATTCCGCCATTTCTATCTGTCACATTTTTTTTTTATATAAAAACGTGCGAGCTGCGAGAGTTATGTATGACACAAACTTTTTAATTCGATGTTAGTGTTTTGAGTTGGAAACTCCCAGTCTGCAAAGACATTGAAGGTGATGGAATTATTATCCTCATATTATGGTATACCTACCTCTAAAATGCGATGTCATCTTTCAATATAAATTCGATGATTACTTATATTTCGTAATTTAAGTATAAATTATAAATTCATAAGCTTCTCAGTTTGTTACGTTTTCACTGCTAAACAGCTGGACCGTTTTTAATTAAATATAGCCTATATCTTGGGGAAGGATATAGGCTACCTTGTTTTAAAAAAAATTTTGAAGAAGTTCGAAAAGGAGATGAAAATTTGTATAGGCCAACCCGTAATTCCTTATTTAGGGTTTTGGTATGAAATAAATGAATACGAGTTTCAGAGTTTATGCAAAATCATCCCTCAAGGGCGTAAAATAAATACTTACCTACCTATAAATTATTCGAACAAGTTGGTGGTAACAGCTAGTTACATATACAAATGCCATCATTTTGTCTATGATAATACTAATTTTCGCACCGCGCTTTTACCCGCGTTTCTAAGGTATCTAATATTTTCACGGGGTAAAAGTATCGTATGTTTTAGTCCAAAATATGATCTATATAATTTGCCAAACTTCATCTAAATCCGTTCCTACATTACGGCATGGTTGACTAACAAACATCCACAAAAACTTTCCCATTTATAAGAACTAGAGCAAACCCGGCAACGCTTTTCCGACCTTTTTTTTTATTGATAACGCCAAATATCGACCATAGCGCGAAGACAAGTACCTACCCACACTGCAGCCGACGAGGGGAAATACCTACTAAAGTATAGTAACCCCGCATTTTGGGTTTTTACCTCTTGAATTTCTTAGAATTTTACATTTTAAATTATGGTCATGACGCACATAGTTTCCTTTATTTGACATTGGGTCTGGGTCTCTGTCCGTCTGGTTTTGTCACTTATCATCATCATCATCAACAGTTCAAACACTTCGTTCTTTATAATCCACCACGGCAACATACTTCGGAGCAAGGTTACCCCATTCAAGGACTAGTGTATTGCACTGCAACCAATTTTAATTAATACTTTCAAAAATATAATTGAAAAGATATAAAAGATTTGCTGGTCTCATAAAAATCTTCCGATAAAATTAAACTCAAATGTGTAAGGTTGTACAACAATTATTACCGAGCCCAAATTTATAAATTTGTTTTATTAGAAAATTACGTCACGCTCACAGCGTAAGGTCATATCCTTTTTTCAGTGGTCATGCTCATAATTATGACATGCTAATTATTTTTTTGTAAATTCGCGGCAGTAACTCTTGCGGTCTTTAGACTAGCTGATGCATTAAAAAAGAATAAATATATTTTACGTAGTTTTGCGCTTTTTGTACCGGTGCACTTCTAGGCTTTGTGTGCTTTCCACCTTCGGCCACATTACTCAATATAGTCACAAAAAAAGTTGAATACGCTTATTTTAGCTTATAAAATATGCGTCTTATTTTAGCTTGTAAAATATCCTTTATGAAGCAAAAAAGTAGTCATCAAATTCAATTTCAATAACGTAGGTATAGAAAACAACGAGTGAGATCATTAACAAAAGAACACATTTTTATTTCTTTAGAATTCCATGCCCACATCATAAGTAATTTACTAGGTAGGTAAATAGGTAAGTATAATCATAAATCCTATTTTGTTTCTAACTTTTATCATTAGAAAACCTCATTTTTTTAAGTCGATAAAAAAAAAGACTTCAACATAATGATAAACAGAAAATAAGATGACAATAAAATTTTGGAGGCCATAAGAATTCTAGGCAACTTTTAGAACGAACGAAAAAAAGACGTAGGTACCTAAATGTAGGTAGAAGTTTTAATAACTATTCATACAATAATAAAATATGGAGGTATGTAATGTACATAGATACTTTAATTTGGTACTTACGATTACCATTCTCTCCTGATCCAGGGCTTTCCACGTTTTGCAATAGCACAGCATTTAAAAAAGAATACAAAACTAAAATCACTCTCACACTTGACATTTTGAGCACAATTTTTTTACCGATTCTAAAAAGTTGACATTTATGAAACAAAAACCGATTTTTTTATTTCCCGCCAAAACTTATTACAAATTAAACTTTTTAATTCATATTTTTATTATTATCTTCTCAAGTCGGATGCACGACTTATGTGAATATTAAACTGCCGCGAACTGAACCTCCAAGGTATATTACTCATATAATATTCAAGCTAGTGATGTGGTAATAATGATATCGATATTTTTAGCTTTCGTAGATAAAAACTGCAATTGTCGTAGTGAGTGTAGTTCTTTCAGCCGTAGAGAGGTGCAGAGAGCCGAAGGTGGTAAGCACACATGGAATAGGGTCTCAAGTGCAGCTACCCCAACACACTGTTAGGTGCTTGTAGACAGATTTTCATCTTGAGGGTGGTAGCCAGCCAGGCGGGTATTATAAAGTCCCACAACACGGTAGTGGGAACTACCGTGCTATGGTTTTCTCATGATGTTATCCTTCACCAAAAGCTCAAGCTCATTGTAGGATTCAAACGACCTTCGCCGCGGCGTCCAACGCCACTACCACAGAGCTATCGTCGCCTTAAAGTAAGTAACTCCTATAGCTCCTCCATCCTAGAGCGTGGTGTGATGGAGATGAATTCTAGGGCAGCGTGAGTGAGATGTCACCCAGTCTAATGGACTGATGGCCATCATAGGACCCAGAAGGTGCTCAGGACTGGATCGCTATCATGATAAAAGAAAAAAGGAAAAGGCAAGCCTTAGGAAAATCTTTGTCCAGGAATGAATACTGATAGATGAAATGGCAACAGGTCATCAATTTTATCATCGACATGTATCAATCAATTTGCACAACACTAAATATTCCTGTACACAAAACGTTAACTAACAAGTTTGAAAAGGTTACGCACGCCTTACGAATCACGTGCAATTTGTACGTAAACATTTATTAATCGGCTTGCAATATTGAGCAATTTTGATGACCCACAGACCACACTGATGGCTAGTTATTATATATTATAAATGGCCATGTAATGACCGCGAAACGTTAGAACGAAATTATTCTAAAAGCGTGGGTTGAGATGTCGAGTTATTTTATTTTCATTAATAAAATTTATAATTTTCGGTTTGTCCATAAGATGGAATAAGTCGTTCGTATACGTGTGCCTGTGAAATATCAACCAGCTAGCAACCTAGGTCTTGTGTTTTGTTTCCTTTTCTTATATTTTTACTATAGACCTGCAAAGCATAGATGGAACTGGCTCTCAAAATACAGCCAGAACACACCCTGAGGGTGGTAGCCAGCCAATCGGGCGCTGCTATGATTTCCTCACCTTGTTTTCCTTCATCGAAAGCTCAAACTCGTTGTAAGAACCCACGATTTTCGTCACTGCATTTGACATTACCACTGAGCTATCATCGCATTTTGATTTAGCAGAAGCATTTGATACAATCGCTGTCCCTATTTTGATAATCTGACTAGAAAGTTGAAATAGCATCTTAAAAACAGACCACTCACGGCGTGTAGGGTTCCATAGCACGTAAGTAATTATTTCTGGCTCTAACGATTTGGATCAATAGATTTAAGATTTAGATAAGCCCCCTTATTCAGACCCATTAGGTTTCCATTCCGATCGGAAAGGGTGAAATTATTTCGTTAAATTTAGGTTGATACTGTGTTAGTTGCAGAATTCAGTTGCGGCGATCGTGTGCCGATCGAATCCTCCATTCCATATGGATGTAGCCATCCTATTCAGTAGACTATTCAATCGGTCGTCTACCCGATGGGAACCGCAAACGAGCGGGTCTGAATAAGGGGGAAGGTTTTGCTTTTTAAGTTTACCTATCTAGTATATAGGCTTTCCTGAAAACACGCGATTTTCAGCAGTCGTTAAACTCAAAATAGATTGTTACTGAAAAAAACACATATCTCAAAAACTACACAACATATTTCATTCATTCATTCAAATTTTCCTTGAAAATATTCTAAAAGTTAGAGGGGTGAGTCCTCACTCTTTTTACATCTTCATAAAGCTACATTTTAGAAGATAAAAGAAATATTGACCGTCACAAAAAGTATAATTTCTTTAAATTTTTAAGAAAAATAATCGAAACACTTGTATATACATTTTTTTATGGTGCAACCATAGGCTCATGATCCATCGACATGTAACTGTTGTAGCTACTAACGGACGGATTACTCGTGTCTGGATTTCTAGTATCAATTTGATGCTTTGACTCACTCTCATTTCTATTTAACTCTTTCGAACTTTCCTTCTTATTTTCCACAGGTAAGGGATAAGTACCATTTATTTCATCGAAGTGTTCTATATCGTATAAATCCGTTAATGAGCGCGTCACTATTTTCGTATCCATATTTTTATCGGATGGTTCGGATATGACATTGAGTGAATCTTCAGAGGTTGTCATATTTTTCGAGTATTTTGTGTGTTGAGCGCTCTTGTTTGACTGCTGGTACATCTTGTATGGAGAACTGAAACTGCTAAAAAGTTTACCGTGATCAGTCATTTAAGGGTAAATTTTTACAGTGAGGTTCATACCTCAGCTCCAGAGACACACATTTTAATATAAGCAGTCAAGGGACATACAGTTCTACATTGATGAAACCTTTGAGTATCTAGAACGATGCAACGCTAAGCTATAGTTGTATAATTAATAGCTGAGATAGTCGATTATTTCGATCATCGCAAGAAATATTCGTTACAAATTCAAAATGGGGACCATGCTCCTTAAGGAAAATCAAGAGCAAACGATATAAATTGATCACAGACTTGTTGGCTCGAGTCTAGATTCGAGACCGACTTTTTTAATAGTCCCCCTTATTCAGACCCATACCAGACAGATACCATTCCGATCGGATAGAACGTTTTTATTTTCTTAAATTTAGGATGATGCTGTGTTAGTCGCAAAATTCATTTTCCGCGATCGTATACCGATCGACTGCCTCATTCCAAATGGAAGAAAATAGAAGCCATCCTATTCAGTATACTACTCACTCAGTTTGTCTACCCGATTGGGACCACAACTGAGCAGGTCTGAATAAGGGGAAGTGCCCACTTTTTTTAGGTTATGTGCGTTGGTAATATGCCCACCTATTCCGGGAGCTCCTGCATTTAGACTTCATTACTTTATGCGCCGACCTCGGGTCCTTATGCGTCGGCTGGATAGTGCTGCGACGATGTTTTAACCTTGGCTTGGATTTCTTGGCCACTTTAAACCTCTTCGATTTAATAGCCGACTGAACTTTAGTTTCATTTGATAGCTTTTGGGGCATCAATTTTGGGTCTATTGCTATTACCTGAAATTACCGGTTTTTTTTAGGTTTGTGTTTTAGTCTTGAGAAGGGTGGGGTATACTTTATGGTTGGCCTGGCTGGCTACGGTGTGTTCCAGCTACTGCACTTGAGAGCCAGTTTCTTCTAGGCTTTGTGTGATTACCACTTTCGGACACATCATCACTTCCTATTATGAGTGCTTGGTGCTGCTTGCTCAGGGACAGATTACCAATATTATAGTAGTACCTAATACCCAAAAACTCAAAGACTTTCACTCGAAACTAGAAATAAATAATAACTATAATAAAACATGTGTAGCGACATCTATCAATAAAACGGGGAAAAGAATACACTTCCTGTGGATAGATGGCGCTATAATACATTGATAGTTGCATCCTCGCGCTACTTAAGTTCTCTGAGCACGAGATTCCAACCACAACAGTTGAATCGTACGCAGTCCCCAGTTACAATTACCTAGCCCGGCGAAGATCTTCCCTTTTCAAAGTAGGTTTTTATAACCTCGCTCCTTCACTCAATACTTAATATATACTTATACTTATATAGATATTTTCAACCAGAATTGTTTCTTGTTGCACAAAAAGTTAATGTTTGTAATGGGAATCGAACCCACGACCTGTGGCGTGGTAGTCAAAAAACGTTAAAAACTCACTCTAGTCATAGATTTGCGTTTATTCAATTCATCATACATCTTGGGGAAAGCGTTGTTGTGCTGGGTCACTCTCGTCATCTTGTCACCTTGTCTGCCTCTCGCCTCATACTCCTCGTGATGCTCTAGATAGAACTGCTCCGCGCCGTTGCGATGTTTCTACAAATTAAACGTAGCTAAAGTGCTTTCACGTAGTAGGCGGAATTTCGTACAATGACCCCGCCAATACTTATCTCTCTCTCTCTCTCTCATACTCTGTCACTCGCGCATTGCGGTGACTGTCATGCGATTGCACTTTATTTCCTCACCTACTAATATTATAAATGTGAAGATGATCGGAAAACACCGATAGGTATGATTAACGATAGATTTTCAATTTGACAGTGATAGCCTGCCTTGGGTGCCTTACTAGGTACAAAGTGGATTCTTTTTCTGTACGATATTTTCCTTCATCAAAATCTCAAGCTGATTATAAGATTTGAATTCAAAACCTTCATCACGGCATTAGAAGTTACTACCACTGAGCTGTCAATTAGCATCGCCTCCAGCCTGGTGACGATAATGAATTATTACGAGTAGGTACCATCGACAAACTTCAAGCATGATCAATTTTTTAACCTTTTCGCTTGCAAGCAGTCATCATAGCTCGCCCCGCCCATTGTCAAGACAAAAGCCGCTATTGTGTAATTTCATTTGTTTTGACTAGTTTTATGATAAGCGCATTGTCCACTTGTATTGTCGACAACCAGGTAGTCGCTGGAAGCTGCACACAAAAAGTAGCCTTATGGTGGTCATGCTTGAACTTTGTCGATTGTACATACATTGGATTGAAACTAATCGTAATATAATATCCCAAAAAAATATTACCTGAGTAGGCCTCAAATTTCTCATCGGCTTGGGTCCGTCATCATCCATGATCATCATAATAACATCAACTATATGATTGTCCTTAAATTCAGGGTTCAGAGAGTACACACTGTTCATGTCAACTTTAGTCGTGCGCCCGACACTGTGTTCAGAACTTGTGCGAAAATTTGTAGAGCTCATGGTATCTTTATGGATAGTTTAAGGTATTTTAGAATATAAATTATGAAAACAGAATGCTTTAGGTAGTAGCATAGTGAAGTAAATCCGTATAGAAGGCACGTGGATTACACTTTGTTGCAATCAGTTTCTATCTAAAACCGTTACAATGTCAAAAATAGTTCCAGTTTCAATCCTATGTTTGTTCAGCTGTTAGAAGTTCAAAGGGTCTATCTATTGTAATTTATTCTCATCACATTTTACGTTCTGATAAATTACTAAATAAAATTGTATTTGCAAACAGTGCGTCATACATAATATTGCAATAAAGCTACAAAACGTTAATAACTTAATCTCAAAACCGTCACATTAACTAGTTTCAGAAAGAAATTGACTTGTTCGCTTTAGTACAGATTATTAGGTCTTGTACTACAGTCGATGGAAAGAAAAGCCCTCAAGAAGAGCTTACAGAGCGCGATGGTGAGACAGTTCCCCAAGACCCTATCTCAATTGGTAGCGACTTTGTAAAAGATTTGAGCAGCGCCTCTAACAGATAGTTTTATAAAAATGTTTTAATGTAGTTTTTGCTATCGAATATCAATTACCAGAGAAACTATATCGATTTCTGTGAGGAAACTCGCAAGTCTGAAGTAGGGAGATCTACCTATAATGTAAGTCTACGGTGGTGGATCCGTAGGGTACCTAGTCTATGCTCCGTTCATGAGGATTGTACAATATTTAGGATGTACCTACTACATTAGGTACCAGAATTAGGACATTTCTTTTCCAGGAACAGTCATACACAAGATTATTGTCGTAACTAAAATTAATGACATATATAACAAGATCTAAACAGGTAGATTTATTATTTATGAGTAGGTACTCACAAGTTAATATCCTACTTTTCTCAATTTTTTTTGTTCTGTTAATAACTACGATACATTTTTATAATAATTTTTCAATTTTCGTACATAGTTTTTTTCTGAAATTACATTTAGAATTCTGTGGAATAAAGACAACTGTCTGTCACAATTTTTTTTAATATTTAGATTTTAGACAGTCAAAACTCGTTGAAGTTTTTTTTTCACATACCTTGGAACTGCTTTAGAAAGACAGTAGCTCCATCTATTATTCTTTCGCTCAGTCGTGTGATAAAATAGTAAGGCTGTCTGTCCACCAGAGACGTGATATGCTAAGCTGCGTAGCGAGAGATGTGTATGTTGACCACGGATGTTAACAATAGGGTCGTTTGATTATAATAGCTTAGCATAGCTCAGGTGGAAAATAGTTCAACGAAGCTTAGTTTTTAACCAACTTCATTTACATACTCGTTGAAGTGAGAGGGCTCGAGGGATGAGCCAATGGGCGTAGGCTATGTGACGTATGGGCTACGGAGTAGGACAGCACTACACAGTTAGCGTTTAGCTTTGGTGGAAAAAGACACAGTTTCGAAACTTTGTTTAACTTCGTTTGCCTAGCTACCGCGCACATCCCTGGTAAAAAGCAGCCTAATCTATGGTAGTAAACATACACTCAACCATAAAGTACCTAATCATACTTGGCACAAACTTTCGCACTTGAGAGCACTGTTCGCTAGAGTAAGTGTTCTTTGGCACTGGCTCTCAAGTGCGTAAGTTTGTAAGCAGTCTAGAAGGAACTGTCCTTCTAAACTGCTTACCACCTTCGGCAACATCATCATTTACCATGAGATTGTCAAACACAAACCTATAAATAAAAAAAAAAAACCGGCCAAGTGCGAGCCGGACTCGCGCACCGAGGGTTCCATACAAACTTCGTCCATCGTTCATCCATCACGGGAAATGCACAATTTTATCTATTTACCTTAATTGAGGTTGGTGCCAATTAAGACCTCTAAATTGTATAAGCGCCCATACAACTCAGAGGTCTTTGTTCAAGTCATCATAAAGTTGTTTTAAGAAATAATATTTTGTTGTAACCTATTTATATTAGATGGCGTTGTACAATTTCTACATCGCGATATGGTTTCGTTCTATGAGTTACTATATAGTCTCGAACATTTTATTTAATAAATTTGCTCATGCGTTCATGGGTACATAGTCTTTTACTTACCCTGGCTTTACGGATTATGAACATGGTCCTTAAGAGTCGGAACGTTTTTTGGAAACCGAAATGAATATTGCAGTACGGCACATTATAATGTAATACATAAGCCCTTACCATCGGAAACAAGCAAAGCAAGACCTCGCAGCTAAAATTGGTAGCAGCTACGGTGGCGCCCCCTTTTGTGGAGATTTTTGAAGATATAGCGGGATGTTTGACATAAAGTGAAGTTTTAAAGGCAAACTGTGAGTACGCTAAATTGAACCTTATTAATAGTGAAAAATTAACTTGGAAAAATTTGAATTTATAGTAGTAGTTTGGGACTTAGAATAATTCGCTTAAAAACGACAAGACGGGGAACCTACGCCCGATTTTGCAGTGACTGTATTTAGTCCCAAACACTTAGAAAAAATTAACTGATTTTAATTAAAAAGTTACAAAGATGGATGCTGATTTCATACTAATGGATGAATTAAAAGAACAAATAGAGAAAGGAAGAAGCAACTTTAAGAAGTCTCCTAAAGATAGAATAACTGAGTCATACATAGTAACCAGATTAGAAGGTTTAGAAAGGATAGCCGAAAGATTTTGTACGATGCATGAGAGCATTATTTGTAAATATAAGAAGGATGAATTGGCCGAAAGTAGTTACATGAAAAAGGATGTCTTCGATGTGGGTTATGAAACATACTTAACGTACAAGAGTGAGCTAAAAGCGGCACTACGCCATATGGGTAGCCCTGCGTCTACGAGTTGTGGTCATTCTTCTACGTCGACTGCAAGTAAAGACTCTTTTGTTAGACTACCTAAAATATCTATCCCTGTATTTAGCGGTAACTATTCTGAATGGTCGTCATTTAAAGATCTATTTGTCTCTTTAGTGCACAATAATTCTGCTTTAGATGACGTCCAACGCCTTCATTATTTAAAAACTCAACTCAAAGGTGAAGCAGAACAATTAATTAAACATATTCCCATAACTCAGGCTAATTACAAAAAATGTTGGGATCTATTGCAAAGCAGATATAATAATAAACGATTCATGTCAAATTGTATCCTTAAGCGTTTATTTTCTCAACGCGTCATGACTTGTGAATCATCTAGTGGTCTTAAAGATCTCCTTGATACTTCTTCTGATTGTATGCATGAGTTGTCAAATTTAGGTATTAAAGTCGAATCTTGGGACATAATTATTATTTATATTGTTAGCCTGAAGTTGGACGCTGAAACCCGTAAACAGTGGGAATTACACGTAAATAGTTTATGCGAAGATTTACCTAGTTTCATACAATTTAAAGTATTTTTAGAATGTCGTTACCGTGCGTTAGAGTTTATAGAGCCTTCCAAACCTAAACTTAGAAATACACAAAATACATACCAACCAAAGTCCTTGCATGTCGCTTCAAATGTAATTTGTCCTCACTGTGCTGAAAATCATAAATTATATTCCTGTAGTAAGTTTGCCAAAGAAGATGTAAATGTTCGTCAGGATTTAGTAAATTCACTGGGACTTTGCTTTAATTGCCTTGGTAACAACCATTCAGTAAAAATGTGCCGTGTACCTACATTATGTCGTATATGCAAAAGGAAGCATCATACGCTTATTCATAGTAAAGCCAGTTCGTATACAGCTGCAGTCGATACGGACAGTACGGAGGTAGCTGAGACTGAACAAGCAGATGAAACGTACCCAGATCCGTCATCATTGACGAATGAAGCCAACAATAATATTGCTAATCATTTTGTGACAGGACAAACACATAGCCAAACCTTATTGGCAACAGCCTTGATCAAGGCTGAAGCCAAAAGTGGTAATACTCAGATATTAAGAGCTCTGCTCGATCAAGGGTCGCAAGCATCTTTTATATCTGAATCAGCTGTACAACTTTTACGATTAGACAAAATTAATGCAAAAAGTTGTATATCTGGTTTGGGTGGCGGTCAAAGTGGCTTAACCTCAAAATATGTGGTCATTGTCAACATGCAGTCACTTCATGACCCCTCTTTTAAAATGCAGGTAAAGGCGCATGTGTTAAACAAAGTCACTTCCATTTTGCCAGAAAAGAAATTTGTTCTCCCATACTGGGCAGATTTAGGTCAAATTACTCTGGCAGATCCGCAATACAATTCACCCAATAAGATAGATATCTTATTGGGAGCTGAGGTATATTGTAGTATTCTGAAAAAAGGGTTGATAAAACATCCTGATAGTTGTACAATTGCGCAGAATACTCACCTCGGATGGGTTTTGTCGGGTCAGGTAAACGGTAGAGATAACGAAGAAATTGGGTGTCACAATATAATATTAAATATGCATATTAAGATAGAAGACAATGAGCTACTCAAACGATTTTGGGAGCTAGAATCTGAACCTGGCTTGGTGAACGGAAAAGTCTTAACTCCCGAGGAGCAAGAATGTGAAAACCATTTTGCTGCCACTACAAGTAGAGACGAGTCGGGTCGCTACATTGTAGAATTGCCTTTCCGTGCCGATCCTAGTGCCAAAGATAGATACGGAGATACAAGAAAAACTGCAGTGAGAAGATTGTTAAGTCTAGAGAAGAGACTAGCAAAAAATCCAAAACAAAAAAAAGACTATGCAGAAGTAATAAATGAATACTTGACACTCGACCATATGGAAGTAATAAAAGATTCAGAACAAAAAGGTGAGAAAGTATGGTTACCACACCATGCAGTAATAAAACTGGACAGAAGTACAACAAAAACTAGAGTGGTATTTGATGCGTCAAATAAAAGCGCAAATGGTGTGTCTCTAAATGATACCTTAATGGTTGGACCAACTTTGCAGTCAGATTTACGACATATCATCATGCGATGGCGTACACATCCCATATGTCTCACCGCCGATATTATCAAAATGTATCGGCAAGTGAAGGTAGCAGAGAAACACGTCGACTATCAAAGGATAGTTTGGCGTGAGGATTCTGAATCTGAAATTAAGAATTATAGACTTTTGAGGGTAACTTTTGGCATGTCTTGTGCACCATACTTAGCTGTCAAAGCTTTACAGCAGGTTGCTATTGATGAAGGACATAACTATCCTTCAGCTGCAGCTTGGGTAATGACGGATTTCTATATTGATGATCTCATGACGGGTTGTCAATCTGAAACAGAAGCAATTAAAGTGTATGAGCAAATCAATTCATTAGTGGAGAAAGGTGGTTTCAAGTTCCAGAAGTGGGCTAGCAATAGGAAAGAATTATTATTTTCTTTGAGTGAAGAAAGTGGAGAAGAAAAAGATAGGAAAATAAAAGAAGATGATGTTACTAAAATACTTGGTCTTACCTGGAATCGTCAGACAGATGAATTTGATTATATCGTTAAGATATCAACTGAAGTTTCTGTCCCTGAAACTAAAAGACAAATTATCTCCGAAATCTGCCGTTTATACGATCCTCTTGGCTGGATAGCTCCATGTGTTATCACTGCTAAGATTTTTATCCAAAAACTTTGGTTGACTGGCCTTGATTGGGACGAAAACGTACCAACGGAACTTCTATGTGAATGGGAACTCTATCGAGATGAATTGCGTAAATTGGTAAGTTTTCACTTACCTCGTTGGGTTAAAAAATCTGATAGTGACACACAAGTGGAATTGCATGGGTTTAGTGATGCCTCTAGTGTAGCATATTCTGCCGTGGTGTATATAAGATGTGTTACGGCTAAAGGTATGGTTGAATCTCACTTGGTGACTGCAAAAACAAAGGTTGCTCCTATCAAACAGGTCTCTATTCCACGACTTGAATTATGCGGGGCAGTTTTGGTTTCTAAACTGCTCGTTGAAGTAGCTGCAGTTCTCAACATAGACAAATCAGATTTACATGCCTGGACTGACTCAACGATTGTCTTAGCTTGGTTAAGCGATCATCCCAGTCGATGGAAAACTTTTGTAGCCAATCGCACATCTGAAATTCTCACACTTTTAGATTCGTCACATTGGTCTTACGTTAATACTAAAGACAACCCTGCTGATTGTGCGTCACGAGGGATGACACCAATAAACTTGATTGATGATAAGTTGTGGAAGTGTGGTCCAAGCTGGTTACGCAATAAGACTATCGAATACGTGAAACCCACTTCCATATGTAACAAAACTGAATTGGAGATGAAAACTATAAAAGCGCACACAACATCCGTAAAAGATAATGCTGTTGATCCATTTATAAAGTTTTCTTCATTACAAAGGCTAGTGAGGGTTATATCATTTTGCCGACGATTCCTTATAGCATTTTGCCAACGATTCCTTCGTTCAAAAAATTCCAACACCATTCAAAGACAACCTTTATCGTACCTCACAGCTAAGGAAATACAAGATTCTCTTTCCTGTTGCATTCGTCAACATCAATATTATGCGTTTGCCGAGGAAATCAAGAGTCTTACAAAACTTCAAAATGTGAACAAAAAGAGTAAACTTGCTGTATTTAACCCATTTATTGATAAAAATGGTATTTTGCGTGTTAGTGGTCGAATTGAGAATTCTGACTTACCATATTGTAGCAAGCATCCCATTATAATTGCAAGAGAATCACATCTAGCTAAACTTATAGTAGCAGATGCGCATGAAAAAACCATGCACGGTGGACAGCAACTAACATGCAATTATATTCGGAATAAATATTGGATTATTAATCTAAAAAATTTAGTCAGAAATCATATTCATCATTGCGTGCCGTGTATCCGAAATGCAGCAAGGTTTCAGACTCAGTTAATGGGCCAATTGCCAACTTGTCGAGTTACTCCCGACAAACCTTTTCTAAATTCAGGCGTAGATTATGCAGGCCCGATAAATATTCGTGTCTCCAAAGGAAGAGGCCAAAAATCCTACAAAGGTTACATCTGCCTCTTTGTTTGTATGGCCACACGTGCGGTCCACATTGAAGCCGTATCAGATCTCACTGCTAATGGTTTTTTGAGTGCTTTTAAACATTTCGTAGCACGTAGAGGTCGCTGTAGCCATATATGGAGTGACAATGGTACTAATTTTGTCGGTGCATCCAGAGAACTCAAAAAACTATTTACTAGCGAACAGACTTTATTTCCAATAGGAATTGCGTCTTCGTTAGCTAATAACGGCACTGAATGGCACTTCATCCCTCCTCATGCTCCTAATTTTGGAGGACTGTGGGAAGCAGGGATTAAGAGCACAAAACATCATCTTCGTAGAGTGATAGGTGATTCTACTCTTACTTATGAAGAATTGTCTACAGTACTGGTACAAATTGAAGCATGTCTCAATTCGCGCCCATTATCTATTATAAGTACGAATCCTGATGACTGTGTACCATTGACACCAGGTCATTTTTTGGTTGGCGAGTCATTACTTACAGCTCCTGATCATAATTATGAACACCTTTCGATAGGTAACTTACGTCGTTGGCAACTTACACAGCGCATGCTTCAAAACTTCTGGAAGAGATGGTCGCAAGAATATTTGACTCATTTCTTTCAAAGATATAAATGGAATTCTAAAAATCCCAATTTTAAGATAGGAGATGTAGTTTTAGTACGAGAGGATAATTTACCTCCAACAAAGTGGCTTTATGGTAGGGTAGAAGATGTCCATCCTGGTAAAGATAATCTCGTACGAGTCGTCACACTACGTTATAAAAATACTTTGATTCAGCGCCCATCTTCTAAGCTTTGTCCATTACCTATTAATGTCAACGACGATTAGATGTTTTTCATGTTTATCTTATAATATCTTATGTTACGTTTATTGTTTTTAATTGTATGAAATCTTGCTTGTTAGTAGTTTAAGGAATTTAAGAGAAACAAGATTGATGTTTGTTATTTACCACACATACAGTCCACAATGTTATTTTATGTTTTATACATTCACGAAGGAAGTTTACTTTGTTTCTTTTTTATGAATCTACTAATTGTTACGTTATTTTATTATTGTACATCGCATATTTAAATAACCCTTCTAAATTGTGTAATTGCTTCTTAGTTGTTCTAGATTATGAAGGACTACTTAGTCCTTGGGTGGCGGTATGTTCAAGTCATGATAAAGTTGTTTTAAGAAATAATATTTTGTTGTAACCTATTTATATTAGATGGCGTTGTACAATTTCTACATCGCGATATGGTTTCGTTCTATGAGTTACTATATAGTCTCGAACATTTTATTTAATAAATCCCTCAGCGAGCCAGACGATGCCATTACCCTAGCGCAGATCGAGGCCGAAGAAGCCCGCAAACAAATACAGATGCGAAATCGTCAACCTAGATTTCGTCCTCGCCGGTGAGGACCGTCGCGACGTCCTTCCCAGTCTCGTCCCGATTAAGCGGCCCGAGCTGCATATTAGCAATCCGACCGATCCCCAAATAATATATTTGCATGCTAAGTCCTCCCTCATTCCCCAGGCAACGTCCTGAGCCGAGGTCGAGCCCCACAGGGGGCACCCTCAGGCTACCGTTGCCCAAAATTTATTTAGTTTTAGTTTTAAGTAGCGGTTGAGAGCCCTCAGCGCTCACCGCAAAAGTCCGCGTAACGGTGGAAGAAGGTCCCCTGGACCCACCACCTTCCTGTTCCAGTCAAAAAAAAAAAAAAAATTTAATAAATTTTGATAGTCAACACTATCACATACACCCCGTCCCTTATTTCCCGCATCCGTAGGCCTAGGCACGCCCTCAGCGAGCCAGACGATGCCATTACCCTAGCGCAGATCGAGGCCGAAGAAGCCCGCAAACAAATACAGATGCGAAATCGTCAACCTAGATTTCGTCCTCGCCGGCGAGGACCGTCGCGACGTCCTTCCCAGTCTCGTCCCGATTAAGCGGCCCGAGCTGCATATTAGCAATCCGACCGATCCCCAAATAATATATTTGCATGCTAAGTCCTCCCTCATTCCCCAGGCAACGTCCTGAGCCGAGGTCGAGCCCCACAGGGGGCACCCTCAGGCTACCGTTGCCCAAAAATTTATTAGTTTTAGTTTTAAGTAGCGGTTGAGAGCCCTCAGCGCTCACCGCAAAAGTCCGCGTAACGGTGGAAGAAGGTCCCCTGGACCCACCACCTTCCTGTTCCAGTCAAAAAAAAAAAAAAAAATTTAATAAATTTGCTTATGCGTTCATGGGTACATAGTCTTTTACTTACCCTGGCTTTACGGATTATGAACAGTCTTTATTAATTGGCGTAATACATTGCTTTTTGCCATTTTTTTTTATATTTGAGTTGATTGAATGAAAGGTAAATTGCGGTTTACGATTTTTATAACGTATTAAAAAAAAACTACTTAATAGATCTCGTTCAAACCAATTTTCGGTGGAAGTTTGCATAGTAATGTACATCATATATTTTTTTTAGTTTTATCATTCTCTTATTTTAGAAGTTACACACATTTTATCACTATGGAAGTGTCTCTCGCGCAAACTATTCAGTTTAGAAAAAAATGATATTAGAAACCTCAATATCATTTTGAAAACCTATTCATAGATACCCCAAACGTAAACGTTTGATGAAAAAAAATTTTTGAGTTTCAGTTGTAAGTATGGGGAAGCCCCAAAATTTATTGTTTTTTTTTCTATTTTTGTGTGAAAGTCTTAATGCTGAATACATCTACTTACCAAGTTTCAACAGTATAGTTCTTATAGTTTCGGAAAAAAGTGGCTGTGACATACGGACGGACAGACAGACAGACATGACGAATCCATAAGGATTCCGTTTTTTGCCATTTGGCTACGGAACCCTAAAAATGAGTAGATAGACAGCCCAGGATATTCATAAGAATAAGGCCAAAGCCTTAGTATGATAGGATAGAAAAACAGAAACTAATGTTCTATTTAAAAACTGACTATACAACATTGTCGGCCAACAAGCATATGGCCCGCCTGATGGTACCGAAGCCTATGAACGCTTGCAACACCAGGGGTATCACTCGCGCGTTGCCGACCCTTCCGCCTACCCCGATGAGCGTTGGCGACCTTATTCACGCGCAGGAACACAATTATATAACTATAGATAGGAATCTATAATAATGATATTCTGGGACACTGGGGCATTATTTCTCACACACGGCCATCTGACCCCAAACCTGTACCCAAACTAAGCAGAGGTTGTGTTGTGCTATGGAAGCCAGATAACTGATATACTACATATACCACTTTTCTTTTGTAAATACACACTTATATAGATAATACCTATACACAAGACAAACAGACATGTTCATGCACTCAAATGTCTGTCCTGAGTGAGAATCGAACCCATGACCTGTGGCGTGATAGATAGGGTATCTTACCAACCACGCTAACCGGCCCGTCTCTATCTATCATGCCACAGGTCGTGGTTTCGATTCCCACTCAGGACAGACATTTGTGTGCATAAACATGTCTGTTTGTCCCGAGTCTGGGTGTCTATACCTACTAAGTATATATTTACAAAAGTAAACTAAGTAGTATACCTATCAGTCATGTGGTTTCCTTAGCACAAATTCTGCTTAGTTTGGGGTCAAATGGCTGTATGTGAGGAATATCCCAGAATATATATAAGACTAGCCTAAGAACATATTACAGTACTCATCAAGCTTTGGAAAGAGATAGACTATTAATTATGGTTATCTCCACAGATATATAGTGCACATATAGTATATCTGTGGTTATCTCAATAGTCAATAACAAGATTGGTAGTGATTATATACTCTTTGGTCAGTGATTTACAGTCCGTTCAACATAACTTGTCCCCTTGAATAAAAGTTGGTACCCTGTTATTCCATTATATTGTTGTCACCTCAGTCACATTATATTGTGATTCAATAGTGCCAACATAAAGGCGAGGGGACAAGTTATGAGGAACGGTCTGTATATGTAATTTTATAGCATTGTTTATGCCAACAAACCACCGGATAAACAGGTCGACCCTCCCTCCGCATAATGCTTCATCCACTTAATTTTTATACTGGCAATATTTACCCATTGAGAGCTACCTAGCCACAAATGCTCTATCTATTGAATTAAATAAAATACAGTTATGTGTTAGTATCTTGAAGATCAGGCGATGATAGCTCAGTGGTAGTGACGTCGGATGCCGCGGTGAAGGTCGTGGGTTCGAATCCTACAATGAGCTGAGCTTTCGGTGAAGGAAAACATAGCATGGTGGTAGGGTACTTTGTAGTACCCGCCTGGCTGGCTACCATCCTCAAGTTAAAAATCTGTCACCAAACACCTAATGGTGTGTTCCAGGAGCTGCACTTGAGAGCCAGTTCCTTCTAGGCTTTGTGTGCTTACCACCTTCGGCCACATCATCACTTAACATAGTGAGATTGTGGTCAAACACAAGCCTATACAAAATAAAAATCCCTCAAATATGTATGAATATCAGATCTCTGAAGCCGGAAGCTAGTTTTCTGTTCCAAAGCTCATCCTGTAATACTTATGGATAGGTGCTGTACTAGCCTCATTTAGAAGTATTTATAAGTAATTATTTATAAGTTTATAAGTAAAACTAATATTTTATATGAATCACAATATTTATTGACTAATATTTTACATTATTTGGAATACATCAGTTTTATACCACACTTCAGAAAACCAACAGTTTATTTCTTACAAGATTTAATTTATCAGTATTACTTATGCTCACAATTGATAAACTGATAGGTCTTGCATTCTTGTCTCAATTATAACAAGTATGCTCGGTATTTTAATCTGAAAATGGTGTACCTAAATTCTCAGTCAATGTAATTATTATGATACATAACTGCAATGGATTCTCGTTTGCCGGATTTTAGTTTTATTATGTCTTATTACAGATACTATACTGATTCACATACTCATAAACACAAAACTTACAATAGTTCTAGAACTTCATGGATCAATCGTGTTCTAAAGCTTATCAAAATAGTAATTTATTACTGGTCTCATTGTACATTGTACATGAAATAGCCACTGATATAAAAGAAAGGAATAAAACCACAACTTCTTATTACTTAGATGTAATCACGGAACTTAAAATGGAACTTAAATTATAGATTAGCTTATCGACGCCCACGGCCTCGGCCTCCACGGCCACCTCTAGGTCCTCCTCTGCCTCCGCGGCCTCTGCCCCGGCCTCCTCGCGCACCACCACCGCCTCTCGGGAACCCTTCGCGTTTGCCGCGTCCTTTCGGCGCATCGTCTATCAACAAAGTTTCTAAAGGAAGACTATCGGGCAGCAGGTAGTATCTGATATTATTACCACGTATACTCAAGGTCTCCAACTGCAGCTCCTCCTTATTTTTCAACGTCACTTTCACAGCTTTGAGATGAGTGTTCATAGCGACATCGACACCGGTTATGGTACCGTGCACTACACTGCCGTTTTTTAACTCAATTGTAACCGTCTCGTGACTGAGCTTCATTAAAAATCTGACTAGCTTCATGTTTTATGTGTTTTGAGCTAGTTTTCGGTAAAACAAAGTCGGCTTCGCTTGTCGGTGGAAAGATAACCTCAATATTTAATATAAAACAAAAATATGGCGGCGGGCGGCTGCTATGCTGACAGTGTTACCAGATCACCAGATTTAAATTGACGATCTTTCTAGCTGCTCGACTAAAACCTGCTACTTTTTTGAAAAAAAAATTCAAATTTATACTAACTCATAAAAATAAATAAATAAAATAAAGTCTCTTGATAAATTAATATTGTACGTTTTACAAAAAGCTGCAGTCAGCTCTTGATAGCAAAAAATTGGGTCCTCATCTCCACTCGGAAAGATCATTCTGGACATATTTTCTTTAATTTTGCACTTACAAAAACAATACAACTAACTGCCAACGACAACAAACAGTATCCCCAGTAGTAGTCTGTGACTACAAAGAAAATATAACTAACAACACGAGAAGAGAAATAATACACGTGTTCGAGGAATTCTTATGTAGTAGTACTACAGAGTTGCCAGTCTTTTTTGTATCAATCAAAATGATAAAAAGTTTATGTTTCCCATGTAACTAAATGAAATATTGTAAATATCATTAAATATTGGTAAATTTACAAATATTGCTAAATATTGCTAAAGTTTTTATTACATTCTGTTAAAAATTGCTAAATCTTTCAAACCTGAGGCATACCCCCTTATTCAGACCCATTCGGTTGCCATTCCAATCGGAAAGGTCGCTTTTATTTCGGTAAAATTAGGCTGATGCTGTGTTAGTCCACAGTCTATGTAACTCTTACAGTCGGCTAACGGAGACGTCTAGAATCTAGATAGAGCAATCGCGCGGGTGCGGGGTGAGAGAGGGGCGGTAGCGAGCCCAAGCTGCCATACACTTGTTTGGGACACAATGGAGCAATTACGAATGCCTATACAAAGCGGCATTTCGCGTGACTTCAAACGCGATAGATCACTGTATGTGAGAGGGTCTGAATTAGAGGGATAATGTGTTAAGCCCTTAATTAGTGGCCTAATCCTGCGAAAATCGCAAATTTAGGCCACTAATTTAGCAGAATTCTTCTAAAACTAGTCACACTGCATGGTTTTGAGGATTGCATCGATTGATTGATAGTCAATTATTGTACTGACTGACTGATTTTAGTTTTTTTTAATACTTAACTGTTAAGTACTGTACTACATTTGCCTAAATTATATTAAATAAAATTTACTATTCCAAACTACTAAAATAGAATGTTGTAAAATTACCAAAAACTGAAAACGCTGCCGCGCTGCCTGCACGTTTGGGATAGTATCAGCTATTAGTGTTGCCAAATATAAAAAACATTCCTCCATATGAAAATATATAGGTAGGACGAATGGTACTACTAATATAAAATATGAGTTTCTTGCCGGCTCTTCTCAGTAAAACCAACCTTCCGAACCGTGCGTTAGAGTCTGACTATTCACAGGTACCTGTGAAGGCCTATTTGATTGAGTAAATTATTTAATTTATGACGAATAACTAAAATAAATAATTTTATGAAAGAGAATAAATGATAATAATAATAAAACTTCAGACACTTAATTTAAAGAGGTCTTTATAATTCTTTGGTATAACTGGCATGTTGAACGACATCTGATATACTTTCACTAGTCCGTAGTGGGCGTGACAGAAGAGATGCTTATGCTGATATACAAAAATAATTTGTATTTAAATCCTGTTAACGCAGTATTTTACCATTATCAAAGAGATTATTTAATACTATTTTGCAATAATGAATCCTGAGGAAAGTTTAGGTGAAATAGAAGTAGTTACTGAAGTGGAGCCAGAACAAAAAGAAAAAACTGTTTGTGCCAGATTATTGCTAACTGATGAACAGGTACCTTTTGCTTTGAAAAATATCTTCCCATTGCCTTAAACTTACGATATAAAAATGGAATTGATAATAATTGGTTTCTTAGGTTACTATATACAGTAATCTGTGGGTTACAGTGGTGGTAACGGACGCTGAGGTGTATTTTTTTTACCTTTATGATAAAACAAGTGGGGAGTACAAGAACCAACTTTTCTCGTTCGTTTTTTTTTCATCATTACCACCTTAAGGTTAAGCGTATACTGACACGCATGCGATGCAGTTTAACGCAGCGCAGTGCTGAGTAGATTTGGCAACGTAAGAAAACTGTTGCAGAAATTCATCCTCTGCCCTGCATTAGTATACGCTCCGCCTAAATTACCATTATTTTCCGGGCGCGGGGTTAAGTATACTCATAGCTAGAAAGTACTCTACGGGTGAACCCCCATATTATGCGCGTGATTTTTCGAAAATCCAATTGAACAATATAAGTAAGAAATTTCAACAAAATAAATGAAGTAAAAAAAAAACTTCAATGGTTATACGTTGTTAAGAATCCTAGTTAGATCAATATTTTGCTAGACGTTTCGTAGCTACATAGATTGTTTCCAATCGAACTATGGACGACATAAACTTATCGTGTACTGCCGAATTTTCCGATAAAGACATTGAAGAATTACAGCGCGCTCCAGAGTTTAATGATATTAAAGCTAAATTAATATTAACTGAACAACAGGTAACGTTAACGAAGTACGTAACTGAGGGTTGTGAGGAGCCGGGCGTTGCGATATTAGCAACCCAATTTGTACTAATCTCTCATATCTTAGTGCAATTTCATTCGTACTATTGACCAAAACAACAGCGCTAAAGGGCAACATCGCAAGTCATCTTGAGTCAGCAAAACGTAATATGAAGCACGTCATCATATTATAAATAGAATGCAATATGACACCATAAATCTACATCGCGCTACTGAAGTCTCAACTACAATAAACATTGGACTACAGTGCCTGGGTATTGACACCTAGCCTGGTGAAAGAACTTCTCTTTGTGCTGCACCATATATCTCAATATAACTTATTAATTCGATAGCCTTTTTACAGAAAGATGATTTGCATCAAGCATTCAACCACCTCGATTATACCGGCGAAGGGAAGATCAAGGCTGAAGATTTTCGCGTAGCTATAAAAGCCCTAGGTAATTCGTAAATAACTCCGACTAAAGACTGTTTTAACATTACGCGGGTGGTCCGCAATATTGCATGATTCCAGGAATATTGTAGTGTCTAACAAAGGAAGAACGTGAGCATATATCAGGTTGCGGATTGTGGTCCATTTGTAAAAGACAGCGCAAATTTTAATGGCATTAATTGTTATTCTGTCGCAAAATTATCGGTTAGGTTAGGGAATACGACATAAAGTCATGGCCATAAATTTGGATATTTATCCCAAATTATACTGTTTATATATAAAAATCTACATTTGTCGCCATTTCATGTTGTATTACCTAACCAAACCCATCATGTAGAGATTAAAGTATCATATTATATAACACATGTTTAAAATACAAAACATTAACTCATTCTCCCTTATTAGGGAGACGATTAAAAGCAAATCTAGTAAAACCGAGGTTTTAAATACATATGTCCGTCACTTCTAATATCATATAACAAAAAGAGATGGGGCTACTTTTGTTTTACAAGCCTTGCTTAGCCAGACTTATTATTTTAAAATTACTGTACATCAACAATATTAATCACAGGATATGAACCGACGAAAGAAGAACTCCAGCACATGATAAGTGCTGTCGATAAGGGTGATACCGGAAAACTCAGCTTCGAGAACTTTGAGACTGCCATCATGAGAAAAATCATGTCACAAGATAGTGATGGTGATATCATGAAGAGTTTCAGATTATTTGATATGAATGATTGTGGTGAGGTTAAATTATGTTCGTTTATTTTAGAAAAAAATGTGGAGAACATTATTTGGGTGAGCACATTAGTTTAGAATCAGGTTGCACAGGGCCGGGGGAAGTGTGATATCTCCCCCCTTGCTGTCCTATCGCACGTGGAGTGAAACCATAAAGACCCATCGTCTTCCTCGGGGCCGCTTCTGGGAGCTCAGGGTCCCCACCCCGATTGCCTATGACCCCGCAGGTCCCCGTTTAGTCGCCTTTTACGACAGACGGGGGAACACCTTAGTTGCTATTCTAAGCCCCAGAGGCTGTACACCTACACTAAATAAACATTATTTTGTTAATAATAATTTCAGGATACATAAGCTTTGATAATCTAAAGAGCGTAACACAAATTCTTGGTACACATTTGTCTGATGAAGAGATCGAGGAGATGATCGATGATGCTGACAAGGATTTTGATGGCTTTGTAAGTTGATAGATAAAAACAAATATTCTTCTGATCAGCTTAATTAATCTATTCTAAAGAAGATCCGAACATCCACCACTATTTCAAAAAAATATTCCAATTATTTTTTCTACTAAAAAGTTTCAAAGCAAATGTTTCGAAGATTTACTATTTATTATACCAACAAGTTTTATTGATTATAATATTTAGTTTCATTTCAGATCTCTGTACAAGAGTTTATGAAAATGATCAAGAACTGTGTTAATATTGTAACGCCGTAATGTATTTTTTGTCAAAATCTTTCTTATTTTCTTCAATGGTAACATGATAAGATTTAGAATTACATGTTAGCAATAGATTTACTCGTTGTATTAATTAAATTCGATTCGATAGATATTTAAATGTCGATGTGCTATTCGTATATTACTTTGATTTAGCTTGTTTTTGAATAAATATCGAACGCAAACTAAAAATGTTTTCTTAGTCATCCCCAAATCTTCATTAATTTTAACAAGAGAGTCACTTGACTTTACCTACGCCTTCCTCACACAAACTTGCTACTTATAGTAATACTAGCTGTCCTAACAGACGTTGTCCTGTCCAACTCATAAACAAAATTTCATACAAATCGGTCCAGCCGTTTATTCTATCTCTCAAGTTGGACCAGACTGCTCATGGTGTGCCAATTTAATTTAAAATCGGTTAAGTAGTTTAGGAATCCATCGCGGACAAACATCGTGACAGGAGATTTATATATATATATAGTAATATATAACTATAACTATAACGCATAACTTCTGAACGACTGCACCAAATTGGATAAATCTTTCTTTTATGTGTTCGTTATTGTCAGGTTTGTATGAAAAAAAAAATACACCGCGAATGTGGGTGAAACCGCAGGGAACAGCTAGTTTGGTATAAAATTCGCTTTTTTGTAGCTTAAATTCCTTTTTCAATTTCGACATCTAGCAACACTGCATGACTGACACTGACAATACGTAGTAGTTATATACTCTTTGGACAATACTAACTGACATATAGTTTGAATTATTTTTGTTTGAAACGGAAAGAACATCAATGTTTTGATGATATTTCTCACAAAAAGTGTTATTTATGTTATTAAAAACTGTGAAATAATCATTATTAGACTTAATTTGTTTTTATATAGTTGCCAATATTCTAACGAAACATGGGTAAGTGGGGTAAGTTGATGATTCCTATGATCTAAACATGAAAAAGAATCGAATGATTGCCCTTTATTTTTCTAAACTACAATAAATTATTACATATATTTACAGATTCAGACGACTCCACACTAGAAACGAAATGTGAACACTTGATGAACATTGTCGTCGAATATAGAAAACGGTTTGGAAAGATGTGTATAGACTATGAACAAAAAACCTCGGTAGTTGAAAATCAAATGCTAAAACTGCAGCTTGAGACAATCTCTAAATACAGAGTGAAGCCTAAGAATGCCATTCCGAACATCGACGACGCTGACGTCACAGATTTCGATAACATTTCTGTGGAAATACTTGAACAACAGAAGCGTGCTGAAAATCTAAGGAAAAGAATAAAAAATACCCAAGAAATAGTTTTACAATTGAAAGCCGACAAAATGGGAAAGAGATTACGTGAACCTCTGACTGTTGAAACAATGTTAGCCATGGCTAAGAGCAAAATATTGTGAAATTATATGAAAACTAGCTTCCGCCCCGTGGTTTCACCCGTGTTCCCGAGGGATCTTGTGTTTTCCCGGGATAAAAAGTAGCCTATGTTCTTCTCCATACCATAAGCTACCTACGTACAAAATTTCATTGCGATCGGTTCAGCGGTTTAAGAGTGAAAAGGTAACAAACAAACAAACTCACTTTCGCATTTATAATATTAGTTAAGAAGTTAGGATAATGCATTTTATGAACCTTTATTTTAGTGTAGAAATTTCTAAAGAATATATTTACTGAATGCATAGCATTTTCTAGCAACTTGTCTTAATATAATACTATAATACAGTTAATATAGCAAAATGTATGGATCTATATCGATATGGCTTCGTTTTACATAGAAGTTCTAAATTAATTCAAAAACAGTTGCTACATAAATTTTTAAGAGTATTCTGATGAGAGGAGTAAGGAAAAAGGTGTTTAGTACAAAACTATCAAATGTAAGCCTCCTTGGTACCCATAGTTTGCTGAAATTAAAATATCCTATGGCCTATACTCCTATAGTTTATGTTCTGAACACTTTCCATCAAGAAAGTTTGTATATCTCATGAAAAACTCACTGAATTGTGAAATTTGTAGTATGAGAATTACAAAAATACAAATTTCTCGAGCATCAAATAGAAGCAACTAGATATTTATTTATCAACAGACTCAGAATTCGTGAAGGTTGTCCTGTCAGGAAGGGTCACATAAAGAACACAAATTATATATATTCTTAATTACTTAAGTATTTTGTACTGCAATTCAGTATAAAAATGATACCCCAAATTGGATAATTCTTTTGTGTTCATTATTGTCAGGACAAGGTTTGTATGAAAGAAAAAGTTCGACGGAATAAAAAATATACCGGGAACACGGGGAACAGCTAGTTTCAAATAAAATACAAAATGCTATTTTACATTTCAAATCTGCAAATATACAACTGGCTGAGTGACTATATCTCTTTGGACTACATATATCTCTAGCTCAAGAGATAACCCTCCTTTTTTGCCTTCGCCGCAGTCGGGTAATAACAATGAACTTACGGTAGTTAGTGCTCAAGGTGTATTACACGTAGCGCCATCTATCGAGGCATAAATCAAGATTAAAATGTTTTTTTTTTTTTTGACTGGAACAGGAAGGTGGTGGGTCCAGGGGACCTTCTTCCACCGTTACGCGGACTTTTACAAGATTAAAATGTTATCTTTGAATGTTTGCCTTTTTTATTATTGTAGGATTAACGTATTAAGTTTTATTATTAAGATAGATAAATAATCAAAGGTATTATGTTTATTTTTTTTATCCTCAACTGTTATTATAATATATTATAATTCATATAATCCCGTTACTCCACGTCACGTATCCGAACGCATGCTGGCGTGGAACGAAAAAGGTACACATACATGCTATTATGTATCGGTTTTTAATATCTGTTTTCCGGTTCAACCATAGACATTTTTGGATGATGCAAAATGTAAATAATGTACTATTTGGATTTTACAACTGCAAGATAAGCTTTTCATAATTTCTCGCCATGTTCGACGCGCAGTTACCTTTATAGCAAGGTGAAAAATATAAATAAGACACTCATATCCAGGGCTAGTTTTAATTGCTTTAAGCTAAACTTTCGCTGTTGAAAGTACTAATTAATGCAAACAATTTTAACTATGGGTACAACTCTGAAAACGCGATAAAAAAAACTGGTCCATAACTCAATTCCGGAAATAAACGTGTGTAAATATTATTTAGTAAGATCAAGTATTCATTTTAAAGATTGTATAAAGACGATGCTTATGATTGACGCTTCGTATATTGATTATTGTTTGTAGATTCCGGAAAAAGCGTTTAAAAATGTTTTTGATAATTGAATTATTCGTCGGCGTAAGTGTATCGTTCCTGAAGAAGCATACTTTGAAGGCGATAAAATAACTTTGGATGAATAACTAACATTTTGTGTATTATTGATCATTTCCCGGTACTTTCTTGACAGAGTAGTATTAAAAATAAATAGGTAAATAATGTAATTAGTAAGCACGTACTCTAATTTTATTGAGAAGCGTATTGGGCGATTTCCAAGGGGCGACTGGTACGATATGCGTGCTCTATGGTAGGTAGTCTTGGTAGCTTCCTACTTTCAGTCGTCTGTAGAGCGCTTTAATAACAAAACCAATGAACCATACCATAATAAAGAAGAAAACAAATTCGGAATATATTGGTTCCTAAGCAACTGTTGTCTGTCAAAATTGATATTTGGTTAGATCAAGTAATTTCCGAGGTATTATTCTGTTATAATAATTTGGAATAGCTACGTTCATTGTCTATCTTTTTCCGCATCAAGAAGTTAATTGTTTTAACCATCTATGGCGGATATTCAAGGTCCATTTAAAAAACATTGCATCGTGCCTGATGTTTTGACTATTCCTCCTACCGAGTCACTTGAGATTCAATATCCTAGTGGTGTAAAAGTTGATTTAGGTAATGAATTAACACCAACGCAAGTCAAAGATAAACCTATGGTAAAATGGGCTTTTAAAGATAGTGAATACTATACGTTAGCGATGGTCGATCCTGACGCACCGAGTCGTGATATTCCAAAGTTCCGTGAATGGCATCACTGGCTTATTGGAAACATTTTTGGAGGAGATATGAACAAAAGTGAAGTCTTGTCTGAATATATTGGTTCGGGTCCACCAAAGGGTACTGGCTTACACAGATACATATTTCTGATTTACAAGCAACCAGATAAATGTGATTTTTCCAAAGTACCAAAATTGCCTAACAACTCCGGTGATAAACGAGGCAAATTTTCTATTGCTAAGTTTGCACAGCAATATAAATTGGGGACACCGCTTGCTGGAAATTTTTATGTTGCTCAATATGATGATTATGTGCCAAAACTGTACGCAAAGCTGAAGGGGTAAAATTTATAAAATTGATAAAAAGTAATACTAATAAAACCGGTAAACTCGATAATAAAATGAACAAGTGTAGAACACGCTTTCATTGTAAACTTTTGTGTTAGTCTATGGTTCTGATCGATAATTTCCGTCTCCGCGTGACATTCCCATTTTTCGGTCTTGTCCGCCATTACATTTTGGATTTTGCGTAAATTGGTCGTTTGTCATCGAGCATATAACGCCGCGCGTTATCAGTGACAGTTATTTGTGATCGTGCGTAGTATCGCAGCGTTTCATAAAACAAAGAGAAGGAACGTTCAATCGTATGTCCATCCAGAATCTCAACACATTCGACCCATTCGCCGATGCTATCAAAAGCTCGGAAGACGACGTACAAGATGGTCTAGTCCACGTCCGGATTCAGCAGCGAAACGGGCGTAAGACGCTAACAACGGTGCAAGGCCTTTCCTCAGAATATGACCTGAAGAAGATAGTGCGGGCATGCAAGAAGGAGTTCGCGTGCAACGGAACCGTCGTGGAGCACCCGGAATACGGCGAGGTGCTGCAACTCCAGGGGGACCAGCGCGAGAACATTTGCCAGTGGCTCACCAAGTCGGGCCTCGTTAAGCCCGAGCAACTGAAGGTGCACGGTTTCTAAACTGTGAAAATATATAAAACACGTAACATGTACATCATTATTAGTCTTCAATTTATGAGAGCGTGCGCATTATAACCCTATCGAGTATGTATTTAGAGAGCATTGACGTCTACAGAGAAGAGATTACGCGGCCACATAGGCCTCCCGCGCCCTGTGCCTTGCGACACCCATGTATAAAGTATATTATATATATATCGACGCCGTCTCACGTTTTTAGTTGCAAATAAACGCTGAACGAAATAGTAATAATTGCTTTTTGTTTTTTACGACATTGTATTTTTAAATTGCTGTAATGATTCAAATAATAATAAACATGTTTTTGTATGTGTGTGTATTTTTTTTTTGCAAACCCCGTTATTCCGAAATTTACCTGGTGGCAGGTACTTACACTTAGGAATAACGGAAAAGGCACACTCAACGCTGGTGAAATTAAGTGAAAGTAGGCTGATCTTGCGCCAACTACAAGCATTATTTGGTCCCTTTCCACTCCAGTTTCTCAAATAGGTAAAGCTAAATAATAAGTAGGTGCTAATTAGATTATACAATAATTTATAATAATAGCAACAATAGTTAGAGATACTCCATTTTCTGATTACTCCATTTTCTGATTTCACTAAACATCTTGCGGACTTTGACAAGGAAGGAATGACCGTATAACGGACGGAAACAAACATAATTTGACAGTTGCGTCAATAAAAAATAATCTCTATTGCTTTGGAATAAGAATCAAGTTTTGAAGCGGGAAAAGTTATAACTATGTATGAGTCACGGCCTCGTTTTAGCGAGGTCGTGGTAATGGCTGAGGTCATTCTGTGTATTAAAAGTAAATTCTAATTGCATAATCAAAGGTGTAAATAAAAATGCTCAAATGTTTACTATTATTTTCCGATTACCTAAACAATTAGGTAATAAAAAAAACGATTTCTACTGTACTGGGAGGCTCCACTTATGGTACGGGTACGGGACACATTAAAATAGATAGACTCTTAATAAAATAAAACAAGATCTAAAAGCATAGAATTATTGCCTATTCGAGGTAATTATATTAATTTTATTGATTACTAGCCACTGCCCGCGGTTTCACCCGCATTCTCGAGGGATCTTACGTTTTCCCGGGATAAAAAAGTAGCATATGGCTTTCCTCGATAAATGGGCTATCCAACACTGAAAGATTTTTTCGAATCGAACCAGTAGTTCCTGAGATTAGCGCGTTCAAACAAACAAACTATAAGTATAATATTAAGTCTTCCTCCACGAATTCGTGGTATTAAAATTGAGTGATGTCATAATGAAGAAATCATTAGCGACAGAGATGAGTCACACGCATCGCATCGCATCACAGCCATCAAGGCATCAACATTACTGTAGGTAGTAGCTAATGTGTTATAGAATCTGATTGATTCAAGTTGTTGTGAACAGTGGTCCATAAACTGTCATTACCTTGGATCACAGTTATAAAAATTGCTTTTACATTAAGTAGGTACTTATCAAAACCAAATCATAGAAAAGTAGTCTATGATTATTTTGTTAAATAGGTAGATAAGTGCTGGACAAAAATATCTCTTTCCTTTTTTTTCTCCTCATGCGAACTAAAAGGAAGCTTAAGATGCTCGGTTGCAATGATTTAAAACTATTCAGTTGCTATTCGCATTTTATTGTGACCTCAATGTGAACGACACGTTATTATAAAGGCTCACCTACTACTACTTATGTTCAGTCAGCAAAACAAGCAATATCATATTTTTAAAAACTAAAAGAACCGACTGCGTTTCTGTGTAATTTGGAAATGAAAACACCCTAAAACAAGAAAGTCGTCATACCCGATTGCAATTAACTTAAGATTGTAGCAGTCGGGACCCATTCCATTACTCTCCCAATCATTTACTCTTCTTCTGGCACAGTCGGGTAAAAAGTATTTTGCATTAAGGTGCCTACATCAACAAACTCTAAATATCGTCAGATTTGAAATCAAGCAGGCAAGCAGTAATCATAACACTATTTTCCACTCTGTAGCTATTTTTTTTAACTTTGTATAGGCTTATTATTATTTGGATAAGGTGGTATTGAGTGTTGCGTTTAGGCATTGGATAGCACTCACACAAAAGGTGTATTGATGTTTCATCTGCCTCAAAGCAGAATCTGCACGTCTTTGTGTCGTAAACGCTGGTAGCGCACAAGTCCTTGTTCAATCCACAGTGTCCCGTTAGGGCTCTCACTAGTATACGTAAGTTGTTCCTACTTAGAGATAATATCTCTCGGGTAGACTTCTTGTTGAAGGCATTTACATGTGCCTTTGAGTAAGTCATTCCAGCAGCCTTAATCCAGGAATCGATATATGAGTTTACATATAAGTTTCTCATAGTTAGTTTTGCCTTTTTCATTACCGACGATTCCTTTATGTCCTAAGAACCCATTGTAACTCGACCCTGTTCTTTTCACCCAGGTGGTTGAGTAGGTAGGTCCATGCAATTTTAACAAACTTAGAGTTAACTTGTATAGGCTTGCGTTTGACCACAATCTCACTATGTTATGTGATAATGTGGCTGAAGGTGGTAAGCATACAAAACTTAGAAGGTACTGGTACTTTTGGTATGCTTGAAGCTTATTGACTGAGCAAGTGAGCATAACATGATGAATGACCACAATTGTTTTTATTATAATAAACTAGGGATTTTGAAGATTTTTAGAGAATTTTAGGGATGATTCTTAAAGAAACTAGTGAAAAACCAAAATCTTAAGTGGAAGCACTGCTCTAGCGGTGACACATCTTTGTTTGACATTGACATTTAATTTGACGTTTTGAAAATTTATTCGACCCACATACTTTCTTAGCGAAAAGTGTGAAAACTACGATTTTCGCCAATTTTTTCAGTCAAACTAAACAAAACTTCCAATAAATCTTTATCGTCAAACATCATGTTATTATTCAAGTAACAAACTATTTTACAGTAATCGAACATCAATTTTCTATAAAAGGTAAATGGATATTTGATGAAAAAATTGGCCGAAAAATGTCGCATTCTAATAAGTTTTTTTTATGAATAAGCTGCGAAGATGTCGCTTACCCTTGGGCAGCGAGTGATCGTGGTCGGGAAGGATGTGAAAGGTTTCGTCGCTTACGTGGGTTACCCGACATTTGCCACAGGCAAATGGATTGGAGTTATCTTGGATGAAGCAAAGGGAAAGAATAATGGGACAGTTCGAGGACATGCTTACTTCAGGGTGAGTAGAGAAATCTGGTTCTATTGTAGGATCTGACTAATAATACAAATGTGAAAGATTGTGTATGTTTGTCAACTAACTATGTTGTGATGAACAGATTTAGATGAAACTGGGCACATACATAGGTATACAAATCATACCTTGTATCAAACAAAACGTCCTACTAAACATTATGCACATTTTATCCGGAAAAGTATTACATTCCTTTGAAATATGGGTAAAACCATGGGATTAAAACTAGTAATAATATAATATAATAAAGTCATTTACTTCCAAATAAACTTTAAACAACAAAAAATTACAGCATACTATTATATTATACCAATATTTTTAGTCAGTGGCCATTTTGTTTAATATTTTAACTTTTTACCTTAGATTTAAATATGCCTTTGACTCCTTAAGTAATTTTAATTTTACACTTCCAGTGTGAGGACAACTATGGTGTCTTCGTACGACAGACACAGATCCAGCTACTTGATGCCGAGGACAACCCCATGGAGACCTCCATGACTACATCTTCGGAGGAACCTAAGACATCAGCCACTAATCGCCGACTTAGTAGGTATGTACAAATATTTTATTAATTTGATGCAGTAACCATTTTATTATTGTGAATTTGAATATAGTTTAGGTTAGATTTTATGGGAAGGAAATATAGGGTATGTAGTCAGGATGTGTGGATTTTAAGGTATCTAAAAAGTGTTGCAAGATTTAAATTAAAAAATATTCCCAAAAGTTTACTCTGGTACATGATCACTGACGGGCTGGTAGGTGTGGTTGGTAAGATACCCTATCTATCATGCCGCATGTTGTGGGTTCGATTCCCACACAGGACAGACATTTGTGTTCATGAACATGTCTGTTTGTCCTGAGTCTGGGTGTAATTCAATTATAATTATCTATATAAGTATATATGTACAAAAGAAAAGTAGTATATGTAGTATATCAGTTATCTGGTTTCCATAGCACAAGCATTGCCTAGTTTGGGGTTAGATGGCCATGTGTGTGGAATAATGTCCAAGAATATTTATTTATTTATCATGTTGCCCTAAGTGGTTGAGCACACAAAGCCTAGATGGGTTCTGATTCAAGTATAACTTCCGGAACACACCGGTAGCTACTTGGTAATAGATTTTCAATCAAAAGAGGCTACAAGTACCCTTCCACTATGCACAGTTGACTGTGGAATGCTGTAAGAATCAAAGTTACAGTCTATTTTTGAATACCATTGACCTGCTATCGCTATGAGTGGGTTTGGGCAAGAATATTATTACTATTACTAGCTGTCCCAACAGACGTTGTCCTGTCCAAACTCGATTACGACGCCATCTACCGGGTCCAATTGTATTTTCAAACCATCCAGGGACCTTCTCAAATATACACAAAAAATTTCATCAAAATTGGTCCAGTCGCTTAGGAGGAGTTCAGTCACATACACACGCACACAAGAAATATATATATTAAGATAATACTGTCTATTTTTGATAGACTTTTTTAGTGCAAGTGGCAACAGGCTATAATTTGCAATCCTAAGGTCCACACATCCTATATACAGTATAGATTTCCGTATTAAAAAGATAGTTTTTAGTGAGTTTTATTATGCATAGATTACTCTTGGGTGAGTGAAGAAGCATGATGCTCTATTAAATAATTTAGTTTAGTTTGCTCACAAATACCAATTGAACTTTTAAATAACATTATAGTTGTTTAACAAATAAAATATAATTTAATTTATTTTCAAAGTCCAATAGCCCCGGTAACACCAAGCCCAAGCCCTGAAAGGCTACATAATAGAATCAAAGGGTACACAATATACATTCGTTATAGAATGCAAGTAATATTATATTTATTTGATAGTAGATAAAACCTACCATGGTTTGTTGCCAGTGGAGAAAATGGTAGGAATATTGCTAGCACAAATGTTGCTAGAAAATATTATGGTAGGATACAAGGCTAGTTTTTATTGTTTTTTCAGTGTTGCCAGATAGGATTTAATACAGTCAAATATTTGTTCCATATCAAGTGTTGTCATAGTATAAATGTATGGGAAAAGCAATGGTTAAAGGTTTTTTTTGCACTTGAGGTATTATTTAATTCAAAATAATGGTAAGAGTTTAGTGGGTGGGTGTTTTGAAGTAATGAAGTTGTACCAAAAAAGGTAATATAGAACCTTACAAAAAAGAGAAATGTTTAACTATTGTTCATGGTTTCGTATAAATAAAAAGAAAAGTTTTTTTTTTAACTTTGTCACCTCTTTTTATACAACTTCTACTTTCCTACACCTCAAATAATGGCATGAAATAATTAAAAAAGAAATGGTATAATAAGTTTTTCCATCAAGGGTAGAATAGGGTTGTTGGTTTATTGGTAACATTTTAACAATGTACTCATTTGTATGTGACAGTATGTCGTTACGTACTTACCGTACGTAAATTAATTTGGTAGCTATTTAATTATTATATAAGTTATGGCAACCTGGCTGCAATAATATGTACAGTCACATTTTAGAGAACTGAAAAAGATGAATTTGAAATTAATACATTAATATAATTTATTTAATTTTTGTTACTTACATATTCAAAAATAACTTTTGCTTTGTTAATTGTTATCTTATTCAATATGATAAAGATTAATTATCAAAAAATCAGTTCTATTTTCAATTCTCTACCAATATAATTATACTAAATTGAAGTGTTGTTGCCGCCTAGAGTTTGTCAAACTGATAGTGTGTTTCTCTCCCTGCTAGTATTACAGTGGCCCAGAGATCTAGACCCACCACGTGAGTACACGTTATAACGTAGACACGCACTGTGCTTTGTAGACGCTTTCGCACCATATTTATAAAGCCTGGTTTACATGGGCGCAGTAACTGTCCGACTGATCGGGTAGCAAACTGACGTTGTCAAAACCGGCCTTAACAGGCGTTTGTTGGGATGACGTTTTATGAAATAGAAATAAGAAAACCGCTACTTATACGCACAGTACACCGGTAACTTCAGTAGCTTTGACCTTCGGAAGTGCCCTTAGAGGGCCTAAACATGAATAAATTACATTTTTATTTTGACCATAATCTCACCAAGTTTTTGATGATGTGGCCGAAGGTGGGTAAGCACAAAAAGTCGAGAAGGGAACTGTCTCGAGTATACCTGCCAGAACACACCGGTGGCCACAGGGCGACATATTTTCAACTTGAGGGTGGTAGCCAGCCAGTTAAATACTATAAAGTAACGCGTTATGGTTTTATCAAGTTCTATGTTGGATTTGAACCCACGGCTATCGTCTTGGTATTCGACGTCACTACTAATGCTATTAGCGACTTATACAGTGAATAATAATGTCCGCATCACACCGCAATATTATGCAGGCTCCTGCCTGATTCTCCTAAAGTATGACGCGTTATTTTCTTATTTCTGTTTCATTAATTATTATCGATAATTTTGTTTGACGAGAATGTCATCCCTCGTTGAGATTTCCTTGTGTTATACAAAGCAAAACTATATATAATAAAATACTTTGGTATCCAGTAGCAACTCAATTAATTTGAATGATTGTTTGTTCAAAAATATAATATATAATTTTTATAATACATTCTTATCTTAATATTTATTTTTTATAAAATGTTTTTGACCAAATTATCTTCAAAAGAAAAATATATTGTCTAAATTTATTTTATTAAAACCTGTATTGTAATAATTACTGCATGAGAATCAAAACTTCTTTGTTATAAATAACTAAAATTCGGATAATAGAAGCAAAAATTACGCATAATTTAAAATGTTGTAACACCAGCATAAACTATGCTTTTATTCGTTATCCTACAGGTGTATTCTGGCAGCTGCGCTTGAGAGCTTGCTTCTCTATATAATAGGCTTTTTGTGCATACCACCTTTGGCCTATGTGACATAAAGTTTAAAAAATCAGCACCAAATTACTACGGTAACGTAAACGATACTCGGTGAAATTGTGTATGAATACTTGAGCAGCGCCTCTAGTGGTAAATTTTGGAATCACAGTATTTCATATAAAACGTTTCATGGTGGAGGTCAGAGGTACAGCTGTTAAAAATATAATCAGAGAATGAATATGTATTGCTATAAATATTTTCAATAATTTGTGCTGGTGAAACAATCTTTTTATTTTCATTAATATTTTGTAAATAACCATATTGGATGCAGTATATGTTTAAAAATTATATATCTTAAAGAGGTACTGACTATGATTCAAATTAAATAATATTAAATTTAATTATATCATTGTTAGTGCCTCATTCCACGTGGCAACATATAAAATATGTTTTAACATGTATCTACTAACATAATGTTCGTGATTGCCCAATGAAGGGTGCGTCGGAAGGCGTCGCCCGCGCAGACCAAAGCCGGGACATTATCTATGTCGAGGTAATATTCAAATTAAGTCTATGTAGCACACGTACATTGTTGTGGGTCTAAAATCACCAATATAACTTATTCATCAGATTTTATCAAGACTGTGTATTTTGACTTGCGATGCTTTGACAGGGAAAAAATTGGAGGTAGTCTTTAGTGAGTCCAATTTCTATAACTACATTGGGTTGATTTTGCCTTGACTGCTGGGCTTAAAAAATATGAGAGAAGATAAAAGATCTAAATATGGTGCAATCGTATGAGAAGGGATATTGTTGACTCTTAGAACCGATTTACACGTTCATTAGTTAGGCCGTTTTTCAAGTCGTTAAGTTTCTTTTTATATATAAAAATTCAGCTTTCGTATGTTTGTGTCCGCAAAACTCGAAACGTAGTCGTTGGATTAACTTGAAACTTTTACACAACGTTCTATTTCTATATGAAAGTGTTTGTATATACTTTTTATCTTCAAGTTCCCTCGGGAATAGGAAATTTTAAGCGTTTGGGAGGTTTATATTGAGTCACAACAAAGTGTAACCGGTTTTAGTTAGTTTAATATATAAGTGTACCATTGATGACTTAGGCGCTGCACACACGTAGACTCTTTTATGTCTTGTGTGGGATACAAGTTACCAGTGAATATGAAATCAGCCCTCCCTGGGCAGATGTTGACACTTTTTGTGTCCATTTACTTCCACTTTCCTGTGATTTCCTGTGATGGTGTGCTGTGTCGGGAACAAAAAGTGTCTACGTTTGCGCAGCGCCTTAACTAATGAACTTGTAAGTCGGGCCATAGGCTCTATCGTGAGCGCTTGGGTTTTGTAGCACCTCGTAAAGACCTACGTACACGTGACAACATATGCAAATTCTACGTATAATATGTTAGCATTATATTTTTGGTAACAGCATCTTTGGACTTAAAAATGCATGTCTGATTTCAAATTTTTCTTTTGTTTTCTTTGACATATTTCAGATTTTTGATTTTCTAAATTTTTCCGTTTGTCAAAAATTTTTATTCTATTTTTTTCGAGCGTATACTTTTACTAATTTTATAATTTCATTTTTTATTGCATGTTTTACTATTAGGTTATGTTATATATGTTATGTTGAAGTAGAAATTGCATTGCATCGTGTAATGGTGATCTTACAATGACAACGCATTATTCAACGACTATGTATTAGTTTTAAGATTATTTACATGTTATATTTTATAAATCACAGCTATGCGCAGCACATTGAACATAAGTTATCTGTACGTGGATTAAGTAACTCTGTTGCAATCAGTTGCAATCAGTTTCAAATTGAAACAAACCTCTAAATTGATAGATATCTTACTTTGTTGAAATTATTACCTCAAAATGTAATCAGAAAAACGCTATATCAAACCGGTTTCTAATTGAAACTGATTGCATTAAAGTTACGTAATAGCCACACTGTTATGTTTATCATCTGTTCTTGGTTCTTTTCAGTTGTATGTTTGCTTATACTTTTTTTATTATTATGTTATTTGGATAATAGTAGAGATAATTGGACTGTTGTTTTTATACTTTATATATTTACAGTAAGGGACATAAAACTTCATAAAAAAACACATAATTCTAAAAGAAAGCTAATTTACCTATAGTAAATCTAGTACGCACATACGTACATACGTACATACATACAAAAAGAAAACGTAGGATTATCATTTTATCATTGTAAGCCCAAAAAAAAACTACATATTTCGTCAATTTTAAATTTTGAGATCGAGTTCCTCTCGTAAAAAAATATCAAAATCAAATTTCACTATAAATACTTATTCAATTATCCTATATGGAACATGGGTTCCATACTATATTATGTTTATTATAATGTGACTAATATCTCCTTGTTAAGTGCAGATGCCCTTGATAGCAAGGGTCTATGTTATAATATAGCGGTGTTTGTGAATGCAAAAATATATTATGTTTTATGCAGATATGTATTACTGCTTTTTAAATGTTAAACTTATACACGCTACGCAAATTACAAAGGATTTAGAGTCATTAAAAAAAAACTATTTTTGCAACCCTACTAATATTATAAACGTGGAAGTTTGTGAGGATAGATAGGTGGATAATTGTTTGTTACGTTCACGCGAAAACTACTGAATGGATTTGGATGAAATTTGGCACACATATTGAATATATTCTGGATTAATATATAGGTTTTTTATCTCTGGAAAACATAATATCCCTCGGCAACGCGGGTGAAACCGCGGGGCGGAAGTTAGTACTATAGCTTATTTGTAATATACCGGTCCATGAATTGATAATTCCACCGTCATCATTAAAATATTGTTTTTTAAATAAAGTTTATAAAAAAGTAAATAAATTGATATTTGAATCGTAGTAGAGTTTGTAAGTTTATACAGATAATATAAACAGATCCTTCCTCTTATTTCCTAAAGATAGTCTAAAACAGGGGTCACCAATTAGGTTTATTAGGGGTCCGTTTAAAAATTAAAAGATTATCGCGGTCCGGTTGGTAGATGATGACTGGCGACCAAGCTTAGATCCTTTCCTACAAATCCTACTATAATGTTACTACTGTATGTTTGGATGTGCGCGGATTAAATAAAATAACCATGTGTACATTTTTGTTTGTCAAAGTTTAGTTCGCACAATATAGGTCGGGCGTCCGGATCCGGACCGCGGTCCGCCTTTTGGTTACCCCTGGCTTAAAATATAGAAACTTGAATGTCAAACCTAAACGACTAACATTTGGGCTGAAAATGAATCAATAGATACATCATTCTATTTGTTTTTGCTTGTGGGCTATATTTATAAAATTCTCTGTTTAATTTGCACATTTTGTCAGTCGTTTAGGTAGGGCCAAAATAAGTTCATCATAGCGGATTTACTAGTCCGTATTGTCACTAGCCGTAAGGGTGAAATTATAGTTTAAAAATCCTAAATGGTATTTACACGTTCCGTTAAAGAATGGATTTATTAAATACACTTTAAAGCAAAACCAAAATCCTGGATCCGCCTCCTTCAATATAAAATGTGTACGCTAAATCCTTTATAGCCGTAATGCTAATCACACTATGTGAATAGGATTTCTTGTCTCGCTTTTACGGTATAATTGTCTATTTTTTGTCTCGCTCGCTTTACAGGTCGATGGAGCTTAGGTTAAGCTTTGTATATTGCTTGCAGTTGTCACAGAGTTCCAAGTTAGATAGGCCTTAGAAGAAGATACATCACGCATGCCTTTCATACCTTTTGTTGTGTAAATGTAAATGTCATGTAAATTATTAAATATAAACAACTGATTCCAATTTTGAATCTGAATATAGAATATCGATAGACTTCTGTTGCCGATCTTTTTTTAAAATAAAATAAACAGAATCGGCCTGTACGATTTACTAAGCCATCAGGGGGTTTAATTTTGCCGCATTTGCTGCTTTATATCTGAACTGAATTCGAAATTTTCTCTTCCATTTTCTAATTCAAATCAGATAATATCTATACAACCAGGTAAATTGACTCTTCAGTACCAAACATTAGGAGAATTTTACTGCGGCAGAAATTCAAAAGCAAATTTGTTTCACAACGCTGTTGATCAATTCAAAGGTTAATATTTACTTGGAACTCTATGACAACCAAACCCCTATCTACCCTCAAATGCCGCAACGTCTTTCAGCTCTCGCACTTCACTCGCGAGCAGTCGCCAGTCTCTGACGTCATACGCTTCACCGACCACAGAGCGCGCCGTGTCGCCGGACCAGGGAGTCAAGAGAGCTTCGTTTGTTGAGGTTTGTACTTGTTTTGAAGAGAGAGAGAGCGCTAAGTGGACTAAGTGTTTCGTTTGTTGAGTGTTAGAGATAGATAGAGAGACACCGACGACTTGGCGTAACGTTCAGTCCGATTTAGGGCCCAAGAGAATTTTGTTAGTTAAGGTTTGAGATAGTGAGTGAGGAAGAGAGAAATTAGAAACAGGGTATTAACAACGAGAGAAAGAGTGCTCGTTGGCCAAACTGTGGGTCGTTTGTCGAGGCTAGTGACAAATTATAGAAAAAATAAAAAACGACAGCAATTAAATATGTGTTCTTTGCTCTATAAGTGACTAAGGGACTATTGTTTATTGAAATTTGTTACTTATTGAGGGAGAAATAGAAAAAGTGAGAGAGAGAAAGATGAAAAAACAATGTACTGTCTCGCTCACTCACATCATCAATCAGCCAATAAGATGCGTTGCATCGCGGCGTTCGCTCGTTTCACATTTTGTGAGTTAGGTCCTCACCTGTAATGTGTGTTAAGAAGCTTATGTTTGTATTGACAGACCGGTTTCGTAGAGACGCTAACCCCGCAGTACACGCCGGGGCAGAGCATCACCTCGCCGCAACCGGCGCCGACCAGCGTCGAGGACAAGCTGGCCACCATGCAGGTCCAGCAGGAGGTAGCATCATCGGTCATACTTTTATTTATAGTTTCCCCGTGGTAGTGCTCGCGTTCCTGGGATGATTGAAAAATTATTTACCATACAGACTAATTTGACTGATTATTATATCTGAATTTTAAAACGAAAACAAAACGAGGAGATCTGAAATTCATCCGAAAATATGTTTTTTTTATGGCAAAACTCTGGTATCGATTTTAGTGATTATTGTTTTTTTTTCTGACATTAGTACTTAAGACTATTTTGAAGTATTATCTGTAAAATAAAGTCAGGTTAGAGGTTCCTATGCGTCACTATTCTATGCTTCAACTTGTTAGTGATAGCCAGCCAAGCGGGTACTACAAGGTACCATATCACCATGCACTATGCGTGTTTACGTGTGACAGGTATATAGAAGCCTGAATGAAGAAATTCAGGAAACCATTTGTCTCGCCAACGGTTTCAACTAACCGATATCGTTCCAATTTTATATTAAAATTCGTTCGTTAAACTGTGACAATAATTTCAAGATCCAAATACCTTAAATCTTCCAGAACACCCAACTCAAAGCCGAAGTGGAAGACCTGAAAGAGAAACTGGAGACTCTAAAAGTCCGTCGCGCCGAAGACCGAGAGAAGATTCGCGAGTTGGAGCGTGTAAGACTGCAGTTGGACCAGGCGAACGAGTTCAAAGCCAAGATCATGGAGTCACAGGCGCAGCTGCAGCGGGACTTGCAGCGGGCTAAGCAGGAGGTGGGTTGTCATGGTGACGCGTTTGTGACGTCACACATATGTTCTAGGGGAAAAAATATTTGCTTATGTACGAGCATTTAATTATCTACTTTATTGTATTGAAATAGAATTGAGATTCTTTTGTTAGCTGTGATAATGTGATCAACATTAAGCTGGCTTTCCACCAGGTATGGGATGCGAGTGCGCCAATAGGATCGTTTAATTTTCATAGCTTAGCTCATTCAAAGTCAAAGCCATTTATTCAGTTTAGGCCCTACAAGGGCACTTATGAAGGTCGAATTTACTGAAGCTACCACCAGTTCGGAAGTCAGCCTTTAACTGAGAAGAATCGGCAAGAAACTCAGCAACATCCATTTTTTTTTAACCGACCTTAAAAAAGAGGAGGAGGATCTCAATTCCGTTGTTCTTAGGGTTCCGTACCGCAAAAGGTAAAAAAAGGAACCCTTATAAGATCACTTTCTTGTCCGTCTGTCCATATCTGTCCGTGTGTCACCACCGATTTTCTCAGGAACGGGTGGACATAAAAATTTAGAAGACAAGAAATTTATACCAGATATGGAGATCTATAGTCCCTATTAGGTGTATAAAAATCAAGGTCCTGAGTCAACTCGATAAAAAGATATGGGCAAATTTAGATTTTCGCGAAAACTTGTAAGTCTTGTACTAAAATTTACCTTAATTTTCAAATTTTTTATTTTTCGGAATTTTTCCTTTACTTGTGCTGTAAGACCTTGCTTTTAGCTAAAATTGACAATTCTAGGTCAACGGGAACTACCGGTATAGGTTTTCGACCCAAAACCTATAGGGTACTTCCGGAATCACGAAATTTGGCGAAAAGCAAGGTCTTACAGCACCAATAAAGGAAAATTCCAAAAAATAAAAAAAGTTAAAAATTAAAAGGTGTCCCCATACATACATAGTTACGCCAATTAAGATAGGCCTCTGAGTTGTATGGGCGCTCATAAAATTTAGAGGTCTAGCTTAATTGGCACCTACCTCAAATAAGATAAATAAATAAAATTGTGCTATTGTGTGAATGAAAATATTTTGGCGGTATAATGGGTAGGTACGGAACCCTCGGCGCACGAGTTCGACTCGTACAGTCGACGTCAAAGATATATTTACAATTGAAAGTTACAAAAAGATCTTTACATTAAAATAAGTTGCCATGTAATGTGACAAGTACTTGTTTACGTGATATATTACAGTTTTATATTTTCACTCAATGTGCCCAAAATATGTTTACACTATTTAATCCATGGAATTTGCCACTTTTTCTGACTTATATTCGTTTACATAACAAGTTACAGAATAATATTTACACTCAATGTGTCAAACGTGATACACGTCAAGAGCAACATTTCTGTTTTTACGTTTCATGATGCATAAAAACTTTAACGCATTCTGCTACAAAAACATATTTACATACATATTTACAAATTTCTTTATAATTCATCTATTTCGTTCTGGCCTACCTTTTATTTAAGAAACCTCCTTGCTATAATTTTCTTTAGCTTCTTAGGTACTTATTTTTAATAATTCATATTAAGAATATTCCATTCTATTTATGATATTTCTAGAAGTGTTTTATCTTTTCGAGCGTCATTGATGCATTGCGAGTGTCATTGTAAAGATAAATTTCATAAACAATATTAAATAAAATGTTTCGCATAGACGACCATACAAAGCACAAAATAATTACCATGCGTGAATATGGAGCAACGGTTACGGATATATCGGAAGAACTGGGGATTTCGGTAAGTAAACCTTCAAATGACGGTAATAAATATGGCCTTACGTCATAACATATTAAATTTTATGAGAAATATTAAATAGTGAATCTCATCACTCTCATCTTGTTTCAGCGGTGTATCTGTGGATCAACAGATGGGGCAACGAGGGAACAGTGAAATGTCACTCATCTAAGGGCCGAAATAAAAAACCTCTGAATACACTGACAGGGCTTTATAGAAAGTGTGATGGTCCAGCGATTCATAAGCGTACCTACATATGCACAACAATTAAATGTTAGTGCTAATACAATCAGAAGACGATTAAAGAGTGCAGGACTTCGTCGTAGAATCCCTGCGAGGAAACCGCAACTAACTGACCGGCACAAAGGTTTGCGGTTGAATTTTGCCAATAAATATCAATATTTCGACTTTGAAGACGCGGTTTTTATCGACGAAAAGGTCTTCACAACACGCCAAGATGGACGCGTGTCCCTATATCGCTAAACACGCGTTACGACGAACAAAATGTCTTGGTCGATAGAAGAAGTGGACGTCTGTCAATTGGTTTTTGGGGGTGGATTTCGAGTTCGGGTCCAGGTGAACTTGTGGAAATCACAACACGAATGAATGCCAACAATTATTTAGAAATCCTCAGAGATGTCTTACTACCAACACTTAAAGCTTCATTTGGTGATAAAAAATATATTTGGTACAGGACAACTCATCGGTCCATATTTCCCGTATAGTCCAAGCATGGATCAATGAACAAGATAGCATAGAACTGATAAAGTTGTCACCAAAATCCCCGGACATGAATGTTATTGAAAACATGTGGGGTCTTATGGTCCAAAACTGGGACTCTTCGAAGGTAAAGACCAAACAAAATTTAAGAGAACATGTACACGAGCTGTGGGAATACTATCGCGGTATTGACTACTGCGAAAATTTAGTCCGCTCTATGGGCCAACGCTTACAAGACGTGCAGGATGCTTTTGGCGGCTACACACGATTTTAAAATGTTTAAACATTAAGATATTCACACGTTGTATGATTATTTATATAAGAAGTATTTTTTTTAATAGAACTAGTATAGCACTTTTTTTAAAATTAAAACACCTAACTGTACTCATAAGTCTTTTAATCAAAAGGTATAGTAGAAACGAAAGTAGGTATGTCAGCTTTTGATCAACATAACAATAAAGCCACGTTCAAGAATAAAAGCCCCCTAAAGCTAAAAAGCACAACTTTAGGGCCAATTTTTATTCCTCAGATAGACATTTATCCAACAGATACCCATGACCATGACAATCCATACAGTTAGTCATCGAATCGCGCTTATCTTACGTAAGGAAGTTCGGCCTTAAATTCACTTTTATTTAAACTTAGTATTCTTCAGTATCTATGCATTTACAAAATAACCGGCCAAGGGCGAGTCGGATTCGTACATTAAGGGTTCCGTACAATTTTCAAAAAATCACATTTGTTGTACAAATAAACAGCTCGACTTAAATATTTATTTTATTCTGATTTTAGTATTTGTTATTGAACTTAGGGGCACAGAAATACATCGCCTGAAAGTTTTAATAGCCTAGTTATAACTGTTCGTGAGATAGGTACAGCCTGGTGAGAGACAGACAGACGAACGGACACTAGAGGTTTAGTAATTGGGTCTGTTTTAACCTCTGGGTACGGAACTCTGAAAATCAAAAATACTGAAAATGGTTTAAATGTAAACATCGGAATTAAAGACTCGACATAGCATTGATAGCGTCATCTAAACGAACGAGACCACGAAAACGAGACAAACAGACCATTTGACAGTATGGTACTCTTTTCGACGATTGTCAATATTTTAGACTGCTGCTTTCAATTGTTTGTAAAGGTATTTATTTACCAGGAAATATAAAACTGTTTATGTATGGTTGATTGTAAATATTAAAATTGAGCTTTACATGCAATTTAATTTGGTACATTAAGAGTAAATATTATTATGTAACTTGTCATGTAAACTAATATAAGTCAGAAAAAGTGGCAAATTCCATGGATTAAATAGTGTATATATGTTTTGGGCACATTGAGTGAAAATATAAAACTGTAATATATCATGTAAACAAGCACTTGTCACATTACATGGCAACTTATTTTAATGTAAAGATCTTTTTGTAACTTTCAATTGTAAATATATCTTTGACGTCGACTGTACTTGACCGGTTTTTTTTAAATTATATACATACACCAGGTTCGTGAAGCCCAAGAAGCACTGGAAGTCCACAACGATGAAACGGCCGAGCTACAAGAGGCTACAGAAATGGCGGCCCTTGACAAGGAGATGGCTGAGGAGAGGGCGGAAGCTCTACAGATGGAGCTGGAACAGTGCAGGGAGAAGTTGGAGGAGGCCACGTTGGACCTGCAGCTGATGAAGGCCGAGATGGAGGCCGGCGGGAATATACGTGAGTGGTGTTCTGTGTTTATATCCGGGTGATTTTCTTGATGTTTTTTAGGATTCTGTAGGAACTAAGAAATTGAGAATATAGAATATTTTTTAAAATGAATGACTACAGAATTCTAAGTTTTGAAATTATTTGTCAATCATATTGCATTATTTGATATAAAAAAATATTAATGAAATTTGTCTGAATCTATCAATGATAATACGATTTTAAACATTATACAGCGTTAATACTGATTATTAGCTAAATTTTTAGTATTGAAAGTATTCATCACCAATAACTTTTCCTCTGAAAAAAGTGAGTAAAAGCGACATCTATTGACCACACAAAAAGAAATTTCCCCTACCAGCGGATAGATGGCGCCACAAAATTCCACATCGCGCTATCAAAGTTTCGTGTGCACTCGGCATATATACGAGTTTCCAACATCTACCTCGCTCCTCCATAAGTGCTTTCAATAATGAAAATTTTGCTAAACAATTAAAACCAACCCTGTTTTCTTCTTTTATTTCTATATACAAGGTGGATATGACGGTCGATCATTAAATTTAAACACGATTTTAGATCATAATAAAAAAATCTAAATTAAAAAAAAAAATACCTTCGGAACGTAAACAAAATACAACACTATTTATCGTTACATCGTCACTGAACTTAAGAGGCGCAACCTTGGCCGTGACGCGGGCGATATGCTTTCTTTGTCTCACATAACGTGTTAGACAGAGAAATAAAGGCAGCGCGAGGATCAGTAGTTTGCTCGGGTCATTGTCCGACCTAATTTGTTAGGCATCTACGTGATGAGTAAAATTGATAAAACGAAAATTAATTACTGTGGCTAAACTGCTCGATGGATTTCAATGTTTAATTTTGTATACGGCTTAAAACTACGTGATAAAGCTCTGGTTTCATTTAATGATTGACCGTTTTCTCCACCTTGTCTAACTCAACTGTGTTATATAATATACGAAGACAGAACACACACACGTCTATACATTTAAATGTATATAAACGTAATGTATGTTGCACTTACATATTATACTGTTGTAGTTAGTACATATACTGCAGTCCTAAGTTTTACAGATAAATAATAGGAAAAATTAAAAAAAATAGAAAAAAATCAATATGACGACCATATACAGTTAGCATGGTTGTTAAAATACCCAATCAGCCACATGTTGTGGGTTCGATTCCCATACATATTTGTCAGTATGAACGTGTCCGTTTGTCCTGACTCTAATTATCTATGTAAGTATATATTTAGAAAAGGTTGTATATCAATTGTATGTTTTCCATAGTACAAACTCTACTTAGTTTGGGATCAGATGGCTGTGCTGTGTGTGTAGAAAGACCCAGGATATTTTTATTCACCTATAAACATTTCTTATGTTTCAACAGTCTAAAGTGGACGTAGCCGAATTATTTTTTTTATTAGTATGATTTACTACCAAGTATAACGTAAAACAAGGACTGCTTGTATATTTTATTTATTTAGTTTATTATAGCTTATATATTTATATTGTTTATTTTTATAGAATTACATACACGACTAACACGTGTACGTATTTATTTTATTTTTATAAATATTTTATGCTTTTTCGTACATTTTAGTAGTCATTGAAAAAGTCAAAAGCTTGTTTCGTTGATGAAAATTACTGTATGTACCCTATAGAGAAAAAAAACGGAAAAAGCTAAAATCTATGCTGGTACCTTTTACAAGATCTTACAATGAATTTGAGTCTAATATTCTATTACTATTACTAAGTGTAAATATAGGTTCCTAATAAATTCAGTACAGTGCTTTTAGTACCTTATTAGGGCTTAATATAGGGTAAGCCAAGTTAAAAAAAAACAAGATAAAACTTTATGGTTTATTCATCAAATTATTAGAGTTAGATAGAGAATCATAGAGTAAGAGAGAGCACACTGCTCTATATCTTATTCTATCTTAACATGTTACCTTTATTAGGCTTGCGTTTAACTACAATCGCTCCTAAGGGTAAGTCATGGTCTGACCCTAGGCTTATATATTGTATCCCTTTCTAACATGAGAAATAACATGAGATCAAACTTTCTACAACTATTGAGCAATACCAAAAAAATGGTAAATACTAAGTATACCTAATTTCCTATTGTCTTTCGAGTTGGTTCAGTTAGAATGGAGAACTGCTATCGAATGCTCGAACTATTCACGTTCAAGCAATAATTGTTCCTATCCCATTCATATAGAGTTGAACATAGTATGTAAAAGATAAAAAGAAACAAATGAGCGGCATCATATTGTCAACTGTATTTTCATGGGATAAAGACGATTATTGCTTACGCTTCGTTATTATAATATTTTCACTTGTATACTTAAATAGCGTGGTATATGAAACAATCCTTTGGTATATATAACGCATATTAGCCGCATTATATTAGAATATACGTTATTTTGATTTTAATGCATGTACTTGACACATTCACAGCTTTTTTGAAACGAAAATAACTGTCGTTTAACACGCCTTACACTGATATTAATGTAGGCTTACATGCTACTGGAATGGGAATCTTAACACTATTGAAATACATTAGTTTTTCCAATAGCATGCCTTTTAAAACTTAATTTGCATATTATAAAATACGATAAATATGACGTCACTGAATTAACAAGATTTAATGAACAGGCGAATTAGTCAAAAACACCAATCAATTTTGGACTTTATTACCGCGGTTAAGAGAATACATTTATATGGAGTGAATGTGTTAAGTCTTAGTATGTATTTAATATTATTTTTTGTTGCATGTTTTGTTTAATTTTTATGTTTTGTGTTTGTCTCCCGACGACTTGACAGTACTCTTTTGTAATCGATAAACCAAAAATAAAAAATCGAAAGTAAAAAAAAAACCAGCCCATAACATTCCAAAAATCTTCTAATATACTAATTATAATGCTCGTACACCAAAAGCTATTGAAAGAAACCCAGAAACAGTTTTCATTCGACCCTTATATCAACTCCACCTTTGCTTCTCAAAAACAATTGAACCCTAGACCTGTCTTAAGGTTTATTTATCTACCCGCGGCATCACCAGTGATAACCCATTGTACCCCTTTAGGGGTTGAATAAGAAAAAACCCTTTCTTAGTGCATATACCCAAAGAATATTAACCTCAAAATTTCAAGTCCATAGGTTTAAGCTATGCATTGTCATTGAGTGTTAGAATTTTATGAAGTAGAAGACTAACCTATACTCTTCCACTGGGCAATGGGCTATTAAGTCAGAAGTGCCTATAGTCAAGATACATACGTTTTTCTTTTGTCTCATTGGCGCATTATGACACGACTTTTCCGTGACTGCTGTCAATGTCGTACATTCTATCATTTGCGTATCTTAGATGACACTCATAGTGGTGTTATAGGTGTCCAAAGTCGACCAAATAACATCAGGAACCCCCTACGCTCGATTATCGACATAATTTAATAAGAAAAATATCAAATCTATAAAGGCAGTTATCAAAATAAACAAAAACATTCATCCCCCCCCTCATAACGACAGACAGGGAGCCTAAGCATGATCGTAAGTAACACAAATAGACATGTGTGTGTGTGTATCGACCAACGTCAGAGCACCCGTACGCAGCGAGCGAGGGCGCCACCGGCTACGAGATGCGTCAGCTGCAGCAACAGAACGTGCGCCTGAGAGACACGCTCGTCCGGCTGAGGGATCACTCTGCGCATGATAAGCATGCGCTGCAGAAGGTGCACAAGGTAAGATTAATCTGTTCTTGCTACATACACTGAGGTAGGGACGTAAACGTATCCTATATGTTATTCCAGGCTATGATATAACTATCTATGTGCTAAGTATCATCTAAATCCGTTCAGCTGTTTATGCGTGATGAGAGTTACATACGTCAAAACAAATAAATAGTTTTTCTTTCTTTCTACATATCATCCAAATTCGTATATCCTTTTTTTGTTGTGTTAGTATCGAACTAGCTTTTCCCCGCGGTTTCACCCGCGTTCCCGGTAAAAAATCCGATGATTTAATAGTTATTCTGCTATTCGGGGCGAAGACAACTCCAACAAACCAAAGATCATAAAAATCGGTGCCGTTCTCGAGTTATAAATGGTGTAAATAACCCGACTTTTTATATATATATAGATATATTTACTTCCTTGTCTAGTCTGTTCCGCGGTTTATTCCGCGTTCTCGGTATATAAAGTAGCCTATGTATGTGTCTCTCTACTATAGGTTACCTGTGTGCTAAATTTCATTAAAATCCGTTGAGCCGTTACGGAGTGGTAACATACACGCACACATACAAAAACTTACGCTTTTATAATATTAGTAAGAGTTTAGCATCATAGTAGTAATTTATATAATACTAGCTTCTCCACCGCGACTTTACCTACGTTCCAGTGGTATCTAATAATTCCGGGATAAAGTATAACCCTTAGAGTATACATTAGCAAGCTATAGAGTAAGAGTATCGCTCCGGTGTATTGTGCCGACCGTAAGCAAATGTTATACAGATACTTAGCTATGGTATAGCGCTTTCATAACGATGTTCCATGCATGACGAAATGTCTGCACCCGCCCCGCGCCTCCCGCATCCCCCTTTGAGACACGTCTGTGTTCATACTTGTGCTTTCGGTTCATACTTAGTAAGGGTGCTCTATAGCTTACTTATGTATACTCTAACCTATAACCTCTTTCAAATCCAGTAAATACAGGATGTACCTTTTTAATTAAACTATTATTAACATTATTTTCCCTTACGTTGTCCTAACTACAATTACACCAGGATGTAGAACAATACAAATCGGAGATAGCGGAGCTGTCCCGTACGAAGGAGAAGCTGTCGGGGCGCGTGGAGGAGCTGGAGGCGCAGGTGGGCGACCTCCGCGAGCAGGTCGACGCCGCGCTCGGCGCCGAGGAGATGGTCGAGCAGCTCGCCGAGAAGAAGATGGGCCTCGAGGACCAGGTCACAGATTAATAAATAGAAGTGATATGAATTGACGAGCTTTATAAAGCCTAGAAGGCAACTGGCTCTCAAATTCAACTGCCGGAACACTAGAAGATGCTTAACGACAGATTTTCAACTTGAGAGTGGTAGCCAGTCAGGTGGATACTAAATAATACCCTACCACAATTTCCTCACGATGTTTCCCTTCACCGGAAAACCCAAGCTCATTGTAGGATTTGAACCTACGAACGCCGCGGCTTCCGACGTCACTATCACTGACGTATAGTACCTCATTGATGCTAAAGCTGAGCTCTTTTTCCCATAACTTTAAAGACATAATTGTACTCTTGTGGCAATATATTAATTTTCTTTCTTTTTTTTTATTGATAAAAGTTATGTTTTCCAGGTGGAGCAACTAAAGCAGGACGTGTCAGAGCTGGAAGCGCTGCAAGAAGTGCATGAACAACTGGTCGAGTCCAATCGAGAGCTTGAAATGGATCTGCGTGAGGAATTGGAGATGGCCCACGCGGCTACTAGAGAGGTTAATATAGAATAAGATGTTTGGGAGCATTTCCGTTGTAGGTTTTTTCGCTGTCTGAAAATCCAAAGGGTAAAAACATATGTCATCTTTTCGAAACTTATGTTAGGTTTGTCATGTTGGGACCAGTTCGGAAATCGCGAAAAATAACACCTCTATATGAGTTTATATGAAAGCGAAATACACTCACTAATCAAGAAATCTATGGAACTATAAGCCGAAATTTGCCAGCAGGTTCCATATGGAATGTAGGCACCCGTTGAGAAATAATTTTTACGAACTTCAACCCTTAAATGGGGGAATTGATTGCATACACAATACAGAAAATATTACATTTTATCTACAGAGTTGGTTTAAATACATACGATACAAATTTTAAAAACCTCTCAAAAATATGATGTACCAAAATCCATACCCTCAGAGAAAGAAGCTTGATGACCGCTTTTTATCCCAAATGGGCCGGTTGGCGTGGTTCGTAAGATACCCTATCTATCACGCTACAGGTCGTGGGTTCGATTCCCACTCAGGACAAACATTTGAGTGCATGAACATGTCTGTTTGTCCTGTGTCTGGTTGTAATTATCTATATATGTATGTATTTAAGGTTATAAATGATATAAAGGAATTCGAAAGAGCCGAGATAAGTTGTATAAACTTTACCATTTAAAATCTTTAACTAGAAACGAAGATTTTCATAAATATGTTAGGAACTTTTCAAAATTATTTAAAGTAGTATGTAATCTAGCTAAATCCTCCTACATAAGTAACAAAATTGGTAAAGCCACTAACAAAATAAAGACAGTCTGGAATGTTATTAATACGGAAACTGGTAAAATTAAAGATAAGAGTGAACAGCTAACGCTTAAAATTAATGATAGATTGTTGTCAGATAAATTGGAAGTAGCCACTGCTTTTGAGCACTTTTTCTCCAGTATACCGGGGGAGACTACTCAATGTCTTAAATCTTGTCCTAAAGTAGCGGAATCATTACTAAAGCTTCATATCAATAAATCATATCCTAGTTTTAAATTTAGTTATATTAATGCTAACGATGTTTTAAAAACTTTTAATTCCCTTAATATGAAAAGTACTGAAGATTTATGGGGTTTATCGGTTACGGTTTTAAAATCAATAATTGCAGTAATAGCACCTATTTTATCCGATATTTTCAATGAATGCATTCATCAGGGCTCTTTTCCCGATTTAATGAAGTTTAGTAAAATAGTACCTATTTTTAAATCCGGTTGTAAGTATAATCCATCCGATTATAGACCAGTGTCCGTTCTTCCAGCACTTAGTAAAATATTTGAAAAACTGTTACTCAATCAAATGTTAAAACACTTTAATGAACATGAGATACTGCATGGTCATCAGTTTGGTTTCACGAAAGGAAAATCTACTTCCGATGCAGCTGCAAAATTATTGAAATCCATTTATGAGGCTTGGGAGGGTTCACAGGATGCAATTGGTATATTCTGTGATCTATCCAAGGCCTTCGACTGTGTCGACCACCGTACACTGCTACTAAAGCTAGACTATTACGGAATTCGTGGAACTGCTTATGATCTTGTTCTATCTTATTTATCTAATCGTCAACAAAAGGTAGGGATTAGTAGTACAACATCTGAGGGCTCTTTAATCGAAATGGGGGTACCCCAGGGCTCAATACTAGGACCATTTTTGTTTTTAGTTTATTTAAATGATTTACCATCTATTGTAAATGGCCTCTCAGATATAGTCTTGTTTGCTGACGATACTTCGTTGATTTTTAAAGTTGATAGAAAAGACAAAGATCTTATAAGAGTAAATGATACCTTGTCAATAGTCTCCAAATGGTTTACTGCAAACAATTTGTTACTCAACTCTAAGAAGACTAAATGTTTAAGATTCTCTCTACCCAATGTAGCACAAGTAGATAGTCAAGTAATAATAGATAGCAGTAATTTGGACATGGTTAATAAAACTGTATTCTTAGGTTTAACATTAGATAATAAATTACAATGGGGTCCTCATATAGATTCTTTGGCAGGTAAATTAAGTTCTGCTGCATTTGCTGTAAGAAAAATTAAACAATTGACGAATGTCGAGACGGCTAAACTAGTATATTTTGCTTACTTTCACAGTCTGTTATCATACGGTATTTTATTATGGGGAGCAGCAGCCGATATTGAAACTATTTTTATACTACAAAAAAGGGCAATTCGTGCAATTTATAGTATGGGTCCTCGGGACTCATTAAAGCATTTATTTAAAGAAATAAATATAATGACTTTGCCTTCACTCTACATTTATGAAAATATAATGTTCATACGTAGAAATATAGGAATGTTTAAAACAAAAGTAGATGTCCATAATATAAATACAAGGCAAAGAGAGAAATTAGTTGTTCCATATTTTAGGTTAGCCAAAGTTAGCAAGTCATTCCTTGGTAATTGCGTTCGTTTTTATAATAAAATACCTAACTCGGTAACCAAGATGACCGATTTTAAATTCAAATTTTACGTTAAGAAAGTTTTGAAGGAAAAGGCTTATTACAAGGTAGCTCAATATATTGAAGATAGGGATGTTTGGAAATAGTTTCACTCTGCACAGGTGCACTTCGCATATTGTTTTTTTTATTTTATTTTTTTAGTTTTAGCCATTATGTAGCGTATAAGCTATTATTTAATAAGAACTTGTTTGCGTTACATTTTATTATTTACTTGGTATTGGTATTTTTCTTTTTGATTTAATTGTATATTGTATTGTACATTTTGCTGTTATTGAAAAAATATAGCCAATAGTCAGATTATAAAAAAAAATATATAAATATATAAAAAATGTAACCTTGCTGAGTTTCTTGCCGGTTCTTCTCAGTTGAAGGCTGATTTCCGAATCGGTGGTAGCTTCAGTAAATTCGACCTTCATAAGTGCCCTCCTAGGGCCTAAACTGAATAAATGGCTTTGACTTTGACTTTGACTTTGACTTGACTTTACAAAAGAAAAGTAGTAAATGTAGTATATCAGTTATCTGGCTTCCATAGTACAAGCTCTGCTTAGTTTGGGGTCAGATGGCCGTGTGTGAGGAATAATGTCCCAGAATATTTATTTATATAACTAACTTCCGCCCCCGCGTTCCCGAGGAATCTTATATTTTCTCGGGATAAAAAGTAGCCAATGTGCTATTCCAGACTATAATCTATCTATGTGCCAAATTTCATCCAGATCCGTTCTGCCGTGATTGAGTAACAAACATCCATCCATCCAAACTTTCACATTTATAATATTAGTAGGATTACTCTATGGCTTTTTTGTTCCAGGCGGCGCGTGAAAGAGAAGCCGCTCTAGAAACGATCATGGATAGAGACTCCACCATCCTCAAGTTTAGGGAGTTAGTTCAGAAGATGACCGAGCAGTACAACGAGCTGCGAACACAACTCGAGTCTAAGCAGGGTGAGTATCCTACTAATATTATAAACTAACTATGTAGTTAATTATTTTTGCGATTGTAAACTTATTTGCAGTTGGTAAACTGACAGCGACCTATGTCGATGTATGGGGACAACAGTTTTCCAACGGCAAAGTTAAGTTTGTCCCTCAATCCAGTTTATCTTTTAGTTACGATTCTCGTGATGGACGAACTATTAACATACCTACAAGTTTATATGGAATCATCGGTGCGCGAATCCGACTCGCACTTGGCCGGTTTTTTTTCCACAGATTACTGTAATTAATAAGAGCGAAATTGTGGACTTTGTAGTATTAATTAACTGATGATGGAGTTCTAACAAATTATTTCTTTCAAGGATCACCAGCGCCAAGTGAGCAGGAATCGACCCCAGAACCAGTTTCCCGCACCACTCCACCAATGGAACTAGGGTCTCTTGTCCACGCGTCCAGAGCGTCCACCAGGTCTATAGACCTGCAGCTTCGTGCCTTGGAGCTGACTCAGGCTAGGGCGAGGGCGGAGATGTTGGCTGCTTGCCTACCTGATCACTTTATGGCCACTGCTGGTAAGTTCTAGGATTTTTAGACCAAATATAATAAGAATGTAAAAAAAATATGTCACTTATATACAAACTCTTTTCTTTAAGTCTGTCATTGCCGCGTTATCGACAAAGCACTGATAGTGGTGACATGTTTTTTTTTTTTACTTTGTATAGGCTTGTGTTTGACCACAATCTCACTATGGTAGGTGATGATGTGGCCGAAGGTGGTAAGCATACAAAGCCTAGAAGTATCTGGCTCTTAAATGTAGCTGCCGGAACACACCATAGGCGACAGATTTTCAACTTGAGGGTGGTAGCCAGCCAGGCGGGTACCCTACCACCGTTCTATGGTTTCCTCACGATGTGTGTGTCTCAAACGTGTGTGAAATGGTTTTTTTTTTATTAATTTAATTTATTTCTAACTAGTTGTCCCCCGCGGTTTCACCCACGTTCCCGGTGTATTTTTTTTTCACACAAACCTCCTGACAATAACGAACACATCATAGAAAGATTTATCCAATTTGGTGCAGTCGTTTGGAAGTTATGCGCGTACAAACATTTCGGCGATCCATTTTCACACTCCGTCCGCGTAATTCACGTAAAAAGGTGTACCAAACTTTTTGCTTCACGTATTAATATTATGATTCCACCAAACACAAATACAGCGTTGCTTATCGCTATCTTCTGTATATAAAGGAAAAGGTGACTGGCTGACTGATCTATCAACGCACAGCTCAAACCACTGGACGGATCGGGCTAAAATTTGCTATTATGATGTAGGCATCCGCTAAGAAAGAATTTTGAAAATTCCTCCCCTAAGGGGGTAATATAGGGGTTCACGGGTGAAACCGCGGGGCGGTAAGGTAGTCTATCTATATACATATAATAAATCTGTAGAATCACCGTCTGTACATTATTTTATTTACCAAAAATGGAGTGTTGGTGACGTAGAAAGAATAACAGAATGCAAAGAGTTTTTTTCCTGTCTGTCTGTGTCTGTTTGAACACGCTAATCTTCGAAACCACTGAACGGATTTTAGTTGTATTGGCGCTTCGAATAGGCTTTATCTCATCGAGATTGGATGAAAGGAAAAAAATATAGAAAACCGAGGTCGACTCGCGATTTTCTTGATAAATTTGTTTTTCGTGAATTTTTCCGATGATTATTCTGCTATTCGCGGCGGAAATCGAAGATTATATAAATAGATCCAGCCGTTCTTGAGTAATAAGTGGTGTAACTAACCCGACTTTGTTTTATATACATAAATATCTAATATATAAAATTCTCGTATCGTAGTGTTTGCAAACTCCTCCGAAACGGCTCGACCGATTCTTATGATTTTTTTTTGTGTATATTCGGTAGGTCTGAGAATCGGTCGTAGGCAATTTTTTTTATACCGGGTGAAACCGCGGGGGACAGCTAGTACTTATATATATTTTTAAATGTTGCAGGTGATCATGACGCAATACTTCTGATTCTTCTGCTCCAGAGACTCAATACTAAGGCTGAAATCATACTGGGACAGATTAGAGAGAGGTAACAATATTTATCTTTTTTTTTTAAATTTAAAATGGGCTTACGTTCGTCCATCGACTGACCCCAGAAGGAGTTATGTCGAGATCGAGGATATAGCACGCTTGCCCGCCGCATTTTTACTCACGACGAAACGGAGAAAATATACATTTAGAGTGAGAGGTTGTTTGTTTGTTATTAGAGAAACGGTAAAAGACGAGCAAAAGTAAATAATATATTCCGGGACATTATTCCTCACACACGGCCATCTGACCCCAAACTAAGCAGAGCTTGTACTATGGAAGCCAGATAACTGATGTACTACGTATACTACTTTTCATTTGTAAATACATACTTATATAAATTATTACACCCACACACAGGACAAACAGACATGTTCATGCACATAAATGTCCTGAGTGGGAATCGAAGCCACGACCTGCGACCTGCATAATATAATTTTAAAATTATGTTTAATCATCGCGGGTGGGTTTTGTCTCCATAAAATTCCCTTACCTGTAGGGCTAACATGTATGCAACGTGATAAACTCGCATGAGAGACAAGCTAAAGATAGTTTCTGATGGGAAAACGAGTTGATATAATTTTCTCGTGGCGTATATGTTAATTTTACTGGCTACAGAGCTTGGAATGGAACTCGAGACTTTTACCATTAAAAGTAGTAAAAAATCCATGGATGAACTCTATAATTTTAGATCGCCAATTATTTTCAAATGGTATTTTAAAAATAAACACGATTTAAATAAAATATTTTATATTCTACTTAAAATGAAAGGTATTTCAAACGTTGTAAGTAGTGTATTACTGCTCCAATTACTTGAATTAATCTGTAGGTTCCCGGCGGTGAATGTGTGGGACAGGGAAGCGGTGACGAAGACGCACACGGCTGTTCAATACAGTTTTAGGTGTCAGTTAGAGTACCAGCTGCATATGATACAGGTATTTTAACTTACAAGTCATTTATTATATGGAAATAAGTCAAATGCAATAATTTAAGATATTTTTTCACTTATTAGGCTCACTTCAGTTTGACCACAATCTCATCATGGTAGGTGATGGTGTGGCCGAATGTGTAAAAAAAAAGTCGAATTGAGAACCTTCTCCTTTTTTTTAAGTCGTTTAAAAATGAACTAACTTTCAAGTGTAGCTGCCGGAACTCAGTAGGTGTTCTGCCTGCCAGGTAGGCATATACTATAAAGTACCACCGTGCTGACGATGTTTTCCGAAAGCTCAAGTTTATTGTAGGATTCGAACCCATGACCTTCATCTCGGTATTCCACATTACTATATTACTGAGCTATCATCGAAACATCTTTAATAACAAAAGTATTGAATTAAAGATAGTTCAAGTCGAAAGATGATTTGCTTTCGCAATCTATACTAATATTATAAAGCTGAAGAGTTTGTTTGTTTGGTTGAACGCGCTAATCTCAGGAACTACTGGTTTGAATTGAAAAAATCTTTTTGTGTTAGATAGCCCATTTATCGAGGAAGGCTATAGGCTACTTTTTAATCCCGGGAAAACATAAGAGCTCTCGGAAACGCAAGTGAAACTGCGGGGCGGAAGCTAGTGTCTAAATAAATAACAAATACTTCATATCGTTGTAACGCGGGTAAAGTCTTCTTTACTAACTATTGTTTCTCCCATAGTGCATAGTCTGCATGTGGATTGGTGCCCTAGACACTTGCACGCCAGAAGTACTGCTGCGTGCAGCGAGCGCTTTACCAGACGCCTTGCAGCAGGAGAGAGCGCTCGATGCAGCCACACATCTGCTGAAGAGCAACGAGCTTGATGAGAATTGCTCTTTAGATGGTAAGAGGTTCTTATTTATAGTGCGGTTTTGTAGCATAAGAATAGTAGCGGACCAAAGTGAGAGCCCTGAGGGATCTGGTATAAATAGACTGAAGTGAGAGTTCAATTCGCCGCGCGATTGTATAGTGTCAGTGTATGATAAAATAATAAAAGTGGACTAAAATTTAAAACCCTTAGACTAAACTGTAAGATGTTATGAGATTGAAGGAGATCTTGGTGAGAAAAGTACATAATATTGTATGTGATTCTCGCGACAGTCGTCTAGACTATCACCTGCGAGTCCTTTAAAAAAATAAAAATATACTACCTTTTAGGACCTAGGGGGCCGTCCATTAATCACGTGAGGCTCGAACTCTTTCGAGCCTCACGTGATTCTCCCCCCCCTGGGGGAGGGGTTTTGGCAAAAATCATGAAAAATCACAAGGGGGAGGGGGGTCTAGTAAGATATCACGTGTATTAATTTTTTCGTTAAATGCGCGATTTCTAAACCGAAAAGCGGCGTGTAGTGCGACCTTGACTCGCTGTTGCCAGGCAACGAACGAAGTCCCCGCGCGCTTCTTCTCGCGAGTTTGTAGGATAAAATTAGGTTATACTTTATACCTGTATTTAAAGATAATATTCTAATAAATTTAAGATTCTTTGTAGGTAAAATACACGTGATTTTTTTAGTCTTAAACCTCACCACGTATCACCTAGGGGTTAAAAAATGCTAAAAAAACATCACGTGATTAATGGACGGCCCCTAGAGAATAGTTGTGGACCTAAATGATGCACCTGTTGGATACTCAAAAAAATTTATTTAACTGAAGTGAGGGCCTGTGCTGTTTTCTTTAAATAGGGCTCCTAAAAATAATGATTTACGGATGAACTACGCTTAAAATAGCTAGTGATATCAACTAATATATTGCAATATAGTGATAGTGCCGATCCGTAGTATAGGAATAGAAGTGGACCAAAATGAAAGCCCGGAGGGATACTCTGAAAAATATATGATGTTAGAACAAAATGAAAGGAAATTCTGTTGCAAGAAAGGTGGGAACGGGGATGGGGTGTCGCGCGAGACGGTCTATAATAGTAACGTTTCGTGCCAGGCATAGAACGTTGCTGGACGTATCTATCTGCGATGTGGGCGGCGCTAGCGGTGGGCGCGGCGGGCGCGGGGGGCGCGGCGGGTGCGGGGGGCGCGGCGGGTGCGGGGGGCGTGTCGCGCGAGGCGGTGCTGCACGAGAGCTGCGCGCTGGACGCGCTGGCGCGAGCGCTGCACGCCGACGCCGCCGCGCTCGAGGTTATACTGCAGGTATACTCGAAATCTGTCTCGTCTCTAACCTATTTTCTATGTAAATCTATGTAGTAATGTCGCGTTAGTTAAATTTGTTTGTTGACGGTACGTCATCCTTAGAGACGTACGACCGACCGATGAGATGCTATTTAGACTCCTACGCTATACTAGGTGAAATACTTTGATATGTAATATATTATATTCCAAACCCTCCGGTTTGTCATGCTGAATGACTTTTACTATAAATTTAATATAAATATAAATATTCTGGGACATTATTCCTCACACACGGCCATCTGACCCCAAACTAAGCAGAGCTTGTACTATGGAAGCCAGATAACTGATATACTACATATAGTACTTTTCTTTTGTAAATACATACATATATGGATAATTACAACCAGACACAGGACAAACAGACATGTTCATGCACACAAATATTTAATTTTGTCCTGAGTGGGAATCGTACCCACGACCTGTAGCGTGATAGATAGGATATTTTACCAACCACGCCAACCGGCCCATCATATCGACCGACTCTGAAATTTTAGACTCTGAAATGGTTAGAAATGAATAATTAATTAATTCATTATTAGTAAGTAATAACTATATAAGCATGTTGTGTTCACTTCTAAGTAGGACTTACACATACTCATGTCTATATACTTTTGTTTGTATTCTCAAGGTTTGTGTGTAATGTCTTGTTTAGTGGACCTAATAAAAAAATAAAAAAAATGAATTTTTTTTCGAAAAACTACATCAATTCTATCTTATCATCTATCACAACTCAAAATAAAAAACCAACATTTGCAATATCTTCTGTTCCACTTAAATTCACATAACAAATTATTCCCAATAAATTTCAGCCGTCCGACCGTCAACTGGAATTGGGTCAGTTGCACGAAGCCATCTGTTCGTCAAGCGCGACACTACAGCAGCAGCTCAAGAGTGTGCGTCGGAGACTGCCGCCCGGAGTCAGGCTACACGCCGTGCCTTTGGATCCTCAGGTCAGAACTAGTACTTATTTATTTATTTAAGAGGTACACCAACAGCATACATATAAAAACATTTTACAAACAAGATACATGGTTATGTCCTTATATTTATGCCTATTAAAGGTATACACAACATTCGTTGAAGACGCTAACAACTACTATTACAGTTTGTTTAAATTAAAATGAAAAATATATAAAAACGAATACAAAAATCTAAACATTAAATAAGCAAGAGCTAAATGTGATTAATTCTAGTCTACTCTGGCCGATGATTCCCGAGTAGATGGTGAACAATTTTATTTTTATATTTGGTGAGCGAGTCAAAGAACACGTCAAGGTCAGGCAGAGCAGATTGAAAGTTATTGAATTCGGTACAAATTCTGGCAATTGGGGCTTGTTTACCGAGATTAGTTTTAATAATCGGTTGATGGAAAGCTCTCTTTATTGGTTGCCTTGGTAGATTGAATGAATCAAATTGTTAAGTCTGATGATGATAACAAAAACCTACAGAGTGACATAAATAGGCTTACTGAATGGTGCAATATTAATAGAATGTATCTTAATACGAACAAATGTTATCATGTAAAATTTACCAGAAAATACAACTTAATAAGAAGTAACTATTTTATTAACAATGTAATGTTTAAATCAATGAATTAGGTGCCAACTCTCCATATGCAAGGTTGTGTAAGGTTATTAATCTGTATAGCGGTAGAATAGATTTGCACCACGATTCCCTTGCCAAAACAAAAAAATGCATCTTAAGCTGCTTGTCTGATTTATTTATGGTTTGCCAACAGGTTTACATTATAATACTTAATATATAGTAATAAATAAATATCATGCTGGAATGTAGACCCAATTATAGGCAAACACTGCTTGCATTTTGGTGATGCGGATGCGGGAAATATATTTACGCAATCATGAGTACCTCCAAGGACGCAAAGGGGAGCAAGGCTTAATGTACTTACCGCTTAAGCAGCAACTTGTCCCTTCACTCCTGCGATGCGGTGATGCGGAGCAGATCCAAAGAGCTGAAGAATCTTAGTATATTATGAGATGACGTGCGGGTGCGGAAAATATGTGACAATGAATGAATACAATTTTGAATTTAGAATTTGGAAAGGAGTTGTTCGGGATTTTCCGGATCGCTTCGGGCGACTCCTTGCCACTTAATCGGCACATACATTAAGCCCTTCATGCGTTCCCTAGCGTCCAATGGAACTTAAAAAACGGCGTAAACATACTCCCCGGCTTGAAAGTCCAGAGGATTTTCAAAGGAAAGATATACTAGGAAATGTGGGTAATGTAATGACCATACATAAAAGTTAAAGCGGATTTCAGTTTCAAAAAACTTGAAGTAACATGTGTAATTAAAGTCTCATTTAAATTAAAGATGCGGTTAAGTTATTATTAAATTGCGTCAACATAATATGTGGAAAAGATATAAATAATGCGAGAATATATAATATGTATGCGAATAAAATCATTGTGCATTAATAAATGTGAAAGAATTTAAATTATTGTAATGGAAGCGGACATAATTTTACAACTGGACGTTTGAATGTACCAGTCGTAGTACGTACTAATGCTACACGAGAGATTCCATCTTTTCCCGGGAATACTTGTTCAATAATGCCTGTGGGCGAGCGAAGCGGCGGAGTATCATCTTGATGAACAAATATACCTGGTTTGATTGGAAAATCAGAGGTATTCCATTTTTGTTTAAATTTAACAACACGTCTGCGCGTTAAATAAATATATACAGGACCGGCGTAACAAACCCCTATGTGTTTGAAAGCTTTAACTTCTTGTACGCGAGCATGAGGAAGATATGCCATCATAGCCGAAGGATGATTAGGCGAGACTTTGAAGCAAAAATTGCATTGACGTATACGTTGCCGAATCATATTTCGGGCAGATTTGATCCAGAAGCGGTGTCTTATTAAAGACATAAGAAGATGCGAACCAGTATGAAAATTGGAGCAGTGATAATCATCAATTATCAAGTCAGCCAAATGGTCACGGCGTGGAAAGAATATTAGATAACGATTTTCATACGGTATATTAGCGTTTGTCAAATCATCCATGTACAGTTCTTCAGTGATGATCTTAGCGGCAAAGGGAAAACGTTTACGTTCATCGTCAGCTAGCTGACGAAGAGTCCGCATAGCCAAGAACGGACTAGAGCGGAGAGTGAAAGCCATGGAATTAAATTGTAGAATGCGAAGCGGTTCATTTTTGTTAAAGCGGTATAATAGTTTTTGAAAATTATGATATTTTTCTGATAAAAGTATTCTCAGATACAATTGCTGCACATGCGTAGTTATACCAATTTTAAAATAGCGAAACTTCAAAATTAGTCCAAATAAAACTGTTTGTAAATTAGGACCTATATGTAACAAATCATTAAGCGATATTCCATTATCAGTTTTAGCGCTAGCATCTAGAACGACACGTGTTTTTGTTGTAGCCTTGTCTAGCCGTACAACAGCGTGATGCGGTATGAAGTAGCCTTCAGAAATAGCGGAAGAAGAATAAGGTATCTCTGACAAATAACCTTTTTCTATATAATCGACAATTACATCATTGTACGCTTGACGTAATGTAGGGATTGCGATAAATTTACGTTCTAGAGCTGTCAGTCGACGTTGCGCATTAATGAAAGAATTACCTAAAGACTTAGGATCGCCTTTAAACGGTAACGAAACGATATAACGACCACACGGACTTCTTGTCACCGTTGATGCATATAACTTTTCACAATTACGATTTTCCGGACTTATAATATTACATGACGACACCTCCTCGAGTTCCCAAAATTTCATCATATTTTTATTAAGTTCATTTACTAAAGGACCGAAGGACCAGGCAATGCCCTCAGGATTGACAGCAGGTATCTCCCCCATAATAACATAGCCAAGCGTGGTCTCGAGGGCGTGAGGTGTAGAGCGAGCGGTATCCGAAAGAACAACTGAACGAGCGAGTGGCGGTACTACTCTACCTCCAAGTAAGATAAATGCAAACATCTGAGCTCCAAGAATCGCATTTATAACTCCAGGCATATTCCAACAATCGTCAGCGAGCGGTAAATTCACGAAATTATCCATTACCGATGTGTGGATCACACGCGTAGGTAGCTGATCAGTTATATCATCGACGACAAGAAACGTCAAATTATATTGAGCGTCAGAAACGCGCGACTGGATCGTCAGCGAAACGTAACCCTTAATAGGTGTTGAGATTGACCCAACTGTTTTTAAAAAAGAATTTACAAGCGGTTGAATGTCTAATTTCAATTCATCACAACATGCGAGCGTAATAAGATTATTTTGCGACGCACTATCAATTAAGCATCTAATTATATGGCGTTTACCGTTTGTTGGAACGAATACTTGCGCAGTAGGTAAAACAATAGTCGTATCTAAACGTTTACCAGATGCAACTTGGTTGCTAGAATGCAACGTGAGTGAATTATTATGTTTTTCCAACGCAGCGTTAGAAACAGGCGAAGCGGTCGTGTCAGGTGCATCTGTGTGAATATGCATACACACAGCTTGCGAGCATGATGGACGCGGATTTTCAACGGCAGCGGTGCCACCACGTACATTAGTGACAGCTGAGTTAGAAGCAACAGGAGTAGAGTGCCTATTCTCAAAACCTGCTGCATTATGTTGTGAATGTTGCGGAACTTGTGGTATATCAAAATGCAAAAGCGTATGATGCTTCTTATGACACGTCTTGCAAGTATTACGAGAAGCACATTTGAAAGTTGAATGTTTTGTACTCAAACAATTAATACAAAATCGGTTTTCTTTAACATAATTAAAGCGTTCTTTAACAGACAATGCTTTAAATGCCGAGCATTCATATAAATGAATGTGTTGCGGATCTTTACAGAAAATACAAGAGAAATTATTTTCTGTAATAGCGAATGTATGCGATACCTTCGGCGTGGAAATACGCGACCGATTTTGAGTATAGGACCCATGAACGTCAGACGTACTTTGACGAACAGGAATAATTCGTTCGAGAATTTTTATGTGATGTCGTACAAAAGAGACTAAATCAGAACTTGAAGGAATATCCTTATCACGAACTGACAACTCAAAGTTTTGAACGAGTTGCGTGTCTATCTTGTTAAGAGCGAGATGCGTGAGAATAAAATCAGATAGATCGTCAATACCTAAATGTTTTAAAGCGGCTATAGAAGAATGAACCCGTTCGACATAGTAATTCAATTGAGCGGTTGAATCAGATGTAGGTTTGATATTAAGGATATTATTTAGGTACATTGACCCTAGTAGCCTCTTATCTTGATATTTACCTACTAATGAATTCCATATCGAAGCATAATTAGTTTCGTCGGGAATAATACCTGCGAAAACATTCAGAGCAGTGCCACTTAACTTTCCTACCAAATACTGTACTCGATGAGCATCGGTTAACTGCTTATTGTCATGCACGTTGGTTTTAAAGCTTTGGTAAAAAAGGGGCCAGGATTCCGGATTACCAGAAAATCCAACAAGGTCCAGGCGAGGCAGTCGGCATGAATAAGTGAATGGATCGGTTTTAGCGGAAGGCTTATCTGATGTGATTACCCGACGAGGTTCTAATAGACCTGAGCGTGTATGTTGAATATATGAGTAAAGGGTCTCGAATGCGCTCCAGTTGTTAAAATCAATAATATATTCAGGGTCCTCTTCTAATAATAATGCGTTTTGTTCATCGCATAAAGTATTGTAACTAGTGTATAATTTTTCTATGTTAGAAGAAGCTGCCAAAAAATCTTGTTTACTTCTAGTGTCAATATCTGACGGACATACTTTTTTGGCAGAAATAAACAAATTGTTGAAAATGGAGAATATAGCCTCTTTTTTGGCAATTACAATTTTAATTTTTGAATCGGAAGTCATTTTGACGTTTCAAATGTGACGTGCAAAATACAAATAAAAATGAAAGAATGCTAAAATTAAGATATTATTGAACAAATAATAATAATATGAGCGAATAAGAATAATATGCGAAAGGAATAAAATGCGAATCAATTATAATTGTATGCGTTAGGGAATCTCTTACGTAGATAGGTATTGCGTTTATTATGAAGCGACAGTTTTATAAAATATGCACAATAATATTATAAACGCAAATATATTATGAGATGTTTATTTTCGATAGCAAAGAGACCGCTAGATCTATCCGGATCGATTAGGACCAAACTTTATGGTGATGCGGATGCGGGAAATATATTTACGCAATCATGAGTACCTCCAAGGACGCAAAGGGGAGCAAGGCTTAATGTACTTACCGCTTAAGCAGCAACTTGTCCCTTCACTCCTGCGATGCGGTGATGCGGAGCAGATCCAAAGAGCTGAAGAATCTTAGTATATTATGAGATGACGTGCGGGTGCGGAAAATATGTGACAATGAATGAATACAATTTTGAATTTAGAATTTGGAAAGGAGTTGTTCGGGATTTTCCGGATCGCTTCGGGCGACTCCTTGCCACTTAATCGGCACATACATTAAGCCCTTCATGCGTTCCCTAGCGTCCAATGGAACTTAAAAAAACGGCGTAAACACATTTATAAAAAAAAAAAATTATAAATCAAAAATAAAAATAAAACAATTAACTCTATGAACTGAATTAAGTAGTTTTAAATTGATATAAGCATTTTCTATTTTTATGAAAGGAACAATTCAAAATATCCAATTTAGTTTCTTTGTAAAAATCATTTTCTAGCCGGCTCTTCTCAGTAAAAGCAACCTTCCGAACCGTGCGTTAGAGTCAGACTATTCATAAGTGCTTGTGAAGGCCTATTTGAATAAAAAATATTTTCATTTTTTTTCATTTTTTCATTTTCATTTTCATTTCATTATGGTCGCGGCAAATTCTTGGTATCAAGCTGTTACTGCCTAGATTGGTTCTATATGTCCTGACATGAAAGGGCTTAAAATTAATAGGCCTAGAATTTTGCCGAGGAATTATAAAACCAATTTCTGCCACCAATTGTGGACAATCAAGACGGCCTTGAAAGATTTTATACAGCAGAGTTTAATCACTGACCCATCTACGTGTCTCCATTTAAACCATTCTGAAATGCTCAAGCCTTGGCTCATAAGAATGCAACACATTTAATTTTTGTTGGTGGACTGTTAAAAAAAATAGAAACCTTTTTTGGATACCCTCTAATCGGCTCTTATGGCACTGGTAGTGAGGGTTCCATATACTCGAACAATACTCTAAAATGGATTGAACAAGAGCAAAGTAAGTACACTTCAGAGCAGAAACATTTTTAAAAACCTTACAATTTCTCCAAATAAACCCTAACATCTTGTAGGACTTTATAACAATATTGTTAATGTGACTATTAAACATTAACTTGGTATCCATGATAACGCCCAAATCCTTAATCTCGCTAACTTCGTCCAGGAGTACATCGTTTAGTTGATATGACGTGGGTAGTGGTAACAACTTTTTGGTGAACTTGATGTGTTTACATTTTTTTACATTAAGTGGTAATTTGTTTCTGACACACCACTCGGAAATGCGGTTTATGTCGCTTTGTAAACGTAGAGCATCTGAAGAATTTTGGATAATTTTATATAGTTTTAGGTCGTCAGCGAAGAAAGAGAACTGGGAGTGTCGGATTTCATTTACCAAGTCGTTTATAAAAACTAGAAATAGAATAGGACCTAAGTGCGAGCCCTGTGGGACCCCTGATGTAACTGCAAAAATCTTAGATGTGTAACCACAAACTGTTACTTTCTGGAATCTGGAAGTTAAGTAAGAAGAAAACCATTTCAATAACGTTCCATGGACTCCTACCGTACTGAGTTTTTTTAATAGCAAACAGTGATCCACTCTGTCGAAAGCCTTACTTATATCAGTGTAGATAGCATCGATTTGTTGGCCTTTATCTACAGCTTCTGATAACTCGGTTATATAAACAGCAAGATTCGTGGTGGTGGACATTTTGTCACGGAACCCGTGTTGTTGAGATATAAGTATTGGTTTTAGGTGGTTAGTTAAATAAGGGCAGATGATTGCCTCTAAAACTTTTCCTAGTATACACAAAAGCGATATAGGCCTATAATGTTGTATATCGCTAGAGTCACCACCTTTAGGGATCGGCACTACATTGGCGTGCTTCCATGTTTAGGGAAATATACCGCTTCTAAGCGAAGTATTGAAAATGATGTTTAAGGGTCGTGATAGACTTTTGGCACATTTGTTGATCAACACCGCAGGAATGCCGTCTGGGCCAGTACTTTTGCTTATGTCAATTTTTTTGAGCTCTTTTTTAATTGTTTCCCGATTTATTGTTATTCTATCTAGAGTGAGGTTAAATACGTTAGTTATGTCTACATAGGAGTGAGTGCATATTGGATCTGACACGTCCCCTGTTGTATAGATAGATGCAAATTGGTTAGCAAAGGCGTTGCTTATTGTCAACGGAGATGAGTATTTTGTCCCAATTAAATGCATTTCTCCAGGAATCGTGTTGCGTGTTTTTTTTTTTGAAGCAATGTATGACCAAAAAGCTTTAATATTTTTATTACTTAAGGAACTTTCTATATGTTTTAAATAATTATTATAGGAATAATTTTTAGTTCCGTGTGACACCTTGTTCTGGCCAGAGAAAATTCATATTCGTCGCGGGGGTTTTTAAATTTTTTATATCTAATACGGGCTTTTTCTTTTTCTTTTAATAAACTTATGAGATTTTTGCTATACCAAACTGGATATTGTCTTCGCCTGTCAGAACGGACTTTAGGAATATTCTTGACAATGGCTTCGTTTAGGATGCAATAAAACTTATCGACCATTTCGTCCACTGAATCCATCTTTCCTAATTCATACTCCCAGTCGATATTACTTATATGTGTGCCGAGAGTCTCATAATCCGCTTTATAAAAATTATATTTTGTGACAATCAGCGGTTCCTAGTTTCAAAGTTTAGAACTATGTTTAAAGGTGGGTGGTAAATATCAGCTTTGGATAAAGGTGCACTAGCTAGCTCAGTTTTCACAAACGAAACATTACTCAATACAAGGTCCAGCATTTTTGTGTCTTTATTGGTGACAACATTGAATTGCTGTAGGTTATGCAGTGCAAGAAAATCTGTCAATATCTGAGCAATACATGAAGTGGTATTTATCGGCTTAGTAGGAGTGCCTTTATTTGGTTGATTAAAGATGGGCTCCCAGGAAATTGACCCAATATTAAAATCGCCAACTACTAGAATATTCTCATTACAAAACAGTGAAATTGCATCACTCATGCAATTTAACTGATCCGCAAGACGATTTGGTGATAGTGGTGGAGGCAAGTACACGGCACAAACATAAAAACTTTTTGGAGAATAATCATTACTTCGCGTGGTAATCTTAACCCACAAATCCTCGTAATTACTTTCGTAAATGGAGAGTCTGGCAGAGTCGAGTCTATTGGAAACAGCTATCATGACTCCACCACCATCAGACTTCATACTATTTGTATCGCAGCGATCTCTACGATATACTCGATACTTATCATTTAAAATCTCTGCATCAAACACACCATCATTGAGCCATGTTTCACACAGAATTATCAGGTCATAGTTACAATAAAGACTTGTTAGATATAATTCTTGTAGTTTACCGCGTATGCTTCTCGTATTTTGATAGTACACATTTAAAGAATGCAACTATGTAAGAACTAAATCTTGCAATTGACTTACTGGCTAGCTAAAGTTTTTAGGACATCGGAATTTTTTATCCATATTGCTGGAGAGCTATCGTCTTTTCTGATCATAACTCGTCCATTTCGAACCCACACGTATTTATACTGGGACTCTTTTTTGAAAGCTCGAGCCTGAGCATGGAGTGCACGATTTCCGTACGATAAGTGTTCCATAGCATATATTGCTTGTTCGTGGCCGGCAATTCCCAAGTGTGAGCTGTTGATTTTTTCTGAAGGGTTTGATTTATTAAATTTGTAGTAAGCTGCCAGCAGGTTGTCTCGAATTCTGGGAGTTGCTAGTCTAACGATGACAGATCGCGGCCTTGATGACTTAGCATTTATCTTTGCAACCCTAGTGCATGCCACGATATCCTTTTCTTCAAGAAGACATGACACCACACTAGCCATTTGTATTACTGTGTTTGTAAGATTCTCTCTTGAGTGCTCGGGAATGCATTGAAGTTCAATGTTGTTCTCCAGCGCTCGTTGTTCCATTTGTGTTACTTTAGAGTTCAGGTCTCGAAGATTCTCTCGAAGATATGTGTTTTCTTTGCGTAGTTCATTTGTCTCCGATCGAAGTTCCAAATGTTCCAAAAATCTTTGTGAATCTCATCAAATTTTTTAGACATGTAGTCCACAGATTCCCGAATACTCTCGAACTCCAGCTTGAAGTTCTTTGCAAAAGAGTCTGAGATCATTGTATCGATTTTGGATAGTATTGTAGTTTGAAATTCTGCAAGTCGATGATTGAATAAGTCTGATGTTAATGGGCTACTTTGAGTATGCTTAGAATCCGATATGTTATCAGAAGTTTCCTTCACTGGTGTTTCGCTGTTGTCTCCCCTTTTTCGAGGCAATTTGCACTCGGGGCATTTCCAAACGGATCTAGCTTTAGATGAAAGTTTAGAGTAGTTTTCTTTAGTAATATTTATCTGATTAAATATAATGGTTTTGTTTTTTAATGTACTTAACTATCTATTTTTTATATTTACAGTATTAAGTATTGCTGTTAACTATTATAATTGTTATTTGTAGGTTAACAGTTTTCTTTATATTTTATGGTACATGTGGTGTTTACCTTTAAGTGATTGTTACACTGTTGTACTTATTTATCAATGTATCTATGATTTTAATGTAAGTGTAAACAATTGTTGGTAAACCTTAAATAAATAAATAAATCATACTCCTCAACATCAGTTGTAATTTTGGAAAAAGCTCCATATATCAATTTTTTTGGTCCAACACAGCCCGATCTTTAATGCTCAAAATTTCTCTGGTATTTGTAATAATAATGTATACGTTAGTTGGTGGATCGTCTTCGCGGCGAGTGCGCGGTGTCGCTGTCCCGCTGCGCGCGCGCCGCCTCGCTGGCGTGTCGTGCGGCGTGCGCGTGCGCCGCGACGGCCGGCGACCGCGGGGACGGCGCGCCGCTCGACCACGCCACGCTCATGACGCTCTGGGCCGCCGCCGTCGACAAGGTCTACCACCAGGTATGTACGTGCGCGTGCGCCGCGACGGCCGGCGACCGCGGGGACGGCGCGCCGCTCGACCACGCCACGCTCATGACGCTCTGGGCCGCCGCCGTCGACAAGGTCTACCACCAGGTATGTACGTGCGCGTGCGCCGCGACGGCCGGCGACCGCGGGGACGGCGCGCCGCTCGACCACGCCACGCTCATGACGCTCTGGGCCGCCGCCGTCGACAAGGTCTACCACCAGGTATGTACGTGCGCGTGCGCCGCGACGGCCGGCGACCGCGGGGACGGCGCGCCGCTCGACCACGCCACGCTCATGACGCTCTGGGCCGCCGCCGTCGACAAGGTCTACCACCAGGTATGTACGTGCGCGTGCGCCGCTCGACCACGCCACGCTCATGACGCTCTGGGCCGTCGCCGTCGACAAGGTCTACCACCAGGTATGTACGAACAAAGAATTACAATATTACTATTACACATAGCATAATATAAATTAACTAGCTGTCCCCCGCGGTTTCGCTGAGTTAAATTTGTTGCCAAACAACTGCCGGTTGTTTTATAGGCTTACCACCTTCGACCACATCTTACCACGTTGAACGTATGGTCAAAAATTAAACTCATTTCCAGGACGACCACGGCCCAATCCGCACAATCAAGCACTCGCTCGCCTCGGTATCTGTCGACGTGAACAAGTTGGCTACCTTCGCCCAGGACAAGGAGTACGACATGATGTCGCTCACCAACGTGCATACAGATAAGGTGAGAACGTTTTATATGACTTTACAGGCATTTTTTTTATTAGTATATTTCATACTTTGTCAGCTGGCAACATTATAATGCATAGTAGAATGTGAAAATGCTTGTGGCAACACTGAAATGCATAAAAAAGATTAGGGATGCGCGATCCAGGTCATTGATCCGATTTTAAGGATCGGATCGGATCGTAATGCGTCGATCCGATCCGTGGATTGGCTCGCATGCCGTCGATCCGATATCCAGGAAATCGATCCGGATCGAATGCAAATAAGCAAGACACCATTTTTTTTTTTAGATTTTTATTATTTAAAAAAAAAAAACAAAGCATGCACTTATAAATACTAGCAACTATAAGAAACAATCCCACATTTTATAATTAAATTTGTCGTATTTCCTATATAATTAAATGTAAGTTATTCATATTGATGAGTATTTCCACCCCTGCAAGTATGGCCAGTGAAAAAAGTCACCCTGTATAACCTGGATTTTACTAGATTTGCTTTAAACCATTTTTTGTAAAAAGGGAAATGTAAAATGTCAAAAAAAATATTGCATTAACAAAACATACAAATAGACCAGTACTTAACAAGTTTTTTTTTTCCAAAAGTACGTACACACAAACTGAATAAATGGCTTTGACTTTGATACCTTATTGCAACACTGTAGGACCTAATTCAATTTCTTTTAGTTATTCGAGGAAAACGATAACGTAGGAGCAAAATTCGCTTGAAGGCGTACTGCAATAATAATCAAGTTGAAAATCTTTTCAACAACAGGTGTTTCAGTAGCACTTGAAAGCTCTTTCAGGCCTCATGACCTTACCACTTTTGACCACATACCACATTTTACCACGAATGTGACAAAAGTATTTTAACGTCAAATTCAGTTTAGGTCCTAGTTGGCTATTTATGAAGGTGGAGTCTACTGTAGTTGCCACTACCGTAACCACATTTCATGTTTCCAGCCAACCCCACCAGTGGTTCTCCGCGCTCAGCTGGTGAAGAAGCAGCTGGAGGAGACCAAGACCCTCACCATCAAGCTGGAGAACAAGGAGGCTGATATTAAGGAGCTCAGGAAGGCGCTAAAGGCAAGCTGTTGAACATCAAGTTATAATAAAAAATTCCAGGCACATTAAAATTAAATTTCACATAGTCAACTAAAAATAATGATGATAAAATGATTTCATGAAAATAAAAAAAGACGCAACTTCAATTTGCAATTTCCCCGAAAAATCTTATTTTTTATCTGACTTTAATTTGACAGCTACATGACATTGACATTACGTAGCCATTTTCTATTTTGTCGGGCCTTTTATATTACTTTAAAAGAATTGTTGTTTTTTTTTTTATGTTTTCTATACATAAAAAACGTGACGGTGCTTTTCTACTTAACTATAAAAAATATATCACAGATACATACACAGCCTGTATATAGTATTATAATGAGTAACCGCAACACGCAACATGTAACATGTAACACGTAACACGTAACAGGCTAAACAAGAGGAGCTGTCAGAGATGCAGATCCGTCGCGAGCTCGGCGAACGCAAGCTGTCGACCGCGGCGAGGGACGCGGAGCTGCGCGCCGAACAGTTGCAGCGTCGCCTTGAGGACGCGCAAAATCAATTAAAGAGGTGACAAACACAAGAAACCTATTTTTTTACTATACCTATTTAAGCTCTAACAAGATTTTATGATGAAAACTAGCTTTCGCCCCGCGGTTTCACCCGCTTTCCCCAGGGATCTTATGTTTTCCCGAGATAAAAAGTAGCCTATGTCCTTCTCCATAACATAGGCTATCTGCCTACCAAATTTAATGGCGGTCGGTTCAGCGGTTTAAGCGTGAAAAGGTAACAAACAAACAAACTCACTTTCGCCTTTATAATATTAAGCTAGGATTAGGATACTTTTATTTTACTCTTAATTATATTCTATATGCAAAAGTTTGTGTGTGTACGTTTGTTACCACTCATTTGGATGAAATTTTACACACGGATAAAAGAGAGGTAGAGCATAGCGATATGTCGCTCAAAGAGCACCTTTATACCCTTTCATTCATCACTTACAGAAAAGAAAAGGAATTCGAAGAGACAATGGATCACCTACAACAGGATATAGAATCTCTGGAAACGGAGCGCGGTGCGATGCGAGAGAAACTGAAGTTGTACGCTAAACGTGGCGGGACGCATCATGGTATGTATACGTGTAGTCACTTAACGTTGGGTATATACAGAAAAGTAAAAAAATATATATATGGGGTCGCTGGAGACCCCAAAGTTTTGTGCTTGATTTTAGTGGGTTAAATTTTTTTTAAGGGATATTTTTATCTAGGAATTTTCTAGAAAATATAATAAGGCATTTTTTTAAATATAATGTTCAATATATTATATCAGTAAAAAAATATATATGTGGGGTCGCTGGAGACCCCAAAGTTTTGTGCTTGATTTTAGTGGGTTAAAATTTTTTTAAGGGCTATTTTTATCTGGGAATTTTCTAGAAAAAAAGGCATTTTTTTAAATATAACGTTCAATATATTATATCAAAAACTTTTAATTAATGTTGTGTGAATTTTTTTGGTAAATAACTGTTATATATTTGTTAACAAAATCAATCAAATAATCCCTCTTATTTAGACCCATTCGGTTGCCATTCCGATCGGAAAAGACGATTTTATTTCGTTTTTAGGCTGATGCTGTGTTCATTTGCCGCAACCGTGTACCGACATACCGATCGACTGCCTCATTCCAAATGGAAGTCTGAAATGAGAAAATAGGAGCCATCCTATTCAGTAGACTACTCAATCGGATTGTCTACCGAGCAGGTCTGAATAAGAGGGAATGTAAAAAAAATATTTTAAACTTTTTACCTACATTCAAAATTATTTATTAGAATTTGTAATATTTCCCTTTAGATATGGCGTTCATAAGTAAGTTGTGTGTAAATAACATGAAGATGATATCTTTGTTTTTTTTTGTTATTATTATTAATATATTAAATGTGTGTGTGTCTGTGTGCGCGCAGCAGTGGCGCCGCCGCCGGCCCCCGTGAGAGACTACACACGTAAGACGCTCTGTAACAAAATGCTTATTTATAACCTGGCATGCGTTCCCTCACTGCTGATTTTTTGTTTCATTTTAATTTAAATGCATTTAATTAAATAATCTATGTTATTATAAAGAATAAGATCCAATGTTTATTAGACAAAAAAATACGTAGGTATGTATTTATCCTATTCTATTAAATGAGCAGTATTTGTATAGTAGCTTTTCCCCGCGGTTTCACCCGCATTCCCGGGATAAAAAGTAGTAAAACCTTCCTCAAGAATTGAGCTATCAAATGCAAAAATATTTGTGATCTCGAGAGTTAGTTTCATGATGAAAGTTGTTCATATTGATGAGTACTTCCACACCTGCAAGTAAGGCCAGTGACTAAAAAATCACCCTGTACCTGTATAAGATTGAAAAAATGCGTATTATTGATAATGCACGTATACTCATAAAATATTATAATACGTTTAAAGTTAAGCTAGAGGTTCGATTCCCGGATCCTGTAATACACTTTAGAAATTATTAGATTTAGTCCGTATTTGATACTGAGATATTGTCTCTTTTTGAATTCTATAATTCGTTAAAAATTACTGTCGATAACGCCCCTTTTGAGTCAATTTGGACACCGTATTATAACTGACTTGCCTTCCCATATTTTACCCCCTTAGGGGTTGAATTTCCAAGAATCCTTCCTTAATTGATTGCCTACACTGTATAAGGTATCTATGTGCACAATTTCAAGTCTCTAGGTCCAGCGGTTTGGGCTGTGCGTTGATATATCACCCAGTCAGTCAGTTTACCATTTTATGTATACACAAGAAGATAGTTAAGCATGAATTCATTAAAAACCCCGATTTTTTAAATTAAAATTCCAAATTTATTGTTATGTAGATCCTTAATCCTAACAAAATTTATTTCATGTATTAGAATTTTGTGTTCATTATAGACCTCTTAAAATTTATATATACAGGGTGATTTTGTTATCACTGGCAATACTTGCAAGGGTGGAAGTACTCATCAATATGAACAACTTTTATAATGGGACTAACTGTGAAATCATGAAAAAATTATCAGCTGTTCCATACAAAAGTTCAATACCTACTCGACCAAAATGTATGAAGCAACTGTATTATTTTACGCGATATCAGAGTTAGCCCTATAATAAAAGTTGTTCACATTGATGAGTACTTCCACCCCTGCAAGTATTGCCAGTGATAACAAAATCACCCTGTATATATTTTTTTTACTAAAAATAAAATGGTAAATTGTAGCGCAGACGGCACCAGTGGCGGCACCCAAAGAAGTCACGCGTAAGATTATAATTGTGTATTTAAATCGTGTTTTATTTTATATTTTCTTATAATATACGTGTTGCATGTATGTTATAATTTGCGTCCATTTTGTTTTAGTATAGGTTTTGGATACTGTTACATTATTATATGGAAATACATAATAAATAGTATCTATAAATTAGCTTCACAACCAAGTTTTATTCACAGACTAGCTTCCGCCCCGCGGTTTCACCCGCAATCCCGAGGGATCTTATGTTTTCTCGGGATAAAAAGTTGCCGTGTTAATCTAGGGTGTCAGCTACCTCCATAAAAAATCCATCAAAATTGGTCCAGCCGTTTGAGCGTGAAGAAGTAACAAACATACAAACACACACTCACATACTTTCGCCTTTATAATATTAGTGTGATCATTTTTGTTTTACTAGTATTATAAACTAGATGTCCCCCGCGTTCCCAGTTTATAAAACAAAACTATATTTTAACAGTTATTCTATTATTCGGGGCGGAGACAAATCCAACAAACCAAAGATCATAAAAATCGGTCCAGCCGTTCTTGAGATATAAATGGTGTAACTAACCGACAGTTTTATATATATAATTTATGTGTATGTTTGTTACTCAATCACGTAGTAATGCCTTAACGGAATCAGATGAAACTTGGCATATAGATAGATCATATTCTGGAATACATTAGAGCCCTCTGGAACGCAGGTAAAACCAATAAGCAGTATAACTAGAAAATGTGTGATTGTGAGTGTAAAATCTTATGTATTTCCATTAAAGTACGTAAACCCAAATAAAAATCGAAACAAAGGCGTGAAGGGAATGCTATTTAACATAATAAAAATTAATAGAACAAGGCTTCTATTTTTTCACACAGGAATGGTACTAATTGAAACGCGTCATTAATTTTAATTGTCCATGTATTTAATGTGTATGCGTGATTGTGTAAACTTATTTCTTTATGTCTGAGCGAGTCGTGCATTTTCTGGGAATAGGGTATTTGACTGACATTCTAATCGGCAACATTTTATGAAATGTCAAAACGATAGGTTTATATGGAGTTTTGTATGAAATACAAGCATGTGACGTCATAATTATATAGCATACTCTTTATGGTTAGATTGGTCATTAAAAATAATAATAAGGATAAATTTAATAAAATAATCGTGGTTTCACCTTTTTTTAGATGTTTTATACATTGGTTAGTGTTGGATAATTTATTGTGAATACAGGCAAATACCCTGTTGCAAGATCTAACAGAATGACTGGTTAACTTAAATATTATATGGAAAGCTTTTTGACGTCATATTTTCATTGGATTAAGTTTTGTAACAAATCTAACATACATTTCGAAAATATGACATCTCAATGTATCCAATATAACAAACTTGAAAATAGTGTTGTTACGATAGTCTATCGATAGTATCGTGGCCTTGAAAATTAGTCATACTATCGATACTATTTACACTTGACAATACAATCGATACTATCAATAGTTAGAATCAATTTATACTACCGCTCAAGATCTATAGTATCGATTGAATTACTTTGGATAGTATTACTAGAGTATGACGGGCCGGTTGGCGTGGTTGGTAAGATACCCTATCTATCACGCCGCAGGTCGTGGGTTCGATTCCCACTCAGGATAGATATTTGTGTGCATGAACATGTCTGTTTCTCCTGAGTCTATAATATGTATGTATTTACAAAATAAAAGTAGTATATGTATAATATCAGTTATCTGGCTTCCATAGTACAAGCTCTGCTTAGTTTGGGGTCAGATGGCCGTGTGTGAGGAATAGTGTCCCAGAATATTTTATCAATAATAGTATCAAATATTGATTGATTATTGAAAATACGCGATTAGTTACTAAAACAAAACTATCGATAGGTCACGGTTAGTATCGATACTACTGACGCGATACTATGGGTACTATCAATAGTATCAAGTTAAATATTAGTTATTGACAACTGAATGAATCGATAGTATCGAATACTATTGGTATTTTTTTACTATCGATAGCAACACTAATTAGAAAGCTTTCTCGAAAAAAATATGTTTTTTTCGTATTATATAATTAAATCTAATAAAAAGTAAGCAAGTAACTGATTCGTCGACCAATCATTCTGTATCGACAAAATGTCGACTTTTTTTTTTCATTATTTATTTTTGTGCTTCTTTTCAGCCTTTAATATTGTTTTAACTTTTAAACACCTTGTCTCTTACTTATAAAATGCTTTTCAACTAATATACTTAAATGGACACTTAAATAACGACACTTTGTTCGACAATTACAGTAAAGTGATATATATGTGACGACGTAAACTGTGTTTTAGTTAAGTAAGATTTTATAAGTATTGAGTACTTATGTGTGATAAATACTAGAGTGGGTCAAGTCGGATGCCTAATAGAGAAAGAAAGGGTGCCATATAAAGGAGAACCGAGTCCCCCGGCGACATCTTTTTAGGGGCCCGTAAAAAGATTGACCAAACGGAGCCCTATTGCCATCACTCACGTGTCCGTCTGTCACAATTTTGTTCCGAAGTATTTTTAAACTTGACATATTATTACGTATATTTTACTAACAAATACCAAAATATTCATAAATCAGTTTCTTCTTTAAAATTTACATACCTACTTACAAGTTTGTACGGAACCTTCGGTGCGCGAGTCCGATTCGCAGTTGGCTGGTTTTTCCTTTTTTTCTTTGTGTTTGTGACCACAAAGTCTAGAAGGAACTGGCCCTCAAGTGTAGCTGCCGGAACACACAGGTAGGTGTTTAGCGATAGATTATCAACTTGAGAGTGGTAGCCAGGCCGGCGGGTACTACATAGTACCCTACCATCTTTGGTAGGGTACTCTCGTTTACGTCACAATGGAGTTGACTCACTATTAGTATTTATTACACATTTACTTTTGTTTTTTGTGAGGCTGATCTAAAGTTTTTTACATAACTAGCTTTTCCGCGCGGTTTCACCCGCATTCCCGGGATAAAATATAGCATATGTTACTCGGTGAAGAAGTAGCTTTCTAACGGTGAAAGAATTTTTAAAATCGGTCCAATACTGTTTGAGCCAATTCTTTACAAACATACTTACATACAAATCTTTCCTCTTTATAATATTAGTATAGAAGTATAGACTAGCTGTCCCCCGCGGTTTCACCTGGTAGCGGTATAAAAAAAAATAGCCTATAATCGATTATCAGACCTACCGAATATAAAAAAAAAATCATAAGAATCGGTCGAGCCGTTTCGGAGGAGTTTGCAAACAAACACGAGACACTAGAATTTTATATATTAGATTTGGCGTCCACCGCTCGGTATCATTCGCCGTAATGTAATATCCACTTTGTTTTCATCTACTTAAGGTCAATTTTCAAAATGGCACTGACATCAATAATTTAATTATGACAGCGAACACTCGGCTGTCACGTCATTGTAGCGTATTTGAAAATGTACCTTATGAGGGTCAAATTAAAGGGAATATTACGTCAAACAACAAACGTCAGCGTATTTTGAACAAAAATCTGATGCTCGACCTAAAATATAAGTTTCAAAACAAATCTGCGCCCTTATTCTAGTCTATCTACAACACTTGTAATCGCTTTTAGTGAATAGTGATTATATGCCTTATTCTGAAGACTTAAGGATCACTTTAGATTTGATCCAACTGCCTTTATAAATATCTTGCTTAGGTTTTTAAGTTACACAATAAGTAAAAAAAAGGAAAGAGATTCAATATTTTACTTCATATTTTCATAAAAATGATTGGCCTCACAAAAACAACCCATTACGTAACTAAACATCATACTGTCACGTTCTAACATACAATATGTTGGCTGTGGGAAAGGGACGGGTGTATAACGAGAGTCTTTTCCAGATGAATCTTCGTTGAAGGTGTCCGCTGGAGTAGCTGCGGGTGAAATGAATGAAGCATTGCAACATCAACTCAAGATTCTAAGCTGGTGAGTCAAGCTACTCTCCTACTAATCCTACTTTTCTATCCTACTAAATATTATAAATGCGAATGTTTGTGTGGGTATACAAGGTGGATATGACGGTCGATCATTAAATTTAAAAACTATCGTTACAAGTGCATTAAAGCACTATGATACAATCGAAAATGATTTAAAACAAAATAGAAAAATCTAAATTTTCAAATAAAGTAAATACCTTCGGAACGTAAACAAAATACAACACCATTTATAGTTACATTGTCAGTTGTCACTGACCTTGGGTGCGGCGCGTTCTGTAGAACCGGCGTGTCTGTTCATAATTTTTTTTAATGATGTGTGAAGAGTAATAGTAAGAATTGTACTCGAGTGACGCCACCTAGAGCTACGATCATGTTTCCGTAATTAGGAGGGTAGAGCGGGAGCGGTCGGCGCGAGTGTCGGTGTGTCGTCGACTAGAGCGCGCGACGCTGCGGGCGCTGCGGCCGCTCGACAACCCCGCCGCGGCCGCGCACCACCACAGGAGGCAGGCCGCACACAAGCTCGACAGGGACCTGGCTGCGTTGCACCAGGTCAGTGTACATCACTCCCTCGGTCTAGTTGTTTAGCCCTTGTGAAGAACGGACCTACTGAAGTTACCAGCAGGACGGCCTTCAAATGAAAAAAAAACTGTATGAAATTCGGCTTGTAATTTGACAATGTGACCATATTCCCTTAACTATCATTAAATAGTATGTAACAAAGTTGCTATCTGCTTCTGTCTGTTTCTCTGATCACTTCTTCTAATCCACGCAACGGATTTTGATTCGGTTTTCACTAATAGAATGACCGATAAACCGAGGAAGGTTTGTGTATATAAATTGCACCCGGGCGATGCCGAGGTGGGTCGTTAGTCCGCTGGGTCGTAAGTAACTGTCTGTTACATTTTCATTAGCTGAATTTCTTGCCGGTTATTCTAAGTTGAAGGCGACTTCCGAATCGGTGGTAACTTCAGTAGTTTCGACGTTTATATGTGCCCTTCTAGGGCTTAAACTGAATAAATGACTTTGACTTTGATCATTACTATGTAGTACCTATATTAGTTATCTGGCTGCTTAGTTTGGGATATATTTACAAAATAACCAAATTTAATTTACATTGGCAGGAATGGACCCTGTTCGTGGCGCGGTCGGGGCTGGTCAAGTTCCCCGAGGAGCCGGCCAAGTACGCGCGCGCCCTGCAACAACACAAGGATAAACAGAGGGAGATCAGGAAGGCGCTTGAGGTATACAGGGATGATTTTTTATTCACTGGCAATACTTGCAGGGGTGGAAATACTCATCAATGTGAACAACTTTTATGGCAACCATCCTCACGTTGAAAACCTACCGCCAAACACCTACCGGTGTGTTCTGACAGCTACACTTGAGAGCCAATTCAAGCATTGTGTGCTTACCACCTTCGGCCACATCATCACTTACCATAGTGAGATTGTGGTTAAACACAAGCCTATACAAAGTAAAAAATAGAGAATGGAAGATAGGAACAGTTCTCATCAAATAATGAACTTTCACCGGTTTAATATGTATGTATTTACAAATGAAAAGTAGTATATGTAGTATATCAGTTATCTGGCTTCCATAGTACAAGCTCTGCTTAGTTTGGGGTCAGATGGCCGTGTGTGAGGAATAATGTCCCAGAGATATTTATTATTGCTATGACTCAAATTAGACTTCGTTTTAGCTGTTACTTTGGGGTTTTCCTATTTTTTTTTAATTGATTTTATACATATTGTTAATCGACTTAAAAAATGGAAGGTTCTCTATTCGACCCATATGTATGTATGTCCGCGATTTTCTCAAAATCAACTAATCCGATTTGGATGGGGTCTGACTTCAAAAGGAGTTCTAACATCGTTATTTTATATTATTTTTAGTGCAAGATCACTTTGATGTCGTTTTTTTTTTTTATTAAAAAAATATTTTATTTTAAATAATGTACCATGTTCTAGGAGCGGTTGACATCCCTTCAAGCCGAAGTGCGTAATCAGTTGTTAGTGCACCGGCCGTGGCGCTGCGTCGAGGCTGACTTCGCAGACTTCCCGGCGCCGGAGTTAGCCGCGGTGAGTGCACGGCAGTGTTGGGGACAAGTTTAAATTATTGAACTGTTTTAGTAGTACGTAGCCGCTAACAATCGAACGTCACAGGACAGGCACAGAAACTCTACTAGGCATGTGAATTTTCTTATTTTTTTTTTATAAAATTAAAATATCAAAATCAAAAATATTTTAAGAAAATCTAGCCTAAAGATATTTTTTCAATTTACTATTATGATATTTATTAATATTTAAGTGTAATCGAATTTTGGGGCTCATTAAAAACGTGTGAAATTAATTTGTCTAGTAAATGGATGTTGGAACTTGTGATTACCTGGATATAAAGTTCTGGTTTTTGTTCGAGGTCGGCATCAAGTACAAGCCTATGTCGAATAAAAAAAACTGCAATCGCTGGTACAGTCAGCGACGGCAGTTTTGTAATATGTCTACAAAAACCTATATAGCATAAACTATCATCATCTCAGCCGCAAGACGTCCACTGTTGGACATAGGCCTCCCTTAAAGATCTCCAATAGGATATAGTATAAATTATAATCTTACATAATTTCTACATCATGGATTGTTTAAGTGTAGGTACACGTGTTATGTAAATTTGGATTCTAATAAGGTTGCTGGTCGTCGAATAAAACACATGTTCTAGATGAGATGTGTACTGATTGGTTTCCAAAGTTCGAAGACAAACACAATACAATTTACTTAATTTATAAAGTATCTTACTGCTAACTAAGCAACATGCGTCACGTTGATGAGGGGCCGGTTGGCGTGGTTGGTAAGATACCATACAAGATGACCGTACTTACATTATATATTTTTCTATTTTTAAACATCGTTACACTTTAACTCTTTTCTTTCCAAACTTCTGTCAAATCCTTCCTTTTTGTTTTTTTTTTCTATGGATATAATTGAGTTTAAATCTTTATTCTATATTCGTATTTGCAGGCACTGACAAATAAATCGCTAGACATCGGCACAATACAGTACCCGGCAGGTGAGCACGCGCCGACAGATGACACCATTTTTGTTACGCCCACACAGCTCGCCAAGTAAGTCAAAGAACTTGGCTTAAATTTTAACAATTTAGTTCTGAATTGGAGATTGTTTTAATTTCCCATTGTATGCTTTATCCTGATGATTATTAGACGTGAGTTAGATTAGTATATATATTTATTAATTTTAATGTAACTGTTTAATATTTTTGATGTGTTATTTGGTGAGATAATTTAACTTTTTAATTTAATTTTCAGATTGCGGGAGCTAGTAGCAGAGTTGCAATCGGACGATGTCAAACTTGAACTGCGACCAATCGAGATGGAGCGCACTGTATGTGCGGCTTAAACACAATTAAACAGGATGTTGTTTTAATTGATTCGTGTTCTATACAAGGAATGTAATAACCTCCATAAATATCGTGAGAATGCAAAACTACATCCTATATTTCTTTTTATTGTTTATAATAAATTATATTAATATTATAATTGATTAGTATAATTTAGTGGTAGTGACGTTTGAATGGACAAATGTTGAAACTAGAAACTCATTTATTATGCTAAAAACATGTATTCTATATGCGATAGTAACACAGAATTTTATGAAATTCATAATTTAAATATTTTCATATCTAAGTGGGGGCTATCGCGTGTGAATTTTCCGCTAGAGGCGCTAGTGTAGCGTGAGATCTTCGGAATGTCAAACTTCACTGTTTCTGGGTGGGCTACGCGGGTTTATTTCTAATTGGAATAATGTTGTGAATATTTTGCAATACCTGAGATTAATTAAGAGTTACGGATCAATTAATGACAATGCTTTGAGACAGTTTTTTCTTTCGGAAACTTTTACCTACTTTTTTTTCGAACCAAACGTACGAACTACGTAAAACTGAGGCATGCTCGATATATTTACGGTACGGTTTAAGGTATTAAATATGATTTAAATGTAAACATGGTTTTCATGTCCGTAATAACAAACTTTTACATTTACATACTCGACAGTGGCGCCAACTGGTGAGCACAAAAACGATAGCCCCCATTAGATTTGTGTACGACATGATACATATAATTTTGATTAGACTTCATGAACTTTGAAAATTAATCCTACGGTCATAGGCCTAGGATTTAAATTAAATAGTTCTCGGTATATAAATTTAATTTTTAAGCTAGATAGATGTACAACAAACTCCATTATAAGTTACTTTGTGAAGTTTATTATTCAATATAGTTTTTTTTTTAAATTTAAAATGGCATCTATGGTATACCGTTTCATTGAGGCGGTCTCGGTGGGGTGGTGTAACCTTTAAATGGTTATTTAGCACTAGCTTTTTCCCCGGTTTCACCCGCGTTACTCAATCTTATAATATGTAGTAGTTTACTGAGTATTGTAAACTACTACATATTATAAGATTATAAATTCAAGAATTTTTTGAATCTGTTCAGTAGTTATATATCCTATCCTCCTATAGCCAAATTAACAAACTTTACCTTATATACGTATTCAACAAAGTCCTCCCCCTACCGTCTGTCTGTCTGAACGCGATAAACTCAAAAACTACTGAACGGATTTTCATATAGCTTTCATCAATGGACGGAGTGATTCATGAGGAAGGTTTTGGTATATAATTCATTAGGGTTTTGTGTAAATTGACTGAAATATGACGATGATTGTTGAAGATGTCGCAAAAAAAAAAAAACCGACTGGGAGCAGAAAAATAAAGGCGTAGTTATTAAGTATATATAGTATTGATGTATTATCACAGCTAGTTCGTGCGTTTGTCACGAACAACGCGGACCGCCTCAGGGCAATGGTATACCTATATTTAATTATATTATTATTATATATAACCTTGCTTAATATTGACATCTGTATATAAGGATTGTAATTCGTACTTAAGTTTAACGAAATAAAATATTTATTGCAATTTTATAATTTTATTTTTCTCGCTCTAGCGTATGATATGTTTGTGTGACAGAGAGGGATAGAGATAGAGGATTATTCGTTGGTGGGCGGTCAAAATTATCAAAAGTTCATGTTGGGGACATAGTCAGTGCGATATGGTATAGTCTAAAACCTAAGACTGCCTAAACATCAATTATAAACGATACTGTCTATTTATACTAAAGGTACTGGCGACTTTCGAACTGGTGGTAACTTCAGTAGCTTCGACGTTCATAAGTGCCCTTCTAGGGCCTAAACTGAATAAATGTCTTTGACTGAAGACTTCCATCGACTTGCTCGTAACCTAGGCTTTATAAATAAAATCTAATAATAAAAGTTTTCCATTTGACCTTCCTTCTCTAAATTTGATCCTTTTTATTTATAATATCATTTTTCAGACAACCTCAAAAGTCACGATACACGCATTCATGTTATTTCACTTCACTGGTAGATTGATTTTCAATGGACAAATCGCCATCGATATTTATATATAAAATTTCGGTGTGCGTGTGTTCGTAATTATTCTCCTTTTTGACCGACTTCAAAAAAGGAGGAGGTTCTCAATTCGACTGTACTGGATTAGCTATTTATTCAATAAAACTCAAAATACTTACTCGATTTCATAAAAATAAAATGATATCGCAACGTCACTTTGCAAATATTTATTTACCAGCTTATGCTCTGAGCTTTCACCCGTGTTCCTAAAGGATCTTATGTTTTCCCGGGATAAAAATAACCCTATATGTTATTCCAGGGTATGTTATTCCAGGGTATGTTCTATTATGTGCTAATTTTCATCCGAATCCATCCAGCCCTTTATGCGTGATAGAATCACAAACCGCTAAACATACAAACATATTAGTTGGAATAGTAGGAATTAGTCAGATGGGTTGGTAATTTAATTCTAACTGTGGATATCTACAGGTTTTCCGCAAGACTAATAATAAATAATTGAGTCTGAGCTGCGTAGGTACCAAAACAACAACTTTTTATGGACACATACCAGTTTTATGAATTAATGATCTGTTATGTGTTGTGACGTCTCTCTCATTCGGCCTGTGCAAAGTCTTGGTTAAACAAAAATGTTTTATAAATTAATAATTATTTTTATATTAGGTAAGTAAGTACTTAGAGTAATGGTTAATCTTACTTTTAAATGCGATAATTCAATCTGTTTGATACGTTTTCACGACTGAATACTGGGTGTATTGGTATCCGGAGATATACAACAAGATGCTTTTTGTATATTGGCCAACCCGGATATGCTGATTAAACTGCGGTAAACTTACTGAGTTATTAAAATTTGTGTTGTTTATTTTTGTAATTTATTCACTTTATAGTAGGTACCGATATACCTACACCTTGACAAGATTTTAAGGTGAAAATCCGTATAATAAATTTAAATACAAAAAAATTATTAACTACGAAAATATCATACAAAATTCTGTTATTGTTGATAATTATATTGTCACAAAATAACATGGCGTGTAACATGGGAATCGTTTCTACTGATGATACTGAGCAAATTTATTACTATACAATTTGAAACTTTTGGTAAAAAAACAAAGAATAAGGCTGCGCGTCCACTTGATCGGAATCGGAGCGTACGGAACGGATTCCCTTGTAAGAAATGCCGATGGCTGACCCGATCGCTCGCCGATGACGATCAAGTGGAGATGCAGCATTCTGTATTTTAATTTTAAATAAGGAACATGATGTCATCACATCGCCTGTCACGTTCTTGTCAGGAGGTTTGTTGACCCCTAGATTAGGCATCGTTCACACCAAGCGTATTGTCAGCCGCCGACTGTGAGCGAGTTTACTGCTTTTTCATACACTTTAAACTTTTCGTTCATACCGACGCTATTACGCTACGCGTAGTCGCAGTGAGCATTTATCACAGTCGGCGGCTGACAATACGCTTGGTGTGAATGATGCCTTAATCATGATAATACGCCCTACTAAGGGGAGGAAATATTATTGAAAATTAACCTGTATAAATTATATTTAAAATAAATTATATGAAAACATTTTTATTCCTTTATTTTTAGAGAAATTTCAAATACACTCTATGTCAATGAAAATACTAATTAACCCATATTTTTCTTATATTTATTACAGTTCCACTAGCATCGACCTCGGTGTTGAAAGAAATAGTCTGCTCCAGCGGGTAATCTTCCCAGAAAACATTTGATTTTATTACTTTTTATTGCAAGCTTTAATGGTTTTTTTTACTATGAATATTAAAGTTATAAAAAAAAAAACATGATATACTTTTACTACTATTTTTTTTTCAGATCTGATAAGGATGGAAACTGCATCCTACCACCATACCCGGAACACGGCAACTACACAATAATATTCAGTAACGCTACTTCAGGACAAGCATTCGACCTATTTTTACTTAATATATCATGTGACCATGGCTACGGAGTGGTGAGATCCGATATTGTAACATGCTTACACGGGATGTGGTCTGAAGAGATGCCCAAATGCATCCGTAAGTATATTTTCATGCTAAAACACTCATAGCTTCACCTTTTTTCCTATGGATAAGCTAGAGTTCGACCACAATTTCACCATGGTGAAAAAAAGTTTTCATCTTGAGAGTGGTAGCCAGATAGAGGGATAATAGAAAGTTAGGGTACTTTGTAGGATTCAAACCTTTGCTACGTTATTCGACGTCACAGAGACGTATCATCACCTGCGTTTTGGTGCATTTTAGTCGACGTTCCGTCTATTCTCAATCTATAAAAAATTTGAAGAGAAGATGTTACAATCTAATCTACAAACAAATTTTCATAGACCTATGAACAATATAGCCATACAATATGTCTCAATATTTTATTGCATCTATTTTAATCACAAAATGTCGTACAAGTGATCAGTAAGCAGTATTGAAGAGAAAGTATTCATAATTAATATGAACATTAATAATTAACAGCATTTATCTAAAACAAAGCTTAAAGCGCAAGTTCGACTTGCACTTAACTGGATTTTTATTGATTTCTCTAGGGCCACCACTTAGAACCACTTCTATTCCTTGTGCATATTCTTACTCTTTGTTAAAATATCTCGCGATATCTCTGTAATCCACCTTATATCTTATTTTATTATATCTAAGGTACAAATTTGCAGGTTTCTGCAAACTAAACAAACATCCAAGCGTCAACTACCGCTGCCCTGTTTCGGGACACGACTTCACTTTTGGCTCCAGAGAGTGCGGTGACCGAGAGCCAATTGACACATTGGTCAGACCCCATTGTAGACCACTTTACTACCATTATCCTGGAAATTTACCTGAAATGAAGTGCATCAATGGGAATTGGAACTACGTGGCTGTTTGTAATGAAGGTTTGTGCCTATCAATTAAATAATAAATTATCAAGTAATTTAAAAAAAGTATCTTACATGTTAATCCAGAATATATTCTACCTGTGTGCCAAATTTCATGGAAATCCGTTAAGGAAGACTATTTAAATATTGAAATCTAGAAGGAACTAGGTCTTAAGTGCAGCTGCTGGAACATAGCGGCAGGGGTGGGAAACCAGGCGAGTACTACTACGAGTACCATAGCATATGGTGACATTAAAACTATTAACGTCTTTATATGTAACCTCCTTGTTATCAGAATGCGGCAAAATAGCCGTTCCTAATAACGACATGACGATAGGAGCAAATGGTTATAGTGCATATCGTGGTCAGTTCCCGTGGCACGCGGGAATATACAAGAAGACAACTGATCCCTACAAGCAGATATGTGGAGCCTCGCTGATTAGCACCACTGTTGTAATATCAGGTGAGATGTCGCTGCAGCTGTAACTGTGCGATCCAGAGATGGAAACTTCTTAAGGCCGGCTAGGGCTGGGTCTGGGCTGCGCGTTAAGTTGGTCGTGATGCCGAGACGATGTGAGCGTACGGGGCTTCGGCATTTACGAATTGCCGATGGGTGTATCCGCATAGTTATTGATTTCGTATCGACATTTTTATGACAGCCGGTTGTTCAGTGGTGAGGGATAATGATTTTTGTTCAAAATGACGACGTCCGACATGGATTTGCCGATCTAGTAAACACTATAGGAATCAATACAAAGCAAGAAATCCTTATGCTTCGTTCGCTCCGATGCAGATCAGGTGGACGCGCAGCTTTAGGAGGCTAGATAAACAATGTCCTAATAAGTTAATTACGGCGCTTTTGAAGGATGAACGTATAGGTCATAAGTACCTATTCATAAACAAACATACATATAGAAAGTTATTTCATCGTATGGTTAAGGCGCTGACAACAGCTGAATGGCCTTGAGAAATTGAAATTTTAGCCACGCCCCTCTACATCCCCAATATATATAGCACGTATAGCACAGCATAGCGCCACACACGAAGACGCGGTAAAACGGTGCACTTTTTCGGCCATCATCCAAACAATAAACAAGTACAAATATATCTATGAAACTAACACAACTAGATGGCGCTATTATTGATAGTATAAATATGTAATTACAACTAGCTATAAAGAAATAGTAATAACCGAGTTCTCAATATATTTTAACCTAGTTTTGTAACTTTTCTATTTTATTTCCATCTTTCACACCATTATTTACAATAGTATGTACCTACTAATTTTAATGAAACCGCTTCTCTTATCATTTTATATTCGCGTCGCCCGTGTGGATATATAAATGTTTTTTAATAAGAAATATGAATGAAGAAAATAATGTACAAAATTCAAAATATATAGCTAGGTTTCATTTTTAGAAAACGTCGTTTTACCGTGTTTTCAATCAATGAGAAACTGCTACAATTTCATTAGAATACGAAAGTAAATTTCGCCGCTATCAATAAGTAATTAATAGCTCAGGTGGGAGCTCGTGCGATCCTTGAACTAGAAGTCCACGGATCTAGTCCTGTTGGCGACTTATGTTAGATTACATTTTTCGATATGATTCATCCTACTTTTGTAACTTTTTCATCTTTCACACCATTATTTACAATAGTACCACAGCGTAACAAGTCATACAGTGGTTTATCGCGTTTGAAGTCACGCGAAATGCCGCTTTTGTGTAGACATTCGTCATTATTCGTAGTATGTGTATGTAGAACTAATACCTAACATATTTTTTATTGTTTATGACCTTTTAATAATATAATAGGATACCAAAATAAAAAAAATACTGAGATACTTATTCTTTTAAAAACTACAAATGCGAAACTGAAAGGTATTTTCAACATTTGGATTTACTAATTTTCAGATTGCGATTGTTGAATTTGACGATGTAGTCAATTCTCATACGTAGAAATAATTTTAATAAAAATTCAGACGGGAAGCAGGACCATGGTCTTGTATTAAAATTAATGTTCTTTAGCTGTTGATATAATTGACTTCTAATATTATTTCCAACAAACGTTGTAAAAGTTGTCTGTAAAGTGTCTTCTAATTTTTGGCAGTACGTTAAAATACTAATACATAATAGTTTGCTAGTAGTTAAATTAGGTCGCGCAGAGATATCACTACTCCATATTCGTAATCGGCACCCCTGAAAACCATGAAAACGATATCCATATTGATTTTATTTAAAAATTCACGTCCGCCATCTTGAATCTCGAAATATGTTATATATTCGTAATTGGCACCCCTGAAAACCATGGAAACGATACCCATATACATAGATGTTATTTAATAATTCGCGTCCGCCATCTTGAATCACGAAATATGTTATATATTCGTAATCAACACCCCCGAAAACCATGGAAACGATACCCATGTACATAGATGTTATTTAATAATTCGCGTCCACCATCTTGAATCACGAAATATGTTATATATTCGTAATCGGCACCCCCGAAAACCATAGAAACGATCCCCATATAGATTTTATTTAATGATTCGCGTCCGCCATCTTGAATCTCGAAATATGTTATATATTCGTAATCGGCACCTCCGAAAACCATGGAAACGATACCCATATTGTTTTTTTTTTAATTCGCGTCCACCATCTTGGATCTCGAAATATGTTATATATTCGTAATAAGCACCCCCGAAAACCATGGAAACGATACCCATATAGATTTTCGCCTCATAATTGTACAAAATTCAAAATATATAGCTAGGTTTCATTTTGTCGTTTTACCGTGTTTTCAATCAATGAGAAACTGCTACATTTTCATTAGAATACGAAAGTAAATTTCGCAATTATCTGTAAGTAATTAATAGCTCAGGCGGGAGATCGTGCGATCCTTAAACCAGATGTCCGCGGTTCGAATCCAGATGATGTTCTCCAATTTCATTTATTAATTTCCTCTTTTTCAAGTTCCTTCTTTTGTTTACCAAAATAAAAAGTATTATATACCAGCACAATTCCATCATCCAGGTACTTTACATTCATTATAAAACATGGTGTCATCACATGGATTTGAACACACAAATCCAAGTAGTTATAGGTTCTTGACCTATAACCAGGACCGCTGAGCTAACAATGACATGACTTATGCGATGAAAATAAGAATCTTTCTCGGTCAGTGATGCGGCACGACAAATTTTATTCCCAATGCATGAAAGATTATAAAATTAATCAGTTATTATGCCCTTTTTGTGGTAAGTAAATCTTTAGTTTGAATACTTTTTTATGCGAAATAATACGACGAGATCATATTGTAAAAGTTATGTAATGCAATTCATTTTCCCTCCAAATTTTGATAAAAAGTTATAATGTGAATAGGCTGAATACATTCATAAATTACACTGCAATCTAGCGGCAGTGATATGACGCTTTGACAAACACAAGTATTTGTTTACTTTTATCATTGTCAATCACTGTGAAATAAATTGCTTACTACCTTACTTTATTCATCAGGCATTGCACATTTTTTTTAAAAGATATTTTACCCATTTATGGATGATAATGTTGAAACCGCGCGCTCGGAAAAAAACTGGTATAGGTCCGTCTAGCAACGCGGATCGCCGCGGAATGCGAGTGAGGGCAAAGCAAAATACGCAAGTAACGTGACAGAAGAGTGTGGCATAATGTTGACTCCTCCCCCTAACTGCTCCGAATTAATAACGTAAGCGACATTTATAAAAATAATTAATTATGTACAAATAAATTCCTTATTCCAAAAACTAACGAAATAAATCATTTTCTAATTATTCGAACAATATTAATGTAAAATATCACATCGAAAAATACATTCATGTATAGGATAAATTTGGGAATTCCTTGATTTTCAGAGTTGTGTTTGGCAATTTTTTTTATCGAGGCAATGAAATGAAATCGTGTTTTGAGATTAATAAATTTGTCATTTATATCCTTGAGTATCGTGTATTTAAATTTCAATACCGTACATTTAGTAGGATTAATATAGGTTGGGTTGCAATAGAGAGACTTTAGCTGTTGTCAGCGCCTTAATGAGAAAATCCAAAAATACCGTCATCCATTCCGTCAGTTATTTAGTAAAAAGTATTAATTTCAACCATGATCTAAAATGTTATATCTGTCGTAAAGCATCTACCTCTGGTCCTATCTCACGAGTCACCGACTCTCTGACTTCTCTTTTATCTAGCTGCTCATTGCTTCTGGACCGATGTGTCGAAGAAGCTGCCAGCTTCGAACTACGCAGTGGCGGTGGGCAAGCTGTACCGATCCTGGAACGACCCTGAAGATAAGGATGTCCAAAAGTCTGATGTAAGTATGTACCGGAGTAAGTTTACGTGTAAGGTTTGATTCATACGCTTTAATTTTCGGGAAATATAAACAAAGAACTAAGCGATTAGGCCGAGAGCGGGCAGTCGGGACGAGGCCATTTTAGGGATTGACGGACGACTGACACATCAAATCAGCCACTTTTTATGTTTAAACGATAGGTTTATATGAAAATAATACATATGTATAATAAAATATTGGTTAGTGTTCGATAATTTATTTTAAATACAGGCATCTTTAGGCAGGGCAGGATTTAGGTTTGAGGGCGCCCTAGGCCCGAGACGATATGGCGCCCTTTATCTTTCGTAACAGTATATATATTATAAATCTATATATACATATATGTATAAAATGAAAAATATGAAAAAAAAACTAATTTCGTAAATAAATAATATGCTAGCATTAAAAAAAAATTGCACTCCGGGAGTGCCGACAAAAGTGAAAACTTTTTTTTTTTGAGAGATAGAGATTGAGTTTGAGTTTGCCAAACGGATCCAACCTACAAAAGCCATTTTTAGAGCTACTGTCATAGATGGTATCTACACATCAATTTTCATCATCGTCATCTCAGCCACTTGACGTCCACTGCTGGACATAGGCCCTTTGGACATTAGCTCCATCTCAATCTCAATCGCAATTGCTATCGCAATCTCAATCTATATATATGTTGCTGTACCGCGCTAAAAGAAGTTTTCACTTCAATAAAAAAAAAAACTAAACGTCAAACTGCGTCTCATCAAAACGGTGTCGCGAGTCCAGAGGTTTTACCTCATCTAAAAATATGCGTACCGCGCTAAAAGAAGTTTACACTACAAAAAGTTTTTTCAAATCTTTTTGTTAGATATTTCAGATTTTAGTATTTCTGATTAATTTTAAAATTTTTGGCGCCCCTCAAAATTTGCCGCCCTAGGCCCGGGCCTCACGGGCCTACGCCTAAATCCGCCACTGCGTAGGTACCTAAAAAGGGGAATGAGACAGGCCTCACAAATGTTAGGTAGTTAAAATCTGTTTTTTTTTCAGGTCAAACAAATAAGAATCCCCCCTCGTTTCCAAGGCAACACGGCAAGCTACCAGGATGACATTGCTGTCATCGTTATCATGTCACCGTTTAAGTATTCAAAGTATGTGAGACCAGTGTGTTTGGACTTCGACTACGAATTCGATAAGCAACAGCTGCAAGAGAACAACTTTGGGAAGGTGGGAATTAATAAAAATAGGGAATTATGAATGTTCATATTTTGCAAGTATATTTGGCGTAAGATATCATCATGCTGTAGGTGTTTTTTTCAAAATATCTGTAAAATGACTGTTTTTAAATCACGTGACGGTCGAGCTTAGTTTATATAAATTAGGTAGGAAAACACAGCAATGCGTGGCCGGGTTTACTCTAGTTATTGTAATTTTCTCAAGACGAAAGTCTACAACCAGTGTGTGTTACCAGCGTTGACATATGGCACAGTGACGTGGTCTCTCACTTGGGCCTCATAAAGAAGCTCAATGTCGCACAACGAGCCATGGAGAGGGCTATGCTCGGGGTTTCTGTACGCGATCAAATCAGAAATGAGGAGAATCGTAGACGAACAAGGGTCACCGACATAGCCCAGCGGATTGGCAAGTTGAAGTGGCAATGGGCAGGGCACATAGTGCGCAGAACAGATGGCCGATGGGGCCGAAGAGTTCTGGAGTGGAGACCACGGACCGGCAAGCGCAGCGTAGGACGTCCACTTGCAAGGTGGATGGACGACCTTGTAAAGGTCGGCGGAAAAAAAGATGATGATGATTGTAATTTTATATTATAAATAATCGTGCATATTTCCAATTAGGTACATAGGAAAACTTATGCAAGGCAAATTGAATCAATATAAAAATACAAAGGCATCCTCACTCCACATAGAAACGTCAGCAAGTTTGCGCCCCGCCAAACCTTTCTGTTGGTTGCTATTCGATAGCCTTTCTTTCCCATCGCTTACAGCTAAAGGAGCCAAGTGGCGTTATTTTGCTTTATTATTGTTCTCTTGTAAATTTAAACAATAAATTCTTGTATGTAGTTAAATATATTTCATGTATCTCGGAAGAGGCTCAAACCTCAGGCGAGGTTTGTTTATCTATAAAGGCGCCTTTGCTAAAAAAAAAACAACGCTGAGCAATGCTCGCTAGCCCAGGTATTAAACCTTATTAGGAACTTTGAAATAAAGTCCTATTCTTTGATAAAATATTGCTTTTCAGGTTTCTGGGTGGGGTCTAACAGAGAAAGGAGTTGCGGCGCCGATACTCACTGTCCTCAACTTGCCGAATGTTGACATTAAAAAGTGTATATTAGTGTCTCCGCCACAATTCAGGACGTACATCACTAGTGATAAGATTTGTGCTGGATATAATAACGGTAAATACTAACTACTACAGTGGCGGATCTAGGAATTTGGCTATGGATGGGCCCAGCTGACGGTAGTAGGATAATCGGGGTTATTCAGACCTGCTCGGTTGCGGTCCCGATCGCGTAAACAAACCGATTGAGTAGTCTACTAAATAGGATGGCTCCTCTTTTCTCATTTCATACTTCCATTTGGAATGAGGCAGTCGATCGGTACACGATCGCGGCAAATGAATTCTGCTACTAACACAGCACCAGCCTAAATTTAATGAAATAAAATTGTCATTTCATATCGGAACGGGAACCGAATCAAGCTTAATTTTAGATTTGTCAGGGGTGGACTCAGATGCTTTTGGAGGGGGCTTGAGCCCCTTAGCCCCCTCCTGGATCCGCTACTGACCTACTATATTCTACATAATAAATGCGAAAGTTAGTATGTATGTTTTTTTACATATATTTCATTTCATTTCTTTGGAAAAACGTAAGATCCGTCAGGAACACGGATAAATCCGCGGTGCAGAAGGTACCTAGTGTAATAATATTTTTCAAATCTATCTGAAACCACTAGATAGGAAAATGCGCGTGCGCGTCAGCTGTACCTATTCGTATATGTGTATAGTAAAGTAACTTAGTTTCAACAAGGTGTCCCTCGACACCTCGTAATTTTTACACATATTATTTTTACAACATACATTTTGCCGCCCAAAATCCGCCATTTTGTTTTTTTTTTAATGAATATATTTTTTAATATACCTATTCAGTGACACTACGCGCAATAAAGACGAATCTAACGACATCATTCATCAAAATCGGTTCAGCCGTTTAGTAGTTAAAACAGTACAGGTCAAACACACAACCTGCGTCGGGTAAAAAGAAGTGTTCAAGCATCCTAATTGATTAGTTCCGCTAAATCGTTTGCCTTTTTTTACAGGTACGGCGCTATGTATGGGCGACAGTGGCGGCGGTTTCGCTGTACCAGATTCCTATAAGGGCGAACAGCGCTACTACTTGCGCGGGATAGTTTCCACTGCACCCCGCGACGGGAATGATTGCAACATATTCACATTTACTGCCTTAACACATGTATTTAGACATGAGCATTTTATTAAAGAGAATCTTTAATAAATGTGACCTTTTTATTTAAGTCTTTATCAAAACTTTCTGTAGGACACAATCCAAAACTTCTGTATTGCATTTGGAACTTCCAAGATACTCTTCAATAACCACCAGGTTATCATTTGTCACGTATGAAAAAAACAGAATAATATAAGGGTAATCGTGTTTGACAATAAGAGAAAGGTGAGATGATGTTAAATGTGGTTGCCAAGACAGCTCGCGGAGGGCCTGAACCATTGGAGTGCAAGGACCTCTTGTGCGATGTTGGGAATTGTGGGGTTTACTTATAGCAAATAATAGGTGATATTCGTGACATGAAATATATTCGATAATATCGCGCCATGGCGGTCACGGCCGCAGTGTGACAATCAGATTCTTACGAGCTACACTGACTCTAAAGGGGCCGGCCAATTAATAAAAGAGAGTTGACTCACGGTACCGTGGAATGTTCTAGAAGTAGGTATAATACCCTCTGAATGGGCGCGCGTCTGTCAGTGATGAGACGCCACCTTGGAGATGCGCCACTCCGGCGCTGATGCGACGATCGCCGTTGTGAGCGTCCAGCCGGGTCCGATGGAACCATCCTTGGCGTCACGCCGCGGGCAAAGCTCGGCGGCGCATCCGGCTGGAACCTCCATCGGCATAAGCGGCGACGCGGCGACGGCCACAGGCCGTATCACGTTGAAAGCAGTTGGGATACCGACGTTACGCGGGTAATCACCATAAGTAGGGCATAAAGTCCCTTGTTTAAAGTCTAACACAATGACATGTTGAACACTTGAAAAATTATAATAAAGGTTCACATAGTACGTGTCGCTATGCGATTAGCATACACAAAAACTAGCACAGTTACATGTGCGTAAGTTGATACTCAACACCTAGGAGCCCTAGGCCTCCGTGATGGTGAGGGCTACACCCGGCGGTAGGAAACGCGGGTAGCGCGGAAAAAAAGTGAGACGAGAAGCGTGCGTTCAGCGCGGTAACATCTTCTCGACTGCCGAGACACTGGTGGGTGCATTAAGGGATGACCAACATTGCAAGAAGTCGATTTTAGATCGATACGATAAAAATCTATAAAACATTTTTAGACATTTAATTTATGCTTTAGGGTCTGAAAAATACCTTGTTGAATCCTCTAAACATGCGTGTAATTAGAGTTTTTATAAACCTCTGAATTACTGAGTAATAATGATTTTAATAATAAATCGATAAAGGTATTCTGATGTCACTCCTCTAAAATCATGTCGGGTTGTGACGGTAGATTGAAAACTGTGTGACATTTGAAAAACTGAAAATTGATTTCCGCTTTGAGCTATAAAACTACTATCAAATGAAAGAGCGAATTTTTGCGGTTCTAAAGATACCAATAACATGAAATTTGGTTCAGTACAAAATGAGCTTGATTTCAAAACAGTTTTGACTAATCACCAATGTTTAGATGAAGATTCTGGCTTAATAACAAATACATTGTTTTATCTAATATTTGAATTTTGGTAACTGTAGTACGTATTATCCGAATCTAATATTAGTTTTATCGTACGATTGTTATTTCGCGAGGTTTGTGACCCCTGTGACGTCATCACCTACCTACGCTATAATTTAAAATAAAAATTTAGTAGCAAGTGCTACACATTTAGGAAATTACAGGGGCGGATCAAGAAGAAAACAAAATAAATATTTAAGTACGATTTAATTATTTTATTTAGATGGGACACGATCCTCTCATAGGAACATTGAACCAAACAGTGTTATTAAGACTGTATTGAATTTATATTTTTTTAATTGACTATTTTTGAGGTACTACTTACAGATGAAATAAAACAATTTATACCTATCTTGCAATAACCAAAAAGATAGAGTATTTACAAATTCCATAATAACTATTACAATTGTCTATTTAACTTATAAATTATCTTTTATCATCCCTAAACACAATGCTGTCATTAGATAAAACTGTCACAGTACTATTGCTGATGTTAAAATTGATAGTAGTTCCATTTTTCTTGTTCGGACCCATTCTCCAATCGGAATCGTCAATTACATCGTAGTCTATTGAGTTTTCAGTGACAGGTACAACTACAGAAACATTCCCAGGTGTACCGTATTCAAAATTGCTTACATACACTTCAACTTTATCCTTTATTATTATTGTGACATTAGTGCCATTTTTGCTTGTACCTGTTGTGCAAATGGCGACGTAGTCCCAACTGCCACCGTTGCAATTCATGTTTGGAATCGCTCCGGTGAAGTAGTAATTTGGACTACATTCTGGTTTGACTAGAGTGCCAGACAGTTCGTTGTATTTACAGTCTCTGTAACCTAATCCTGGATTGGTGGAATTGACGAAACAGCGGTAGTTGACGCTTGGATGCTTGTTCAGCTCGCAGAAACCTGTAAAGGATTTTTACGTTAGTGAATTTTTATTACAAAGATTTGTTAAATACATAGCTATAATTTTAGTAGTCTTTGTAATTAAATTAAAACAATATTATTATAAACGAGAATTTTTATTCTAAGTCTCATAAGTCCACATTCTATAGTAAAATCTCTACTTCACAACATTGCGGTTATTTGGAAATATAAATAATAAATACAATTGGTCCTAAAAGTGACCCCTGAGGTATACCTTTATAAAACTTTCAAATTATACTTCTTTTATTACACTTACGGGCACATTGTGGCATATCACTTGTCCACCAGCCATCGTAACAGAATAAAACATCATTTCCCAGCACTCCGTATCCATAATAGCATGAAATATTGAGTTGCGCGAACTCTAACGCTTGGCCCGGTCCTGAGTTTGGAGAGTTTACTACAGTGTACCTGCCGTGGTTTGGGTTTCGTGGTAGAATGCAGCTACCTCTTTTGACTGGTCTGGAAGATATCAATGGGAAAGGTTTTCTTTAAAGTTTTGTCATCTTTTCATTCTATATCCATATTCTATTGAGTGTAGTGTAGGCTATCTTTTGTGTCATTAATTTCTCTATACTTGTCTTTGGTAAAGCGATGATAGTGATCAGTGGTAGAGACGGATACCGCGGTTAAGGTCGTGGGTACGAATCCTACAGCGAGCTTGAGCTTTCGGTGAAGGAAACTACCGATGCTGCATTTGAGAGTCAGTTACTTCAAGTTTATGTGCGCTTACCACCTTCGGCCACATCATCACCTACTACTATAGTGAGATTGTGGAAAAACACAAAAAAAAAGAACACCCTGTCTCAATACCTCTAAATTATCAATGGACTATATTCCCAAAGACTTGGATGCATGTGTACGATGACTATTTGAATACTGTGTGACTGGATAGATCAATATTAGGTCTTTGACAGAAAGTTATTAATGTAACATTAGAAATTTGTTCTACATAAAATTACTGAGGGTATTATAGACTTACTTTTTTGTAGTTCGATCGGTGATAGTACCGCACAGCTCATCAGACTCATCGGAACCATCAGCACACTCAATTGTCTGAAACAGATAGATTTTATATGTGATATATATATATGACAACACTGATGGGGAACTCTCTCTCTTCCTGTTGAAAATGGCCGGTGTGCATGTAAGGTTTAGCTTCAAATTGTTATTTGCTTTCATCTTCACAATATTAAATACATAATAAAGTCCTAACAATTATAAATACAAGGTCAATACTTCCACATGTTATCTATTCAGAACCTGAATTGCTTTTGTTACGCAACTTACATATAGGACGAATTCTGATATCACGAAAACATTTTGATTCTTAATTGATCTTATAGTAGTATAATCTATCTGTAAGATAGTTTTTTGTAGTAAAGCTATCGACCAAGTTACAAGTTACAGGTAGGCGTCGTGCCCCAGCATTTAACTGATGTGATAGCATATTGAGAACATCTTCTGCTAAACAAAGGCCGTTTTAAAGAAGCGGAAGTTCTTGGCACACAAATAAAGAAACTGGTTTACAAGAGCACCAGATTTTCAACATGAGGATGACCATAAGCATTAGTTTTAGAATACCTATGAGCAAGGGCGGATTTAGGGGGGGGGGACACAGGGGCACGTTCCCCCCAGACGGTTGTGGAGTTTCCATCACCGTACATACTTATAGGCAAATCAAATTATCAGAGTTGTTTCGCAGCAGGATGAGAGAAGAGCGTTTAAATGGACTAGCTTTAATGCATCTACATATGCATAATCAAGACATTGCGACAAAAATTAATGCTAGTGAAGTGTTGGACATCTTTGGCAGGAAACATAAAAGAAAACTGTCTTTATTAAACATGTAATTTTAAGTTTATTTTTAACAGTTATTGTTGTGGGGTACAAGAAGAAAAAAATCCTGGATCCGCCCCTCCCACTGAGAATTAAAATACTAACCCCATTGCAATTAGCTCCATGATCGACACAGGCTCCGTATGCACACTGGAAGTAATAAGAGAGACATTGCTGTTGCGCACACGACTGGACGGTCTCGTCCGATCCGTCCGGACAGTTCACTACACCGTCGCAGTGGTCTGATGACCGGATGGCACTGCCGTCCTGGCATATGAAACGGCCTCTAGAATCATAAGTGGATGAGAATCATAATAACTGTCCATATTCTCGCCTAGCTCCTAATTGTCTTCTATTATTTGTGTGTTACTTTCAGTCGTATGATCAATTACCATAATGAACTTGTGTTCTTCTTCTTTATCTTCTAACTAGCTTCCGCTCCACGGTTTCACCCGCGTTCCCGAGGGCCAAAAGTAGCCTATAGCCTTCCTCGATATATGGGCTATCTAACACTGAGAGAATTTTTCAAATCGAACCAGTAGTTCCTGAGATTAGCGCGTTCAAACAAACAAACTCTTCAGCTTTATATTAGTCTTACAACGTCGAATGCCTCAACTTCATGGAACAGTAACAAGGTAGGTACTTTGTAGTACTCGCCTATACTGTATAGGTGCTTACATAAATACCTTCGCTAGTACCCTTCTAGGCTTTATGTGCTTACCAACTTCAACCACAACACTATAAACACGAGTTTCATTGATAAATCTTAACTGTAACAGAATAAATGTTTCTTAAACCTCTTCTAACATTTTAAGTCTCCAGACTTCATGTATTCAGTTACAAAACTACCCGTAAAGCTGAAAGGGGGTTAATAGGGGCCTTATAACGAGTCCATTAACAATATTTAAGAACCGTAGTAAGGCTGTATAATATACGCCAAAAAAATAAAAATATTTTATTATTTCAGTAAAATTAAAGAGTAAACTACGCAGAATGTATCTACATTTCTACCTAATTCGCGGAACGACAAAAATTGACAACATATTTTTTTCCAACATGACATTTTTTGAAGCCAGTAGGTACTTGAGTATAATGACATCCTTGTATTGAGGTAGCAAACATTTATGAATGAAAAATAAAAAAAACTATTAAAGTAGACAATTATTAGGTAAAATGAAAAGGTACGTAGGCCTTTCTGTTAAATAATCTGGTTCCCTGACATGGACAGCTTGCTAGGGTTGACAAAATTTTTGGCATTGATAATTAATTATATTTTTTACGGGGTATTTTGTAACACGTTGTATAGTCTTCATTCCAGTATACACCAACCACATGTCTTATTGCTACTATATCCACTGTCCCATCATCAAGCTTAGGTGGAGAGTCGATTGGTGACACACTTCATGTAATTTTTTTATTACAAATAAATACTTTTCATTTTCTAACTTACCTAACTTCCAATGTCTCATTGCGACACCTCGACAGGAGTTCGTCAGAGTTGTCGGCGCAGTCCTGGACGCCGTTGCACGGAGCAGTGCCGTCCACGCACGCGCCGTATGTACACCTGAACCAGTTGTATTGGCATCTGGAAATTAAGTTAAAGGATTTTGTACCTTATTTGTTTACTAATATTACAAAGCTCTAATATATGTTCTGTTTTTTCACGCTCAGAACTTCAGATTCTTGAGCGAAATTGTATAAGAACTCTTTTGGTAAAATCAATTGTAACGTTCATAAGTGTCTTACTAGGGCCTAAACTGGATAAATGAGTTTAAGTTTAAGTATGGAAGCAGTAGAAAATAGTAGAAATGATAAGAAAATAGTAGAAATGATAAGAAAATAGTAGAAATGATAAGAAAATAGTAGAAATGATAAGAAAATTGTAGAAATGATAAGAAAATAGTAGAAATGATAAGAAAATAGTAGAAATAATAGGATATACACGAGCCTGAAGCCAAAGTTAAAGTAAATACTTACATCGATCCCCTACACAGTGCATGCGTCTCATCGCTTCCATCACCACAGTCGACCAGCCCGTCGCATACTGCGTGGAATGGTATGCACGAGCCGTCCTGACATTGGTGCATCTGTTTACTGGAAAAATATCACGCATCATTAATTTTTCTTTTTAATCGACACTCGTTTCCATTTATGTTATTTACTATAGTAACTGGATTAGCAGTGTACGGCACTGTTGCGTTGCCACTTTGCATATGCCTGCAGGCATATCTGCCAAAGTCAAGTGGGGAACACTTGACGTTAAGTGTCCCTCAGGGGGATTCAAACCTCCTCGGTTGCGGTCCCGATCGGATAGACAAACCGATTGAGTAGTCTAAAGAATAGGATGGCTCTTATTTTCTTATTTCAACCTTCCATTTGGAATGAAGCAAATGAATTCTGCGACTAACACAGCATCAGCCTAAATTTAACTTAAATAAAATCCTTTTTTCCGATCGGAATGGCAACCGAATGGGTCTGAATAAGGGGGCCTATCTCACTTTGACGTAATTAGTTTGACGGTAGAAGAAACGAGACTAACGTGGTTTTCAAAGTGGTTACATTTTACCACGTTTTACTGAGAATTGTTTGTATAACGCCGACTCTAGTATTTGTAAACTCATTGCTAGTTCCTCTTTTTTATTATTTTATGTACTACTACGGCCATTTCTGATTCAACCTATTTAAAATAAAAATTGCCAAATAAAAAAAAATAATAACAGATATCTACATAATATAAATTAAGTTTTAACGTACCCACAAGGTCTGACAGTCTCGACCTGTTGCAAGTTCCGTGTTAGAACAGGTGATGTCGCTGAAAAAAAGAAAACTAAATGTCATTAAAATTTATAATTTTGACCCAGTGCCGGATTAGCTATATAGCAGGAGTAGCAAATGCTATGGGCCCCGCGCCTCATAGGGGCCCCGCGTCCGCGCGTAAAAAATAATCACATTACACATCACTCGTAAGGAATTGAAATACTAAAATTATGACAAATCACGCTATCAATATCAACCATCATACATGGCTAGACAAATTGGTGGTGTCTTGTAAATTAAATTGTTAATTGGCAGGTTGTACAGCATGGGGCTCTTCAAGAAAGGTGTGAAGAGTTTTTCGCAGGGTCGGCAACGCGCAAGTGATGCCCCTGGTGTTGCAAGCGTCAATAGACTACTACCGCTTATCATCAGGCGGGCCGTATGCTTGTTGGCCGCCTTAGTGGTATAAAAAAAAAATACAGTTCGGTGAATTTTATAGCTGCCTGTTTTCTAATTCAAATTACATTGGAATAATTCAATTGAATAAATGTCTAAGTCCACTTTTACACTGACATATTTTCAATTGGAAATATCTTGCACGTATATAATGCAGACGTACTTTTTTTGGGTTCTTAGTTCCCCGTGAGGTATATCGCCTAATCTTTATTTGTCATTATTGCATTAGTCATTATACCTTACAGTTAAAACAAACAAAAAAGGACGGTATTTTTGGCAATGTAGTATCTACTATTATATTATAAATGCAAAAATGCGTTTTTTGGTGTGTCGTTCTTTCGCGTAGGATCGGTCGCATCTAGAGATTAATTTATGGACCGGAGAATGACATAGGCTACTTTTTATGTTGTTTGGAATAGGGGTGAAACCGCAGGGCGATAGTAAATGACAATTTAATCCTTTAAAAAAATACTGAAAGTACCAGGATATTAGAAATCCGATCGAAAATCTTAATCAAATAATACAGCTAACCGGTAACGTTACGAGTGACGTTCCCTCCCTCCACAAACGAATTCCCGCCATAAATGTTTAATCTGAGGTTATCAGCTATAGTTCAATCAATTGCTGTTATTTATCATTAGTTGTGGTTGGTTATACCTAAGATGGCTTTATAAATACTACAGTTTTCCTTATGGAAAAACCACTACTGCATGCTTAGCTTGGTTGGTACTTAGTCATATCATCACTTAATCATTAGTGAAATTGTGTATTTGGGTTAAAAAACGGCTATGTACGAATTTCAGTTGCACGTGTAGGGTTCCGTTTCTAAAAATTTTTTTCACCCGCGTTCCCGTGACAAAAAGTACCTAGCCTTTTAGAATTTGGCTATCAAAGGCAAAGATAATTTTTCAAATCAAACTAATAGTTCCTGATATTAGCGCATTCAAACAAAATCTTTAGCTTAATAATATTACTACAGACTAGTTATCCCGTGCGGTTTCACCCGCATTCCCGAGAGATCTTGTGTTTCCCCGGGATAAAAGTAGCCTATAGCCTTTCTCGATAAATGGGCTATCCGACATTGAAAGAATTTTTCAAATCGAACCAGTAGTTCCTGAGATTAGCGCGTTCAAACAAACAAACAAACTCTTCAGCTTTATAATATTAGTATAGATTACGTCTTAAATGTCAACGTAGTAAGAAATCGGACTGCCGGACGGTAAAATTCCTTGTAGTGCACAACGACCTTAGGGGAGGCCTTTGTCCAGCAGTGTATGTCTTGAGGCTGAAATGATGATGATAGATGTTTGAATAAAAAGCACCGCAAGTCCTGTGACAATCTGATAGCAGAATATCTAATGCTCAGGTATATAGTCCAATTGGAACCCTTCGGTTACGGAACCCTAAAAACCGGCCAAGTGAAAGTACGGCACGCACAGATATATATTTAAAAAGATTGTTTATTTTAAATGTGAGCGGAATCCTACTGGAGTTGTCAGAATTTTGAAAGACGCATTTAATTTTTTTTAATTAACTTTTTTTTACGTCTTTTAGTATTAAGTAAGTAGTCATAGAGTCACCAGGCAACTTCACTATTGTTTCGATTTAATTTTTGTCCGTAATACGGACGGCGGAGAGCGGGGTATACCCCACCCCACACGCATTCGCCGTACGCTTTTGCTCGTTTTTGATTGAGCGGCAGTTTTTGTTTGTAAGTATCAAGTTTGAGTTTATTTAATTTTTCCTAATGACACCTCAAAGACAATATTAGAATTAAAAAAAATAGGATAATAATATTTATAGTATACTACAAAATACTATTAACAGTTATAACATAAGTTATTTTATTAACTTTCTTATAAGAATAAAGCATATTTTTTGCAACAAATGTACGTTCATTTACGCATAAACAGTCCATACAGAACCTTAGTAAAACCCCTGGGTTTTAGAAGAAAATATATGAAAAAAAAAAACTCGACGTCGCGTGTTACGGGAACCTAACATGCCGTGTACGTCAGTTACTTACGAGGACTGTCTGAACCACACACAGGTCTGATCATACATAGTTAAGTTACGCTTGAAAAAAAATAGCTTTGCATCGCGCAGTCAGGCAAAAATAAAGCATAGCAAAACAACCAAACCGAATTAAAAAAACAAAATGTTTTTCTTTTACTACAAATCAATTATCACCATAACTGATGCTACATGGTTTGGTTATATTAGGAACAAATATAATAATAATAACTAGCTGTCCCCCGCAGTTTCACCCGCTTTCCCGAGAAAAAAAAGTTGCCCATGTCCTTTTCCATACCATAGGCTATCTGCGTACCAAATTTCATGGCGATCGGTTCAGCGGTTTAGGCGTGATAAGGTAAAAATCGAACAAGTCAACTCACATTCGCATTTTTAATATTAGTTACGATAGTTAGGATGAGCTCAAAGTCACTATTATTTATGAAACGGGAACGGGCTATGCTCAGAATTTGTCTACGTAACAGAGTCCGAAATGAGGAAATGTAAAATAATGTAAATTAATAAATGTTACGGACATGGCTCGTGAAAACACCTGGCCACATTGATCAAAATGTCGATAACCGATGGGGGAGAAAGGTTCTCGAGTGGCCCAAAAGCGTCGAGTGGGTTGTGTTTAAGTGATGATGTACCCGAAAGTGATAAACAAACAAAGCTGAGCAGGGAACTGACTGGCGACAAATTTTCTTGTTGATGTTGGTAGAGCCCAGTGAGTTCATAGATTCTATCTTACGAAGTCCGTTTTCTTTTAATGAGTGTATCCCTAATCACGACACTGAGTTTCATCGCCCCGCAACATGGTAACCTACCATAACACCAACTGAGCTATTTAAAATTAGTTAAATTAACCGCCATCAATAATTATCGATATTAATTTTATCGATATAGTAAATCAATAAAAAAAAAACTAAAGCTTACCCAGTATCACAACGAATATGAGACCGTAAAACATATTTAGTGTTCTATTAAAAAAAAAACTGTAATAAATAATAAAAAATAAAAAACACAAAATTGATTTAACGTCACTTTAGCTAAAACTTAAATAAATAGCACATCACTCAAACTGAAACGAAACAAAAGTGGTGTGTATATTTAAAAAATAGGTTTTATAACTAAAAAACAATTGGTTAAATTATACGCATCGCGGAAAACCTGTACACCGCGCTTTGAAGAGTGTGGTGGTACCAGTTCAAATAAATATTTTCCCATATGATAACATAGTGTCAATGATTTAGCTATTGACACTATATTGCGTCTGTAGGGGCACTACAAGTATACTCAACTCTGTTCTATAAAATGAGTCAACCTACTCTGATATGACCCTATTACCATATTAAAGCTGAAGTAAGACGGATAGCTATTTATGGTATCAATGTAACACTTAAATCAATGCAGAGAACAAAGATAATTACCTAACAATAAACAGCTCATAAACTTCTCGAGTATATTGGCTTATTGGCTTCTTCGTGACATTCTCCTTTACCAAAAAACCAGTGGTGAATCTGTACGTTTACCCACACCTTGGGAAAAAATTCAAAATTGGCAACATCGTATTGATGACCGCGAAACGGGTTATTTGAGGTTACAAACCAGATAAGCTGATTGAGATGAATAGGTAAATATTGCCCCCAGACAGCGGGTAAGTTGTTTTGCTATTGATTAGGATTGTTTCAAATATAGTTAATTTTAGTGTTTATCAAATAAAGACAAGGCTATCGGTGCAGGAAATTATCGCGGGAAAACCTGTATATAATCCTGGGAATGCTTATAAAACATGTGTAGTAAATGTTCGCGTGGAGGATTAGGGACTTTACCTTTTACCAAGTGTGAATTCCCAGTACGGGATACCTTAGGCAGCTTAGTTGACGTTACTGATTTGATTATATTTCAATTTGTAATAATTAAGATTATTGAACATTAAGTTTAATAATATAGATAGATCCAATATTGTTCCTGGGAGGAAGTGTCCATTTTTTTCGGATAGGTAAGGGATTGATTAACTGAGTTTCGCGAAAATTTGTGAAAAATTAGAGCCGCCCGTCAACACAGCAATTTACGGCACAACTAAGTTATCGTCGCCTGAAAGATAAAACACGGGTACCTATGAAAATTTATAAAACGGACTTAATATATACTTAAAATTAATATCTCTATGTTTTTATGTTCTGTAAAATTTGTAAATAAAAATGGATGACTAAGTTGGCGCAACTAACGGTATTTTTACCGTAAATACCTTTATTATATTGTGTTCCACTTATACTTCGAAATCCAGGAAATTCTGATACGGTTTAGCCATATAAGCAAATAGGTAAGTCATGCTAAAACCGCTAAAACCCACTGAAATACCAGCATATAGAATCATCCCTCATAACGCTTTACGATTTCAACCCGGTAATGTGCACTGAATTTTTTTTTCTATGAATTACAAATAATAATATGGTTTTTTTGTGAATATTTTTTTAATGAACCATAGACATTTATTTTTGACATGCTTTACGCTGCTTACAACGGCTTCAGTTCGTCAGCTGAAAGTAACTATCTAAGTACTTACTGTAGATTAGTACAGGGGTAATTTTATTGGGAACAGTCACACCAACTCTTATTGGGATTCTAGAAAGCCCGAACAGGTGGTTTACTCCGATTCACGATAGTCTGATCATCGTTTAAAGATAAAAGATTTATTTCCAAGAATATGTTCCATCCGTACTAACGAGTTTTTCTCTATACCTAAGTGTCGCACTAATGCTGGTAAACGATCCCCAATGCATAGGATAGTACAGACCTACAATAAAACATTTGCCAATATCGATTTATTTAACACCCGACCTGGTACTTTCAGGAAATTGATTATAGAGAGACTAAAGGCCAATACTGTGACTAACACTAATATTTAATTTAATAAAATACTTGTATATGTGTATGTATGTATGAGTATGTGTGTATGGATATGTGTTTGTAAGGATGTGTATGTGTATGTAGGGATGTGTATATGTATGTATATTTTGTATGTGTATGTATATGCTTACAATGCGTACTTTTTCTCTTATCTTATTATATATATATATTCTTTTTTTTCATTTTTGTTTTCCATTGATAGGTTAATACGACCACATGTTTAGTAAGCTGTTAGATAACGGGGTTGACTACACACTTGTTAATATTTTAAGCATCTAATATTGTAAACATTTGTATTTTAGTGTGTAGTTGTTTGTTGTCTCTAATAAAAATAAATAAATAAATGTTTTCAATATTAACCAAAAGAATTCTACAAAATATATTCTATCGTCCGTTTTGGTGCAATTCTATTGGTAGGTAGGTAATTAGGCCTAAAATTAGTTCCTTCTAGACTTTGTGTGCTTGCGACCTTCGGCCCAGTTACCGTAGTGGGACAGCAACATATATATGTATATAATAGATTGAGATTGAGCCAATGTCCAATGGGCCTATGTCCAGCAGTGGACGTCAAGTGGCTGAGATGACGATGATGAAAATTGAAAAAAAAAAAGTTTTCACTTTTGTCGGCTCTCCCGGAATGCAATTTTTTTTTTTAAATGTAGTGTCTTACTCCTGGGTGTGATAGAGAGTCCTCCTAAGAGTCTAAAATATCTTCGACCGACGTGAGTTGCCAGTTTGATCCTATTATTTTTAGATATTATTAACTAGCTTTCCACTCCACTGCGGTTTTAACCGCGTTCCCATTAGAGATAAAAAATATTCTGGGACATTATTTCTCACACACGGTCATCTGACCCCAAACAAAGCAGAGCATGTGCTATGGAAGCCAGATAACTGATATACTACATAATACTACTTTTTTTTTTTTTTGGCAGGAACAGAAGGTGGTGGGTCCAGGGGACCTTCTCCCACCCTTACGCGGACTTTGCGGCGAGCGCTGAGGGCTCTTAACCGCTACATAAAACTAAAATAAATTTAGGGCAACGGTAGCCTGAGGGTGCCCCCTGTGGGGCTCGACCTCGGCTCAGGACGTTGCCTGGAGAATATGTGGGAGGACTTAGCATACAAATATATTATTTGGGGATAGGTCGGATTGCTAATGATATGCAGCTCGGGCCGCTTAAACGGGACGAGACTGAGAGGGACGTCGCGACGGTCCTCGCCGGCGAGGACGAAATGTTGGTTGACGGTTGCGCATTTGTATCTGTTTTCGGGCTTCGTCAGCCTCGATTTGTGCTAGGGCGATGGCATCGTCTGGTTCGCTGAGGGCGAACCTAGGCCTACGGATGCGGGAGATAAGGGACGGGGTGTAAGTGATGGTTTTGACTATTAAGGGATTCGCGTGATGTGCTGCGGCTTCAAAATATCTGCGTGAGGCGCGTTTCATAAATTGTTTGATTGTAGGGAGACCTAAGTCAAGGTGGAGGTTTTCATTGCGCATGTACCAAGGGGCGCCCATGGCTTTGCGCATGAATCTATTCTGAATCACCTGAAGGGTGTGGAGGTGTTTTGGAGCAGCGTGAGCGAACACGGTACTCGCATACGTCATGACGGGACGGATACACGCGGTATAGAGTCTAATCTTGCTTTTTAGGGCAAGTTTAGACCGGGCGTTAATTAGAAAGTGGAGTCGTCCTGCCACAAAGGAGGCGCGCGCGCGGACCTTCTTTATGTGTGCAGCGAAGGATAGGCGATCATCGAGGGTCACACCGAGATATTTGGCTTGCCTCTCCCAAGGGATCGGCTCGCCGAATAAAGTGACTGGCTTGGGAGCGGGAGGGCGTCTTTTTCGGTCAGTTCTATAAAAGAGAACCGCCTGACTTTTGGAGGGGTCATAATACTACTTTTCTTTTGTTAATTTATACTTATATACTCAGGACAAACAGACATGTTCAGGCACACAAATGTCTGTTCTGAGTGGGAATCTAACCCACGACCTGTGGCGTGATAGATAGGGTATCTTACCAACCACGCTAACCGGCCAACAAAAGCCTATTTCACTTTATGACCCAAAAAATATCTTCATGAAAAAAATCACGTGGATCCGTTACTGCTTGAAAGAATGGCAAACCAACAAATACACTTTGGCATTTGTTATAATTACATACTAGTTTTCCGCCACGTGGTTTAACCCCGCTGTAGTTATCCTATTTTATCCCCTTATGAGTTGAATTTCGGAAAATCCTACGTTACAAAAGGAACAAATCCTCCTAATTTCGTGTTTAGGACCTTCGGTTTATGTTCTGCATTGATAATCACCTGTCAGACAATCAGTAAAAATATAAAAATAAAAAAGCGTTTTATTTCTTACAGAATTTTGGTTTACAAAGTAGTTTTGATAGTATCATAAAAAACAAAAAAAAAATGTCAGTCAGTAAGGACTTCTTTTATACATTTAGTAGGGATAATTAAAAGCAAACTTTCGACTAGTGCAATAAGCAACTCAAAATTAGTAGATATCGTATAAATTGAGGGTAGCAGAGGAGTGAATGGATAAATAGATAAATCATTATAACAAAAAAAAACCTTCTATAATGTGATAGTTTGTATTTTTGAATATTTGTGACTCAATCATGCATAAATGGCTCAACGGATTTGAATGAAACTTGGCACATAGATAGATCATACCCCGGAATAACATATAGAATACTTTTTATCTCGAAAAACATAAGATCCTTCGAGAACTCAGGTAAAACTGCGTGACGAAAGCTAGTAAACTTATAAAAGTAATATTTTTTGTCACTTTATATGGGCTTGTGTGTTGGCCACAATCTCATGGTAAGTGATGATGCGGCCGAAGGTGGTAAGCACACAAATCCTAAAAGGAACTACGTACCTGACAAGTTGTTCTTCGGGTACGATGACTAAGTAATTCATTCAATGAATAATATTACCTATTCCGTCCTTTAACCCGAAAGAAAAGTAGTAGATAAATAAGTGTAAATCTTGAAACCAAAGTTAGCTGACAAATATATAAAAGCAAATCCCCACCGGCAACGGGAACAGGGTCTTAGTTACCGGTGATAAAGGCTCCAGGGTGAGGAACTTCCTCAATATGCAAGCCGTTTTCAGGAGCACTGCGTTTTGAACCTGGCCTTCGATTCAGCCGCCTATCGCGAGCCTATTGAGGTGTTTGAGCATCTTGGCTATTAGGCCATGGGTAGAAACAATTATCAGAAATATTTACTTTCTTTATCTTTCTCAGCTTTCACGTGTTATTAGTTTTTACATTAATGTTATTGGTGGCTTTTTTTTTTGCAAAGTTCATTCAACAATGTCTAAAATTAGCAGGACCATCTATTAATATAATACAAGAGCGCACACTCCAAATCTCTAGTTTACTAATAGTGATTGTGAACCCAAGGTACAACACAAACGCTAGAATGGAGACCCAGTAATGGGGGCTATCGCGTGTGAATTTTCCGCTAGAGGCGCTAGTGTAGCGTGAGGTCTTCGGAATGTCAAACTTCACTGTTTCTGGGTGGGCTACGTTTTATTTCTAATTAGAATAATGTTGTGAATATTTTGCAATACCTGCTATTAATTATGGCAAATATGAGTCACGGCTCAATTAATGGCAGTGCTTTGAGACAGTTTTTTCTTTCGGAAACTTTTACCTACTTTTATTTTCGAACAAAACGTACGAACTACGTAAAACTGAGGCATGCTCGATATATTTACGGTACGGTTTAAGGTATTAAATATGATTTAAATGTAAACATGGTTTTCATGTCCGTAATAACAAACTTTTATAGGACCTATAACCTATAACCTTACTCGACAGTGGCGCCAACTGGTGAGCACAAAAACGATAGCCCCCATTGTTATATTCATCATCATACCTTCAACAACAAAAAAAATAAAAGTTATCAATAGGGTATTTGCCTGTATTCAAAATAAATTATCTAACACTAACCAATGTATAAAACATCTAAAAAAAAAAGGAAACTACGATTATTTTATTAAATTTATCCTTATTATGATTTTTAATTACGAATCTAACCATAAAGAGTATGCTATATAATTATGACGTCACATGCTTGTATTTCATATAAAACTCCATATTAACCTATCGTTTTAACATTTCATAAAAAGTTGCTGATTTGAATGTCAGTCAAATACCCTATTATGTGCACCTTCAAGTCAATAGGCAATGATGCAAAATTGAATTGCAAGATTTGTCCTGAATAAAAAAGTGAAGTTAAATAAAAGGTTGTAAATATAAAAATGACATTCTCGTTTTATAAAGTGACGATGGTAAGTACACAAAATTTATTCATACTTCCATCATGGAACAAACTCTATTGAAATTCGAATCCACAAACATCAATGCGGAATTCGATCTATTCAAATAATTTCAAACGCCATAGACAATTACAATATTATCATAGGTAATGAATTTCCTTGATCGTTTTCCGTGATATTTCTTGGATTTATCAATCCACCATACAAAGAGTAAAGTTAAGATCGAATACAGATCGGTACAGTCGGAGGGAGGCATCCCCCTGCACCGATTCATTTAAATACCGAGCATTCCGGACACACAGGGACGTATTTAGGTATTTGGTAGGCTACTTAATAGTACCAGCCTGGCTGGCTACCACTCTCAAGTTAAAAATCTATTGCTCAACACTTCCCAGTGTAAGTGTTCGGCAGATGTACTTGGGATCCAGTTCATTCTTGGCTTATGTGCTAACCACCTCCGGCCACATCATCACGTATCGTGGTGAAATTGTGGTCAAAAACAAGCCTAATAAAGAAAAAATAATATATATTTGCTCAAACAATCGACTTTTCTGTCTCTAATTTATATTATTAATGTCTAAAGTCAAGTAATTACTTGATCTTAGATGTGATCCTTTGGTCCGCACTAGGGATTTTGGTGCATCAATCCCCCGTCACCTAAATCCATTCCTGTCCTAAAAGAGACAGAAATTTATAACAATTGTAATGTAGGGTAGCGAGTGGCGCCCCCTAGCGGCACTTTATACCGATCGGAGATTAGCTCGCTCGTTATTTTATATTGCCAAGTGGATGAACAAGTTGAGAATTACACTTGTGCTTAGTGGGGGCTTTAGTTTAGTATCTCCTTCTATGTGGAGCTTATCTGGAGTAACTCGTCGGCCTAATGCTCATTAAAAAAAGTTTCTAAAAAAGTCGGCCCAAGGCAGCCAGAATTTCAACCAAAAAATGGACTATACCTCACACCTCTCTATTCTCTAACTTCATTAAGAATCATTATTTTATATCAATTTGAAATAATCAGAATTGTATGGAACTATGAACATTAAATATTGCATTCAGATTATGAGTTCCAGTATTCCGATTGTCTATGGCCGGTCTAGTCTATTATTTAATTTCAAAATATTTTTTTCTATGTAGTCGGCTCAATGCTGAACGCATCTGATATTCTTATCTCCAAAGATGAATAATTTATAGTTTCTGTACAATAATTACTATTTATATCTATGCAAAAACAATTTTTTTTTTACTACTTAATTAATAACAAAATTTTACACATACGCAATAACTACATAATAATTCTTCATAATTTTATTAATTAAAAAGATAATGTTATACTTTATAATAAATTATGTGTGCTACTTATCAATAGTTAAATATATTTTTTGTCATTCTGTTTTCAAACACAACTTTATGTCCCCTCGATGACTCGATGCAGGTGGTCCATTCATGTCACCCTCCCCTATTTTATGACATTAAACCATTGACAAACATATTTTTATTTATTTATTTGGTGTTCTTACTTTAAATACGCCGATGAGTGATAGCAATAAAATAATAATTTGCTTTATAAGTTCATATCTACGCTACGTAATTTAAGTTTTTAGAGGCCCATGTCAGATTCTTGACTGGAACTTAGGCAAAATAAGAGATCGGAGTGAATGTACATAGTTGGTACTTACTAAAATACTCTGTGTTGAACAACCTTTTCTATTTAATTAAACATATAATGGAAAAAAGCCAAAAAAAAAAATATATATAAAATGTAACTTTGCTTGTTAAGTTTCTTGCCGGTTCTTCTCAGTTGAAGGCGACTTCCGAATCGGTGGTAACTTCAGTAGTTTCGACGTTCATAAGTGCCCTTCTAGGGCCTAAACTGACTTTGACTTTATGAAGAAATCTTTATATTTTTGCAGTTGTTTAGAAATATTAATAGGTACACGTAACATAAAGAATTTTCAAATAAAGCCGCCCCCACACGATTAAACGTAGCCATGTTTTAATTTACAACATAGTTATTGCAAAGTTAACATCAAACGTTTTGGCGATGTAATAATTTGGTAAAGCGGCCTTTGATCTCGACGCATTCATAATAAAAATATTCAATAACATCGGTATGGGCGCGGTAAAGCATACCGGAGTGGAGTTGCTACAGCAAAAAAATATATTTTTGCCATAAATAAAATTATGAGAAGTTATTGGAAAGGTTGTTATTTTTTTTAATTGGTTTGAATTATGTGAATGATTGTTCGTAGTGATACCTACCTATTTAAATTTGGTTTTGATGGTACCTACGGTGATTAAGGGGCTCTTACTATGTAGGTACTTATGACAGTAGGATTTCGTGATTTTATACTTTTTATCAGGTCACACTTACTTACTGCAAAATAATAATAAAAATGCCCACAAATTATTATTTTACCACAACATGTTTATTTTTTGCGATGGCAGCACTAGGGCGCGGGAAGCGGGGAGCATAACGCGGGTAATTATTACATTCCGCGGCTGCCGTACTGTATTCACTCGCAAAAATATGATTTGTTGCGGATAGCGGTAGGTAGCATAGAGGTATGAACAAGGGTAGAGATATAATGTGGAGTTTTGGTTTGTGATTATTTTATAATATTCATTGATTTAAATAATTTAAAACTTAAATAACTGTATTGGGAACCATAGATAGCTGTTCATTTTAGACGTTTATTGGCATACCACCCTTACAGGAAACACTGAATGAGATGTACGCATTTCAAATCGCTAACGATAACATCTGCCAAAACTGGCATGGAAGAGATAGTTCTAAATACAAAATCAGAAACTATCGCACAACACTTACCTACCTACCCTAAACAACTTATAACGGCGCACACGTTGACTTTTTTTAAACATTATAAGACATAAGTAATGCAGTTTTGACAAATTAGGTGCTATGAAGTAAAACCCACAGAGGTCCATCTAGTAAACGTATGACTCTTACTGGCAGGGCCACCATCACGAATTCTAATTTTAAAAGTTATGATGGTTTTTAGGTAGCCCTGTCAGTATATTAGTATTGTGAGTAAAGTTACACATCTCATGGTTGCAGTGTTGCCACCATAATTACGGGTTTACTATGCCGCGATGCCGCATCCAAATACACAGATGATCGGTGTCGTCTCATTTACTGCCTCTCGTCGTATTTCGGTTAATGCCGCCGCCCATTTTGTCAGCTTTGATTAATTATTATGTTGTTTGCCGAATTAATAACGCAAAACCGCGTAATTGGTTTAGATGGATATAGGTCTACGGTATAGGTAGGTACGCTTTTATTAATGACACTCGAGTTTTGTGACACCAATCAGTGCCTTGTTGAGGCACCTACCAAACGTGATGCTCAGTGCCAAAGTTATCAATACAGATTTATAGCGCAGTATCCGATTTTTCTAGAAAGAATCCATCCAAGCAGAAATAAAAGACTAGTAATAGATGAAATTTATTATCATAAAAGTCACAGGCACAATATTAAAATCAGATTGAACCGCCCATTTAGCTAATAAAAACTAAATATGCGTTCGAAATTCGTATTCAAAAGCTGTCACTGCACACTTGCGCGGCTTGTGCCATAGACAAAATACTTAATTGTTTTTCGGACGCGTGCTGGCACTTGAACAACATGTTTTAGCCCATTATTGGTAGACGGTGATGTGAATGGAGGGTGGGAAGGGGGGACACGGTGGCGAGTGCCTACAATGGATGACAAATTGGCCGTTGACAAAGGAATAAGGTTTATTGGGCGACGTTATGAGGGTACTTCGCGAGTTTGTGGAATAGTGAAAGATGTTGAGTAGGTACCTATATATAGATCTTAAATAATGATTTTATGTCTTTAAGAAGAGTAGCATAAGATAATGTGTCTCATTTCTATCACGAAGTACCGATATTCCGTTAGCTGCACTTGCAATCGATTCCCTCCTATTAGCATTGTAGTTTCAGATCAATAAGTAGGTTTTTTTATTGGTATTTGTGAATGACGTGGCTCAAATGGTAAAGCACATAAAACCTATAATAAAGGAATACTGACTGACCCTCAAGTGCAGCTGCCGAAAAACGATATTTTAAAATTTAATGAATAATAAAAATTTGTCGTCTCCAGGATTCCCTGTTCCAGCCATGATTCAGTAGGTACGCGGCACATAATGAGATAGTGAGGTATGCCACACTGTGTTATATCCACCGTTATTGCACCGTTACAACCGTTATGTATTACATAATCAGCTCTAATCTAATATGATAGAGGTAAATTGATAAATTAACCATTAAATTTGTGGTCTTTTCAATGTCGTTTTATAAGTACAATTATTATACATTATACACGTACCGATTAATCTTACTACTTATTAAGTAAACGGATTTGGATGAAATATAAATGTTTTTCAGCTTTATAATATTAGTATAGATAGGTGGCAAAAGCTTAGTGGTGGATTTTGGCCTAAGTAGGTAAGTACTCAAGGCTAGAATGAAACTGGGCATCAAGTGCACCTGCCGAAACGCACAGGTAGGTGCTTGGTGAGATTTCAGATGTAAGGATGATAGTCAGCCAGACGGGTGATGTAATGATTTCTTCACCTTATTGTAGGTTTCTAACCCGCGACATCACTTTATATAAATGCAAACTTTAAATTAAAAGTATAAATAATCATAGACACGAGAAAAGTAAACTATAAACACAATAAAATGGCAATAAAGTCCTATGTTAGGGTTGCCACGTCAGTTCCACCGATTTAGCCACTTAATATATGATCCGGGATATTAGGAGGAAAGGAATTTTAATCACCATCCTCGGGATAGCCCTGGCTAGACGGGTGGGTTGACACTATTATTTGATAGGGCTGTCGAAACCAGTGACGGATAAAAATGCTTTACTTTGTCGATTTTATATGTATGCAATAGCGACTATACTTAAAATTATCTATTATGTAAGTACTTACTATCTTCGTACCACGTGACATCGACAAATTTGGACAGTTTTTTTGGATAATCTAAATTTTCGTTTTTTTATTTTGTTTACCGCGATCCAGATCCACTGTTAACAAAACAAAAAAAAAAACTGTCGAGCCATTTTCAGTTTTTGCGATAGATACTAAAAGTTCTATCCGGGAGATTTATTACAGTATATTTAAGTTATTTTCTTACAGAAGTTCAATTTTACTCTAACAAAATAATGAAAAGTTTTCGCAGTAGCGCTAACAAATCCAGCATAGGTTTTGTGTTATTTTTTTTTTAACAATATCAGTGCAGTGACAACCATAACAATACTCGAGGGGTGGCACTCAAACGATCAAAAAGCGCATCATCCGCTTGCGGGTCTCGCCCCTCGTACAATTTTATACACTTTTTGTCATGATGCTCGCTCACCCTCCAACTCGCTTTTATTAATACCACGATAATGAAACACAGACAGGTTTCATATTGTTTGTCTGTTTGTAGTATTTGGTGTTGGTTTGTACCTTTTAATTATTTTATAGATTATACACGTTGTTTTGCAAAGGCTAAGCCCTAGAGCCATAATAGGGTATTTGACTGACATTCAAATCAGCAACTTTTTATGAAATGTCAAAACGATAGGGTTATATGGAGTTTTGTATGAAATACAAGCATGTGACGTCATAATTATATAGCATACTCATGGTTAGATTGGTCATTAAAAATCATAATAAGGATAAATTTAATAAATTAATCGTGGTTTCCCCTTTTTTTTTAGATGTTTTATACATTGGTTAGTGTTGGATAATTTATTTTGAATACAGGCAAATATCCTATAACACTAACAGATAGACAGACAGAGATAGAAGGATGAAATTCTATATTTATCTAAACTTTTGTATTTTCATTAATATTGTCAGTTTTTTTCCATGTATTTTTATTTTTCTTTTGGTGTCTTATTTTTATTTTTTTTAATTGTAATTCCAAATTATGTTTCTTTAAGTTATTTCTTTATGTGTGCGTCTATTTCCCGTAAATAAATGTATTTTCTTTCTTTCAAGTTCAATAAATCTTCTTCACGTATAAGCATCTGATCCCAAACTAAGCAGAGAAAACCAGAGGACTGATAAAGGTACTACTTGTTTGCATTTTCATCCTACACTAATATTATAAAGAGTTTTTTTATTGAATGAACTCAAAAACTAATGGACCGATTCGAAAAATCATTCACCAAGAATGCTATATAATCACTGAGTAACATAGGCTATATTTTATTAGGTTACATTTGGGATCCCTACGAAAACTCTGATAATGTTACCCATGGTGAAAAAAAATCCTATAAAATTCCTTACATCGCGTGCGCTGAGTACCAAAACTATTGATGATAGAATAAAATAATGTACTGCTATTATGTCCAACTATTTAGTTATACCATTATATATATATAAAAGAGATAGTATGTATGTATGTTCCTTATAGACTCCGAAACCGCTGAACCGATCGCGATGAAATTTTCAGACAATCTTCATATTAGCCCCGCGGGTAATCCTGTGAGGTTTGGTGGCGATCGGAGCACTCGGGACCGCGGGTGAAACCGCGGGGCGGAAGCTAGTATATTATAACTGTTAGAAACGCGGTAGAAACTAGACCACGTTATTCGTACTTTGGTAATACTTATCCAAATAAATCACTTCGTATTCCAGGCTGTTTCAGTACCTGTAGATTACTTTTGAATTATTCAAATTGGATGTTCCATACAAAAGATAATCTATCGCGTTTGAAGTCACGCGAAATGCCGCTTTGTATAGGCATTCGTAATTGCTCCATTGTGTCCCAAGCGAGTGTATGGCAGCTTGGGCTTGCTACCGCCTCTCTCTCACCCCGCAAGCCCCGCACGATTGCTCTGTCTAGACGTGTCCGTTAGCCGACTGTAAGAGTTATATAGACTGTGATAATATCATGAATTTAAAAATGTTATCGAAACAACACACTAGAAAAATAAGCACTGTTTGGGTGTTTGGATCTTCGTGCGCATATAAACGGCTCAATGGATTTCTATGAAACCTGGATCATACCATGGAATAACATATAGGGTACCTTTTATCCAGGGAAAACATAAGATACCTTGGGAACGCGGGTGAAACCGCGAAACAGAAGCTAGTAATCAAATTAAAATCATCAATTCATCTTCCACCAATCTAATATTGATAATAAATCAAGAATCTTTCTAAATTTTTAATATTGCAGACATCATTCACGTCTCGCAGAGATGCAGACAGCAGACGCTTTTCATGTGAATGGAAAATACATTTCGATTCTTACACTACACTTATATACCATGGATTATATAAAAGGCTGTTCGTATAGGGACTATAAGTTATTTTAAATTATTAAATTGTTAAACATTTAATAGAAAAATTCCAATATTGTCAGACTGTCCAAAAAATATTAAATATTTGTTCATTCATTCATTCATTAATTAGCACCAAATATCCATAGTTCACAAACCACTTAATAATTTCACATTTCATTTATGGTGTCTCTTTTCGTTTCGTATAATATAATATTATATACCTTGCTGAGTTTCTTGCCGGTTCTTCTCAGTTGAAGGCGACTTCCGAACCGGTGGTAAATTCATAGTAGCTTCGACGTTCATAAATGCCCTTTTAGAGCCTAAACTGAATTTGGCTTTGACTTTTACTTTAATTAATCCTAACTAATATTATAAATGCGAATCTGGGTTTATTTGTTTGTTAGCTTTTCACGCCCAAGCCGCTGAACCGATCGCGATGAATATTTGGTACGCAGTGAGCCTATGGTATGGAGAAGGACATAGGATACCTTTTTCGCGGGAACGAGGGTGAAACTGCGGGGGACAGCTAGTATTATATGATCCTTAAATAACAAAATACTATTATCCCACTACCAACATACATATATTGAAAAAAAAAACAGTTCCCAATATTACATGTACGTTTTCCTAGCTTAGGTACCACTTACTATTGAATATTGTAAGCCTTTATTTATAATGTATATTATAATAATAAATAAATAATTCATTCATTCATACATTCATACCAAATATCCATAGTTCACAAACCACTTAATAATTTCACGGTTCACTTAATTTCACATTTCATTTATGGTGTCTCTTTTCGTTTCGTATTACCAACAAACCAACTAAATTTCCAGTCAGATTTTTGTTATGATTTTTTTTTATAATAAAATAATAGCTTAATAATATTATAAATGTGAATGTTTGGATGTTTGTTACTACTCAACTCCGTAACGGTTGAACGGATTTGGATAAAATTTGGCATACAGATACAATATATTCTGGATTAGCAATATTTCGGGAAATCATAAGATCCCTCGGGAACGCGGTCGAATCCGCAGGGCGTAAGCTAGTAAACATGTATATTAGCTTACGCCCCGTATAATAAAGAAAAAAAACCATCAGCTAACTCCAGTACGAGAATGTAAATCTCCAGAAAAGCCCTATATAGGAGAGCTGATATTCCCCCTTATTCAGACCCTGTTCGGTTGTGGTCCCTATTCGGTAGACGAACCGATTGAGTAGATACTCTACTGAATAGGATGGCTTCTATTTTTTCATTTCAGACTTCCATATGGAATGAGGCAGTCGATCGTTAAATGAATTTTGCGACTAACACAGCATCAGTGTAAATTTAACGAAATAAAATCATCCTTTCCGATCGGAATGGCAACCGAATGGGTCGCCGAATTGTTACATCAACATAATCGTAAGTTATGAGTATTATAACTCTGATCATATGTAGATATGTGGTATACCTTACCGCTTACCATCAGGTGGGCCGTAAGCTTGTTTGCCACCAAGTAGTGTAAAAAAAAAAAACCTACCCAACCCATTGTGATTGAATTTATATTTTCCACCTTTCATGGGCTATTTAGCATTTAGAGGTATGCTCCAACAGTTGCATTTAATAGCCAGTTCCTTCTAGGCATTGTGTGCTTACCACCTTCGGCCACATCGTCACTTACCATAGTGAGATTGTGGTTGACAAGTCTATACAAAGTAAATACGTTTTGATTTGAAGGCGATGATAGCTCAGTGGTAGTGACGTCGGACGCCGCGGCGAAGGTCGTGGGTTCGAATCCTACAATGAGCTTGAGCTTTCGGTGAAGGAAAACATCGTGAGGAAACCATAGCACGGTTGTAGGGTACTTTGTAGTACCCGCCTGGCTGGCTACCACCCTCGAGTTGAAAATCTGTCGCCAAACACCTATTGGTGTGTTCCGACAGCTGCACTTGAGAGCCAGTTCCTTCTAGGCTTTGTGTGCTTACCACCTTCGGCCACATCATCACTTACAATAGTGAGATTGTAGTCAAACACAAGCCTATACAAAGTAAAAAAAAATAAAAAAAATACAAAAAAATCATTTTCTGGTATTTTATAGCATGTCCAAAAACATTCTTACTCCATGCCTTTACAAGTATCGGGCACAGATTATGATATTAAATTGTTTCATGAGAGGGGGAGGGGGTAGTCAGTGGGGGTCGGGGTGTGCAAGACATACAGGTATGGACTTGGAACTGTTTTATGGGTATTTAAATAAATGCTTTAAAGGTACAGGTAAAAACCCTCAAGTTAAAATATTTATCTCCCTAACACCTGCAAGGATCGATATTGCAGCATCTACCTAAATTTTTACAAAATATTAGTTCAACACTTTTTGTTCAGGTGAAAGCTTTTTGAAAAGGTGAATGAAATTTTAACTAGACTTTATAAATGTTCTTGTCCCAATAATTTAAAAATATCACCAAGTCGAACCAAGTCCAAGTCAAATAGAACCAAGTCCACACTCCTGCAATAAAAGAAATAGTTAGACATCTGAATCCGTTCCAGCCTCAATCAAAGGCTTTGCCGACCGCAAATCACTGCGGAACCACACCCCCTAAATCTGGCCCCGCCTTTATACACGCATGCGCAAAACCCACCAATCACAACCCTCAAAACTCACCCCCCTTCAGCGGTCCAAATCTGTAATCATGCACCCTCAATTGACCGCTCTATGCGATGTCATTTTTTTCACGCCAAACCAATCGTTTGACGTCTGAGCCCCGCCCTCGTTTCGAATTTTAAATTGTACCTTTTTTAAATCATAAACCACAAGGCAATAACGTCTCGGTACTCGGTGTGTTCGCTCGTGCCATTTCATGTCACCACAACATTAGCTCTCAATTAAAGTTAATTACAACTAAAATAATAGATTCAAATAATTAACTCGACATACCTACTAAGTGCAATTCTGTGTTAAGTTCAGTGACAGAAAATGTTAAAACCCAAATCTATTTCTTATAAAGTAAATTAAAAGACACTACAATGATGGATCAGAGACAAAATCCAGCAATGTATCCGTCTAATTTAACAGAACTCCTTGCCGTGTCGGCGTACCAGCAGAATGTGGATAGACTGTCTGCAATATCCGACGGCGAAGACAAATACAACGCCGACGGGTATATCGTTAACCACTCTGATCGATTCACTGAAAATGCCGACAGATCTTCATCGCCTGTGTCGACGTTGGATGACGGCGATAGCAGTCAATCGGCATTTGGTGTCGACCTGACGGGAAAAGGAACTAATTTGGCGGGGAAATCGTTTACTATTGCCGCCATTTTGGGTCTAACGAATACGGATGAGGATGTGATGAATCTGAGCGTTCAAGAGAGGCTGCAACAGAATCAAAGACAGCTGCAGAACTATTTATACGCCGGTCACGATGTGCAACGGTTAAACGATGGATTTTGCAGGAATATGGTCGGTGTACCGACGGGGTTAAGGCAAGGTAAGATTAGAGCATCATAAGAGGTTTTGCTTTCCGACGGCTTTTCTACCACCAATTCAAAACTATTTTTAATCCGATACACTAAATAAGAAGCAAAGGTGCATTTAAATCAGCACACTTATTGTGTTGCGCTCTTACGTATCTCAGTGCTGAGGCAAATATAATTCCTGTAATTCCAAATGCAAATATATCATGATCAGTTACTTAAATTTAATGGTAGTAAACTCACTGGTTCTGAGTTCTAGGAGGCTTAAAAGGGAGCTCGAGCAATATTGCTAATGCAATTCATTTTTCCAAATTTACGGCAGATTCATCAATACCAAATCTTTTAATGAATTAAATTGTATATATGTGACTATTTGTAGTGACTATTTTACAAAAAACATATTGAAATAAGTAGGATCTGCCGAGAATTCAAAAAATGAATTGCACTAGCAATATTGCTTGAGCGGCCTTTTTAGAGGGCCTGAATTGAATATCAAAGACCAAGAATATGGTTCATACAGTTTTCCATCTGGTTTAGTTAGATCAAAGAAAATCGAACACTCCAAATACTCCACTGATAAGCTTCGCCAAGAGAAAGATTTAGAAGAAATGGAGACATCAACCAATATGTAGCAAATACATGTGGTACTAATAATTGTTCTTACTATATCCAATTTTCTTCACTGCATTTCCGATTCTAGCAACCGTAGTTTCAATTTCAGTCACTAGAATAATATTAACTGAGAAATTGACGGGGAAGAAATGTTATCATAAAACAAATATAAATTAAGTATGTACCAAAAAATTGCGAGTCCCAGGTCAAAAGAAGCCCAGGACCATTTTTTTATGGAATTTCATTGGGCCTATTTTTCGCTATGAATTTATAAATATAAAATTAACTTGCGTTTGTCCAGCCTTGCTCAGAGGTGCCAACCAAAGAAATCATAAGTTCTCTAGAAAGACTAACACCACAGTTGACTAGATTAATAATATAAATACGACGCTCTTTCCTTTTGTTAATTAATAGAAAATTTATAATGACATCATACTAACTGTACGAACTGTATTATTATGTAGATAGAATATACGTTTTATTAAACTTATCCTAAAGGGGGGGATTAAACTGTAATCTGCTGTTAACATGGAGGCCTGAAGGGTCGGACCCTCCGTCGGTTATATTAAAAGTTAAATTAGGCCGAGACGTTACTGTTTTATTTTATTAATCCTATTACACCGTATTAACTGCGCAATGATACACTTTAATTTATCTAATAATTTGTACGTTTGATCTAAACTAACAGGTGTTTAGAGGGCATGTATTTTGACATCGCAAAAAGTCAGACAGAAATTTAGATAGCGGATATATTTTTAAAACAGTAATGTGCGGTTGGGGCTTCCCCACCAGGAACAAAGTTTAATACCTATACCGTTTTTGCCTATACTAATATAATAAAGGAATAAAGTTTTTTTGTTTAAAGGCGCTAATCTTTGGAACTATCAGTCGGATTTGAGAAAATATTTTTGCATTTGATAGCCCGATTCTTGAGCAAGGACTATATTTTATCCCGGGAACGCATGTGAAACCGCATTAGTGCGTTCAAACAAACAAAATAGTCTTCAGCTTTATTATAATTAGTTTTTTTTTTTTGAGTTTTTTCTTTTTGCTTGTGAATTTTAATTGACACACACAACCTATATAACGCTTTTTAGTATAGAGAGTTATAGATATACTTAGATAATTAATAATATGACCGTTGCACAGACAGCCCGCGTCCAGAGATGAGGCCACAAGTTGGACAAATGAAGCCAAGGAATCACAACATATCGTGTAATAACAGGTGAGTAACCAATCTATACTAATATTATAAAGATTTGTATGTAAGTATGTTTGTAACGAATTGGCACAAAAAGTACTGAACCGATTTTAATAATTCTTTCACCGTTAGAAAGCTACATCTTCACCGAGCAACATAGGCTATATTTTATCCGGGAAACGCGGGTGCAACCGCGCGGTAAAGCTATTATATATTGTCACTTTAGCACAGTGGTTCTTAACCATTTAGTGATGAGGGACCAAACAACTTTCTTTCTTGCCATGGCCCACCAACTGGTTAGAGAGTTAGAGGTAAACATACAGTAAATGTAAATGTGCTGTTATTGAAAAAAAAAATATACGATAGTTAGATTATAAAAAATATAAAAATATAACCTTGCTGAGTTTCTTGCCGGTTCTACTCATTTGAAGGCGACTTCCGAATCGGTGGTAACTTCAGTAAATTCAACCTTCATAAGTGCCCTCCTAGGGCCTAACTAAACTGAATAAATGGCTTTGACTTTGACTTTGAAACGAATAATGGTTTGTTCTATCTATAAATAAAACACGCATACTTGTTCAAAGCCAACAGTATTTAATTTTTTTTTCGATTTCATATATTTCGGATGGTTTTGCGGGGACCACTTGAGTATTTTTTGGGATCAGCAGTGGTCCGTGGAACACTGGTTAAGTATGTTTAGTATGTTTTGCTTTCTGGGGGGCTAAAAAAAAAGCTCGAGCAATATTAATTATAGTTTTAAAGTTACAGATCATTTTTTTTTAGAATTAAAAACCTATTAAAACCTGTTCTGTCACCTGTTCGAAGTTATTATTTTTTTATCTCTTAAGCTAGGTAGAGTTTCTAGATTTCAAATGACACTACTTTGAAAAAAAATAAACTAAGAAAAAACCAAAACATGCGGTTTTCATTTAAAAAAATTAAAACGCCTTGATTTTTGGGATAGCTAACATTTAGTTTGATCAAGATAAAAAACACATTATACCTAAGTATTATAATTGTATTTAGATAATACCACTTTTTTTACTATCAGTTCTGGAAGAAGTAAGCGGATACGAACGATCTTCACTCCGGAACAGCTTGAGAGACTCGAAGCTGAGTTTGAGCGGCAGCAGTACATGGTGGGACCCGAGAGACTGTACCTAGCACATGCACTGCAACTTACTGAGGCACAGGTAAAGTCACTTTGAACTCCTCACATAATACAGCATCTTATGGAAATATCAATTAAAACATTCTTATAAATACTTATAACAATATGCTATGGAATCCAAATCTGAGATCAGGTATTTTACCTCTTAATGCATAATTTAAGCCTTCCATGATTTTGTAATATTTTTATAAACGCCTGATTTATTATTGAGAGCAATTTATTACCGTCAATATCATACATCGACTCTGCTTTTTTTTTATTGTTTTTCTTTTTTATTGTAACGCCTGCCAAGGCCTTTTTCTGATTTCGAAAAGAAATAAAAAATCCTAGATTTCTTTATTTTATTTTATTAAAAATATTAGGTAGCTTTTTACCAAAATCTAGGTCTTGAAATGTGTATCTTTTTTCAGGTGAAAGTATGGTTCCAGAACCGGCGTATAAAATGGCGGAAGCACCACCTGGAGGTGACGCAGCAAAGACTGGCAGTTCTACAGCGGCATAGGCCCGATGAGCGCGACGATGACATTTAAGTGAATATGAAATTATGTGAAACGTGAAATTAAGTGAAATGTGAAATTAAGTGTAACGTGAAATTAAGTCACCAGTGAACTTCTGTCAGAATGTGAAGTGGGCTGTGTTAATTTATTTTTATGTAAACGATTTATAAACGTATATTTTGGGATTCCATCACTTCTTCCGTGGTAAATTGTTTTTTTTTTTCAATAATACAAATAATGGAAAAATATAATTTTAGCTCAAATCTCAATGTTAGAAGACAAAATGATCCTTACGAAATATTATTTCCTCAAATACCTGTAAAAATTAACAATATAATATATATATTTCCTACCTATTTATCATCAATACTAGGCTACATATATTTTAGTATTTAAGTGTAAATTGGCAAACTAAACTAAATTATCTAGTCATTTTAAATGTATTATTAAAACTTTTAAATAAAGGCTGCTTTTTTTATTTAGAAACATTCAATCATAGATTCAGCTGATAAAATCCCAATTTGGAGTTTTTGGCGGGAACTTGCAAAGTGGCGTTGCGTTTTAATTTTATTTCCATAAATTGTTCTTTTTTTCGGTAGCGTTATATCGAATAAAGTTTTATTATTGCATTACAAGTACGTACATCGAAAACAAGTGAAATGAATGGCTGTATTGTGATTTTTTAAGTTACATCTCAAAAACCTGTGAATTGTTTTAAATAGTAGAATCCGCCATTCTACTAAAACCTGACTTTCGTGCCATTGACTGACTTGAAACAACTCGACTAAAAATAATTCAATGAAAAAAAAATGGTTACCATACTGAAAACAAAGAAAAATAAATGCCCGATCACAATGTGTAATATATAAAAATCAGCGTTTGTCTCTGTTTGTAAAGTAAGCGCATTCGATTGTGATGAAACTGGTGAGTTGTAGAGCATAGCGACACAGTATAAAGATGTAACCAGTATGGAAACTAAGCCTAGTTGATAAAATAATTACCTACACTCCATTGAAGCAATAGGGTTAACACTTTTAATGTTTTATAGTATTGTTTTTTTTTATTAAAGCATTATATGTTCTGTAGTGACTAGTGACCAATTAATCGAATTGAAATAGCTAGTTTACAAATAAAATTTAAATAGGTATCTCATAGTGTCGGTTAATCTCGATAGTTTAAAATACGGAAAAAAGTTTAATATTGACACACAGCCTGAAGATTTTTTTTTTTTTGGTAGGTCACTAACTTATCATTATGGCATAACCTTTTACAAGTTTTGGCGGGAGCGTAGGCGAGCCGCGGTTGGGCGCGCGCTAGGCACGTACCAACCCTAAAAATGCGTGTGATACCTAGTATTTAAAAAACCATTACATACCTTTATTCTTCATAAATTACAAATTATTGACTGCAAAAGCACTATCGGCTTCAACACCCTCGAAAACCATAAAAACGACACCCATGACGAAAAAGTTGATAATTTCTTGCAGCCGCCATCTTGGATTTACATTTTGACAGCACTATCGGTTTCAGCACCCTCGAAAACCATAAAAACTACTCCCATGATGAAAAAGTTGATAATTTCTTGCAGCCGCCATCTTGGATTTACATTTTGACAGTACTATCGGCTAAAACATCCTCAAAAACCATGAAAACGACACCCATCTCGAAAAAGACGATAATCTATTGCAGCCGCCATCTTGGATTTCTATTTTGACAGCACTAACGGCTTCAACACATACGAAAACCATGAAAACTACACGCATGACGCTATAGTTGTTAATAATATTATAATCTTCCTCGATTTGTATTTTGTGTTATGTTTTACGAATTTATTATGATCTTAAAAAAACGATATCTCCGGTTTTGAAGCAGAGTTCAAACAGCTGTATACTACGCAATACGCTCGTGGCATTTTTAAAAAGATCGCGTAAATAAACTTGCACGTGACCACTCGTCTTGACGCGGCACTAGTATATAATAGTAATCTATGCTACTGACAGCACCGCGAAAACCGCTTAGGGGTCTCGTCGATGCGCATGTTTGTGTGAGTGAGCCGTTTCAACCGTTTGTATGTAGTTTCCGTACTGGTTACATCTTTATTCTGTGATATGTCGTATGTGATATGTCGTTCAAAGAGCAGCTCGACTGGGGAAGTACCTCCACCTTACAGAATACCGCAGCCAAATAACTTATAGCTGTGTTCCTGCGCGTGAGTAAGGTCGCCAGAGCTCATCGGGGAGGGGGAAAGGGTCGACAACGCGCGAGTGATACCCTGGTGTTGCAAGCGTTCATAGGCGTTATTTGGTTGGTACTGACTTCAAAATGTAAAAAATATTTATTTTTGATTTAAGGTACCTACTTACTTTCATGCCATTCGCGGTAGAAACCTTGGGTCCGTGGGGGTTCGAGGCTGGCCGATTTGCTCGGATTTTATCATCCAAGCTCTTCGAGGCTTCGGGAGACCGACGGGCTGGGAGCTTTTTCCGCCAACGCATAAGCTTTGCCATTCAAAAAGGGAACGCTGCCAGCCTGTTGAGAACCTTGCCTATCGACAGCAGCGAGGGCTTTGAGGATGTTTTATATATTATATCATAGTTTGTATTTTTTCCTACTTGTATTAAATTTATTTTGAAGTCTGTTTTTTTTAATTATAATGTATTTTTGTTGTAAATAATACTATCTAATAGATAAGTTGTTTATTTCAAAGTTATCAGTATAACAAATGACTGATAAGTATAATCTCAATTTGTTTTAAATACATATCTTTATTTGTTGACCGACCGATAGGAGGTAGGTAGGTACCTACTAAAGTTTTATTTTAATACCCTTGTAGGCACCTCGCTCAGAGACGTGATACATTAGCTCTGCTGTTGTCCTGCGTTACCCGTGTTCCGGATGGATATAATGATTTCCCGGGATACTGGTTCTTTTATACTGGCGACTCCCTGGCTCGCACGGGTAACAGACCATATACATTTTTTTTTCAGCTCCCAGTAGGTATGATTTTTCCGACCTCTTCAATAATCATCGTCACATTTCAGCCAATTTATACAATTTTTTTTATGAATTATATATGTCTTAATCTTCCTCGTCAGATAGACGGACAGATGCGGCGGGGGGACTTCGTTTTATTATATGAATTACCTACATAGTGGATAGTAGTACATAATTATGTCAAGTTTCGTTCAAATTTCAGTAAGAAATAACCACATAAAGTTTCGTATTTATTATTCTAGTATTATTTATTTATTTGTTTATAGTACTTGGCTTAGCTTGGTATTTATTTATTTACTATTTATTTATAGTATTCAGTTACTTGCTGTGAACAACATACAAATTTGAAAGACATTTAGCTTTAAAATAAGAAGTAGTAAATACATATTTTATTAAATGTTAGCGCCCGCCCGGCTTTGCACGGGTGCAATTTATATATAAAAATTTTCTTCGTTTATTGCTCTGAAAACCGTATCAAAATCCGTTGCGTAGTTTAGAAGAATTAAGCGGAGAAATAGACAGAGGCAGATAGCGTCTTTGTTTTGAAAATGTAGTTGGTTTATAGAAATAATTAAATTAAAACAGTAGTTTAATTTTTTTTTTAATATTTTGACATATTTCGTCGCAAATCTTACAACTCCTCCCAACTCCTTACACAATGTCACTCTTCGTTTACCCCCTCCCCTCCCTTTAATGTGTGATTTGATTTTATGGATGACCCCTTAGCAAGCAGGTTCCCTTTATCATCTCTTAAGGAAATCTGACCTTTAGGCAACAATGAATTGCAGTAATCTACTTATAAGTATGCAATACGAAGGTCACTTTGAGTTGCAAATTATTTATTATCTTCCGCATCTCACCGACTTATTCTGGTTAGTTATATATTATTTTTCTATAAGGCATAATAGTATATGAACAGTTTCGAACCCAATTGTTTTTTTTTATACTACATAGGTGGCAAACAAGCTTACAGCCTGATAGTAAGCGGTTACCGTAGCCTATAGACGCTCATAACAAAGAAAATACAATATAATATTTTCCCTGCCAGGGGTGTCACTCACGCGTTGCCAACCTTGAGACATGAAGTTGTTAAGTTGTGTTTGACCACTATGGTAAGTGATGATGTGGCCGAAGGTGGTAATCACACAAAGCGTTGAAGGAACTGTCTCTCAAGTGCAGCTGCCTGAACACTCCGTGTATGTATGTGTTTTTTGACAGATTTACATCTAAAATGTGGTAACCTGCAGTCAGGAGGGTGCTACAAAGTACCTTACCACCGTGCTATGGTTTTCTCATGATGTTTTCCTTCAATGAAAGCTCAAACTCATTGTAGGATTCGAACCCACGACCTCCGCGACGGCGTACTAGTACCATAGTGTAAATAACGCTTATCGCGTTAATTAAAAACTAGCTGGCCTGACAAACGTTGTTCTTGGTCTTGAGTCCATGCAAAAAATTGCTTTCCGAAAAAAAGCACTTTCAGTTTTCCAGAATTTTCCATTTTCCCGGGCAACTTTTCCAATATTTCTTACCCTAAAAATCTTATTCGGTCTATTACGAACATTTAAAAAAAAAAATGCCAAATCGGTCCAGCTGTTCTCAAGTGGCGTACTTACCGACGAACAGGATTTCATTTCAATCACTACATAATATATATTATAAATTAAAGTCCCCCGCCGCGTCTGTCTATCTGTATGTGCGATGGTCTCAAATAAATACCTACTACTGAACGGATTTTCATGCGGTTTTCATCTATCAACAGTGATTCCTAAGGAAGGTGTATGTGTATAATTCGTCAAAGTTTTGTATAAATTGGTTGAAATATAAGATGTCGGAAAAATCATTATAGATTTTGTATTGAGTAAAAGTAGTTTCGCGAGTATTCCGCGAGAGGCGCTGTGTCAATTACAATAGAGAAATGTAAATACAAACGTGATTGTGAGCGTATGACCTCCATTTTGTTTTTTACGGTTATATCTTTTCAATTCGTAACACCTATAGCACAGCTTAATTACATTTTATTTATTTATTTATCCATAATGCATACAAAAATATAAGTTTTGTTTCTTGGCCCCCGTAAACCAAATGTTGGTTTGTATGGGAGTTGCACATTCCTCAATACAACGCAAAAAACGATAAACTGCTTATGAATTAAACAAATTAATATTATATTATTAGCGCTAGCGACACACATACTCACATTGTTCCAGCACACTTAGACAAACACACTTATACGTGCTTATCATAGAGGATATGCTTCCTATACTATGTGCAAATGGGCGACACCGAGCACCGCACTGATCACTGGACGGACCGGTTCCAGCGCAGCGCGCGGTGCTAGCTAGATACGCGCTATACTGGGTGATTTTGTTATCACTGGCAATACTTGCAAGGGTGGAAGTACTCATCAAAATGAACAACTTTTATTATGGGACTAACTGTGAAATCATGAAAAAATTATCAGCTGTTCCATACAAAAGTTCAATACCTACTCGACCAAAATGTATGAAGCAACCATATTATTTTACGCGATATCAGAGTTAGCCCTATAATAAAAGTTGTTCACATTGATGAGTACTTCCACCCCTACAAGTATTGCCAGTCTTTGCAGTAGAGACGTGCGTTCCATTCGCGACTTTTAAATCTATACCTACTTTGGTTCCCTATCACTGTTTGTTACCTTTTCACGCATAAGCCGCTGAACCGATCGCGATGAAATTTGGTACGCAGATAGCCTATGGTATGGAGAAGGACATGGGCTACTTTTTTTCGAGAACGCGGGTGAAACCGCGGGGCACAACTAGTACATTATAACTCTATTGCCATTTGCAAGCGCAAATCACAAAATTACGTCTCATGGGCATTGCTTCAAATTGACGCAAGAAAAGTTTGTTAAAAAATCAAAATGGGAACCATCCGCCTCTTTAGAAAGATACAAGCGATTCAAATATACTTACAGGATGTTTATTTAGCCGTTGGCAATAGGTACTTGCATGGGTGGTATACAACTCGTCAATATGAACAACTTTCAGTATGGAACCAACTGTGATATCGCGTAAAATAAAACGGTTGCTTCATACATTTTGCTCGAGTAGGTATTGAACTTTCGTATAGAACGGCTGATATTTTATTCGTGATTTCACAGTTGGTCCCATAGTAAAAGTGTACTTCCATCCCTGCAAGTATAGTCAACGAATAAAAAATCATACCTACCTAAGTATATCAAACACGAATAGATATACTATAAGTAGTACCTACTTATTCTTATATTGTTTTAGATATAGGGCATTGACCTCACGTCTGTTACGAAGACACAAGTATGATATAGGTAGAAATATGTAAATACTCCTTACAAATAATATCAAGTAGTGTAAGTGTATGTTGAATTTAATTCTGTTTAAATTAAATTAATTAATCTGGAACATTCTATAGACTGGCCGTGTGGTCCCAAACTAACCAGAACTTACTATGGAAACCAGATAACTGATATCCTACATATACACACATAATTCTTGTAAATATATAGCTACAATATTAAACGCTAAGTATTTCTGTCTGCCAATAAATGTTTATAACTCAAGAACTACTGTAGGGATTTTGATGATGTTTTGACCGATTTACAGTTTCATTGTAACTAGTCAGAGACAATAATAAACATGGCGGGTGGAGCAGTCATAGACTAATCTTATTTACCAGCCTTCCGCCCCGCGGTTGGACCTGCGTAACCCTACCCCTTAGGGGTTGAATTTACAAAAATCCTTCCTTAGTGGATGCTTACACTGTATAAGGTATCTATGTGCAAAATTTCAAGTCTCTAGGTCCAGCGGTTTGGGCTGTGCGTTGAAATATCAACAGTTAGTCAGTTTACGATTTTATATATACAGATTTGTAGCGTCGTTATCTTCAACAACTCACATTTTAGTTCATGCAAATAAACTATTTCCATAGACATTTCCTTGCAACACATTCCACTAGATTACGCAGTTCTAGTACATATAAAACTCGCCACAGTGCGTCAGGAATTAATTAAATGAATATAAAAACAAAGGAAATCAGAATACCTACCTATTTACTTAAAGTTCATATTCGCTTAAATTGGATTATACATAATTCCCTTTGCTATAGAGCAAGATCATTCTGGCTGACTTTAATTCTGACTTCTAAATTTGAATTTTTAAGTAAAAAGAAACAATTGATGCTCGACATACTTATTATATAAGTCACATTAGGTAATATAACGTCTTAATAAAGCGATTCGAAGTTACAAAATTAAGCACAAACCGAACTATGTATCGATGGATTGGCTAACTAGAAGTGAAATCCGCGACAACCGGTTACAGAATAGGTCTGCGATATTTACGATAATATTTTTATGTAGTGATTTTTAGAATTTTCATTTTATATCGATATCGATTATTCTTTAAGAGGTTTTAATTTATTGAAATGATCATAAACACTAGGCCTCTGAGGCCTAAAGATACCTACTTGTATAGGTATTGATAAAGAGTCTTCACTTGTATCAAAGAATATTGAATTAATAAGTTTTTGGAAGACTTAACTAAAATATAATAAAAATTACTCTAAATACACAATAATGACGTTAGAATGCTCCTTTTTTGTATAAGATTACTTGATATCATTTCACAAATCATGATGATGGACCTATTATGTACCTACACGATAAAACTTGACCCTGGTTTTAATTGGCAGTAAAAACAGTTAGTCCAACAGCAACACTTCGGGAAAACAATATGTAGTCAAAGTCAAAGCCATTTATTCAGTTTAGGCCCTAGACGGGAACTTATGAACGTCGAAACTACTGAAGCTACCATAGAAGAGTCAACAGTTCCTGTCGATCTCTTTAGATAGGTATTCACAGGCCCAGTAACTGACTGAAAAGAGAACAGCTTCTTGACCCTATGAGCTCAAGTATTTTTAGTTATTGAATTTAAATAAATACATTATCAGGCACGTTTTGCTGAACCGACATGATGAATTGTAGATTAAGACAAAACTATCGATAAGACACGCCACATGCCACATCACTAGCAAGTAAACGTTGGACTCTCGCTATCATTCGAAGCGTACGCGCTACAGTGTTTGTTTACATATCGACATTTGTGGACAACAATAAAAACAAACTTGATTTTAACAACAACAATTATATACAATTATTGTGACAATAATATGGGAATGGATGTTTTAAAAGAGAACGGTGAGTACAATAAAATTAATAATAAATTTAAAAAAATGCCCGCATGGGCTATGTCCATTTAAGGTATTCCGCATTTTTTTTCTTATTGGGTTTTATTTCACAAATTCACTCGAGAAATCTCTATCCAATATTTCATATACTTATATTTTCATATCGTACTAATATTATAAATAAGAAAGTTAATCACGCAATCACTTTGTAATGTGTTACATTAATATTGGCACATTATATTAAAGACCATAGCGTAGAATAAAACATGAGACTATTTAAAAAAAAACTTAAGAAATCTCGGATACGCGCGTAAATTCGCAAGATGGAAACCATTGAAAATTTTAAAAAACAATGAAATATATGTTTTGTAAGGTTGTTTTCATAACTATTTATTATCTTGTGTTTTAGTTTAGAATGGGGTTAATGTTTTTAGCAATTATGAATGCATTAGGTAGACATAATTTATCTAAATACATAAACTGTAAACCTGTGCTCTAGAAATAAATTACTTATCATTTATATTTCATTGTAAATAAGTATTACCCTTATTTGAATACCGCTCTTAGTAGGTACATCCACTCCATTTTACATCAATTTTTATATTACCAACATTTATGTTTAAAAAATAGACTGCACAGGCCACAGAGTAAACAATATGGTTTTACTAGAGGTCACTCTACAATCGATGCTAGAGATTCACGTGTGAATCGGTGTTTATTTGTAACTTGACTAAGGCTTTCGATTGTGTCCATCATGCGTTACTGATCAGGAAATTCACTACCACTACTATGCCATTTAGAGACAGTGCAATTAGTCTTTTAGTTTCATACTTGAGTGATATAATGTCAGAGGAATGTTAATAGTACAGTTTCCCGTGGGACTTCAGTAACAATGGGCGTCCCACAAGGTTTCATCATTGGGCCTTTTCATCAACGAATTACCTTTCCTTGTAGAAAAAAACGCGAGATAGTATGTTCCTAATAACACATCACTGCTTTACATGGTGAATAGACATGATTTTTCCGACGATGTGAGGATTGCTCTTTCATTAGCTTTTGATTCGTTTACTTCAATTTATTTCTCAAAGAGAAATAACCATATACGGGCCGGTTGGCGTGGTTGGTAAGATACCCTATCTATCACGCCGCAGGTCGGGGGTTCGATTCCCACTCAGGACAAACATTTGTGTGCATGAACATGTCTGTTTGTCCTGTGTCTGGGTGTAATTATCTATATATGTATGTATTTACAAAAGAAAAGTAGTATATGTAGTATATCAGTTATCTGGCTTCCATAGTACAAGCTCTGCTTAGTTTGGGGTCAGATGGCCGTGTGTGAGGAATAATGTCCCAGAATATTTATATGTATCAGATTCAGTGAAACCTGTTTATTGCCGGAATAATATCATTCCAATTGTATTACGAACCAGTAGTAGAATCTATTGTAACGTTCTTATTATACATATAAGTATAGTTTAAAGTATACTGCATTAATGAGTTATGAATTTGAATTTGTGGCTTATTTACTTTAGATATGCTTGCTATTAGAGAACTAACTCAAACAACAGTCCGAAGAAACGTCACCGGCAAAGAATTATATCTACCACTACGTAAAGAAGCGACATAACAGCATTGCCGTACCGGCTTCACTCGCTGACGGACACACAATACGTACAGACCTACTCCTATAGTAGTACCTAGTATATAAAATATATAATAAAATAAATTAATAAATTAGCTTGTATGAAGTGTCGGGGTGTGAGGTGTGACACCAGTGGTAGAAGCTTGACTTTGTAAGATGCATGCCTGCCTCCGTAAATGTCTTGGATTGGTTACGTTTATAAATATAGGAAAGGGATAGGGGAATCGACTTATACACTACGACTTTTATCAATGTGCCTACTGTTTTTTTTGGGCGATCTAGTATAAGTTATCCTAAGCCTCGAAGAAAAAAATGTGTGTCTAAATCATTCTAGGTGTCAATGGATCGGCCTCTGTGGTTTCCCTTCCGAAAAAATACATGGAGTCAATTCATGTCTAATGTGTGTATGATAGAATAAGTGTTTGAAACTGGCATAGAAATGATGTTGATTTTTACCTCTCCTCCCGAGAGTTTTTTTTTTATTGAAAGGCAAAACCTATCTAACCTTCTTGTCATAAACCCTTGACTTTCCTGCTATAAGTGATTCACCTGTATAATGGTGATGGCCGAATACACCATAATGTATCAGGATTTTTTATTTGTAGTTAGTAACTTATATAGTAACTTATATTAGTCTGAGACCAAATCTGATATCGTAAAAAAGAAACGATCCTCGATTAATATTATTGCCCTTCTGTATAAAAGAAGGTCTGCAGCCCGTAAACAAAGAGATAAATACATCTAATTAATGTAATTAACGCTTCTTGCTTGTCATTGACAAACTACTAATGTCGAGTTTTTTTAGTCGAATTATAAATACTTGTATGTAACGCGGTTACGCAGTTTCTGTTTTTGTTATTGTTACTGGTTTATTAAAATTATGATCATAAGATAACTATAAGGCCCTTCTATCGCATTAGGTACCCACCTGTAATGATAGTTTAAGGAGTTTATAAATAAATAAATAAATATAAATAGGTATGGTTTCTTCACGTTTTTTTTTCACAGTTAGTAGTTTGAATTACGAACATGCCTAGTTTATGGTATATTGAAAGTGCGGTAGACCAGATATTTTTACATGTAGTTCGCGCGTTCCTTTTGCGAGCCAAATGCTTGACTTAACAAGCCTACTAAAATTATAGGTTTATCACCATACAAAGATTAGCATACCATGGATCGAACTCTTCCTCAACACTTGATATATTTACGTCCCCACAAGCCATTATGGGTCCCTCTTAGGCCTTAGATAATATAGGTTAGAAAAATAATGTAATGATTTTCTTCTGTATTTTCCAACCAGTCAGAGGAAAATTACTTACCATAAGCACCGACAGGAGATGCCAGGGGGTCGCTTGCAACCCGTCATAAGCCTGGTATCATGATACCTAAAGCTATTGAAATTGTTGGATGTAGACAATACACCCTAGCCTTGTAATTTAAAAAATATATATAAGTAGTTTCCTGTATCTGCCACACGGCGCCACTTTCCTTCCTATCTGGTTCTAGAATGTTTAAATGCATGCATTATATAAACTGTTCTAAAGTAAAAAAGTGTTGTTAAAAGCTAAATAGTATTTATTTCCACAGAAATGATAATACTTTATTATTATTTTCGTTAAGAAATTAATGGTTTAGTAATGTAAATTCCTTACAATTACTTATACCTTCAATAGAAATGCAAATAAAAAAAAATAATGCATGAAATTATGGGCAGGTCCGCATTTAACCATAGGTACCTGGTACCATGTGGCATGCAAAAAGTAGCATGTGAGGTAATAATATAAACACAAATCGAAATTCATTAAATCACAACAATAATTCAATTCAATAATAATTTTATTGTCAACGTCTTTGAAAATAGCAAAAATACCTAAATAAGTAGGTACATAGAATTACAATAATAAAATCAAATTTATTAAATTACCATGCATTAAACTAACTACTATTCCGCAACGAGGAACAGACCCACACACGTTACCAGCGATCAAATGGGCATTGTCCAATTTTTTTTAGCTATTGTTTTTATATTTTTATTGGAAAATATACACTATTTTAAGAAACTTATTTGAATATTTTTAATTTTTTTATTTATTATTAGACGGATGACGTCTCATTGGCATTTTAGAGCACATTACGTTTGCCTAAAATAAAAAATCATCAACTGTTGTCAACATTGGATGTCAAAATTGTCAAATCTACTCTCATTCCCGCCCGAATATTATTTGTTTGTTATTCATAAAACTTTTATCATCTATGTAACATAATATTATTGATTGTTCCGTTCTATTTTCTATCAATATTCGAAAATGAGTGACAATTTTGTGAAAGCTGACTCCCGTAACTTACCGAAAGTTGAAAATGTGATGATTTTAGAGTACATTGCTACTAGCGGAAAGCATCATGTGGCTGAAATAAGAGGAGCTAAAATTCTTATGTAAGTACCTACTGTTTTGGTATTGCAGATAATTAGTCCTTACTACACATCACATATGTACATCCAAGTTAATACCATGTACATTTTCTGTTAATTATCTATAAGTGGATAATTAGCAAATCAAATCGGTTAAATGGGTATCAATAAATGTCTAGTGTGTTCTAAACTTATCCGAATCTGAATCGATTCGGATAAGTTTAGTTTAGTGTCAAGTATCTCCTGGTTTCGGCACCAATCCTCCGTCAGGCTGATGAGGCGAAGCCATTCGTCCTCAGGACCGATAGTAGCGGATACGCCGTTGGAGCAGTTCTGCTTCAGGGGGAGGGCACTGATGAGCGACCTGTCGAGTACGCCTGCCGTCTCCTCACAGCTGCTGAAAAAAACTACAATACGACGGAACGAGATGCCCTGGCCGTCGTGTGGGCAGTGTCGAAATTTCTCGCCGTGATAGACCTACCCTCTCGCAGCCCGAAGGATGTTCGCGAAAACCAATGGCAGGACCCTGAGGTACGCAAGATCATCGAGGCCATAGAATCCGACGATCCGTTTAGGGGTAGACCTTGGGCCGATAAGGGGTATATTTTGGCAGACGGTGTGTTATACCGTTATGGCCCCGAGAATAAAGAAAACGACGACGCCAGCTTGGTTGTACCAGAACACGAACGCAAGAACGTGATGGTCGAGTACCACGATGCTCCTACAGCTGGTCATTTTGGCGTAGAGCGAACATTGCAGCGTCTTGAAGGTAAGGTATACTGGCCTGGGATGAGGGCTTATGTAAACCAATATGTAAAGAACTGCGCAGCGTGTCAACGGTACAAGGCGGACACGCGAAATCCCGCTGGCCTGCTGCAGGTGCCAGCCACGCCGCGCCGATTTGAAGTCCTCTCAGTAGACCTGTTTAGACCGCTGCCAGAGACACCTGCCGGTAGCAAATGGATCCTTATATTGGAAAACACCTGCACCCGGTGGGTGGAGTTGTTTGCTCTTTCATCTGCTACGGCTGAAGAGTGCGCCAAGACCCTGGTAAACGAGATTTACCTGCGATATGGAGTGCCCAGGAGGCTTATCAGTGACAACGGCGTGCAGTTCGTGAGTGAGGTGATTTTGCATTTTTGGTGAGGTTGCACTCGCCCGTCTTCGGGCTCGCCGCTAGCGTTCGGCTCGCGCCCGCGCCCGCCACCCGCGCAGGCCAGTCGAGGAACGTTCGCCCGACGCGTCGCACAGAGCGAATATAATTATGTCATCTTCCACGACCCTTCTCTTTTAAATGTTGATTGATGTGTCTAAGACCATTACACCTTTAATTTGAGTAAACACATCAACATCTGTTTGCAGACAACAAGACGCTCCTCCTTATCTATACCTAGAGTTATTGACAGATGATGAGACGGGTACAGGAGCAGAGCTCGAAGGCGATTCCATTGAAAGAGGCGTAAGACAGGGAGACGCGATTTCTCCGAAACTGTTTACTGCCACCATGGAAGACGCCTTCAAGCTTCTGCAATAGAAAGGACTCTGCATCAATATAAACGGCGAATACATCACTCACCTTCGATTTGCCGACGACATTATGGTCATGGCAAAAACTATGGAGGAGCTCAGCACGATACTCGATGACCTCAACGGAGTTTCACAACGGGTGGGCCTTAAAATGTACATGGAGAAGACAAAAATTATGTCAAATGCCCGTGTAGTGCCCACCCCGGTATCAGATGGAAACTCGTTTCTCGAAGTTGTTGACTCGTACGTCTACCTAGGATAAACAGTCCAACTAGGTAAGTTCAACTTCGAGATAGAGGTTGACCACGGACCGGCAAGCGCAGCGTAGGACGTCCACTTGCAAGGTGGACGGATGACTTTGTAAAAGTCATCGGAAAACGCTGGATGCAGGCCGTCCAAGACCGGTCCTATTGGAGATCCTTAGGGGAGGCCTATGTTCAGCAGTGGACGTCTTGCGGCTGAGATGATGATGATGATCTAATAGAAAGTTTTCTTTTCGATAGGCCCTCTGTTGTAATGCGTTTCTTACTGATTCTTTCAGAACATCGAGACAATAATTCCCACTGTCGCTCACGATCACCAAGAGACCACAATCTTTCGAAAACAAGTTTTCTAACTTTCTCATATATTTTCTCTTTGCACTTTAATCGACACTTATCGTCAAAAGCAGGTAATAAAGACTTTGCAGATCTTTCTTTTCCTCGACTGATGTAACTCAACCTAACCATTAATTCTTCTTAACTTTTCGTATTCTTTCCAAATCAGTTTTCTTCTTAACTTTCCTCTTTCTTTTTGTTTGTCTTCTTTCTGTGTTACTCGCTTCTATTGTATCTGTGGTATCATTACCATAGTCTAATGGTGCATAGGTTTCATCATTGACAGATAAGTTTACACAAACTAAGTAGGTAGAGCTTGTATAATGGAAGCCAGATTACTGAAATAAGCTACATATACTTACGACTTTTCTTTGGATAATTACACCCAGACTCAAGACAAACAGACATGTTCATGCACACAAATGTCTGTCTCGGGAATCGAGCCCACGACCTGTGGCGTGATAAATAGGGTATCGTACCAACCACGCCAGTCAACCGGCCCATCCTGACAATAAACATCTGTGTATGCTGGACCTAACGATTGGAATAGCGACGGAGTAATGCCTGAAGGAGTTGTTTCAGTGAAAACATTAATAGACACAATACTCTTTCACGTGTGTCGAGTCACGGATAAAAGCTAGTCTTTCTTTATACATATAAGTAAGTAAGTAGATCATTGCCATTGGAGAGCGTGCTTAGAATGTTGAGTTGCATCATTTGCATTTGATGTACCTAATGCAATGCAATCCGCAGTCTTAGTCTGTGCTTTAGTTATTATGTAATCCTTTGGCGAATTCGAGAACATTTCTTGTAAAACAAATATGAATAGGGCCCAATTGTACATATTGCATATTAGCATTTACACAAAAATTGTCTCTAGTTTAGTATTATGTGGTACCTACCTACCTAATCAATAAACAAAATTGGTTCGAAGTATCTGAATGTTGACTATTTCCACCTATCTATATGTATATGTGACTGGCTACTGTACTATTAGGTTCCCTGCAACCTTCCCTTTGTGTGTTCCTTCAGCATCGCTTAACAAACTTTCCTTTATAAAAAAAAGTACTACGAAGAATACAAAAACTGAACGGTCAAAAGGTCGATAGTTCTATCTATCGATATCGATGTTTTGTCAGCACGACAATATGGAGGCCTTTGAACTGGGTACGTGGATTGGCATTTATTCAAATATTCATTGCCACGATTCATTGACATGATTACGTTCACGCATGTTTACTTTTAATTTACCTATTTTTATTTAGTCTTAACTCGTAAAATAAGTTTGATTTTTTAGCTGGTAGATTTCATAATATTTGACATAGTAGATAAATATCTATATTTATAAAAGAAAAAGTATGTATATATGTATGTATGTATGTATGTATTTTCCTTATAGACTCCGAAACCGCTGAACCGATCGCGATGAAATTTTCAGACAGTGCGACACAATGGCACGGCGAAAAACTTGTGCCTTCTATTTCGTCGATAATTGTCAGGAGTAAAAAGTCGACACAGCTCACCGTGCAGATCTGGTGCATCAATTTTTCCCCGAAGGATTTTGCACATGACTGCAAGCCCTAAGCATAAGCTCCGCGGGTAATCCTGTAAGGTTTGGTGGCGATCGGCGCACTCGGGACCGCGGGTGAAACCGCAGAGCGGAAGCTAGTATACTTACTATATTTGCCACTAGAGTCCACGGTGTGTCCACGTTCTTTGGTGGCGTGAACTCTACCTATAGCTATGCCATAACTTAGACATAAAACATGCCAAATGATTTTGTATGAAAGCTTTCATTTGGCATGGTTTTCGAGTTTCTAATGCGTTAGGCATCTCTTATCTTGTAATTGAAAAATTTGCATAATATTTTTTCTTATTTTTCCAGAATCTATAAGAAGTGATGCATCTGCTTTACACGGTTTATACACGGATTTTGACGGATGGGTGATCAATTTCCAAAGATGTTATAGAGAACGGTTAGTACTTTTGGTAAAAGATGAGGTGGGTAGTTGACAAGCTAGAGACCGCATTTTAAACGCTGGTCTACATGTCTAGTCTCCATTAACCTATAGGTATCTTTTTATATGCATTGATCCGGGTACCTTCTCGTGTTCTTTATAAGCTGTAAGCAGCGCCGGCGCCCTGGGGTAGAGCGAGAGGTGCGGTCTCTCTAGGCGCAGGTGGCAAAGGCCGCCAAAATAACAAATCATCATCATCATCTCAGCCGCAAGACGTCCACTGCTGGACATTGGCCTCCCCTAAGGATCTCCAATAGGACCGGTCTTGGGCGGCCTGCATCCAGCAAATGACAAATGCGAAAAACAATTTCTAATCGAATCCACGACCTGTGGCGTAGACGTCAGGATAACCTTACCTCCAAGCCAGGCAGTCTGTCGTACCTATACTTATTTAACTTTTTTTATTTCAGATCAACATATTTCATCAAAGAAATAAGGGAATCGGAAGAAAAAAACCATACTGTGGAAAATAAAATGGCTATCGACAAAAAATACATTGCAGGTCTTTTATACTCACAACATTTGCTCGATAAAGGCATGTTTCTAGGAAAATCTACGAAAAATGATAATGTATGGAGCGCAATTTTAAATGTAAATGATAGCAATAATTTTATAAATCTAGATTATGTGCTATTAAGTCTTGCGAAGGAGTATTTTTTATTTCAATATATAAGATCGAAATTGTAAGATAAATGTATTTTATTTCCAAGCAGAGAATTGATTCACATTGCATTTTTTTATTGTTCTTTTATTGGTTACATACAGGTTGATTTATTTAATTCACATTTGACCTCTAAACCACGGTAATTTAGAAGTGTTGCAGTTGCCTACTACATATATGTATAAACCTATATAAAGAAAGAAAATAATTTATTTTGACACACACAGAGATGAGAATATTTTGATACAAACAATAAAAAAAAATAGTAACCAGACTCAGAAATAATAATAATACCTAAATATCCTGGGACATCCTCACCACAGATGAGTATAACCTATAAATTCCTCACACAGCCATCTGATCCCAAACTAAGCAGAGCTTGTACTATAGAAACCAGATAACTGACATACTACATATATTACTTTTTCTTAAATAAATACTGATATATACATTATATATACAAAAATTCCTCGACTAATTGACTAATCGTATGTATGATAAGTAATCAAACAATGCACTCCACTAACAGCGTAACCCTTTTTTATTTTTACAGCGTGGGTTCAAAGTCTTCGATGACGACAATAGATGAAGGCTATAAGTGAGGTTGACAATGAGGTATTAAGTTATTTGGATATTCTGTTACATTCATAGTCGGAAATTACAATTTATAGCTAAATCGCTTAGCAGTAATGAAAAAGGCTGGTAAAACTGGTAAATAGGTTAAATGATTTCGATGATCAGTAGTAGTGATGTCGGACGCCGCGGCTTAGGTCGTGGGTTCGAATCCTTCAATGAGCTTGAGCTTTCGGTGAAGGAAAACATCGCGAGGAAACCATAGCACCCTCATGTTGAAAATCTGTCGCCAAACACCTATTGGTGTTTTCCGGCAGCTACATTTGAAAGACAGTTTCTTCTAGGTTTAGTGTGCTTACACCACTTTCGGCTACACCATCACTTACCATAGTGAGATTGTGTGAAAGAAAAAAAATACGTGTGGCACTCGGGGACTGCCGCGGTAAAGCTATTGCATAGCATTTTTTATCAACTTATGCAATTATAATTATTTATTTATTTTTAGGCAGTTTTTTTTTGTTTTTCTTTTTTTTTCTTTCTTTTTTTGCTCTTTGATATTAATAGATACCTATACATACATCTATATACTTTATCACAAACAGCATACACACACATGCATACACGTTAAGCGAAGTGTGTGTGTGGGAGGTGTTAGGTTTTTTCGTTACGAAATTTCTTGATTCGGTCGCCGCGCTCAAAGCCGCATATTTACTCCTAGATAAAAGCTATACAATAGCTTAAAAATCGCAGTCAATCATACGAATCTACAAATCTTACGTATATTTTTCATCTCACTCTCGCATTCACTCAACTAACTATATACTTTATTCCCCCCGCACGGCACTGACGTAATGTGGTGCTACAGTGGACGAGATTAATAACTCGGGTTAGTTGAAGCTGTCCGCTTGGTGGGCGCTAAATATTTTAGACCCCGCCGCAAAGATAGGCCTCAAAAGATATCTGACCACACCCTAAACCTGATGGCTGAACGACGCTCGTTACGACTGCAGTCTCCCGATGACGCCGAATCATATAGGCAGCTCAACAGACGGAATGGATGGCCGATGGGGCCGAAGAGTTCTGGAGTGGAGACCACGGACCGGTAAGCGCAGCGTCGGACGTCCGCTTACAAGGTGGACAGACGATCTTGTAAGGTCGTTGGAAAACGCTGGATGCCCAAGACCGGTCCTATTGGAGATCCTTAGGGGAGGCCTATGTCCAGCAGTGGACGTCTTGCGGCTGAAATGATGATGATGAATGTCCTCCGCCCGATCAACTAATCTCCGTCCGCGTTGATACGTTGCTCAAATGACGACTAATGCGGAATGAAAAAAAAAATCAAAATTAGTAGGATATTAGGATTATCCCAGTGATGTAAGTAAATAAGGAGAACCTAGCAACCTTGATTAGATTGCGGAAGCGTAGTGGTGTACGGAATGCTAATAATCATCGATATCGATATTTTCGTAACGGTAATTTTCTCTGCGATTTATTTTTGGTACAGTCTCATACCTAAAATAATAAATTTGATTGGTGACATTATATAATGTGGCAACTTATACGAGCACTAGGTAAGTAAGTACGAACACGTTTTAAGTGACTTAAATTAGTGAACTAATAAAAAATAAGGCGCATTGATCACTTTCTATGAGACCGACATTACTTCAGTAGACACAAAACTGATGTAATATCAATTAAAAATCAGAACTTAAAAGATGGGTTTATACTTAGATACATAATTATTATCGATATAGTCCTACATCCATCACTATCGATGACTCAACAAGTTTTGAGTCATTTAAATAGGTATACGCAAACCTTACGCAAATGTAAATTTCAGTTATACAATTTAATTATGAATAAATATAAATATTGAACTTTTTTACTGATTGTGAATGTAGTTTCGAAGGTAGTTTAATTCTTATCAAGCTTACTCAGTAATATAAGCAATTTTTAGTTGATAATGACTAAAAAAGTCGTAAAAGAATTTAATGTCAACACACAGTGGGGAAAAATAGCAAGTAAGTACCTACATAATATTAAATTAACTGCTTTATGCGTACCATATAGGCACCTATTAGTATTTGTAAGTTACCTAAACTATAACCTCATATCTCTCTAGCTCTTATGTCAAAATAGATACGTACTAAAAAAAAATATTGACATTGACACCTAAGAACTTAGGGATGTACTGAATATCAGAGAAACAATGAATAACTCTTTTTAATTTTCATTTCAGCTGTATCATGGGGCGATCCATCGAAATCACCAGTATTATTAGTGCACGGGTATATGGATAGTGCTGCAACTTTCATATTATTAGTAGATCAGTTGCCCGATGATTATTATTATGTTGCATTTGATATGCCAGGTCAGTAAAACCAATGCAGTTTTTTACGTTTTTTTGTGATTGAGTGTTTTTTATTCTATTTTTTTTCAGGTCACGGAAAATCAGATCCATTTCCACCTGGGCTTGTGATATCACCATTACATATGATTGAAGTTATTCGTAAAGTTGTTGAATATATGAAATGGGAGAGGTTCATATATTTGGCACATTCATTGGGCTGTATAATAGGTTGGTATTTATCCAAGAGAGAGAAGAGACTATGCTACAATTATACCATCAGTAAAAATGATGTATTTTTTTATATTGGATGTTGATGTCACCGACTGCTAAAATTATCAAATTTTAGGCATATTTTATAATCATCTATTTCCAACCAAAATATTGAAAATGATACATCTGGATCCTGCTCCCCCAATAGCTATGTATTACTTCGTGAACCACCGTCCAACATACTGGTATAATTTTATTTATAATGAGTACTATGGACATTACCAAAAGTAAGGGGATATATTTACAGAATTTATTCTTGATATAATATAAATATAACAAGTCAAATCATAACAAAATAATTATTTTTCCAGATGGAATTCTAACAGTTCTAAGCTGTATTCATATGAAGAAGCGATAAATTTGCTAGTGAGAAGCAGAAGTTTATCAGAAGAACAAGCTGAAATAATTTTGTCTAGGAGTTTGATTCCAGTTGCCAATAAAATGTATAAGTAAGTTAAGCAAAAATGTCATAAATTAATTTTAATTTTACCTGCACCTCAACTCTTTTTTTTTATATTTCTTTTGTATATTTTATACGATTATTTTGGTTACAGGCTTTCGTGGGAGCCTAGAATGAAAAAAATGGGCACCGTACCAATATCAGAAGATACACTTTATCACATAATATCCATTAACTCCCCACCTACTTTAACTATCGAAGCATCGGAAAGTAACAATATCCCAGCAGCTAAAAAGTTTGCTTCAAACATCATACAAAAATGCGAAGAATTTAATCCGAATTATTCTGTTGTAAAAGTGGAGGGAGGACACGATATCCACATAACAAATCCGGATGCATTAGCACCTTCTATAAAGAATTTTCTTAATCATCGCCATGACACTACAGAAGTATTTACACAATCAAAATTGTGAATAATTTCATTTATTTTATTTATTTTTTATTTTCTTTTAGGAAGATTTACAGCAAAATAGTAGTAATAAATTAACGGTTGAACATTCATATGCCATTTAAAAATCTCCACCAATAGATCACTATTTGCGTATGTATTAACAAAGTGAAGTTAAAAAAAAAAAGTTCGCAACTAAATTGTAACAACAGTTAACATAGTAAGTTACAAATAAGATATGTACAATCCAAAGAACTTAAATGCTATTAATCAACAATTTGCTTATCATTGCCAAAGAAGTCGGTAGATATTAGTTTTTTAATTGATGTGGTGCTGGAACAAAATAGGTCTATATCGTGATGTAATTCATTAAAGGAATTGCAGGCCCGCAGAACAAATGTGTTTGCCCTATACTTGGTCTTGGCCGAAGGGACACTCAAAATGGCTCGCTGACGTAACCGTAGAGTATTAGTTCTTAGGTTGATTTTGGACAGCAATTCGGGACAGTCAACTTTACCATGGGCAATGTCGACAAGATAACAAACGTCAATTATATTCCTTCTGGTTTCGAGGGGTAGGAAGTGATACCTTTTACACCTATGGTAGTAGTCAGTTGAGTGTAGACGAGCTTTGTAATCAAGGTGCCTAAGGAATCTTCCTTGAATGCGTTCGATGCGTGATTTATATATTTGATATTGAGGGTTCCAAATTTGAGACGCATACTCCAGTTGGCTCCTATGTATTTGTTCTCTTAATAAAGAAAAAAATAAATTACATGGTTTATGTCTGAATAATTGAGACGAGATGCAAAACCTGTTGATTTTTTATTTAAAAGATACGTTAAAATCTATAGCCTAGTTATTCCCCCTTATTCAGACCCATTAGGTTGCCATTCCGATCGGAGAGGACGATTTTTTTTCGTAAAATTTAGACTGATGCTGTGTTAGTCGCAGAATTCATTTACCGCAATTGATGATTACATGGAGAGAAGGAGAATGGTTAATAGTTAATTATGGTTTGTAGAGACACTTACCCCAATTGGGTTCGAAAATAATCCTTATGAGGATTGCACAATTTATTATAACCTTTATAAACTTAGGTTTTATATGTACTGGAGAAATTGAGAGCAGGTTTACATAATCAAGTAAGTACCCAATATTCAATATTAAAACATACAGTAACTTGTTATTGTTTTGAAGCCTCTCCATGTAATAATGAAAATAAACAGAAATGACATACGTATTTTAGACATAATTCTAAAGTCAGAATTTTAAAAATAAAATAGAATGTAGACCAGAAACAATTATTATAAAAGGAAAGAGGTCGCATCGTTACAATCCTATTCAGTAAACTACTCAACCGCTTTATCTCCCCGATCGAGGTTGCGCAACTGAGCAGGTCTTAATAACCCAGATTATCTTATTTTAAGCAAGCGTTTTGTGTGCACAGAAATTAATTAAAGTGTAATGCGCACATTCTGATCATTTAAGCGTACGAGTACATTTATTAATGTCAAAAAACACTCACATTCTGTAAAAGTTTCAACTGGCTAACTATTATAAGCATATTTTTAAGCTATTGTATAGCTTTTATCGCGGGCTTTGAGTGCGGTGATCGAATCAAGAAATTCCGTAACGAAAATAAAACCTAAGACGAGCTGCTCCGAAATTGGACGAATGCGTAAGCAGCTGTTTGTGAGAAAGTATATAGGTGTATAGGTATCTATTAATATCAAAGAAAAAACTTGAATTAATATCAAAGAAAAAAATACTGCAAAAAAAAAATATATAATTGCATAAGTTGATAAAAAAAGCTATGCAATAGCTTTACCGCGGCAGTCCCCGAGTGCCACACGTATTTTTTATTATTTGATACATTATCAACACGTAACATCAAATCAATATATATTTTTTTCGTTTAGGATATCATTTTCATAATTTGACGATATTTCTTTTTATCATTTACTTCACAATTGAAGAGCCTGACTTTACCTGCTTAGTGATTTTATTAAAAACATATCATATACTAGACCAAGAAATTATTATGAATGTATGAGTCTGCTTCAAATGAGTCGGTGAACTGAGCTATAGACTAGATCACTTATCTGAAAGTATTTCCCAACACTAAAGTAAAGTCAACATCAGGATTGTGTGTGTTTCATCCTCGGTTTCTTATAAGCTGTGATTTTTAGTCATCATTGCAGCATTGCTTACTCAATGGTGATCCATCTTTCTCACTCTTTCTTTATTCTTGTTTTAGATTAGATAGATAGGATATGTAGTTGATGACAGTTTTCTATAGTTCTATCTATTTTATTTTATTCATTACCTGCATACACTCGTTAAACATTGTAATATCTATTTATTAAAAAAGTAAAAATTTTAAGATTGTAAATGAAATGATAATCCAAAATATCTAATAAAGTGTGTATATAAATAAATAGTTCATGGAAACCACAAATGCTGCATGCAATCAGCTGATTACCTAAACTTTTTTGTTTTTAAAATATTATGAAGAAAGTGTTAAAAGAGTGGTTTATTCCTGCGCCATGGGGAAGACTAGCTTGTAAGTACTTTTCAGTTATGGAAAAATAAACTAAAGCTGTACCTCTCACATAGTAAACTAATGATTTATTGAAGCTACTGCATGCATTTTACCACCGTGAAGCTACTCTGACCCCTGTAACGGCTGTAACCATTATGACCTTAACTCTTAGTGACCGATTATCTTAACTTGAGGGTGGTAGCCAGGCAGACAGGTACTACAAAGTATCCTCTCACCTCTCTAAGTGACAAAATGCTTTGCATAATTGTTTAAAAGTGAATAGTAAATTTGGAGTAATCGGCAGGCTAAATATATATGTATACCTGTAACCGTGCACTTTCCGGTGTGTTCCAGTAGCCTCACTTTTCTTCAAGGCTCTGTGTGCTGCTGCTATTAATCACATGTTTACTTACTGAGATGACAAGTATAAACAAACTAATATTATAAATGTGTATGTTTGTAAGTGTGTTTGTATGTTTGTTACTACTTCATGCTCAAATGGCTGGACCAATTTTGGTGAAATTTGTTATGGTGGTAGCTGACACCCTGGATTAACACATATGCTACTTTTTATTCTGAGAAAACATAAGAATCGCGACCGCGGGTGAAACCATGGGGCAGAAGCTAGTTCAACATAAAAATAATATTATTTTATAAATACACAGTAATATCATGGGGAAATCCAACCGGCTATCCCGTCCTCTTGATGCATGGTCGACAAGACAGTGTTGCTACCTTCTTACCACTTCTGGGACTGCTCCCCGATGACTATTATTATGTTGGAGCGGATATGCCGGGAAACGGAAAGTCTGATCCACTTCCTATAGGTAATATAATCTTCTATGGTTTATAATCAATATATTAATTTGAGACTTTTACATATCAACATATAAACACTTGTCTCTCACACACATAACACTTCCCTTGCACACACACACACACTTAAATAAATAATAACTGTCTAAATGTATGTGTGTAAATCTGTCATTGAATGTTTTATGTTTACATACTTGAAATAAAGAGCTGTGGATTCTATTTGATTAAAAAAATAAGATAAAAAAAAAATTAAAATATTCTTATGGGGCTCAATCACTGAACTTTTTTTTTAAATTCTACCTCTTTAAGGCTCCAGTCTCCCTAAAATCAGTGTTCTTGCGGAATTTATCAGAAAAGAAATATTGTTTTTTAGTCATCAGAAAAGCAATAAATGAAATATATTTAACGTTATTTTAAAGTGTGAGATTTGAAGTTTCCAATACATATTTTATTTTTTAATTTGACGCCACTTTTATTAGCTTTGTGAGGCTTTAAACATACCTCTATTTACGTTCCACGCGTAGAGGGTCTCATTCATGCACACGCTACGAAAAAAATATAACAAAAACAAGAAATGTATTCAGATTACATTTGTCGGCAAATCCTCTACAATAATTTTATCTAGTTACTTTTTTTCCAAATTGTCTCAATTTCTTATTTAAATTGCTTTAAAAAGTTATACATTTCTGAATTTGACCCTTGCAACATATATTTTTTTCTATTACAAAGTAATGGTTTAGAGAAATCACACTTTAACCACTCCGAAAGCAACTACTTATCTGTCGAATAAAAAATATATGCATTCAAAAAATCATTTGAACTACATTTATTGCTTTTCTGATGACTAAAAAACAATATTTCTTTTCTGATAAATTCCGCAAGAACACTGATTTTAGGGAGACTGGAGCCTTAACTCTTTGCTATTAGTCTTTTTATGTGAAAACTTTTATTTCTTATAGTTGCTATTTCCACTACTTTTATTATTACTTATGTTATGTAACATATTTGTTTTCCAAATAGAATAAATAGAGGCAAATATGGGGGAATTAAATTATATTATATGTATATGTTGTTTATAAGTACTATTAAATAATTAAGTCATTTCTAAACGTAGATTTGTTATTATTGATTATGAAATTATGTGTGAGATAGTTTAAAATATGGCTTATGTTTGTTATGAATGGAATTCCTGATGTATAAATATTTAAATCTAAGCAAAAAATGGATGTAATCAAAACTAAATCATGTTGAGTGACTTAACTACCCTGTAGAATAATTTAGAGATATTCTTAAATATGACTTAGGTTAAAATAAACTAAAGTAATATCTGTCTGCTATTTTGCAGGTGTAAAATTAATGCGGTTTCATTTTGTTGGTGCCATGGAAATTGTTCTGAAACACCTGCAATGGGAGCAGTTTGTGTATATTGGTCATTCAATGGGTTGTGAACAAGGTATTAAAATAACCAATTTTAATAAAGGTGGTATTAATATTGTGTACCTACTTAGAGTTCACAAAAGGCCTTAACTAATAAAATACAATTTTACTTATACTGATTTTAAGTGGTCACGTAATTAACGTCACATTGTTTGACAATGACAGAGAGGTGGCCGATAAATAAATGACAACATAAACAGTGTTTTAGTTAAATTGTGCTTTATTAGTAAGGGTGTAAGAATGCAAGTCCGATTTGTGTTATGATTCTCTCGTATTTTTCCCATTTACAAAAAACATATACTACACAAGTAGGTATCCAATTAATTATTAATTAAATTCATAATCATTATTCAATAGTGTCCCCGCGGTTTTACAACTGCGTTCCCGTTATATACTTAGGTACATTATCTATTTCATTATATTTTATATATTATTTTGTTTGCAGGTTTATTCTACAATGCAATATATCCAGGTCGAATACAGAAGTTCATTCACCTGGACGCTGGACCCTCGCTCCAGCGTCTCCAAGTCCATGATCTACAGGAGTATTACACCAATTATTATGACAAATATTACAGTAATTACTCCAGTATGAATGGTGAAGGCAGAGTGTACAGTAAAGCACAGGCTATCTCCGCTGTGATGAGAGCCAGGGAACTGACAGAGAAGCAAGCAGAGATAATATTATCCAGGAATTTAATTGAAGTTGGCGAAGATCAATATAGGTGAGTGTCGAAGGATTATAGTTATTATAGAAAAATATAGATTTTTAGATAAGTCGGAATCATGTTAGAAAATAACTTGAGAAAAAACAAAAAAAACTTGAGAAGCAAAGTGTATGCTATCTACAATTTCATTCATTTCGGTTTCTTTCCTAATGTGCTCAGTAGCTCAAGCCGGACGGACGGACGGACGGATAGACAGATGGATGGATGTTTGTAACTCAATCACGCCAGAACGGCTGAACGCATCTGGATGAAATTTGCCACAGAGATAGATTATAGTCCGGAATAGCACATAGGCTCTTTTTATCCCGGGAAAACATAAGATCCCTCGAGAACGCGGGTGAAACCGCGGGGCTGAAGCTAGTAGTTTTATATTCCCAAAGTACCACGGCATAGAAGTGATTTCAAAATCTCTATTTCAGGTTATCCTGGGACAGACGTTTAAAAATCCTTGCTCCCCAAAACTACCCCATAGATTATTATTATCAGATTTTCTCAAAGAACGTCCCTCCAACCATCATCATATCGGCCAGTGAAGGCGCCAAGGGCTACGAGAAAGGGAAGGAAGCAGTACAAAAACTTATATCGGATTTAGAAACTAATTTAGATAATTTTAAAGTGATCAACGTTGAAGGTACCCACGATGTCCACGTAACGAATCCTGAACGATTTGCCCAAGATATATGTGATTTTTTAAATGATGCTAAATCAAAGTTATAGACTAATTTAGGTGACATGTTTTTTTTTTAATAAATTATACTATTGTTTCATAAATTATGTTTTATTTCAAGTTTTTATAACTTAGCCTTAAATTCATTTAATAAAAATTGGGAAATATCGTCTGCCATACAATCTGGATTGTAAATATGAACGTCGTGACCTCCTTGGACAATTTTAAATTTGTAATTATTGTGTGGCCAAGCTTCCTCGTCCATTACAAACGGCACGTCTTCATACATTCCAAGGTCGATCATACCTTGGGCCAACACGGCAAATGTTGGCGTTTCAATTTGCGTGTATATATTTTGAAGCATCGCTCCAGAGAATGGTAGTATTGTTACCTCTTTCATGCGTTGATCGAAAGTGAATCTGTAAAATTGATGACTGCATCAATTTTAGTTGATTTGGAAAAAGCAGGACTGGACTCTTTAGTTGTGAATTTAGCGATGGTAAAGCGGATAAGCCATTTTTATTCTAATAGGCCTGTTCCACACGACATTATTTTAATAAGCAATTGTAATTAGGGTTTTGTTTTTTTCTTATATTTATAGGTCTGTGTTTGACGACAATGTGCCTATGGCAAATGATGGTGTAGCCGAAGGTGAAAAGCACACAAAGCCTAGAAAGAATTGGCTCTCAATTGCAGGTGCCGGAACACACAGTTTTTGACGACAGATTGTCAACTAGCCAGCCAGGCGGGTACTTCAAAGTACCCTACCACCGAGCTGTGGTTTCGTCACGATGTTTTCCCTCATCGCAAACTCAAGCTCATTCTAGGATTCGAACCCACGACCTTCGCCGCGGCATCCGACGACGTCACTAGCTAACACCGGTTTAGCGACGGATAAGCGCTTGTCTGCTTGTACACTCGGATTCAAAAACGTTGACCATCTCTTTTCCATATGCGCATGTAGAGATAAATAAATAGCAGTCGAAGCGTCAATATAAAAAAAAATATGTCTGCATTTTCAATCTGGACAGTTACAAAATCGATTTAAAGTCCTGGCAGCTAGAGCTAAATCCGCCAAATACACTAGTTATCTTGTTGCAATATGACATGTTGTAGCAAGCTACCATGGACCTAGAAAAAAAGGCGGACAGATGGCCCAAAGAGTAAAATAATAGACCTATACAGGAGATGGCCGCTAAGAAACTATTGAAAACTATTGAATACCAAAATGGCGGCGACGTAACTGTGTGGTTCGGAGCGTAATGGCGGGCGGCCCGGCTTAGTGTGGTGTGAATGTGTGCGTGCCAGACGTGGCTTACTGTGGGTGCTTCAGTAATTGTTTTATGTGGTGGCGTCCGCCTTTTTTTCTAGATCCATGCAAGCTACAAGCTCCATGTGCCTACTCCTGAAATATCGAAATGATAGAGAAGTAACATCACCTGTACAAATTCTCACCAATCGGTTCCAAGCACCTTTCCAATATGTGATCTGCAGCAGATTCCGTCAAACCACGGACATTCATCATTTTTTCACGAGCCTGTATAATAAACTGAACCTAAACTAGCGGCACACTATGATGGCCGTTTTAACAGCTCATATTCGTGTGCACAGAAATGTAAAAACAATTTTTGTTAAAACAATGTTTTTATATTTCTGTGTTCGTGTGACATGTGGCATAAAGAGAGACAAGGATAGCGAGACATGTCAACTCGGCCATGTTCTTTAGTTGTCTTTTTACTCGGGTGACAATTGTTTTATTTAAATGAATCCCTGTTATTCAGACTCATTCGGTTGCCATTCCGATCGGAAAGGACGATTTTATTTCGTTAAATGGTTGATGCTGTGTTAGTCGCAGAATTCATTCACCGCGATCGTGTACCGATCGACTGCCTCATTCCATATTATGGAAGACTGAAATGAGAAAATAGGAGCCATCCTATTCAATAGACTACTCAAACGGTTTGTCTACCCCACAGGTCTACCCGATCGGGACCGCAACCGAGCAGGTCTGAATAATTACATTTTCAAAGTCTAGAAGGAACTGGCTCTCAATTTTAGCTTGACAATGGATTTTCAACGTAAGGGTGGTAATCAGACAGACGGCTACGTTCGTCCGACGACGTCGTCGACGTTCTTCCTTCACCGAAGCCTTTTGTAGGATTTGGAACCATGACCACGCCACAGCATTCAACGCATCGAGTACTTATCCCTTTAGAGATGTTATGACTATAATACTCGAAATCTATTCCGTCAAATCCCCTCTAATCGAACGATTATACGCTCTGAGTACACTAAACATTAGATACGGATGCAACCCTAATTGTATCGATATCGATATACTTGTTATACCTACACTGATTGAGGTGTGGAGCAGCATTAACACCATGAAATCTGTTTCACTTTTACATGTAGAGTGATTCGTTGCGGAAAAAAATATATATTCCTCGGAAGCGCGGGACTGACTGAAACTAGTTCAAGATAAAAATAGCTTACCAGTTCGTAAGAGTATACTGGAATATTCTCTTCACCTCCATTGTATTTTGCATATCTCTCATCTTTATAATAACCGTAATAATCGTGGTACCATTTTTTGATACCAGGTAAGGTAGTCGGCCATGTATGATGAGCTGGTACTGGGTCTAACTCGACCATACGCGTTATGTGTCCAGGAAATGCAATATTGAAAAATTTACCTGGGGTATAAATAAATATTGAAGTTATGTTGTTATTTGGGGAATGGTTCTAAAAATTGACGATGGAATTTACAGTTGAAAATCATGTTCAGACTTCGTATACTTCAGCTTATGACTAATAACTGACATTCGTGGAAGATCTTTTCCGTCCAGGAACGTGATTCTGTATCTATACATACCTATAGTAAATTCGCAAAAAAAAAAACACGCAATTCGATCAAACAAAGTTGACCTCTAGTATGAAAAGTTATTTTAAAGATAATATTTTTTTTTTACTTTTTTAAAATTTAAAGTAATTCCCATCACTCACCTATTGGTACTCCCAAAGAATGTCCAATATAAATGAACTTGTCCATTTTAAAATGTTTCATAACCGTCACTATAGTTGGTACGAGGTCTATGACGGTATACCTCAGTCCCTTGGGCAAATGATCCGAACGTCCATTCCCTGGTAAGTCAATACTCACGTAGTAGAAGTTTTTAGGTAGTAAGGACACTAGAGGCCGAAACCCTGAACAAGCATCCAGCTTGCCATGGCAGACGATTACGGGTGGACTTGACGGATCGCCCCAAGATAGTCCTGGAAATTGTTGTTATTATTATGCTATGGTGGTCGTGTGTACGTGAAACGGAAAGGACCTTAGGTATACATAAGCAAGCTATAGAGCACGCCTTACTAAGTATGAACCGAAGCCACAAGTATGAACACAGGAGGGTCTCAAAAGGGGAAGCGGGGAGAGGCGGGGCTGGTGCAGATGTATGTAACATCGCTATGAAAGCGCTATACCAATGCTAAGTACTTACTTATATATTATTTACTTTACTTTACTTTTTTTTTCATTAATATTTTTTTTATAACTTATATTTTCTTTTAAAATTTTAAATTGTAATTGATTAAAAAATCAGTAGCACAAGTTGGGAGAAGACGCTGGTTCCCGAAACACAGTTCAACACTAGTTTGGGGACCAGAGGATTCATATTTTCAAATACTTTATACTTTATAACATTTTTGCTTACGATCGGCACAACGGACCGGAGTGATACTGTTACTCTATAGTTTTTATTTATACTCTAAGGAAAGGACATTGACAAATGAGACAAGCTGTTGAATGCGAAGACAGTCAACATTTAATTCTGGGGTTTAATCTATTCTTGAGTCTTGATTCTCGTTATGTACTACGGATTCTATCAGGTGGCAAAGGACGCGTAAGTGGACAGAACTATCTATATAAAGTTACTCTTTGATCTACCCCTCCCGCGTTGTGCCGCTGCACGCTGTCGCATAGGTAGTACTGGGTAGTACCCTGAACATTTTCTATGTTATGTTATGTAATTTTGTACATGACGGCATTTTTACCTGCAATATTGCCCCATGGTGCTTTTATACTGATTTCTTTTTCTGACAGTCGCAAGTGAGCACTCATTACGCTAAAAACAAAAAAAAGAAATACTAAGGCTTACATATACATATAATACATTGACACTACATATGTGATATTTGAAAACACATTTTGTTTTGATCCATAACAGGAAATTAAGCAATCCATATCATCACGAGTCAAAAAGAGACAAACATAGCGCAACAAAGAGAGATGACCTCCTCAAACTTTATCGTACAAATGTATAGCCGAAATTCCGAACACTAGTATTCCGGCTGGAGGCACTTTCACAGACGCGATTAGATAAGTTTGGTACGTAATAAATTGAGTAAGGCACTAAAATTCACTAAATAGAACATCACGCACCGTACCTACCTACTACCTACCTAAGGTGCGCCATTGAAAATCTTTGAAGACGCGATAAACTCATTTTGTAGTTTTATGTTAAATATTTAAGCTAATATAATACAAAACTAATTTCACTTACCTACAATTATCAAGTAGTGGTTTTTGCCACGGCTAATAACGGCAATGTAAGATTAGATAAGTATATTTATTTATTATGGCAAGGAAATATGCCATAATAAATGAGAACAGAGGACAAAGTACAGATTGATAGTTAAATATCACTATCTACTGACATGACAAAATATCTTTGGAGATAACGATACGAAATGAAAATTCTAAAACATTTTATCTCGTAAAATACTAACACAATTATCATGAAAATTTTAATTTCTCAAGTCCTCTTCAAGGCTTTGTGTGCTTATCACATTCGGGAAAATCGTAATTTGCGTACCTACCCGACCTATTATTCTTGTCAGTTAAACTCGCTCGAGCACACACACAGCAGTATAAAATAATAAAAACATAATAATAAATGTATATTTTAAAACTGAAAAAAAACTTACAAAAAAACCCATTGCATTTTATCAAAGCCAAGTTCATTCGGTCTATTAGCATTTTTTTTTTTATTTCAAAAAGTTAGTAGCCAACTTTTAAAAAAGAAGAAATCACTAGTTATGACCAAGAACGAATTTTGACTGCGCTGTGACATAAATAAAAGTAATATATACTTTCTCCATAAATATAATGCGCGTCCTCCGCCACATTTGTCTGTCTATAGGTACCTTATAAGCTAATTTCAGAAACTAACTATGGATTATGATACGATATTCAATAATAATAATATAATAGGTAGACTGATTCACGGGGAAGGTCTAATTTATGGGAAAAAAATCTATGTAGGTCCACAGCACAGAGCATTTATAGTCACAGAGAAGTCCATCATAGTTAGTGTTGATTTCCCTATGATCAAATAAATAAATAGCTCAATAAATAATAAATAGTAAAATAAATACTAAATAAATAATAGTAGGGTTGAAAGTGAAAGCCAGTTTCGCACCACTAGGATATTGTTGATATCTCACATAAGATCTTAGTAAGGACAAACTAACAAACACTCGCATTTTAGTAGATAGATAAGTAATCAACCTTCAAGATCTACCAGTAGGTATATAACACGTAGGTATGTATCACATATATAGCAACGGATCAACATGCTTTTTGCATAGGAATTGTTTATAGACCGGAAAAGAACATAGGCTACTTTTCAACCCAGGAACGTGCGAATAATCGAGGAGCGAAAGCATATATCTAGGTACCTATAAGTATTAAAATTAATTGAATGTATTATATTGAGGTTAGGTACTCACAACAACCTATCTCTCAACCTAATCAATCAGTAGGACCTTGGGGTCAGATGGCCGTGTGTGAGGAATAATGTCCCAGAATATTTATTTATTTATTTACCTTGCCGTACCTCAGTCAAAATAATTAAAATCTCATTTATTATTAATTGTGTTATTAGTTCTCATGTAAGTGAATTGTCGATTCTTTATGAGAAATAAATGTCTGAAAGATCCATGTATTTAAAGCCATATAGCCTTAGCCTACAATAAGAATCGCATTTATTTAATAGAACGGCCAGTTTTTTGGTAATCTTACTGAGTGACTGAGAAAGTGATAAATAAAACCGGCCAAGTGCGAGTCGGACTCGCGCACCGAGGGTTCCGTACAAACTTCGTCCATCGTTAGTCCATCACGGGAAATGCATAATTTTATTTATTTACTGTATTTGAGGTTGGTGCCAATTAAGATCTAGACCTCTAAATTGTATGAGCGCCCATACAACTCAGAGGTAACACTGCTTAGTGAAAACACTGCTTAGTGCAGTGTTGCCACTTTAGCCAATTTTTAGCTAGATCTAGCCACATTCACGGCGTAGTTAGCTACAAAAAAAAAATTGTGGCCAAATTTTTTAGCCACACTTTATAGCTACTTTCAATACTACTTGTTTGGAATTAAATTGAATATTCCAAACTCACTATGTATTAATTAATATTTATTGTTTTATAAGTATCGAATGTTTTGTATGCAAGCATAGATTTAGAATTTTTTCGCTACGCTAAAAAATCTATGTATGCAAGAGTGGGGACGCCTTGCGTAGCGTCGGTATCGAAGTGTAATGGCGCGCATTTGCTTTCTGCGATTGGTAGCTAAAATATCAAAATGAAGGACTTATATGCCATATTGCCTTTTTTTTTCTTTTGCCACTTTTGGCAACTTATAACAGAGTATTTTTTTCGAAACTAGCAAGTTTCTACCTATGTTTAGCAACTTTTCTTTGGGCACGGTGGCAACACTGGCTTAGTGCTTGTTTGTAGTAGGCCGGCCCCCAATCTTCAAATAAAAAAAAAACGACACATAAAATGACAGCGGGAAAATGATAATGGACATTTACACCCCCTCCATCCCCTCCATACCCCTCTGACGCCATGTCGTCGACCGACGCGACATTGACATTCGTCAGCCATCTTGTTGTTTGTTGTATGTCGGCATTCGCGGTAAACACACGTTGTTTGTTTGTGATCTCCGATATTTACAATTTATTTTACTATTTCTCCGCTAATTACGTTGAGTTGAGCTCTGGTTCCTCCGTATTGGCGTCGAGCCTTTGCATTTTCATAATGCGCTATCAAAAGTGTTGTGTGCCGGGCTGTGGTAGTACACAAAGACTACACAAGTTTCCTAATTGTGAAAAAAGACGCATGAAGTGGTTAAACTCAGTGAACTGTGCTTCTTTACGTGCTTTAAGTTTGGTAGATTTGTGTAAACAGTGTGTGTGTCACAAGCATTTTGAGGCGAGGTTTCTTACCCCGAAATCACGTCTTTTGATGCAAGCATATCCCACTTTGTTTACTGAAAATGAAATTTCTACCGGAATTCCTACTATTCATGACCCAGGTAAGGTTCCGACTTCTAGATTAAGGTTTCTTACATGTCCCAGAATGTCCCAGAATAGTCATGTGTAGTCATTAACTAAACTCAACGGGACATTGTAAGTACGACCCACGTACTTCTTCTAGGTCAGATAATTAGCTAAGAATATACCGACTTTATTTCAAACTGAAATTTGTCCATTAAAACCAGTGACATACTGTCTATAAAAGCCAACTTCCAGCCAAGAGCATGATATTTTTTTGTATATAAGTACCTTCTTACATGGTTGAAGAGCTTCAAATTAAAAAGTCAAGTTTTAGTTCCATCTTATGTCTATTTATTTGAGATGTTAACTCAATTCTACTAAACTGAAAAGCGGGCCATTTCTTTATGTATGACTAAGATAAAATAAATATTCTGGGACACTATTCCTCACACACGGCCATCTGACCCCAAACTATGAAAGCCAGATAACTGATATACCACTTTTCTTTTGTAAATATATACCTATACATATAGATAATTACACCTAGACTCAGGACAAACAGACATGTTCATGCACACAAATGTCTGTCCTGACTGGGAACTGAACCCACGACCTGCGGCGTGATAAATAGCGTATCTTGCCAACCGGCCCTTAAATCTATTCTACTTTGGATAATAATATAAATAATTGAACTTTAAGAAACCTCGAAAGCGTACTAATATGCAATTAATAATAAATTTTTAAAATGTTGTTTAGTTAAATTTAATTTCTAAAATTAATAGAACTAAGATGGAACTGAAGTTAGATATTAGTTTAAAACTTTTCACCAGCGCATCAAAAAATTGTCCCGCTGAATGAGTTTTTGTATCTTATGATAATTCTATATCATGAGCCTTAATCTTTTTTGTTAAAAGTACCTCAATTATGTGTTAATCCAGGATATACCTTTATAAGTTATCTTTATTCAGACTTTCACTCAATCCGCTGAGCCATTATAGCTTCAAGAAGTAACAAACATGCACACTCAATAACTTTGGCATTTATAATATTTAGTGTGACATGACTTAGAAATTTAAAGTCCGTTAATAATTTGTGCACCTACCAAAATGAAATCCTAACTAATATTATAAATGGGAATGTGAGTTTGTTTGTTATCTTTTCACGCATAAACTGCCGAACCGATCGCGATGAAATTTGGTATGCAGTTATCTTATGGTATGGACAGGGACATAGGCTACCTTTTGTCTCGGGAACGCGGGTGACCCCCGGGGGTGGAAGTTAGTAATAAATAAATAAAAAGAATTATAATAAATATTATTTTGGCTTTTTTTTTTTTCAGAAAATCTGAACCCAAACATTGAACACAGTTATTTCCGCACAGTACATGAAGACCACAACTATGCAACTTCTAGATCTCCAGGTTGGTGTTACCTATTATCAGATTATATCCTATTAAGTTATCAATATCAAGTATATAGATTTTTTTTTCTCTTACGACATATTGTCTTACGGGGCACTTATATGAAACACAGATATTGGACAGTAAAAATTGTTGAGACACTAACTAAATAAATCCTATTCTTAATTTTTTTTAAAATATTTTATATATACTTTTTTTCTCATTACAGTGCAACGCATGTTTCAGATCCACTCTCCGGACCACTTTTTTTAAAATTTAGGCTTTCATATAAATAAGTAGGAAGATATTAAGATTTTGGATCACCTCTAAAATGTATTAAGCCAGTATAAATAAATAAATAATAACCAAACTATTTGTACATACTTGTTGTAAATAATAATATACTTTCTTTCAGATCCCATTCCTTCAACTTCGAAGACACCAGCAAATTTCAAAATGAATGTCACACGACAAGTTTTATCGGAAATGCCTATGGAGATAGGTTGGTTATTAATCTAAATTACATAGACAGCAGAAGATGAAGGTGGTGAAATCCTTATACAATTATGAATTATAGCTACTATAAACAATCCAGCTAAAAAATCTACAGTAAGAAATACTTTGCTGGGTTTCATATAACCCATTAAGGAAAATACCGAAAAAAATTAGGCGATGATAGCTCAGTGGAAGTGATGTCTGACTCCGCGGCTAATGTCATGGGTTCGAATCTTACAATGATCTTGAGCTTGCGGTGAAGGAAAACATCGTGAGGAAACCATAGCACAGTGGTAGGGTACTTTGCCCGTTACCATTACCCGACTGGCTGGCTACCACCCACAAGTTGAAAATCTGTTGCCAAACACCTATTGATGTGTTCCAGCAGCTGCACTTGAGAGCCAGTTTCTTCTAGGCTTTGTGTGCTTACCAACTTCGGCCACATCATCACTTACCATAGTGAGATTGTGGTCACACACAAGCTTATACAAAGTAAAATTTCATAATTTCTAACATGTGTAGTATTTTATGTAAACTTTGTGTAATCGATATATTTTGCAGAAATAAATATTTTCATTTTTCATTTTCAAAAAAAATCGGGTGACCTTTGAAATACATTCAGCCAGTAAATTAAATAAATCATGACTTTCTTTCAGATCCAGTTCCTTCAACTTCGAAGACACCAAATTTCAATATCAATTTAACACGACCAGTTTTATCCAAAATGCCTATGGAGATAGGTTGGTAAATTTTAATCTAAATTACATAGACAGTTGAAGACGAAGGTGGTGAAATCCTTAATTAACAACTTAATTTTCAATAAAAAATAATTTAAAATTTTGCAATTTTTTGCGTGGATCTTATAAATTATAGCTGCAGAAAGAAGTACTTAGCTACTCATAAGAGTCCAACTGCATCTTTAAAGTGCAACTCCCTAGACCAGTAGTTCATAAGTGCCTTCTAGGGCCTAAACTGAATAAATGGCTTTGACTTAGTCTTTAATCCTTTATTCATGCTTTCATATAGAAAAGTAGGAAAAAAATTGGATGACCTCTAAAATACATTCAGCCAGTAAATTACATAAATCATGACTTTCTTTCAGATCCAGCTCCTTCAACTTCGAAGATATCACCAAGTTATATGAATGTCACACAAAAAAGTTCATCTGAAATAGGTCCCATGGAGACAGGTTGGTAAATTTTACACTAAAATCCTATATTAGATCCTGCCAAGATCGTACAAATCACATGCATAGAAAAAAACTCGAAAAAAAAACATTGAAAGCTACATTCAAATTTTTTTTTTTTCAGAGCTAGTTCCAGTTTCTTCAAAGATTTTATCATCTACAGCATTTAAATTAGCAGAGCAAAAGACTCCTAAAAAGAAAAGAGTTATTAAAACCACCAAAAACCTCACTCCAACATGTAAGAAGCTCTACAAAGAATATAGAAAAACAAGAAAACTATTAAGTTTTAATCGTAGAGCCAAAAATGCTCTGAAATTCTGTAAAGAACAGTCCTTTGAAAAACTGACAGCCTCAATGAATCCGGCAGCTAAAAGTATTATGTGGATGCAAATTAAACAGTGTACCAAAAGTAAGAAGGGTAGAAGATTTACAGATGAAGAGAAATTAATATCATTGGCTATTCAAAAACAAAGTCCGAGAGCATACAAATTTTTGCAAAAAATATTTATATTGCCATCTGAAACCACATTAAAAAAAATGGTGGCGAAACTAATTATTGGACCAGGCATCAATTTACAGATATTTGCAGCAATAAAAGAAGAGGTATTTAAAATATAATTTAACTAGCTATTCCCCTGGGCCTTACCCGCCTTCCCGGTTTAAAAAAATAGGAAATAATCGGGATAATAACTATCCTATCTTTTAAGTTGGAACAAGTCACACATTATGTATATATATATTTTCTTCTAATCTTTCTCCATTAATCTTAAAAGATTAATTGTAATTTTGTAACGTTATTTTTTTCTATGCTTGTAGGTAACCACTTGGAAAGAAGATAAAAAGTATTGCTTAATTGTGTTTGACGAAATGGCACTGGAAACAGCACTAACCTACACATCAAAAGATTATATCAATGGTTTTGTTGATCTCACTGAACGTACCAACAATTTTGCAGATCATGTTCTATGCTTTATGATTAAAGGTGCTATTCATAAATGGCAGCAAGCCATTGCTTATTATTTCTGCGAAGGTGCAACAAAAGCGATGGAGTTGAAAGCTATATTAAAGACTCTTGTGAATGCAGTTGGAGATACTGGTCTCATTCCAGTTGCTTTAATATCAGACCAGGGTACAGCATTTCAGTCAGCTATGAGAAATCTTCAGCAAGAAACCAGAAAAGAGCAAATACTTGCCGAAGAAAACATAGGTAAATATTTAGATTTCTCCAAACATTAATTCATCTACACTGATAATATGTTAATAGTTAAATATAGAATTATCTGGTGAACTTCATTGATATAAAATAACAATAAGTGTTGAGAAATAATACCGCCTGCGACAATATCATTAGCAATATAATACGGATGCATTTAACTGCGCTGTTAATTCGCAAGTTTCTTTCACATAATGATTATTTTGTCACCTACTATCATCAATGAATAGTAATTTTTGGTTTCATTCTATTCCAGCCAATGTAACGACTTGCATAAATACACTTTGATTTATTTTAAATTGTATTTTTGAATTATCCGTTTAATTTAACAATAACGATGAGCACATTATACCCGAAAAAGTGAAGAAAATGAAGGTAAAATATAAAATTGTTTAATTCAATCACACCCCAGTATATAATAAATAATACTCAAATAATCTAAACTAATATTATAAAGAGAAAATTTGAGATTTGATTTTTTGTATGTTTGTAAGATTGTTTGTCACCAATGTCTGATTATAAAGTCAAAAACTACATAACCGTTTTTATATAAGTATGTATGTATTTAGAATAAAAAAATAAGCATTTATATATACAACTTTTTTAGTTATCTGGAATCCATAGTACAAGCTCTGCTTAGTTTGGGGTCAGATGGCTGTATGTGAGGAATGTCCCAGGATATTTATATTTATTTATCTATCTACCCATGCCTAGCTAGGTTGTATCGATAGTACCTAATAAAGTATCCATATCTGCAGGTCAAGAACTGTGTTCGAGTCTTCAGTCATACAATGGCTAGTGCTTTGGCGTACACGTCCTCATTTTGTAAGTCCCAATTATTTAATAATCATACATTAGATGCAAACAAGTAAGCCAGATGAAAGTTACGCTTAGGTTGAAGTATGTGAAGTAGCTGTATGCTTTCACGCAGCACAAGGTCTAGCTGACTTTATAACGTACGAAAGGGTATGTAAGGGTAATAGGTCTGGCAGTGTCGTCTAGCACAGAAAGGTATTTTTTTCAAAGGTATTGAATTCTTTTTTTTTGATGTAGGTAGTTTTGGGTATTTTTTAAATCCCTGGAACGATGGTCAAACCACGGGGAACAGTAAGTGGTAAATAAATTTAGTTGAGCTTAAGTACTAGCGAGATGAGAGGAGATTATTGATCGGCAAGTTGATCATGGGTTCGAGTCCCCTCCAGATCAAACATGTGTAAGGAAGAACATCTGTGTTGGTTCTGTCTGCGTACAAGCTCTGCTAAGTCGGGGATCAGAGACCAGTGTTTAAAAAATGTATCTGCATATTTCATAACAAGTTCTTTATTAGTATTGATGTATACTATAATTTATCTGACAAATATATCTCTATTTTTTTCTAGCATACTATGCAGATGGCAAACCAGTGAGCAGTACCATTAAGAATACGTCTCAAGCTGTGGCATTCCTCGATCAAGTTTTCGACAGTGTGAATGGAGCGAGTGTCTTCTCAAAAAGAAGCAGAGGAAAGGAGTTACGATCAGCCGTGACGAAAAAGTCTATCCACCATAAATTCTGGAATGAAGCTTTAAAAAAATTCCAAAGTATGAAATTTGTTAATAAGGAAGGTCATGATATAACTGTACCTAGCATAAGAAATTGGCTTGTTACAATCAAAAGTTTTCAGAGACTGTGGCAATTTTTTGAGGGGAAAAATATTAAAGTAATGCGGCCAAGATATTTTAACTCTGACGGCATTGAAAATTTTTTTGGACAGGTCAGAGCATATAATTTAAGGCATAATAACCCAGATTGCCACAGTTTTGCAAATACTTTTAAATCATTGCTGATAACAGGGTTCATAAAATTTCATCATAATTCTTTCAATTGTGAAGATGAATCCTGTTATCAGTTAATTAAAATTAAATCACTGTTTGAAAAAAATGACGAAAAAAATCTAATTGTTTACAAAAACAGTGATAAAACTGATAGTCTTGAGAGTGATCCTGAAAACCTCAGTACTATGGCGAGACGTGAACGCTTGAATATTCATGCAAGAGCTTACACTGCCGGCTGGGTAATTAGAAAAATACTGTCAAAATCGAAGTGTCGGCAGTGTAAGACTGATTTAACCATTACCAATGAAACAGATGTGCATAAATGGGTGTCTGAAAAGGAGTACAATAAAAATAAAAACAGACTGGTATACGCATCTGAAGATTTGGTTATGCTTTTTGGCACAATTTTAAAAGAATCAAATTTGTTTTTGGACTCAAATGCACACCAACATAACATTTCATCAAAAATTTCAAATATAATAAGAAATAAGTGTGCATTTGAATTCATTACGTGCCATACGCATAAAAATGAAATCATTCAAGCTTTCATTTCTACCACCATAAAATTAGCCATATATAATTGGTGCAATGTAATCAATAAAATCCTAAAAGGTACAGATATTTCAAGACTAGAAAACGTTAGTAACAAGCCAGTTATGCAAGTGAAAGCATTAAATAAGTTTAAGAAAAAGCTTCGTAAACATCCCAATAAATTATTATAATTAATTTGTTGTTTTTATTTTTTTTTTCTTTTTCATAATATAATAATTTAAATTTAAAATATAAGAAAAATAAGTCAAACAAGGGATTTGACTTCGTAAGGTAGTAAGTGTACGCGACCTTTGCTTATAAAAAAAAATGCAATTGTCAGGTGTCATTTTCCCATAACCAATCAGAAGCTAGGTTACTGTGTCCTTTGTAATTTGTATGGGAGTTGTGTGTCTGATACGTAGTATCCCTTAGTCGTCTGTGGTAGTAGGACTTGGATGGACATAATCATAATCATACCCGAATATTTTAATTCGAACATTCTTACAAGATTACAATCACTACGATTAATTATGGTTCAATAAATATTCGTTATTGAGTACTGAATCATCTAAAGTATTTTTACAAAAATAATCCAACTTGTTTTTTAGCTTCCAATCTTTCCAGTGTTGCGAAAATAAATGATTATTCATTTTAAATGGATTTATTAGAAAAAGAATGGTTCATACAAGCTCCTTGGGGCAAAATATGCAGTAAGTTACCACATAATATTGCAAAATACAACCTGTTTTCTAAGTTGAACTTTGATCATTACAATTTTACAATATCATTTGTTTTTTTTTTATAGTTCTAGCATGGGGAAACTGCTTCGATCCGCCTATACTACTATGTCACGGTTCAGTAGACTCTGCTGTGACTTTCAAACCATTGCTAAAATTGTTACCTAAAGGATTCTATTACATAGGTTTGTCCTTCATGGCTAATTACGACATACTATATACTTATTCAATAATCTGCTGTTTTCTATCAGATAGAAATCTAAAAACAATCAGGCACATAGATAATAAACTGCATGCATTGAAAAGATTAATTGAGTATTAAATACTTACATTTGATAAATATAAAAAAATGTATTCAACCCCTTGGTTCGCAATAGTTCGCATAGATACACTACCTACAAAAAAAATTGTATTCCAGGAATCATGATTAATTAAGTTACAAATTAATAGAATTTAATATATAAACCATTTATTTGGTTCAAAACTGTATATAAATTTATAACTATTTACAGTATAATTCTATGTAGTTAGGCCTCCCTCTTTGCACAATATACTTTAATCATAATCATGGAGCTCATTGGAACCAAAGTGGTATTACACAGCTTTCAAAGAAGTTTCCATCTCATAGCTTGTTTATAAAGGTGTAAATTTTGAAAAGATTTTTCCCACCTTACACCATACTTTGTGGTATAAAAAAAACTGCAATTTCTTTTGGTATTTCCAATAAAAAGATAAATCCAAAAATTACCATATTTTTTAAGATCCAACATATAATTGAAACAAGTTGTAAAGCTCCCGCCAGCACTTACCGGCGTATTCCAGCGGCACTTGAGAGCCACTTTCACCATATTGGTAACACAACCCTAAACATGTTAAAAAATTACTTAAATATAATTTTATATTCATTTTTTTTTCTAGGAATGGAGTTACCAGGCAATGGTAAATCGGACCCGTTCCCTCCAGGACTGATGATCAGTCTTTTGGACATGGTGTATGCTATAGAAGCAGTAGTGAAGCATTTTAGATGGGATACATTTATATTTATGGGACATTCAATGGGTGCTATTTTAGGTAAGTTTTATCTTATCGTCTTCCATGTGATACTAAGGGAATGATAGCTAAGTGGTAGTGATGTTGAATGCTGTGGCAAAGGTAGCAGTTTCGAATCCTATGAGGTGCTTGAGTTTTTGGTGAAGGAAAATATTGTTGGAAAGCATAGTGGTAGGGTAATTTGTAGTACCCGCCTGGCTGGCTACAACCAAAGTCAAAGATCCGTTGCAACACACCTTTTTTAAGTGTAGACTTATCGGTTATATAGTCCATAGTCCATAGCATACACGCTATGGATAACCTACGCTGTGCCCAGTCGTAGGTGCGCGATTCTTCGTTCCACCACACTCAATATTTTTTTATTATTTCTTTATTACAGGCAAAGTGTATAATGTATCATATCCTGGGAAAATTTCCAAAGCTATAGAATTGGATCCAATCAATTTTGTTGGAATAGAACCTGAACAATTTTCCAAGTGGTAATATATTTACCATATCTTTATTTTGCTTATTGAACCACTAGCTTCTGGCTCGTGGTTTCCCCCGCGTTCCCGAGGGTTCTTATGTATTCTCGTACTCTATATGTTACTCCAAAGTATGATCTATTTATGTGCCAAATTTCGTCCAAATCCATTCAGCCGTTTATGTGTGATTGAGTCACAAACATCCAAACATACAAACTTTCAAATTTATTTAAGTAGGATCTTACTGATGTTCCGATAGTTGCACTTGAGAGTCGGTTTTAGCCTGAGTCTGAACTGATTCTTGGACATCTGACAATTTTAGTTCAGATAGTTTTTATTCTGGGAAGCTGAAAGCTGAATTACCTCAGTTCTGATATCTCTGCCATCTCTCTTATAAGACATTTATTTTTATGTAACTCAGTAAGTATTAAAAAAAAAAACTCCAATATTCCTTTTACAGGTACCAATACTATTTCACGAGTTTTTATGAAAACTATGACAAATACAATATGCCAAGGGAAAAGCGATCTAAAATTACATGGCAAGAGGTATGTTATTGATTGGTATGTTCCGTTCAAGTATTACTTAAGCAGAATTTTAGTAATTTTTAATGCCCCCCCTCCCCCTTGTCAGCGAAAGTAAGTAAAGGTCTTACCCACCTATACTTACGGAAGCCATGGTATAATTTCTTTAAATCTATTCAAGTTTCTTAATTGTCATTTATGAGCAACTACCTATCAGAGTTATTAAGTCTATGACAATGAAATAAGCTATTTATCTTATTCAAACATTCCAATAATTTTTGGTGTAATTTTGATTTTGTTTCTCGCATATGACCATGAACATGTAGGGTTGCCATTATGTGTTCAAATCAGAATTTACTTATTATATATAAAAAAAAAAAAAAAATTACTGACGTAATCACCATTCAGACTCCCCGGCCCCCATGTCATCAAAAATAAGCAAACACCCCTCGCCCCCCTTTTGTGCGTAATACTTGAACGACCCCTTATCAGTGTTATAAATATAAACATAAGCATCATTATTTTTATATTATACCTACATATTTAATTTTATAGGCTGTAGAATCGTTAAAGAATAAACGCAATTTGAGTGAAGAAAATGCAATAGCAACACTACAGAGGTGGTCTGAACCTACCGGAGATGGGCTTATTAGGTAAGTTTATGGTTTTTTACTGACAAGTATGCAAGTGGTTTACCTGATGGTAAGTGGCTACCAATTGCCAATGTGTAGTGGTTGGTGGTCAGTGGACGCTGCCGGAACACACCAGTAGGTGTTTGGTTGATTTTCAACAAGGGAGTCAGTCAGGCAGTTACTACAAAGTACCCTACCACCATGCTTAGGGTTACAAGGTCTTAAAACCGAAAACCCGGACAGACTAGCCAGTTTAGCCGGACATTTGGGTTTTTACACAACTTTTTTTTAAAGTAAAACAAGTTTTTTTTATCATTTACCATACAATATTAAATTCTCATGAAACAACAATAAAATTGAGTGAATGAGTCTTCTTTATTATTAATTATTCAATATTCATTACAATATTAATTTCAATTGATTGATTGATTGATATTTTTGTATGTTTTTGTAACGAATTTACTCAAAAACTACTGGACCGATTTCAAAAATTCTTTGACCATTAAAATGCTACATTATTCCTGAGTAACATGGGCTATATTTTACCCTGGAAACGCGGGTGAAACCGCGCGGAAAAGCTAGTATTTAATAGTTTGAATTTTGTAAAAAAAAGTTGATATTATATAGCATTATTTCTTATAGGTACACATTCGATCAACGCCACCGTGTGATCAGCGGGCCGCCCTTCTCCCCCGAGTACATAAAAAAAATATACACCAACATAAAAACACCAATTTTAAGTATAGTTTCAGACGAGTCAAAGAATGAAGGCCTTTACAGAAATACCACGTTTTTGATAGACGAATCATGTTACCCGAATGGTAATTATAGAATGAAGTTGGTTAATGGTGACCACGATGTTCATATCAACCATCCAGAGAGGGTTGCATCGTTTGTGGGCCAGTTTTTATTGTATGGGTTAGACGGATTGAATGAAAAGGCGAAATTATGAATATATGGATAAATTATACATACATTTATTAGACAAATATAGATAGTATTTCATTTTAATACGGGAGAGGAAATTACGAGAACTGGGCCCCTGACGTTAAAACTGACCAGAAAAATAAAAAAATCTTCTCGAGGGCGCCACTTGAATTTTTTTTGACAGCTCATTGTAAATTCAGTTCACGTATTAGTTCCGTGAAATTCCGCGGAATTTCCGCCAGATATAGCTTCTCTTATATTAAGTTAGAATTTTGAATTTTACCAGTTATGTATTATAATAATGCATTTAATTTTTATTATTGTTAATTTTTGGTGGAATGTAAATAAAATAATTGTTATATTAGTTTGTTTGTATTATTTAAAAATTAACTTAACTAGCTATTTTTTAAACCCTGGGCACATTTTGTATAACTTATGTGTATACAAACAAAATCACACGTAGAAAAACTTGCGAAGTGCCAAAGAGCCATGGAAAGAAGCATGACAGTTGCTCAATAAGTCGGGACAAAATCAGAAGCACCGATTTATGGCCACGATATACGCAAAATGATTTCTAAATTAAGTTTTTCTCTGTATTATGCAAGGCAAAATATATGATAGAGGATATATGCCATGGATCATCTTTGTTAATAATTTAAAATTCCCATTGATAACGTCAGAAAAAAATCGAGAATATGTGCTTTTTTAAAATTAAAAATGATTTTTTCTCCTATTTTACTTACGAATAAATTATAAGTCAATTTATTCGTAGTATTTTACCCATCCAAATAACTCGAAAATATTAACAGATATTCTAAGATCTAATACAAAGGCACGAAAGGGAATTTGTTACTTTGCCAAAAAATCAATTGTTTTTTTAATAAAATTTATACGTCTTTTTTTACTAGAAAATAGCCTTTATTCCTTTCCTCTTTCGTCCGTTAGTTTAGACAGGGTGTCCAAAACCAAATTAACTGAAGTTTTCATCAACAAAAATGGCGATGGACAGGCCACACGTTACGCTGTGTTACGCGATACCAAAGAAAATAGCAAGTCAGTGACAGACTGGTACCCAAGAGATGGGAAAAGAAATCGAGGTAGACAGCCCATAAGTGGGAGGATCAAATAAAACTAGCAGCAGGACCAGTCCTTTTTTTTCATGTCAGAATGCTGACAAGTAGGCAGGTGGTCCACCTGATGGTAAGTGGCTACCATCGCCTATGGACATTACCAATACCATAGGCTTTGCCAATGTGTTGCTGACCTATACTAATCCTAAAAGGCAACTAGCTCTCAAGCGCAGATGCGCTTTTGCGCTGGCAGTTGCCAGAACATACCAGTTGGTACTTGGCAACAATTTTCAACCTGGTAGCCAGCCAGGCAGGTACTACAAAGTACCCTACCATCGTGCTATGGTTTCCTCAGCTCACTATATTTTCCTTCGCCGTGGCATCCACCGTCACTACCACTGAGCTATCATCGCCTTACAACTGGAGGAGGGACTCTCGTGATTGACAACAGTGGGTGGAAATTGTTAGAAGAGGCCTATGCCAAGAGACACAATGAAATTAGGCATATTTTAAAGTTAGCAACACTAGTCTTGTCAGCAAAGTGGACAGCTGTCAAGAAGAGTGACATTATTATTTACGTTTGTGGAAAAAGTCAATTTTTATTTTAGTTAATTTTAATCTCATTTTTATAAAAATGAGAACTATAAAAAAAGAAAACTATGTTACTTTATAATTTGTGAGGAAAACTAAATAAAAGCTTGTAGTACCTAAAAACGTTAGCAATGTATACATAGGTGCTGTTTAAGTTGACATTTCTAGCTAACAGTCTTCGTAAATTGCCAAAGCAATGGAAAACTGGAAGGAAATCACGAATTACAGAAAATGTGAATTGTATGTGTAATGATATTTCAAAGTAAACAACAACGTAATAAACACTTACCTGTGTATATTTTTAATGCTCTACTGGTGTAAAAGTGGTTTCTGTCCGCATCTTGTGCTTCAATAGATACCGGCAAGGAAGTGGTAAATCATCAGTCTTTTACCATATAAAGGTAAACAGCAGAATTGTCAAATATTATTTACCAACCTCAAAATGTGAGGGATTTGCAGTCTGAATATGTAAAGTACATAGGTACTGCTTAGGTAATGAATAATGCTTATATAGGTACTTGTTTGTACTTATCGCTCTGGTTATTCTATCAAAGATTGTTTTATAATTGAAGACTGTCGTTTCTTGGGTACTCAAGGTACCAATAATTAAATAAATAAATATATTTTTTTTACTTTGTATAAGCTTGTGTTTGATAGGTGTTTGGCGACAAATTTTCAACTTGAGGGTGGTAGCCAGCCAGGCGGGTACTACAAAATACCCAACCACCGTGCTATGGTTTCCTCACAATGTTTTCCTTCACCGAAAGCTCAAGCTCATTGTAGGATTCGAACCCACGACCTTCGCCGCGGCGTCCGATGTCACTACCACTTAGCTATCATCGCCTTAAAAATATTCTCGAGACAAGCTCCAGCAAGATGCTTTGTTGTGCTCAAATATATACTAATACTAATATTTTAAATTTTAGGGATAGGACAGTACAACTAAAATATCTTATGTGAAAAGTATGTTCAGTACTGAAACTAATGCCAATCTCTAAATTATAATTAAATAGATAAGGAATGATATACTGAGGAGTATATCATTCAAAACTCCAAAATGTCATTGGTACAAGTGGGATAGCATGGGGAAAGTATCTATCTATTTATTAATAGCTAGGTAATTCTGGCGTGCATCCCAATGCCTCCTTTTTTTTTGTTTAATGGATTTTGGATTAATGGTTTAAGAAAGCAAAAGTGTACTTTGGTGGTAAATGAATTCAAAACTTTTCAATAAGTTAAGTGAGAATTAAAAATGAAACCTTTATAAAATGACATGCTACAAATATTAGAATTGCAATGAAGTGGTGCTTTCTTCACACTCTTCACTATTAAATAATAACTATATTTTGTGTTGTATTATACATATATCTGTTGTGTAGTTGAATTAAACTACAAAACTAATTGAATTACCGATTTTTTGGGTTGGTGATTCATTTTACGATTGTAATATAAAAAGAAATTAAAAGTTGTTATTTATGCACAAAATCCGACTCATGGCTTCCGGTGACTGGGACCGCAATAAACTGGAACCGCGGTCCTTTTATTTATGCACACAATCCGACTCATGTCTTCCGGTGACTGGGACCGCAATAAACTGGAACCGTGGTCCTTTTATTTATGCACACAATCCGACTCGTGGCCTCTCCAACTCCTAGAGCTTCAACTTAATATTAAATTATATCTTGTATGTAATGTTTAGAAATAAATATTGGGTACTGATTGGCAACCTGTGAAACTGACCCTTAATATCTTATAGATGGCGTTATTCATGAAACAAGACTTCTCACCACCAATCTTATCAAGAAGATGGCTGGCCTTTAGATTCAGACCCAATATGGTATGTTTAACATATTTAATATCTTTCTTGTGCAGGATGGTTTTTAGTGGCTTTACCTATATCTAATGATTTAAGAAATATATATTATATATCTTATTTTTTTTTTTTTTTACTTTGTAAAGGCTTGTGTTTGACCACAATCTCACTATGGTAGGTGATGATGTGGCCGAAGGTGGTAAGCACACAAAGCCTAGAAGGATCTGACTCTCAAGTGCAGCTGCCGGAACACACCAATAGGTGTTTGGCGACAGATTTTCAACTTGAGGGTGGTAGCCAGCCAGGCGGGTACTACAAAGTACCCTACCACCGTGCTATGGTTTCCTCACGATGTTTTCCTTCACCGAAAGCTCAAGCTCATTGTAGGATTCGAACCCACGACCTTCGCCGCGGCGTCGGACGTCACTACCACTGAGCTATCATCGCCTTAAAAATTATAGATTAAATGGAATGGCATTGTTATATACAGGTTGATTTTTTTATCACTGGCAATACTTGCAGGGGTGGAAGTACTCATCTATGGGAACAACTTTTATTATGGGGCTTACTCTGATATCGCATAAAATAAAATGGTTACTTCATACATTTTGGTCGAGTAGGTATTGAACTTTTGTATGGAACAGTTGATATTTTTTTCATGATTTCACATAAAAGTTGTTCATTTTGATGAGTACTTCCACTCCCGCAAATTTTGCCAGTGACAAAAAAACCACCCAGTATAAAAATAAAAACTATTTAATTAAATCTAATGCTTACAACAAGCAAACATGATGTAACTACATACTTATAATATCTTTATAACACCTTTGTAACCGACGGTCCACCGCAAACTATATTCTCTCATATTTGTATATTCTCAATGTTAATTAATGCTTTTTTTTTTCTTTTTATACAATTTAAATGTAGATAGGCAGCAACCAATATCTTACGAAATATTCAATTAGTCAGATTCATCATATTACATACCAAGACTTGAAACCGATTTTTAAAGTAATCGGTAACCATTTTTTCCATCTCAAATACCATTAACCAGTGAGAAAACATATACTATGCTGCATGTCACTTGCAAACGGGGATTCATAGTAATATCTCATATATATAAATCTCTCGCCGACAGCTCATATACAGTCGACAACACATAATATCAATCCTGGAGAGCGGGCTCATGTTCCGAGAGGACAGCATAGAGGTGGAGCAGGAGGCCCCCTCGGCGGAGGCCGTGTGGGCGGCCGCGGGGGGCGGCAGGGCGGGCTGGGTGACGCGCGGGGAGGCGGCGGTGGGGGCTGCCGCTGTGGCCGCCTGTGTACTGGCCTTCCCGCCTCGGAGGTACGTTCTAAGATAGCCAGGTTTATTATGAAATTATTAATAAAGTTTTTTGTCATTTAGAAGATAATTTTAATAAGGTCGTCTCATCCCAAACTAGTGTGAGTTTGTACTATAGAAACTAGATAACTGATATATTAAGAAATACTACGTTTTTTATAAATACATACTTATAATATACTTAGTTAACATGCAGGACTCAAAACAAACAGACATGTTGACGCACACAAATCTACGGTGGGAATTGAACCCGACCACACTAACCGGCCTGTCAGATATTAGGAATGCGAGTTTTATTGTTTTTTTTATCTTTTAGAATGATTTATAGCTAAATAGTAGTATATAGGTATTATAAGCTAACAGGTATTCATATGCCATTCAAAAATCTCCACTTCTACTTTTGTAAAAAACGATCAACAGCCTTGGCCGTTTATAAATATATACAAGAAGTCAGTAATATCATAAATGACAAGAAATATGCAGTTGGCATACTGCTTGATATGACCAAAGCATACGACAAAGTGCAATATAATATTTTACTGGATAAGCTATATGGAATTGGTATTCGTGGTATTACCCATCAATGGTTTACATCATATCTTAAGGATAGGGAACAGTATGTACAAATAGAACACCTCAATTATGTGAAGAAAGAAATAGTTAATATTAGGTCAGACAAAAGGTTAATAAGTGCGTCAATTCCTCAAGGTAGTGTTATCGGATGCCTATTATTCCTTATCTACATAAACGACCTTCCGAAGATCATGGAAGAGCCATGTGTACTGTTCGCTGATGACATTTCCCTTCTCACTTCATGCCACAAAACCGCAAATATAAACGAGCAGCTACACTCCATGCTAAGTAAAACAATAAAATGGCTGGATGAACATAACTTAGAAATAAATTATAGCAAAACAAAACTAATGACCTTCCATCCATATCAAAAGTCACCATTAACCGTTAACCTTACAATTAATAATACTAAATTAGAAACCGTCAACGAATTCACATTATTAGGACTCACTATAGATAGGCACATAAACTGGAAGACTCATATCCAAAACATTAAATCAAATCTCTCAAAATTTACTTACGCCTTCCGCGAAGTCAAAAAAACCACTGACTTACCAACCACATTAACTACCTACTACGCATATGCCCACGCATGGCTCAGTTATGGCATCATCATGTGGGGAAATAGTGTAGATGCGCCCACACTTTTCATACTACAAAAGAAGTTAATCCGAATTCTTACAAATATAGACCAAACCACTAGCTGCAAACCTTTCTTTCAAAAACATAAAATTTTAACCTTACCATGCCTCTACATTCTGGAAACATGCAAATTTGTCAGAAAATATATCAGTTTCTTCACAAAGCGTGGAGAAAAAAATACAAACCGATCGCTAAGACATAAGAACATGTTAATGCTACCCACTTCCAACTTAGCATTACACTCTAATAGTCCCTACGTCATGTGCATAAAAATATATAATAGATTACCACATATATTAAAAGACGAAACAGATACAAAATTTATCAATAAACTTAAACAAATATTATTAAAAAAAGCATATTATACAGTTAATGACTACATAAATGACACAAAAATTATATAAATTCCAACTAATTATCATATATATCTATATCGTCAAAAACTACAACATTATCTCCTCTCTCCTACTTCTAATGTTTGTTGTGCCCGACAGGGTCCATAAATTTACTTAGACCTAATCTACCACCTAAGGTTACCTTATGGAATGCAATATAATAAATAAATAAATAAATAAAAGTAATAAATCAATTAATTAAGTGATTAAATTTGACCGCGACAACGAACGAACGTAACGGTTCAACATATAGTTTGCTAGAGCGAAAGAAATTGTTCGCTTTCTGTAACATCATCTGGAACGATTCTGTGGATCAATTTCTAGATTAGAGACTGATGGAGGTAGAGTAATATTCGTTGTCGGGTGGTCGAATAACGATTTACCACTATGCTAAAAGCAAGACTATCTTGGTTAATTAAAACAAAGATGAAAGAGAAAAAAATAATTGCCAAACATCTGCTTAGTGTGGAAAAATAAAAAAAATTCAGCCGGCGCCAGTAGTATTGTTTGACCACAATCTCACTATGGTAAGTGATGATGTAGCCGAAGGTGGTAAGCACACTAAACCTAGAAAGAACTGGCTCTCAAGTGTGTGTAGCTACCGGAACACACAATAGGTGTCTGGCGACAGATTTTCAACTTGAGGGTGGTAGCCAGCCAGGCGGGTACTACAAAGTCCCCTACCACCGTGCCATGGAGATGCAACTGCCATATAATTATAGGATGCAAAAAAATCACGTAAACTACTGCTTCCTGGCGTCAGTGGACATATAATTTCTTGAAAAACTGTTTAAAATATTACTAGATGGCAGGCCCCATGTTTAGGATAATGTAAAAGTTGTAATATCCATTCAACATTTTCGCAATGTAAGTCTTAGTTGGTCACTTTCGTTAGAGTGTGGATTAATAGCACCGACGCGCGACGTGTATAGAACCCGCGTTCGTATATCGGCTTTTTATTTTGTTAAGCAAAAAATAATATATTTACCATGATAAATCTCCCTTTTGTTTTTTTTATTTGACTAAGAAAATATAGAAAGTTTTCAACAATTTGATTAAGCGCCATCTATTATCTTTATAGAACCATGATACGACGAATGCCATCTGTTAGCAGTAGATATTAAACGTTTTATAAATAAAATCTATGCACCGTCCTAAGGTTTCTTTACGATGTTTTCCTTCACCGAAAGCTCAAGCTAAAGGATTTGAAACCACGACCTTCGCCGCGGCGTCCGACCAGAGCTAACATCGCCTTCAAAGTATTTCTCAATCACCCTGGACAAGTAACTTGCCTACTCCTACACGGTCCCTACATGCGGTCAAGGGCCCCACAGCTTGCACCGCTCCGCGCTGCTGAGGCTGGCGACGTACGCGGGGGTGGGCGCGGGCGTGCGGGCGCTGCACCGCGCGTGGTGCCGCGGCTCGCTCGCCGACTTGCTCGCCAACATGCGCGAGTACTTGGCGCTCGCCAGGCGGGCCGCCGCCTGTCTCAAGGAGTTTGCCGCTCTACATGCTCAGATGTGAGTGACTTTACTTAAGTTATAGCAGGATCAACTGACATCATTGAGGTTTCCCTCTTATGCCTTATGCCAATGACCGAAAGGTCAGTTTTGGGTGCCTTTTTGATTGCACCCAGCTTTAATTAGTGTGCGTATTTATATGCTGTAATTTAAGTTTATAAAGTTCTTAATGCTTCGTTTGCAGCGGTTCCCTATCATCAGTAATAGAATCAACGCACACGATGCTATGCCGGCAACAGAGCGAGATGTCTATACTGATGTCTCGCGCGTCGTCTGCGTTGCTAGGCAACGCGCCGTGGTTACACGCCGACGTAGCTTGGGACGCTGTGGCTAGAGACAGTACGGACAACTTGATGGTATATATGTTTAATAAAATCTAGGGCATAGGGCACTTCCATCCCGGCAAACCCGCGAGCGGAAGCTAGTTAAAAATAAGAGTAATATAATGTTATTTTTCAAAGCATGTGCAATTTAATATTGGATATTGTCATTAGGGGTCCATGCCTTGCTGTAACATATTAATAATTTAAAAAAAAAACTTAAATAAATGACTGGAGTTCGCGCCACCAAAGAAGTCCCGTGAAATTAATTAAAATCGATATTATATTCTTCTGCGATAGAGGTGGGCCTTCGGGACTTGTTTGTTGGCGCAAACTCAATCACATGTCTTATTTCTCAACATTATTTTTTACAGAAAATCCATCACGCCTTCCTAGTGGTCCAATCGACACTATTAAAGCATATTGCGATGGCGCACTACATACCATCCGTACACGCGCAGAAAATTTACAAAAATCACAACGAACGCATTTATTGGCTCCACACCATACTACTGGAGCATTTGAACCATGAATTCAAACAAAATTTCGAATCTCTACAACGAATGTATAGATTACTTAAGAATTCTGGTAATAAAGACATAGATGTAGCTAAAAAACTAGGTTCAGCAATAAATGATACTTGGTTATATTCTGACGTACACACAGGTGTAGCTAAAGTCTGTCTAGAACTTAAACTAGCACTAAATAAAAGTAACAGCCTAGATATGTTCCTAGATTCGTGTGCTATGAACAAGCAGGATTTAGATCTAGATATTCTTAGTAAAGATCTGGATGATCTTATCGATAATATAACCAAGTGTTTAACAACTATGCAGAATTCGCAAATAAGGTTACGGAAGATTAAAAGTAAATTAGGTGTTAGAGAAGCTAAAAAGGATATTTTAGAAAAAGAAGTGATTCATGAAAAAGATGACAATATTTTGAAAATAGAAGATATAGATCCAGAGATAAGAGACGAAGTTTTTTATTTCGTCAGAACTGATGGCGATGATGTTGCAGTACAGCCAGAAAGTGATTTGACGACAGCACCGGGTAAGAGAGAGAAGGAAAACACAAAAGTAGTTCTCAGCGAGTTAAAAAGGAAATTGGGGAAACGAGAGGATGTTATGAGAGAAAGAGAGAGACAGGCTTTAGTTAATACGATGCCAGAGTTCAAAAATAAAGTGCCAGAATTTCCAAGACAGATCAAGTATGAAGAATTCATTGAAAGAAGGGGTTTTATAAAGAAATTGGAAAAAAAAGTTCCAAAAAAGAAACTTTTTAATAATTACTTAATAGGTGGACATGTGAATCGTAAATATAATGTGAAATATGAATTAAAATTTGATAAATATGAACACCAAGATGATATCACAGGAGAATTGTATGAAGCGAACGGGAATTTGAATGCGAAAAGTAAACTATTAACAATAACTAGTAAAAATGATTATATAGTCATAACGAAGTGGTGTAAATATGATGTCATTAATAAAATTATATATTCGAGCAGTTTGTCGGACTGTGTGAGCGATGTAGAACCTACATCGAAACACTCTCTGCCTCAAGTTATTAAATTCTCTAAAAAAGATTTAGAATTAACAACGTCATCCGATAGTGATTTAGATTTCATAGAAAGAAACTCGATGCTAAAAGACGTTCGTCGTCATAGAGTTACCAGAAAGAATTACAAGAGATCCATAGACAAGGATGTTGATGAGAGTTTGAAGCCCATAGAGTATAGTTTTGGTACAGGATTGGCTATGGCTTCAGTGTTGCAAGTTAATAGTAGGCCGTTTTTATCGAATTTGGCTCAAGAAGAGGTTTTTATTGGAGACGGCGAGGTTTCTAATGATAGTGGAAACGACGAGGATGCTTGAAATAATCATATATTTGTAAAAGCTCTATTTAGATGTACGCGTGCGATAATTTTGGTGGAAAACCTTGGGGATATCTGTCATAATTTTATTTTAGGGAACTTGAGAATACGCCTGGAGTAGTAGCTTAGACACGACAGTTATTATATTAATGCTTCTTGAATGTTTATTTAATGGAGTAGCTGTATTATATTTTTACTCTATGTAACCTAATTAGGGTTTTTTTTCCGGTCACCGTCACCACTTCAAAAGGATTGTGATAGGTGTTGAAAATTCTCGCCATCGAAAAAGTCCAAAATGCACCTCTATCGCGTATATCTAAATATAAATTAAAATCTGAATGAATGTAGAATAAATCATATTTTTACCTGAATGGTACTAAGAAAATAGTTGTAAAATATAAATTTGCTAAATCTGTGATTGATATGTTAATTTATTTTAATTAATTCTTATGAACAATTTTTTTAATTAAAAATGTAATGATTGCTTTATTTTGATGTTTTAATTAATCCCTACAAAAATATAGCTTTCGCCCATACATTTACTCGCAATCTACAGGGATGGACTGCAAAAATCCTATATGATGCAGGTCTATTTTGGAAAACTGTTGCGTTTAAAATTTTGAGGTTGGGTGAGGTCATGAGGTCGTATAATCAAACACGAGAAAGCAACAATTTGATTTATATCGTAGGCCCTATACACAAGAGTTTATTTTCGAACACAAAATTCAAGTTCCTTTACGCTGGTTGCGGTAGTTGACTGCCAGAAAAGGTAACGTAACGAAAAAGCATTATATACGTGTGTGTGTGCATTGTATGCCAGACGTGACGTCACTACTTATACCCTCTCCGTGCGAAAGCGCTCATCTCTGGAACTACCAGTCATATTTGAAAAAATCTTTCTGCATTTGATAGCCCAATTCATGAGGAAGGTTATAGCGGGTGAAACCGCGCGGAAAAGCTAGTAATTTTAATTCTGTTATGGGCTTAAAAGTTATTCATCATAATATAACATGATATTCAATTATCAATTAATAGGGTCGTCGGGTCTCATTCCTATCAGTTTATCGATCGTCTAATTACAAAGTAATTATTAAACTAATTTAATAGATTATTTGATAGGTACTGTTAGATCAGTTATTGTGTAAGATGGACGCCTCTTCTGTCCTGTAAGTGTTATTTACTTTCTATTTTTATTTACTTACTCTGTATAACACTTTGGAAGTGGTAGTACATACCCAGACAGTGGTGGTTTAGCTTATCATTTTGAATAGGTTATTAATAAGGTTAATTGATTTTGAAATTAGTCTCTTTTATTATATACTAGCAACCCGCCCCGGCTTCGCACGGGTAGCAGAGAAAATACGCCTACATTTTTTATAAGCATACCAATAGGTATATCGCTCCCATATTATAAAATGCTCCCAGACGGCTTATTTTTTTCCGACACCTCCAACAAATATAATTATATTTTAGCTAATGTACACAAATCTTTACAAATTATATACTAAAACCTTCCTCGAGAATCACTCGGGTGAAACTGTGGGCAACAGTTAGTTTTAATGATATGAAACTTTTGCTTATATAATAAGTTGACTCACGATTCCTGGAATAGGGTATTTGCCTATATTAAAAATAAATTATGCAACACTAACCAATATATAAAACATCTAAAAAAAGGGGAAACCACGATTATTTTATTAAATTTATCCTTATTATGATTTTTAATGACCAATCTAACCATAAAGAGTATGCTATATAATTACGTCACATGCTTGTATTTCATACAAAACTCCATATAAACCTATCGTATTGACATTTCATAAAAAGTTGCTGATTTGAATGTCAGTCAAATACCCTATTCTATTTTTTTTTTTAGGTAGTTTTGGGACGCGCGTCCCATTCGCGAGCCAACCGATTATAAAGATGATAGGGTAATAACTGTCTGTCTAGCCAGTGTGAACCTGCAGGAATGCTTGCGAGCAGAACCTATGTTTATCACTTACAGTAGTTACGCTGATAATAATTGCGATGATGCCTGACGTGACCGTTTACCATCAGGCGGGCCGTACGCTTGTTTGCCACCTTAGTGGTATAAGAAAAGAAAAAAAGTCTAAAATAGGAGGGTATTTACTTAGTAGGAAATCCATTGGCATACGCGAGATAGAGAAAACGCTTTTGGACACGTTCAAGACGCAATGAGATCATAGGGTCTTAACTGAAGATTTGTTTTTAATTATCGAAAATTTTCAGTACATTATCAATTTTACTCCTAACCTGCGCTCATTTATCGAGCCAGGTGTTTAACGAAGAAGACAGCTCCAGTGCAGCTGCACTCGCGACCACAGAACATGAAACTGGTAAGTATAATAGTAGTTTATAAATAAAAAACCGGCCAAGTGCGAGTCGGACTTGCGCACCGAGGGTTCCGTACAAACTTCGTCCAACACGGGATTATTTATTTAGGTACCTTATTTGCCAATTAAGCTAGACCTGTAAATTGTATGAGCGCCCATACAACTCAGAGGTCTTTATTAATTGGCGAACTATGTGTGTATGGGGACACCTTTTAATTTTCAACTTAAATTATTTTTTGGATATTTTTTTATTTTTGCTGTAAGACCTTGCTTTTTGCCAAATTTTGTGACTAGGTCAACGGGAACTACCATATAGGTTGCACCCAAATAAAAGGGCAAAAAAATCGCGTTTGTTGTATGGGAGCCCCCCTTAAATATTTATTTTATTTTGTTTTTAGTATTTGTTGTTATAGCGGCAACAGAAATACATAATTTGTGAAAATTTCAACTGTCTAACTATCGCACTTCTTGAGATACAGCCTGGAGATAGACAGACGGACGGACAGAAACCGAAGTCTTAGTAATAGCACAGCGTAATTACATACAGTGTCTATCGCGTTTGAAGTCACGCGAAATGCCGCTTTGTATACGCATTCGTAATTGCTCCATTGTATCTCAAGCGAGTGTAAGGCAGCTTGGGCTCGCTACCGCCCCTCTCTCACCCCGCAAGCCCCGCACGATTGCTCTGTCTAGGCGTGTCCGTTGGCCGACTGTAAGAAAGAGTTACATAGACTGTGGTCCCGTTTTTACCCTTTGGGTTCGGAACCCTAAAAATGTTATTTCAAAATTGGAAACTTTGACTTTTGATTTTGGTGAGAAGAGAATTTCAACTTTAGCATTTTTTTTATATGTGACGATGTGGCCGAAGGTGGTAAGCACATAAAGCCTAGAAGGAACTGGCTCTAAAATGCAGGTGTCAGAACACTGTGCTAAGTGCTTGGCGACAGATTTTCAACTTGAGGGTGGTAGCCAGTCAGTCAGGTACTACAAAGTACCCTGCCACCGTGCTATGGTTTCCTTCACCGAAAGCTTGTAGGATTCGAATCCACGACCATCGCCGAGGTTTACTTATCACTGAGCTATCATCTAGATAACATTTAAAAAGTTATTTGAACATAAAATCTAATGAATTTTGTTTTACTAATTAATTATTTTCTCTTTTCTTTATGTAGGCTATGTAATGTTTTGTTAAAGTCAGTGTCTTACATAGTTGTTATTTCTTCCTGTGATTAGTTTGGTTTGTAATACTTACTTAAACTTATTATCTCACTGTAAAGTGTTCGCCTTCAGCCAAATCTACACTTACCTTTAAGTAAAAACCGGCCAAGTGCGAGTCGGACTCGCGCACGAAGGTTTCCGACCATTATCTATAAAAACGGCAAAAAAATCACGTTTTTGCATGGGAGCCCTTAAATAATATTTTATTCTGTTTTTTAGTATTTGTTGTTATAGCGGCAACAGAAATACATCATCTGTGAAAATTTCAACTGTCTAACTGTCACGGAGATAGCCTGGTAACAGACGGACGGACGGACATCAGAGTCTTAGTAATAGGGTCCCGCTATACCCTTTGGGTACGGAACCCTAAAAAACATGCGCATAAGTTTTGAATCGCATTCTCTACCTTATTTAACTTTAAACTTTGTGCTCAATAAATAAATGAATGGTAATAATTGCAGTACAAAACGTAACGGAACACAAAAACTGTACCACAGCCACCGGCGTCGCTGGCAACTGCTTGATTCGGAGGATCTGCAACTACGGCACCGATGCTGTTGACTTAACGATGTATTCGCCACGGGGATTTGTGCAGTAAGTAACCTTATACAGTTTCGGTTAGAGCCGAGTTTAGACTAGACGCCAATTGGGATTTTAGTATTATGTTGGCGAAATATGTTGAGCTGGTGTTTTAAGCTATTCTTCTTGGCTTTTTCACGAATAATAGTCTAGTTTAAAACCATGGACCTAGAAAAAGAGGCGGAAAGATGGCCGCTAAGAAACTATTGAAGCACCAAAATGGCGGCGACGTAACTGTGTGTGTGTGGTTCGGAGCGTAGAGTTTTTGAAGGGATCTAGGGATCTAATAATGTAACCCCAGGTGAAAAAAATGACCTATAAAATTCAAATATTTTAACAAATAACTGCAAACAAACTCAGTATAAATATGTGGTTATCATTATTAAATATTTCCACACTTAATGTAATTGATACTTAGTCGTAGGAAATTTAAAAAAAGTTTGAAATTAGTAAAAAATATTTTTATTTGTTCATATTTTTTAAAAGTACAAGGAAAGCTATATAAATGAACGTCGGCGCTCATGGCAAAGTATTCAATGGAATGTCAGGATGGTGTATAACAAAATCAATGAAATACGAGAGCTAAACAGTATAAGAATCAGGTTTAAAATAATTTCAACTTAAAAATTCTTTATTAATCTGTCCCGTCGTCGGTGAGCGCCGACCTTTACATAAAATATGAAGTCTCATACAAAAACAGGGTTCACTATAAGCTTGTTTTATCATTAATGGCACATACAGATCCCTGCTGGGGCCAATTTTGACCGAAGCCAAAGGTGGTATTTTTGGCCGAAATTGGCCGAAACCGAAGCTTTGGTCGCACACAGTGAATTTCTATTGATTAATACTTCCTATTGGAGATCCTTAGAGGAGGCCTATGTCCAAAGGATGATCAGACTATCATGTATTGTTTTGATGTAGACTCTCTGCACCATCCTTATAACCCAACGTTCATCGAAAAAATCAGGCATTTTTACTTCATATTTCAGGCATAGATTTCTTCAGTGATTGTAACTCTAAACAGGTGTGAGACCAATTCATTTCAGCTAAATGAGCCATAGTAAAAGTTTTATCACAATTTGTGCAGGTCCAGCCAGGTTCATTCATATGATAATCATTAAAATGATTTTTGAAACTGTCCATTAACTTAACACCGGAGAACTTTTCGTTACACATAACACATTCAACATTAAACCAATCGGAGAACGGTGGCAAAAGAGAATTCAATGTATCTACCTTACCTATATAAAATTCATGCATCGGCGATATAATTTCTTGTAATTGCAATTCATATTTTGCTTTGTCACTCAATTTACTGAACGTATTGGAGTCTGCGTTCAAATATCTCTTGTAATCATATTTACTTGAATGTTTCCTGTACGTAGCTGGTACAATAATCTCATTGGGCAAGTCTTTCAAATCGTTTTTAAGTAAATTGAATATAGTTTCAATTAAATAATAAACTTCTATGTTATTTATGTACTGTAGAAGTATTCTATCAAGTAATTCGGTAACTTTATTTTTTTCACATATAATAGCTTTTTTCCCTGTCTTATATAGCAACTCTTGTGGCAATTCTTTCTGTATATTTGTTTGAAATTTTCTTCTTTTATTAATCAACATACGTTTCACTATATGAACTGTTTCTCTTCTGTAGCTTAGGACACATAAATTGATGTTTACTTTAATGGACCACCAATTCAAGATTGTTTCAACATTGAATGCGTTTAATACTATCCGAGTTGGCGATGGATTTGTCACATTGAAAATTGTGTTGTTCATATCTGGACGGGGTGTCTGGAATATCAGCTGATTGAGTTGGGATCTCGTGCAGCAAATCTCCATCACCACATCATCATCATCCTTTTCTTCGGGTACAACCGTTGCCATCACAGTTTCCATACTTTGTTGTGTACCTTCAAGCATCACATTCAAATACTCTTTTAAATGCTTATATTTTTTATCTAGAATCTTCCTAATTGAATCGTAAGCTCCAATATTTTTCAAGCCGTTGACTATTCTATCAAATTCATCCCACTGTGGCCAATCTTTTAAGAATTTCTTTGTGACAGTAAGGTAAATATCTAATTCTAGTTCATGCAGCTCTTTTATGTCTATGTCGAATTCTTTTTGTAATATTTGGATGATTTGTGCATTGGTGAGTACTGTGTTTTGTTTGTTATCATTGCCAATTAGTCGTCCGAAGAGGAGCATGATGGGACGTTCTGGAATATACATGTAGGATGTATTATATATTGTATATTACATACACACACACACATTGTTTGAATAATAGGTAACTTAAGTAAGATAATTACTATACCTACTATCTAATACCTTTAAACGAGCAATTCTTGTATAATAATATATGTCACTGGAAGATAAAAAGATCCGCGAGTTTATAAATTTTCTAGGAAATTTATAAACTTACCTAACCTAACGTTCTTGTTATTTTCCGGTGTCATATATATAAATATATAATCTGAATCTCGGAAACGGCTCCAATGATTTTCATGAAATTTTGTACGCAGGCGATTTAGGGGGCGATAAATCGATCTAGCTAGGTTTCATTTTTTAGAAAACGTCATTTACAAAAAAATACTGAGCTTTGCTCGGTCATTCAGGTATAACTGTTAATTAAAGTAGTAAAATGTAATTTTATCTGTTCACAAATTTTAAATTAATAGCTGTAGATTTTATATGATTAAAATCTATACAAATAAACGAAATTTAAGTGTCTGTTCGTAATGTCAAAATAGCAGCTTTTTACTAAATGAATATGAAAGCATATACAGTAGCAAAACAAAATCAATTTTTTAAAAATAGTCTGTTTGTCTGGCTAAAACAAACGAAACGACTTGATCGATTTCGACGGGACTTTCACTAGCAGATAGCTAATGTTATAAGGAGTAACTTAAGCTACTTTTTGGTATTAGGTAGTATCCGACCGAAGGTCAATTTCTGGTAGAAACCGGCGCCGATCGGTTATCGCCGTAACTTAAAAACCCTAAGAAATTATGATTTTGATTGGCGATGGCGCGGCGCCGGCCAGCCTTAGCAAGGCCCCAACGCAGTGTAACCCCTGCATGCTTCGCCTTCGGCTAGAATAGGCGAAAGTTTTGGCCCAAGCCCTTTGGCTTCTTAGAACCCTTTGGTTCTATCAAATATAATACTCTTTACACATATGCATGCAAACAAAGTAACTTCCCAAAATGTGATTAAATTGCAGATACAGAACTCAGGAGGAAGTATAAAAAAAACCTTACATATAAATTTGCTAAATAAAGTCTATTCAAAGGTCATTTATTTAGTGACATTATTGGTGCCTAAGACACTTATGTATGTTGCGTACCATCCTTTGAGCATGTTGGTTTTATACTATAAGCTACCATCGGTTTATAATGCACTAAAGCTGAGAGCTTCCCGCAAAGACCTCAGCAAAGCAATTAAAATAAATAACAGGTGTTTTTTTTGTATCAATAGACAAGCATGCAGGCGGTCTATTTAATAGTCACCTATGGAAAATAATATCAGGTCGTGACCAGTCAGGTGGGTACTACAAAGTACTCTACCACTGTACTATGGTTTCTGAGCCATCATAAAATCTACCTAATATTATTTTCAGACTATAGAGTGGCACCAAATCTATAACTTAAGCTTAACAGTCAACAGAATAAACAGACGGAGAAGTGGAGAGGCTTCCTTAAAAGTTAGACTCAATGCAATGATATTATAATAAAAAAAGGCAGATATGTTTCTAGTATACTCATTATGAGGACTCGAAAATATCCAAATTCTCCTAATAGCTAAACATTTGAAGCACAATTGTTCATCTTTTTTACTATTCATTGGTGAACTTGTCAACATAATATTGTGTGCACTATATCGGTATGAAGGTATAGGTATCTGGTATACTCGACAAATTTTACTATGAACGTAACATAATAATATCTTGTGTAGAATGTCATTCTTTGCATGGTATTTATTTATTAGAAAAAAAAATAGCAAACAAATATATAAATTTGGTCGCTATTTGTAATTACGATAAGTCTTCACGTCACAGGTGTCAACCATTATAATTTTTCAACATTTCTATTCTATGCTAGAGAAGACACATACAATGGTCCAATTCAAGGACTAAGTGCGGAAAACCAAACCCACTCACACAGAAGTGGCTTTTCGATGATGAAGATGATTCTATGCTAGAATGTTATGCTATGCTTCTCAGTCCAAGTGTATTCCGAACCGGTGGAATCAATTGTAACGTTCATAAGTGCCTTATTAGGGCCTAAACTGAATAAATGATTTTTGAATTTGAATTTTGAATATAAACATAGTAAGTATGTACACCTATTCGAAGCGGGAAAACAAAACTTTTCTGAAATGAAAATATAACCGGGGCGCGCGGATAGAAAACGTATGTAAGGTACTCGTAAATAACTAACCTTCATTGATATCCAAGAAATTGGAATCTTGTTCAACATTTTCAACTGCTACCACATCGTTCGATGAATCGTTTTCGTCCATTAAGTAAATTGGGCGGTTTTTCCTTTGATTTTCAAAGTTTAAAATATTTTTCCGTGAGCCTTGAGCTGTCAAAAACAACACGAAAAAAAAAATGTATAATATGTCAAATGATTATAGACTAGACAATAGTGTTGGGTGGGTATTACTATTTCTTAATGTGTTAACAACATGTCATTAGTCGATTAATCCCTTAGTCGTCTGTGATCGATTAATGTGAATATATAATTTAAAATCGGCAATGGTAAAAAATTGCAACTATGATATGAGATCTGTTATCAAGTTATAAGTATTCAAATATCTTAAAGTATCTTAAGAATGTAGCCTTTTTGGTTTCTCTATCTACGCCTTTTCAAGACGCGAGAAGAAAATATTTCTGAAATGGGGATGTCATGTAACCGCAGAGGAAAATCATAAAACTGAGTAAGTAAATACTTGCAAATTAACCTTTGCTAACCAAGAGATTTGTATCTTGGTTGATATTTTCTACTGCTTTCACATCGTTTGATGATTCATCGTCGTCCATTATGCGAATTGGGTAGTTTTTACTTTGATTATCTGTGTTTGAAATATTTTCATCATGATCGCCTTGAGCTGTCAAAAACAAAAAAATAATCATACTATACAGGTGACTTTTTAATCTATCGTATTCGTTTATAAGAACCTACAGTGTTTTCACACCACGAGTACTGTAAAATGGTGCGTTATTACATTTCGAGTGGTGAAAGCCTGAACAGAGCTCAGAGACTGTACGAACGAAGCCAAAAGTGTACCCCGCTTTCGCAATATGAAATGGTTGAAATAAAACGTAGAGTGCATGTGGAGGACGCCCAAAGCCTGGAGAACTTAAATTTGAAAATTGTGCGTGCGTTTGACGAAGTGAGAAGTGACACTGTTGTGCTGAACAAATTAAAAAACAATGTACAAATACTAAAAAAACATACAGTCAAATTGAGAACCTCCTCCTATTTTGAAGTCGGTTAAAAATGAGCAAGACTGTCTAAAGAGAAAAGGTTATAAAAATGCACATAAGTTAATTAAAATGTTAACGCCTGGACGCAAAAGATAAGTAGGTACTTATCGCATATTCTGATTGTACTTATGGCCTGGTTTTATTTTTAAAGGTCTGGTGATTTGCATACAGCACCACAATCCACGGCGGAGGGCGGTATTGTGTGCTCATCGCCATAACTACCGTATTTATTATTTAGTTGTATTCGATTAACGTTCGTACTAAATTCTTATCACATTGAACATGGGTACCTACAAGCTTTTTGTAATTTGTCCGGTCCTAAGCCCGTGAAAGTAGGAAGGAAAAATTTGTAACTTATGAATCTTATGATTGTTATCAATGAAATGCAGAGGCGGGCGGCGCAGTATCCATAAACGTGGTCTTTTTTTGTACAACTTTGCTATATCTCAATATTTTAGTACTGAGAGATACTAAAAGAAAATATAGATAATTTCTTATTTTCACCAAACATCAAAATGTTTAAATTTGGATGGTGATTAAAAAGTCACCGTATAAAGACCCTATATATATTGGGTGACTTTTTAGTCACTGGTAAAACTTGCAGGGGTGGAAGTACTCATCAATATGAACAACTTTTATTATGGAACCAACTCTGAGTCTTAGTGCGAGAGCTTTAGTGGTGTCAGTTATTATTTATTAATTTACCTACTCACTTTTCTTATCCTGGTAGTCAAATTTTGACGGCAAACAATCTCGCTTCATTATGACGTTCTCCATAGTGCCTAAGACTTTGTTTTGCAGGTAATTTTCCATATCTTCAAGTAACTAAAACAAGAATTCAATATAATTATCATTGGAACGATGTTCCTTGACAAAGCTTGCAGTAGGAGTTAACTGGCAGAAAAGGGAACCGTAACGAAAAAGCGTTATATACATGTGTGTGTTTACAATTAACACGCACACGCTGTCTTTTAGAATAAAAGACAGACGTGACGTCACCAATTATGCCCCCTATATGCGAGATTCTCTGAGATTCAAGAATTTAAAAAAATCCAAATAATCCCAAAAAAGAAACAAAAAAAAAAAACATATATAATAAAGCAGAAGAGCTTTTTATTTGTTTAAAAAGACGCTAATCTTGGAACTACCAGTCGGATTTGAAAAATGTTTTTGCATTTGATAGTTCAATCTCTGGAACTACCAGTCGGATTTGAAAAATGTTTTTGCATTTGATAGTCCAATTCTTGAGGAAGGTTATAGACTATTTTTCATCCCGGGAACGCGGGTGAAACTGCAAGGAATAGCTATTTGTATATAAAATTGCTTACAATTTGGAGTGGAAGCTAATTCCAGATCTATTAAATAAAAATTCTGTAAATTCGTACTGAGTTTTTTCAAAGATAGATAAATTGCATTCCATTATATCAAATGAAGGTAAATCCAATATAAATATAATTTTTTTGAAAGAATGAATGTTTTTAATACGCTGAACAGGATCGTTTTCTTCAATACTGTTGCCATAATAAAAAAATACTGCCTTCTAAATTAGTTAATTAATATTATTATTACTCAACATTAAGCGACATATTTGGTAATAAAATACTTATCGCATTCTTCTAAAAATGTTTTACTAATGTTTTGCTAATCTTATATCTTTAGATATTTTCAACTTTTTGCGACAACATAATAATAATAAATTGTCTTTATTGAGCTAAACAAACAAAGTAACAAAAAAATAAGGTATTTAATTCAAGTATTTAAATTCGTTTCTCAGTTTCCTTTTTCTTGGTGTATGATCTGTCAAATTTTTAGAAGTCTGTGCTGAATGTTCATTTGTAGATGGAAAGTTCAATACTACTGAAGAAATAATTTGATTGTCTGTTTGAGTATATCGTCTACGTAGATTTTGCAGAACCTGTACCTTGGGAACGTTCGATTGCGCCCCGATTGAATGAATTGAAACAGATGGCACATAATAAAATGTATATGGGACCACCTCGTGATCTACCTTAATGGAATACAGTTTAAATTATCCAAATCAGTTAAGGCACTTTCGTTAAATCGGTGAATATATGTACAGTCAGCGTCAAAAGTAGATTGGCACTTTAGTACCGTGTCTGTGTATTACCATAGTAATAGAGAAAATCCAAAATTCCAAAACATAACAATACTTAGTAGAACATTTTTGTTCATACATAATAATAATAATAAATAAATAAGTAAAACGTAAATATTATGAAAACAAAACAATGCACAATAAAAAAATCTTAATTTCAGCATGTATTTTTTAAAATTATTGTGTTTTACTATTTAATTAGTGAAATTGTGATTTTAAAATTGTATCATGAGTGCTAAATGAGAATAAACGTTAATAATAAAACAATCATTGATAGCAATCGTTATCGATTGTTATCGACTTAACTGAATAATCGATTTATTCGATTAATTTTAGTAGTAATCGCCCATCGCTAAGTCTTAAGCCATAGCGCCATATTACAGCCCGTTTTCGATTTTTGCGATTTTCGAGTATAGAATATTTTTGTTAGTAACTTTTTTTTATTATTAAAAGGCTTTAGTTAGACTATCAGCATAACAATCTATTTAACCGTTTCAAATAACGTGACAAGTAACAACGTGAACACCCCTTCAGATTAGACAGTGTAAAGCAAACTAACGGAAGTTAACGGAACGGACGGAGGGGAGAGAGAAGATTGCCCTCGCCGACTCTGCCGCTCGCTCGTCCCCCTCATCGTTATAATTAATAATAGACTGTGCCTGCTTTACGTTTAGATTTGAAATACAATAACAACAAGGGATTCGTGCTATCTCGCTCATGGGGGCTATCGTTTTTGTGCTCACCAGCTGGCGCCACTGTCGAGTAAGGTATAAAAGTTTGTTATTACGGGCATGAAAACCATGTTTACATTGAAATCATATTTAATACCTTAAACCGTACCGTAAAAATATCGAGCATGCCTCAGTTTCACGTAGTTCCGTTTTGTTCGAAAAAAAAAGAAAAAACTGTCTCAAAGCACTGTCATTAATTGACCCGTAACTCTTAATTAATCTCAGGTATTGCAAAATATTCACAGTATTATTCTAATTAGAAATAAACCCGCGTAGCCCACCTAACAAGGTTTTAGGTACCAGTAGGTAGCAGCAGAGCAAGTACTTTAAAAATTTTCGAGATGGCGCTATATCATATTGTTAGCATAATATTTTTTTTATGTGTAAAATTGCGTTTATTTTCTGGAAAGATGCCTATTTAGATTTACTTAAAAAGCTAAACCTTATCTAAATACAAAATTTTATCCAAATCGTTAGAGCCGTTTCCGAAATAAGGCGATGATTGCTCAGTGGTAGTGACCTCGGACGCCGCGGCGAAAGTCGTGGGTTCGAATCCTACAATGAGCTTGAGCTTTCGGTGAAGAAAAACATCGTGTGGAAACCATAGCACGGTGGTAGGGTACTTTGTAGTACCCGCCTGGCTGGCTACCACCCTCAAGTTGAAAATCTGTCGCCAAACACCTATTGATGTGTTCCGGCAGCTGCACTTGAGAGCCAGTTCCTTCTAGGCTTTGTGTGCTTACCACCTTCGGCCACATCATCACTTACCATAGTGAGATTGTGGTCAAACACAAGCCTATACAAAGTAAAAAAATAAATTATAATAATACACATAATGTATTTATTAAATAAAAATTGCTCGTTTAAAGTTATCTAATACCTTTAAACGAGCAATTCTTGTATATATATAAATATATAATCTGAATCATGGAAACGGCTCCAACGATTTTCATGAAATTTAGTAAGCAGGGGTTTCGGGGGCGATAAATCGATCTAGCTAGGTTTCATATTTAGAAAACGTCATTTAAAAAAAATACCGAGCAAAGCTCTGTCATCCAGGTATTAAGATATATATGTATGTATATATTAAATATATATTTTTTTAACTTACATCAAAATGATGTTCACAGAAAAAAATTGGAGAAATTTCTAATATCCCTTCGTCTTCTATTTTAGCGAGGTTTAGCCACTTCTTACGTATTTCCTTTCATGCGGTACACTTATCAACAGTTTGTTTGGGGTAGACCCAGAATTACTAGAACATTGAGGCACTACACACAACTGATAACTTCTTATAGTATTTTTCATATCATTAAAATTTTGGGCGCCTCTGGATGACTGTTCAAGACTGTTCGTTAGAAATCCGTTATAAGTATAAAAGTGGACATTTCTGGGCTGTAAGTGAGTAGTGACGATTAGGATGTGAAATTATATGAAATAGGTAGGTACGTACGTGTGATAACTTCCCGTCTATTATGAGACTCGACGCAAAATCAATACTGAGTAGAGACGCGGAGCTATGGAGGGAGAGAGACGCCGCGGCGCTCCGCGGGCGGCGAGGGATTCTTGACCTCACTTTGTCAGGATTGCCATTTCAAAATATAAACTTAATGGCTTCATTACTCAACTATTCTGTGACTCATATAAGATAAGAATCAAAACATGTTAATCGACAGAAAACCTTTTATCATACAATTAGGATTCAATTTCAATTGGTTCAATCTCGATTCAAACTACAATAAGGTTCAGTCGGATGATCACTCACATAGTTACCTGTAATAATTCTCTTGACGTTTTGTAGATGATAACTTATGGAACTGACCACGTAATTCTTTATGACTGAAGAGGGATGACGTAAAATCATATCTATATGTTACCTTTTCAGGCCCTGCAAGACTGATGAGGTGTGCTGCCCTTTCGACTATCAGCTCCCGGAGGTGCCAACTCATAACAATAAACAGACCGACGAAGACTTTGAGTTTAACAATGGTGATTGATGGTAGATCATCATTGTTTATGTGTTGATATATTTATAATAATAATAATTATTCATACATCCATTTGTTTGTTTTATCCTAAGGTTTTATCCTATCCTAACTTCCGAATCCTAACAATCCTAACTAAGTATAATATGAATGTGAGTTTGTTTGTTTGTTTGTTTCCTTTTCACGCCTAAACCGCTGAACCGATCGCGATGAAAGGTACGCAGATAGCCTATGGTATGGAGAAGGACATGGACTACTTTTTTCTCGGGAACGCGGGTGAAACTGCGGACTGGAAGCTACTATAACATAAAATAAGTAGCAAAAAAAAATATTCTGCAAATCGTTTATTATATAAAAAAACAATATAACATATAACAATATGTCGGTATAATTTCTTGTAAGTATTCACTCATCAAAATTGCATAAGCTACAATCTGGACAACGTTTATGGGTTTTCCTCCCGCGACGTCCGTGCTTCGAATCCATTACCTTGTAGTCGTGGTAGTTGCCTGACCGTGTCCGAGATCTGGAGCAGGACCTGGGAACATTTTTATTGAACCGAATTAAGTGAAAACACACGTCATACGTTTCATGGGGACTGCGGGACCTAAAGCAAGTATGAAATAAAGGAAAAGTTTGCATCTGCTCACCTTGATCGTGATCTAGAGAGCCTGGTCGAGTGATGGCAATCATCCTCCTCTTCGGCGGGTTTGAATAACAGACCCCAGTACTGGTACGCCAGGTAACCAGCAGTCAGAAGAAATGCCACCTGCGGAAGAACATGGAATATTAATAGCAGGGTACGTACAAATAGTTAGAAATGGCGTTACAATTGATCCTTGTTGTCATCATCATCATCTCAGCTGCAAGACATCCACTGCTGGACATAGGCCTCCTCTAAGGATCTCCAATAGGAGGGCCGAAGAGTTCAGAAGTGGAGACCACGGACCGGCAAGCGCAACGTAGGAGGTCCACTTACAAGGTGGACGGACGACCTTGTAAAGGTCGGTGGAAAACGCTGGATGCAGGTCCTTCGTGTATGCGGTAATTTTGCATACAGATACTTATAGACCGAAAAGTAACATATAGGGTATTTTTTATCCCGGGAAGTTGGTTGAAACCGCGGAGCGAAAGCTATACTTAGTTTATAATATTTTTTGATGGGCCAGTTGACGTGATTGGTCAGGACAGACATTTGATAGTCCTGAGTCTGGGTGTGGGTAAGTAATTATTTAGAAAAAGAAAGTAATGTAGTATGTAGTAGATATGAGTTATCTGGTTTCCATATAGCTTAGTTTGTAATCAAATGGCCGTGTTTGAGGAATGTCCCAAGATATATTACATCTTTTAAAAACCCTGAAATAAATAATATGAAATTCTATGTAAATATTAAAAGACAGGGTCGAATCGAGATCAAAAACAGCTAAGTATTTTATAAATAAGTATGCAAGGACCATAATAACATTTCTTGATCTCGACAAGATTCCTTTCCTTTAAAAATAAACCAACGCGACGCAAGGAAGACTAAACACATTTATATTGAACCATAACATCATGAGGAAAATCCAGGCTCTATGGCTTTTAGTGAGAAGGGAGCATACGCGAATGTCTTTCAAGGTCATATGAAGTCTTTAAGGCGACGAAATACGCAAAATGATGATTCTAAATTAAGTTTTTCTCTGTATTCCTTAATGCAATAGATTTGTAAAAAATATATGTTAAACTAGAGAATTTTTGCTAGGGAACTGTTTTTTTTAATACTTTTTAAATTTTCTATGATAACGTCAGAAAAAAATCTAAAATATGTGCCTTTTTAAAATTGAAAATATTTTTTTCTCCTATTTCACCCATCTATATATCTTGTAAATATTAACAGACATTCTCAGATCTAATACAAAGGGAACTATTTTGTTACTTTTCCAAAAATCAATTCTTTTTTTTTAACAAAATTAAAACGTCTTTTTTACTAGGAAATAGCCCTTGTTCCTTCTCTCTCTCGCCCGTTAGTTTAGTCCGGGACAGGGATATTTGCGTAGGTATATCGTCCCCTTATGGAACATGCATGTCGTTTGTCTGCTACTATTAGTGAGTTATGGACTTTTAAAAGCTCTTTTCTTATCACGAATGTTAATGTTCTACCCTAATACCTTTTAAATAATAGTTAAATGGATACCGTCCACTATAATCCATTAAAATTTTGATAATAATCAAGCAATCAACCAGGACATTGATATTATTTACTGTAACAAATGTTGTATCTAATCTAGTTTCAGAGGGTGTGAGGCTTTACGGTATTTCTATTGAGCTAGTTTAAAAGCTTCGTAGTTACATCGTTCAGTAAATTCTAGAGAAATGGTAATATAATTTTGTTACTACCTACGTTTTTAATTTCGAAGTCAGCAAAAGCTAGTCGACATTTCTTTCAATCATTGATTGAATGCTGCGATCGTTAGAGTAACCAAGCGTTCAGAAATACATATATAAATGGTGGAAAAGCAAAGAAAAAAATGGAAAAACAAAAAGAAACAAACCACAATATTTAGCTGCCTCACACGTACAAAGTCTAAGATGGAGTCCACAAGGCTTTCCATGGCCCCCGCCTACAACTTATACGTGGGCTTTTGCAAAGAGACCACTTTACATGGACTGAAACATACTGTCGAGGAAAAACTCCACTGGTTTGAAAGGTATACCACCCTTTTACTATTTAGATCACGAACAATTTATATTTACACAAACAATTTTACATTGTGCTCTACAATTTTGACGTGTGACAGTTGAGGATTGGTTTTCGTTTTTTGAAATTTTTGTCTTTTTATTGTAGTATGGGAATCATGGGAAATTAAAACTCCTTTTTGATTAGGTGGAGCAATAATATTGTCGTAAAGTAACACATAATCTTTGCACTTATCTACTGATTTTTCAGATTCCTCTGGTTCCTACTTACTCTCAGCGCATTCTTTGGCGCAGTATACTGCGCGCTCAGTCAGCTCTCTCGTTACAACTCCGAGCCGGTAGTGGTCTCCCTACAGCGGGACTACAGGAGCTGGTGGACAAAGTTTCCAGCTGTGACCGCCTGCCGTTTGAATAGGGTGCAGTCTGATAAAGCTAAGGATGCTATCGAAATGTTTGTATTGCACACACAGGGACATTATTTTTACCAAGTAGAAGTTTTAGAACAGTATTAGCTCGTCCAGACGCATAGGTAGCCGGGACTAAAGAAAAGCTTTCTACAAACCTATTCATAATAGAAGCATTATTGTCAGAATCAAGTATTTATGAAGATAATAAAATATAATTTCGACAATTCAAAGTATTTTCGAACAGGTTCTGGAACGTCACCGAAGATTCCGACCCTGAGAAGTATCAGTATTACTACGACTTCATAGACCTGGTCGCCGATGTCTCCTTCCGCACCAACCTGCAAAACTTCTGGAAGTACCAGTCTGATGAGACTGTTAAGGGTATTGACCTGCTTCAGCTGGCTTTGAGTGTGCATCCAAATATGTCTTTGAATGTTATGGTGTCACAGGATGATATGAAGGTGAGATGATATATGTATGTATAATAAATCGTGTATAAAATATGACCATGGATTTAGTATATACTACAGTATAGTTCGGATATGGGATAGCTAAGCGAGTACTATTAGAGAGAGAGAGAGAAAAGAGTATGTTTAATTATACAGTGTACATTTAAGGTGACGCCAAGTTAAGCTTAAAAATCTGAAATTCAACGTGCTGCGTCCCGCTTTCTACTATTAGCGACCTCTCATAGAAAATCCGCGTAAACGGAAAGGGCGTATACGACAAAATGGTTTTTATTGTTTAATTTAAAAACTTTAAATATATTTCATAAAACCTATGTACAAATTATAATATCAGTTTCATATATGCATAGCGTGTACCTACGTGAAATGTTCTCCCTGTCTATCTCGCTCTAACATACGCGTATACTATGCTCATCTCTTTTGCATGCCAATCTAGCGGTAGCATAATATACTAGTCTATGATAAAATCAACATCCGTTTCTGTTGCTGACTCTCAAATGCAACTGCCGGAACACACCGGTAGGTTTTAGTCAGCAGATTTTTCAACTTGAAGATTGGTCGTAAGCTAGGCGGGTACTACAAAGTACCCTATACCACTATGGTATGGTTTATTCTGTATATTTTCCATCACCGAAAGCTCACGCTCATTGTAGTGCGTATGCCGCCGAATCCCTTTTTAAACAATATAGCTAGTATCTTTTTCAGGTCCTCTGGTATCCTGTAATGACAGAAGTAGGCATGTGTTTCACTCTCAACTCAGAGTACTCGCAGTACCAGTTCATGCTCGATGACCAGGAGTGGAAGCCGGATCAACTATTCAAGTGTCACTACCACAGCGGCCAGTGCTATGTGAGAGTGGACTCTAACGATAGTGCTGTTAGGGTGAGATTTCTTTGCGAAGCTTCTTTTCTTAATGACACCTATGACAATGATATTGCATGCATTCAACACTTTAATTTTGTTTCAGTATTTCATACATTCACCATTCGAAATATCAACTGCGATCTCAAACCCCACGGGTGAAGTGATGCCTGGAGAAGAACTCATCATAGACTTCAAGGTAACATTATGATGTGGGTATATCATGAAAGGGTAAGTGAGAAAGAAAGAGAGATATGCAAGGGGATCTTATAAGAAGCCTACCATACATTCTTACAAATTTTATAAATACGAAAGTTGGTGGACACGCCACATACATTGTATATTTGTTAAAACTCAGCTCCATAATGGCTAACTGATTTGGATAAAACTTGGTAAATAGGTAAGTCATACTCTACAATATATCATATCACAGGTAAATATAAGATCCCTCGGGAATGTGGGTGAGACCGCGGGATAGAAGCTATTTGATAATAATCGAAAAATGCAGAGCAAATATGAGAGAGCAAATGAGCAAGGCAGAAATATATGAAATGTTTCATATCAAAATAATATAAATAAGAACATAATTATATGTCATCTCTTTTCCGCAAGGCCGTGGAAATTGAAGCCTCCCCAAGTGTAAAGACACTCAGACCTGATCAACGAAGGTGCAGGTATCCTGACGAATGGCTCAGTAACTCTGTAAAGGTACCTAATTTGAGTTTTCGCTTTCCTCATTAATTCACTCAGAGCTCCTGAAATGGTGTAATAAGTTGTCTATTACACCATTTCAGAAGCCATAACCGTTGCGACATGATCTCTTCAGACGGATATAACTTAGTGGTAGTGACGTCGGATGCCGCGGCGAGGGTAAAGGTGAAGGAAAACATCGTAAGGAAACCATAGCTCGGCGGTAAGGTACTTTGTAAAACCCGCCTGATTGGCTAGTTCTCCCTCAAGTTGAAAGTCTATCGCCAAGGACATTTATATTCTGACAGATGTACTTGACAGCTAGCTTCATCTAAGCTTTGTAAAGGTCTACAGTGTAGACTCTACACATTGGCAATAGCAAGCAGTATGGGAAGCCCCCTGAGAAGGTGTTGGAGTGGCATGAAGAGGCCAATCAAACTGAGGCCCTTAAAATGTCAAAAGATCACTGTCTGACGTACGGTTCAATGATATCTATCGTATCCAAAAGCTCGAGGTTTAAGTATTGTGAGACTTATGAGTAGATGAAGCTAAAATGGTGTGTCAGAAGCAGTGTCGTAACTAGCCTTTTATGTGCCCGGTGCGAGCTTTCTCTATCTTCGCCTAACTAACATGCATGCATGACCCAAAACATGGTCCGGGTCTGGTTAATTCTTCGCCCCTCCAGGGTTTACGCCCTGTGCCTAGCCACCGCTGGCAACACCCTAGTTACGGCATTAGTCATAAGCGTAGCAGCAGGAAATCTTTGGTTTCTTCCTATCACGATGGATGACAGGCCTGAAGTGTTTGTTTTTGTATGTTTTTCATTCACGCCTCAAACTTTTTGCAGGCATACAGTTTTGCTCTCTGTCAGATGCACTGCCGTAGTCGCATGGCCATCATGTTCTGCGGGTGTCGACCTTATTTCCATGTTAAAGGAGGTAAGAATGGATATAAGATCTTCAAAACTGTACACTGCTTTATTTTTATCAGAAAGTGGTCGGGTGTCCTAATAATAACCACCTGTCAGAAGCTATTCTCTTAGTGAACGCTGGTCTCTTAATATTTTTATTTACCTTTTTGTTCTTTATTAGATTGTATTTTCCTAAAGTCTTTATTTTAATAATATGGGCTTGGTTTAGTTTGTTAGTAGCACGGTGCAGGCGGCTATGTTTGAACTGAAACTCTTTATAAATATGTCAGAACTGGCAGCTGACGAATAAATTGAAAGTCAAACAAATGACATCAAAATCATAATAAATTTTCTGCAGGCAACTTATCGATAATTTAAATTCCAACCGCCGAGCTAAGTCGGCCTTTTGTCTACCTCCTCGTTAAGATGGCGACGTGTGCGATGCGCACGGCATGGCGTGCATCAGTCGCAACGTCGAAATACTCATCAATTTACCCAAGAACCTGGCCAAGTGCTCCTGCCTGCCCCAATGTGCTGAACTCAACTACTATTCACATACAAAAAAGATCGTTGTTCGGTGAGTTAATCATATCCTTAGAGTATACATAAAAGCTATAGAGTAACAGTATCGCTCCGGTCCATTGTGCCGATCACAAAGTACTTTTTATATACTAGTAATAGAGAACTATCTCGCCACCCAATAGGGGTACCGTACAGTGGCGCCTCTATATTCGCCTAACGGAATACTTGATATATATAGGTCTAGTATATAAAAAGTATTCTGTGATATAGGTGTTCCCGCCTATTAAAGGTCCTCCCAAAAACGAACGTTACGAAAATTAGATAATCGTTTATTCTCGCTATATTTAAAGTCTTAAATAAAAGTGTTTTTACTTATATAATTATTTTAGGAACCGAACCATAGCTCGTGTCAAATCGAGACAACGCCATCTATGAACGTCTTTTTATATTAAATTTAAGTGTACCCATAGTTTGTTCTAAGATTGGAGACCCTGGTGCCGTTCGTAAGCGCTTATAGCGCTTTCGTAGCGATGTTCCATACATCTGCACCTGCCCCGCGTCTCCCGCATCCCCTTTTGAGACCCTTCTGTGTTCATACCTGTGCTTTCGGTACATACTTAGTAAGGCTCGCTCTAGCTATAGAGCTTATGTATACTCTAAGACCTTATCCTACTAATAATTTAAATGCGGAGGTTTGCATGTGTGTATGTTTGTTACCACTCAGCTCCGTCATATCCACAAAAATTATAGATCCTGGAACTGGATATAGGGTATGTACCTACTGTTAATTCTGGTAACGCGGGTTAAACCGTGGGGCGGAATCTAGTCGGTAAGTTAGTAGTAAGCTAGAGATTCTAAAAGGATTGCTGAAGGTGATTGAACCTGTCTGTATATCTTATAGAAGAGAAAGTCCTGAGTGACTAAGTGGATTGTAGAGCCTAAGCTACTGGTTATGAAACATGAAATTTGGAGGATAGGTATACTCCTCTTGTAGGTACTAAGAAAGGATTTTCCGAAATAGAAACCCCTTAGAGTAAAATAGAAAATAATGGTTGAAACTGCGTGACGGAAAGTAGGTACATTCTAGTTGGCTTTCTTTGGCTCGTGCGTTCATCATATAAGTGGATTAAACCTGCCGAAAACCTATGTATCTCATTTTAGCCACAAAGCGTAAATAAAATTTAGTCGCATAATTTCCAAATTTCTTTACTTCTAAATAAAGTATAATTACTAAAACATGAATGGGAGCAAATTCGAAAACGAAGAGGATCCAGTGGCAGCCTTGAGAATCAACATGATGCCACCGAAGATTAGACTGCACCGCGACGTGATCTTCACGCTTGAAGACTTATTTGGTACGATTTTGTGAGAGTCTACTGTGTGAGCTTTTACTTTCAGACTACTTCTCATTGCTTCCATGGTCATATATGTACCTACATCCATATCTCATCCTAAACCTACTTAGATGATTGATGAACCAAAGTCACAGTAAAGTTCACTCCACTTCACTTCTTGTTTAAATGTCATCCGATGTGTTTATTTCACACAATTCCGCCAGTATCAGGGCATTAATCTCGTGCCAATGTATGTATGTACCTATATAGGTATTTGGTGTCAAGTTGGCCTTTCACAGACCGATGATGGTTCATTCTCTTTGAATTATATGCAAATGCGCTGAAAAGAATTAATTATTATGGTTCAAAGACAACTAAGCCCTGTGATTCTACAGAAGTTAAAGAAACAGTTCAACATAATTATTCTGTCTCACATCTTATCCTCCCACCCTAACAGAAATGCCTAGTTTAAACATGCCTGCGCATGTCCCAAACGTAAAATTCAAAAGGTACCTATGTAAAGTTCACTACTGATCCATTTTGGACCCGTTTGTTAGTCGTTTATTCCCCTCGGTGTTAAGGGACACTAATCCAGTACTGTTGATTTATAATATTATGAGCTGATGATGATGGCGTCCAACTCTACTAAAGAATAATGAATATTATTTACATGCAGCATCTTTAGGAGGAACCACAGCGCTCTTCGTTGGTGCGAGCGTTCTTACCGTGGTCGAAACAGCTTTATTTTTAATTCGGCATTTGGTAAAACTTTTAATAAGTAGAGTTAAAATAATCGACTACAAGCCATAATCGAATTGGAAACTTCCTCGAACTATAATAGCTATTTTAAATGAATTCATAGATATGTTATTTTGAAATCAGTAATAAATGATGATTAAGAATAAAATTATCTGGTAGTTTTATTTTTGAGTTTAAACGAATATGTAAACATATAGTTTGAAAGTTGACATTCATATTCGATAAACAACGCAAAGGCACAGGGCATGTGCGCTTTAGATTATTCCAAGCGCGCGCCAATCTTCTAACATGTTGATAACATAACTATCGACCAATATTCGAATAATTCAGATTGTCATTGAAATGCCTAGGAATAAATCGAATATTCAAATGTTTCGATTAATTTTAGTAATAATCGCCCATCGCTCAGTACAGTAACAAGCTAGCTGTCAAAATATGCCCCTCCTTTGACTTTGCCCCTCCCACTCCTGTCCAAATGTATTTGTATTTATTTTCGAAATTCTAACCTAATTCTAACAATTAAAAACAACGAACGATCGAACAAAAATGTTTCTAACAGTCGTAACTTTCATATTTAACTCAATTTACTATACTTTTTCATGGCTTTATTTTTTAATTTCGTTATTTCATACAGTTTTGCCGTTTGGTTTGGACGTCGGAATTTTGGGTATTGCTTCATATTATTTAACGAGACTGAGGAAGCCAAACCCTGATAATGCTCTGAGTGTGTTCGGCCCTGAACTTGGGACTAAAGAAAGTGAACTGAATCCTCATAAGGTAGTCCGTTGCATCGCTCACAGAGGCGCCGGACTGGACGCACCAGAAAACACACTCGAGGCGTTTAAATACGTAAGTTCTATTTTATCACCTATTATTTAAGGCTTGCGAAAGGTATTAGACGGTAAATTTGGGTCATTCAATAATAATCATAGTATTAAAACAATATTTACATCTTTATTCACTTGTTATTTCACACAATTCCGCTATGTCAGTTTTACTATGGAAATTGATCAGTAAAAAAAAAACTTGAATCCGAAGATGATGGTAGGCGATGAATTGACCTAAAAGAAAATCTATACTAATATTATAAAGCTGAAGTGTTTGTTTGTTTGGTATCTCAGGAACTACTGTTTCAAATTGAAAAATTATTTATTGAGAAAGGCTATAGGCTACTTTTTATCCTGGGAAAATATAAGATCCTTTGGGAATGCAGGTCAAACCGCGGGGCGGAAGCTAGTGATTGATAACACTCTTAAACCACAGATTAATTCTTTAGATATCAATAGTATTCTACTGTGAATAAATAAAGTCTATGGCTTATAGAGCATGTAAGTAAGATTGGCTGAGCAATGCTTAAAATTATTCCAAACTAGCTTTACCGCGCGGTTTCACCTGCTAGCCCGAGAGATCTTGTGTTTTCCCAGGATAAAAAAGTATTCTATAGCCTTCCTCGATAAATGGGCTATCCAATATTGAAAGAATTTTTCTAATCAAACCAGTAGTTCCCAAGATTAGCGTGTTCAAACAAACAAACTGTTCAGCTTTATAATATTAGTATAGATTTGAAATTGATAGCTTTAGTAGTTGCTTAAATAGGCTGCTGTGACAGATGGATGTACGGTCAGTCGCATCATAAGATTTCTTTTATATGTATATTTTTGGTATGTAACCTTAAAAATTACAAATATTTAATCATAGCTTCTCTAATTCAAACAAAATATATTAATAACCTCCCATAGTGTGTAAAACAAGAGTGCAACTTCATAGAGCTGGACGTGAGATGTTCCCGAGACGGACAGCTCATCTTGCTCCACGACCAGGGTCTCCAGCGGCTGGCCGGTTCCAATATCAGCAATATACATATTATGGATTGGGATAAGATTAAGGATATTGATGTTGGAGCTACACATCCTAATAGGTAATTATTAATTTATGTCATTGTAAAACAAAATCTTTACTGTATGTCTATACTACTTTATCCTGGTGTTCTTTTCTTTTTCTCTATTATTATTTTTTCTTTTGTTATTTCTGTGTCATGGCAATCTGTTTAAAATAACAATAAGCCACTCTTTTGACCGATTTTAATAACCTTGGAATGGTCTGGGTTCAAGGGAGATAATGTCCAGTGACTTAACTCTCACTTTTGGTTGAACCTAATGATGAGATTCGGCACGCTATGTCTCTTTAGTCTTTTAAATTCAAGACTGCCAGCCCCTTGCAGTTGACAGGCGAGCTTGTTTACGTGTGTACATAATCGCTTCTAGGTCATTTATTTTATGGAAAAAAATATCATATATTTCATTCCAGGGTATGATCTATTTATTAGGCAAATTAAATTCAAATCCATTCAGTCATTAGAATTTTGATTGTGTATTAGAACATACTCACAAACTTTTGCATTTACAATATTAAAGTGCATCACACACGGCGAAGATTATCTTAATGTTTTATCTTAAATATATGAGACAGTGCTATACCAGTGTAAGAGAAGGAAAGTGAAGGTAGGTAGTTGCTTCTCTTTTCTTAGTATAATGCTGTCTCATTGATCATTATCTTATCTTCGCCGTGTGTGACATCCTTAATAGAATACTTAGATATTTCTGCTTCTTTGTATTTTTCTTACTTAGTAGATTGATGTCTTACTTAACTTAAAAGATAGGATAGTTTTTATCCCGATTATTTCCTTTTCTGGGATGCAGGTGGAACAGCTAGTAAATACCCTAATCCTAACTAATTTTATAAATGCGAATGTGAGTTTGTTTGTTACCGTTTCACGCTTAAACCGCTGAACCGATGGTGATGAAATTTGGTATGCAGATAGCCTATGGTATGGGGAAGGACATAGGCTACTTTTTATCGGAATATATATAAACCGATGGTCGTAGAAACGTACTTTTGTAATGGTGGTGTATTAAGAAAGGTTTTTCCAAAATAAAATTAAGGATTACAGAAATTAATTAAGTTTGTATAATTTTCAGGGAGAAGTTCAAGGAGGTTCACCTCTGTTTGTTGAACGAAGCTCTCGACTATCTACTGTCTAAGGATGTTAGAGTGATTATTGACGTCAAAGGTGAAGACAAACAGGTGGTTAAATTATATCAATAAATAAATAATAGATATCCTGGGATATTACTCACACACGGCCATCTGATCCCAGACTAAGCAGAGCTTCTACTGTGGAAACCAGATAACGGTTTTTTTTTCCAAACATATACTTTTACTAGGTTCCGCCCCGCGGTTTCACCCGCGTTCCCAAGGGATCTTGTGTTTTCCCGGCATAAAAAATAAACCTATAGCTTTCCTCGATAAATGGGCTATCCAACACTGAAATGATTTTTCAAATCGAACCATTATTTTACTTTGTACTTTTTTTTTTACAGGTTGTAAACGGTATACTGGAGACATTTAAGCAAAAACCTAAACTATATAAGTATGCAGCGGTCACTTGTTTCAATCCATTCATACTTTACCAAGTAAGTACCTACAGTTTTTTTTACTTTATAAGCTTTTTACCACAATCTCACTATGGTAAGTGATAATGTGGCAGAAGGTGGTAACCACACAAAGCATAGAAAGAACTAACTCTCAAGTACTGCCTAACCACATCCTGTGTTTGACAACACATTCTCACCTTCAGGGTGGTACCCAGCCAGGCGGGTACTACAAAGTACCCTACCACCGTGCTATGGTTTCCTCATGAGCTCATACCTTCAACTCACTTTTAAACAGTAACTACAATTCTTATTGCTGAGTTTCTTGCCGGCTCTTCTCAGCAAAAGCAACCTTCCGAACCGTGCGTTACGAGTCAGACTATTCATAAGTGCCTGTGAAGTGTGTCCCCCTAAGAATCACCCGCGTTCGCGAAAAAAAAAAGTAGCCTATGTCCCTCTCAATACCATAGGCTATCTGCATATTAAATTTCATCGCGATCGGTAATATCAGCACAGCGTAAAAAACATACAGTGGTCTATCGCGCTTGAAGTCACGCGAAATGCCGATTTGTATAGGCATTCGTAATAGCTGCATTGTGTCCCAAGCGAGTGTATGGCAACTTGGGCTCGCTACCGCCCCTCTCTCACCCCGCAAGCCCCGCACGATTGCTCTGTCTAGACGTGTCCGTTGGCCGACTGAAGGGTTACATAGACTGAGATATCAGTAGGTATGGATTTAATTTCCACACAAGGTGGATATTACGGTCGATCATTAAATTTTAACACTATCGTTACAAGTGCATTCTATAACACAGTAAAGAAAGATTTTTGAAAAAAATAAAATTCTCGGATGCGACGCGAGTAATACGCTTTCTTTCTCACATATCGTGTTAGACAGAGAAATGGAGACAGCGCGAGTATCATATGGTTTGCTCGGGTCATTGTCCGACCTACTTTAGCCTAGTGAATTTGTTAGGCATCTACGTGATGAGTAAAAATTAATTACTGTGGCTAAACTACTTGATGGATTTCAATGATTTTTAAGCTTTGTATAGCTTTTATCGCGGGCTTCGGGGTTTGAGTGTCTGTGTGTGTGTGTATGCTGTTCGTGAGAAGGTATATAGGTGTATAGGTATCTATTAATATCAAAGAAAAAAAAATCCTAAATAAAAAATAAATAAATAATTATAATTGCATAAGTTGATAATAAAATGCTATGCAATAGCTTTACCGCGGCAGTCCCCGAGTGCCACATGTATTTATTTTTGTATACGGTTTAAAAACAACGTGATAAAGCTTTGGTTTCATTTTATGATCGACCGTTTACTCCAGCTTGTATAATCATGTAAATTATAAAAAAACTATTAAAAGTGGCAATTTCATTTTTAGATACGGTTGAGCGACCCTCAGATAGTGGGTGCCATCAGCTACAGGCCTTATTGCTTCAGCGCAGTCGATTATGATGCTGAAACTGGACCTAGTAATCCCAGGTATGTTCTTTTTTATATCCATAGACTTTCACACAAGGCCATCTGATCGCAAATGAAGTAGAGGTTTTTAAGTTAAGTAAGCAAAATTTCATAGATAGCGCCACCGAAATACAACAGCTATGTTATTCTGTACTAAAACCACGTACCACGATTTATGTGGCGCCTCTAGCGGGAGAAAATGGTAGTAAGGCCGGCCGTAAAGCTAGTTATATAAAATGTTCCTAAAACTGATTTATATAATAATACTAAACAGGTACGGTGACAACATAGCGCTGCAGGCGGCGCTGTGCGCGCTGGACGCGCTGCACGCGGCGCTGTGGCGCTTCACGGCGCGCTGGTGCAACGTGAGCGCGGTGCTACTGCACAAAGACATCGTGAGCCCGTTAGTATTACACGCATATACAAGTTGGAGAAAACGGTCGAACATTAAATGAAACCAGAGCTTTATAACGTTGTTTTTAAACCGTATGCAAAAAATCATTGAAATCCATCGTGTAGTTTAGCCACAGTAATTAATTTTCGTTTTATCAATTTTACTCATCACGTAGATGCCTAACAAATTCACAAGGCTAAAGTAGGACGGACAATGACCCGAGCAAACGCGCTGCCTCCATTTCTCTGTCTAACACGTTAAGTGAGACGACGAAAGCAGAAATATTTACAAAAATTAAAAAAAAATCTTATAATAACATTATTGCATGCGAAAAAAGTAATCGATTGTAATAAAAAAAAAAAAAACTTGATAATCATGTAGGAACGAAGTCCAATACTGGCGTAAGCAGGGCATCCGTTGCATCGGGTGGTGCGTCAACCGACCGCTGGAGAAACTGTACTGGCGGGGGGTGCTCATGGCGCCCTACCTCGCCAATACGTTACTTGGTGAACCAGAGGTATGTTATTGTGTACTGTGCTTTACGATACGATATTATAAATGCGAAAGTAACTGTCTGTTTGTTACCTTTTCATGCCTAAAACGCTGAAGCGATCGGGATGTTTTATACGCTTTGGTATGGAGAGGGATATAGGGTACTTTTTACTCGGGAACGCGAGCGAAACCGCGGGGGACAGCTAGTAGAATATAAATTATTATTTATTGTTGACATTACATACAACACAGAAGTTACAAATTGTAAAAAAAATGTATTAAAGTGAAAATAATTTAGACGGCCATTATCGCTGAGCGATTTCTTCCAGACAACCAAGGGTAATAGAATACATTTATGATGGGTTATAAATACATACTTAATATATATACATACTTGGAGATCCTTAGGGGATGCGTATGTCCAACAGTGGACGTCTTGTGGCTGAGATGATGATACTACTTAATATTTTTTTATACTGAGTGATTTTTTAGTCACTGGCAATACTTGCAGGGGTGAAAGTACTCATCAATATGAACAACTTTTATCATCAGACTAACTCTGAGATCACAAAAAAAATATCAGCTATTCCATACAAAAGTTCAATACCTACTCGACCAAAATGTATGAAGCAACCATTCTATTTTATGCGATATCAGAGTTGGTTCCATAGTAAAATTGTTCATTTTGATGAGTACTTCAACCCCTGCAAGTATTGTCAGTGACTAAAAAATCACCCTGTATAATATGCTTTTGGCCGCGGTACTGTCAGTTTTGAAGATTGAAGTCAGGTACTTAAATATATTAGAAAGTCAAAGCCATTTATTCAGTTTTAAGTCCTAGGAGGGAGCTTATGATGGTTGAATTTACTGAAGTTACCACCGGTTCGGAAGTCAGCCTTCAACTGAGAAGAACCGGCAAGAAACTCAGCAAGGTTACATTTTTTATTATCAGACTATTCTTTAATATTTTTTTCAAACGCTTTTTAATGACGGCAAAATATTATACAAAATATATTAATATCTCATAGCTTAAGTTCATTCACCTATTCACTATTATTGATGGGTCATTGTACGAAATACCGCCGAATTAACGCACTTTAGTTGGTTGGAGTTCGTTGACCAGTGACAGTTAACGTGGCGCCGCCCTGGTGGCAGAAAAAATATGGAAGTCTTCACTCTATGTTTATAGTATTTTCTTAATAAAAATAAAAACTAGACTTTTATATTTATTGTCACATATTTATTAGATAATTATGTAAATTACTTTCAGTTAAAGCTCGTTTTAAGCTTAAAATTTATCATAAAAAATAGAAATACTACAATATGGCATAATTCTACGAAAATTCCAGGTTCCAGAGAAAAAAGAACAAAAGGACGAACAAAGCGACGAAAATGTTGAAGGAGTCGCATCTGTCATAGACAAGCTGTTAGAGCCCGAACGTAGAATGTCGTCCGGGCAGAATTAAAAATAATTAAAACGCCAGTAAATAAATGGCGTCTATCTATGAGAGTTGCAATGCAACTATTTATAAAAATTATTTGTGCAATGTCAGTAAATAATTTGAAAATGGCCGTTTATTTCATTCTGTATTATGTCGTTGTCATATTACAAAATCTGTCATATAACTAAATGCCCAGATAGTAGTTCATGCGTCGTATTTCAGCTTGTCTAATGTGGTAATACTTATTTAAAAATATAGTTTGTTTCGATATTTCAAATCCATATTTTTTTCACGTTATCTCTTGCTTTTGTATCGAGTATTTTGGTTCGTTCGCTTGTTGTGCTCATAATTTGGAGACAATAATGCACGACCTTCACTGAAATTGTTTAAAACTATATATTATTAATTATCCTCCAAAGTCCAAACTTTGATATAATATGAACATCAATAGACGTTTTGCAATATGACGGGATTTTGCACTATGGCTGCGACATATGCCGCGGCGGCAGCGTATAATCTACAGTTTTGTTTGATCTAATATCCTCTTTAACTGCATCTACAAAGGCAAATTTTCATCAATACGCATCAATGACGACGTGACAACCGTCTCAATAAAATCAACGCTGTTAGTGTTCTTTTTATAAAATAGACCTTATGTAGATGAATTTAAAGTGGAAAATACTTCAAAAATCGAAATTGGATTATACCGACATTAAATAGAGCTGCAGTGCAGTAGATGCTTTACGTTTACAATTTTAAGACGCGCTTGAAGCTTTTTGTGATACTGTAAACGAATTTGCATGTCAATTGTGTGATATGTCATGTTGTACAAATATAAACCAAATTGTTGTGTACTATAAGGTTCAAAGTTGAAGGCGCTTACTCTATATCAAAAGAACTTTTCTCTCCCATAGATCGACGGGTCGCAACCCGACCAAGTAATACCGAAATTGAAGGAGGCAGACTGTTTTTGACTGAAGTTTGAGCAAAGCATAGAATAAAGGTTAGTTGTTGGTAGCATAGCGTACCATAGATAAAGTTGAGTTGAGTTGAGTTATGTAGAGATACATTTTTTTTAAATATTGGTCTAGTCGACTCGCAGTTCCTGGTATTTTTTTTATATATAAAAGAACCGAGAGATGTCAGATAAAATTGCAAGTTATTTACGTTTTAAACTCTATGTTATTCCAAATTTCAAAGTAATAAATTTGACTAATATATCATAAAATATATCATATTTTTATAATTATCATTTATTGGTGTTCCCAAAGACAATTGTTGCGATTTTTTTGTCATTTTTTATTTTTATTTTAAAAATGACAGTTTAAAAGGGTTCTTGGTAGCTAATTTAAATTATTAATGTAGATTATAAAGGTATGTAGCAGATGTAATTTATTTTAAAGTCGTTATTAGGGTACTATCAAACACTTGTGGTATTTTGGTATTATTTAAAAATCAGTATTATCCATAGTGAATAAATAATTACAATGCAAATTCTTTTTGATTATGAATAAAATGGCAACAAAAGATGATCTTGAATTTCTTTGTCGATTTTAATTATTATTAAGTGAATTAGTGGGGTAATATGCTTTTTTCATCTTTACCTCTCTTGGTAAACATATTGATATTTTTATATTTTAAGTAATTTTTAAAATACCACGGTAGTTAACCTAAATATATCAGATTTTGAAAAATCATACATAAAGCAATATTAGCATTATACGTAGATGTATAGAATATAAACTATATTAGAGAGTAAGCGCCCTAATATATAAAATAAAATGTAAGCAATATTGTTAATTTATTACTTTATTACTTTTGTTTCATATGCACGCAGTTTAAAAATAATCGGATACAGATCGCAAAAATGTTTCAACAAAAAATGTAACCGAACAAATAATTGAATGATTCGTAATTTTTACTTTTATGTCGTCCATTGCCGACACTGAAGATTTCCACGAATAAGGACTTTTTTTTACCAAAATAATGTCAAACGTTTTGCATTATTTCAAATAAGTACATTTTATATATTTTATTGTCAAATTTTATGCTTTAAATAGTTTACTTTAAGTATTCTTACCGAGTCATTGTTTATTTTATAATGAAAAGTATTATTTTACCAAAAAAAAAATTGTGGACAAATGTATTATTTATTTATTATTATGTGCACAAATTTAAATTTAAATATGTAAACCAGACCTATGTAAACCAACAAAGATTTTACCAAAAATAATGGGACAAATATCTTTATACTGTATAAGACTTGTGTGTTTGTGTGCGTGACATGGTATTTAAAACTTGATTGTTATAAATAAATGTATTTTAAACACTTGTTGTTTTATTTGTAAGGGACAGCACACGAATGGGGTGAATTCAGTATATCATACTAAAATGGATTTCAGGAAACTTCAGGAAACGTTATGGGAATCCAATAAAACTGATTTTTTTATTACCTCATACGCAATGTTAACGTGGCAAAACGCACGTAGCGAAATTTGTGAAAATTTCAACAGTCTAGCTATCGCGGTTCTTGAGATATAGCCTGGTGACAGACAGACAGACCGACAGACAGCGAAGTCTTAGTAATAGGGTCCCGTTTGTACCCTTTGGGTTCGGAACCCTAAAATTTTTCCCTGTGAAAATTTCCAGTGGAATATGATTCAAAATAAGTTATAGTAATAAGTTATAGAAATTTTATACTATCTGCGCGAACAGCTAGTTTACAATATGAAGACCATAACCTCCCATAACGTAGCGTCGCCACTGAGCGTCGCCACGTCCATCGCGCTCTCACTCATTCGTAACAGTAATAGTTCATTCAATTTTGGCGCTTGCTAGAAACCTTCGGCTTCGAAACTTTTTTTTTTTCTATAGCATATAATAAATTGTAGAGCCAGCATGTTTGTATATTAATTTTCATTTACCGAAAGGAGTATGGGTGATGTAGGAGAATGCAGATTTTTTTTTCTGGCCCGTCTAGCTTTGAACATATCTTGGAAACAGATTTTTATAGTGTGAGACAGGGGCATAAATCTATTAGCCACAGTAAATATCTAATACAAGAAGAGCTTCCCTTCTCCCTTTCCCTCACATTTTCAAACCTACCAAAGTTCCCATATAGGCTTTGTGTGCTTACCACCTTCGAACATTATTTTCACGTCTCTCTCCTTTCGTGGTCCCATTAGTCGCGATGGGAAAATATTTTGTTTGTGTGCGTATTAAACGACCAGTAGGAAGCTTCTTCACCATTACTCTATAGAGGCTAATTGTCGAACCACTTCTTGGTGAGATTGTGGTCAAACAATACTTACTTAGGTACATAGTAAAAAATAAAAACGGACATACCGGTACCGTAACCGTTTTAAGGCGTTGATAGTGACGTAGAATGCCGTAACGAAAGTCATGGGTTTGAATCCTAACAATGAACCCGGTCAATAAAAATATCGTGAGAAAACCATAGCACGATAGTGAACTAGCGGCTAGCTACCACCCTCAAATTGCAAATCTGTCGCCAAACACCTGGTGTGTTCCTGCACACGCACTTGAATGCCAGTTCCTTCTAGTTCCTTGTGTCCTTAGGTACCACCTTTGGCCGACATCATCAATAATCATGGTGAAATTTTACCTTTTCCAAGGCGTAAACCATATATATATCGTCGAACGCCTTGGAAAAGGTTGTGGGTTTGAATCCTACAATAAACAAGCATTAAGAAACCATAGCTCGGTGGTAGGATGCTTTGTCGCCAAGCACCTAAATGTATTCGGGTAACAGCACATAAGAGCTGGCTTTGTGCTTACCACCTTCGGATAGGTACATAATATAACATTTTCATGGTTACATGGTTATAAATAAACTAATCCGTCATAAAAAAATAAACTTCAACAAACTTCACAATTATAAGTAGGCAGGGAGGTTATAATTAACAGTTATATTTATGATATAAATTAGGTACCTAACTAGGATAGGATGGCGGATGTTGAATTCATAGACAATGCTACATTCACGCAAGTGGCGCGAAGAATTAAAATACATGGCTTGCGGCGCGGCGGCGTTTCTTTTTTTTTACATGGAACGCCAATCATATTTGCTTTTGTCTCCTATCCGCTTGCTATATTATATATATTTACCTTATAAATCAAAGTATGATTAGAATCCGATTGTTATCAACGCTTTGTGATATGATATTTTTTTTTCTACAGCCCTACGTGCGAGTTCCAATTTTCAGTGCGATGTATATTATGAAACAATATGCCCTGATATTTCGAAAAACACCCATTTTTACAATATTACTGTAGCAGAGTAATAAAAAATATAGCAAACATGTACTGAATTGATTTATTACGTTTCTAGTGCAAAAACCAAACGCGACATTTTTTTTTTTTACCGCGTTCCAGTTCATAACTCCTATGTATTCAGCATAGATTCTTTGTCATCTCTTTTTCGCGTATAAGAATTCCAATCATGCATCCTGTAATAATGCGAATTAATATTAGATTTTCTATAGTGACTGGAGTGTTAATGAATCTGACTGACATGTGCCACCAACTTGAATTTGGCGAAAGGCGAATTCAATCGAAATAAATGTAGGTCTTCGGGCCACACCATCTGAATTAGTTAAAAAGCAGCGTCAAATAATAAGTAAAGTATCAGTGTATTTACTATAGGCTTGGTGTAAACCAGCTATGCATTGAATAACGCTTCGAAATAGTATAATTACCTACTTTTAATACTCGATTAACTAAACATTAGTCGTGGTACAGATCTGTCATGAGATCTTTGCTTATGTAACATTTTCTTCTGTGAAATAATTTAATCGTGTACTGATAGCGGTTGTTTACCTCCTCCAGAAGGTAAGGGGTGTGGTTTTGTATCAATATTTGTATGATGTATGTGCTTTTTACTAACCTTGAAATCTACTATCATGTAGGCGTATGCCGGTCGATTCTAGCTATAATCCGATTTGTAATGATGATCCTTAACATTTTTACTTCGTTACTAACCTTTTCTGAACGATTAACGATAATTATTTTTATATTTTATGTGAATAGAATTTATGACCTTGCTTCATTCTGTCAGTCTGCTAGAAATGTCACAAGACTGGTGTTCCATTTACAAACATATTTTTTATATTTCCAATGACAAACTCATTAGTATTTTTCTGTAATTAATTACACTACCAGTATGTCTCGCATGCATTTATGTTGGTATAGACAATGTATAGTAATAGAATGTTATCTCTTCATCAGAGCATTGAGAACAAACTGAACTATATCCTTAACTTATTTAATCTAATATTTAAAATAAGTTAAATATAGTAGTTTCAATTTTATCTCATGTAGCTATGTGAGATTCTGATTTGTTTGCTTGTTAGAAACTTAGATAAGATTGTTACATACTTACCTCTAGAAATATGAGTGCACTCACTTTTACAAATTGATAAAAGAAATAACATTATTTAGATTTTGGCTGGGCGTTTTGTTAAACAACTTGCTAAAAATATAATTGGTAATTGAATCTATTGATTTTATACAGTATTGTCTGTAATACTATGTGAAAAAACTTGTGGTAGTGGGCTCTCATACTATAAATGTCAATAAAATAATAATGTTGCCATGGAGTTATAAATCTCTGAATAATGCCCAGTATAGGTTGCAACCTAAGTCATCAACTAATAATGTAGCAAGAATTTTAGAATAATAATTAGGGTCTATCCATAAATTATGTAATTATTATAGGACAATAGTGCAATAAAAATACCCTATTTCATATTTAATATTGTAGTACACACCTTTCTTCATCCTAGTTAAAAAATGTCTAACTATTTTATATATATATATAATATTTATAAATTAATATTTCATTTAAATATTTTTCCATTCTTTTCTTTCAGGAAACATCTCCATTGAATACTCACAATGTTACGACGCTGCTCTAAACACTTACAAACCCTTTACCGGAGACAGGGGCAGGGCCTCCGGTTTAAGTCCTCAGAGGTGCCTAAAGTCTGCGGAGCTCTGTCTCAGGCTGCAGCCAGGTCAAACCAACCCCGGGCCATCATTGCGGCCCACAACCAAGTCGCCTCCATCCACATTACGAACCCACTTTTCGAAGAACAAGATGTGATGACCCCAAGTTTCCCAGACTCTGTCTCCGAGGGTGACGTTAAACTGGATAAGAAAGTAGGTGATGCAGTTGCCGCGGACGAAGTTGTCTTAGAAATTGAAACGGACAAAACAGCGCTTCCGGTTATGGCTCCAACACATGGAATCATAAAGGAGTTATACGTAAAAGATGGCGATACTGTTAAAGCTGGACAGAAGTTGTTCAGGATGGAGTTAACAGGCGCAGCACCGAAGAAGGCAGCCGCTGCACCATCTCCAGAGGCTCCTCAAGCTGCAGCACCGCCACCGCCGCCTCCACCTGCCGCTGCCGTGCCCCCTCCGCCACCACCAGCTGCGGCCGCACCCCCTCCCCCACCACCACCACCGGCCCCTAGACAAGCCCCTCCCCAAGCTGCGCCAATTTCATCAATTCCCGTAGCAGCAATCCGTCACGCGCAAGCGATCGAAACGGCTACAGTAAAAGTCCCTCCCACGGATTACAGCAAAGAAATCGCCGGAACTCGTACTGAACAGCGTGTCAAAATGAACCGTATGCGCCTACGTATCGCTCAGCGATTGAAGGACGCACAGAACACCAACGCTATGTTAACAACATTCAACGAAATTGATATGTCGAATATCATGGCTTTCAGAAAGAAGTATCTCGACTCTTTTACAAAGAAACACAGTGTCAAACTGGGTCTCATGTCGCCGTTCGTGAAGGCCGCAGCTAGCGCTCTCGTCGACCAGCCTGTGGTGAACGCTGTTATTGAAGAAAATGAGATTATATACCGCGATTACGTAGATATTTCCGTCGCAGTAGCCACTCCTAAAGGCCTGGTGGTGCCAGTCATCAGAAACGTTCAAACTATGACGTATGCTGACATCGAATTAACTGTCGCCGGTTTAGCGGAAAAAGCCAGGACAGGCAAGTTAACGATTGAGGAAATGGATGGCGGTACGTTCACTATTAGCAACGGTGGTGTATTCGGGTCTTTATTGGGTACGCCTATTATCAACCCACCTCAATCCGCTATTTTGGGTATGCACGGTATATTTGAGCGACCAATCGCGTTGAACGGTCAAGTCGTCATCCGACCAATGATGTACATTGCTCTTACATACGACCATAGGTTAATCGATGGTCGTGAGGCTGTCATGTTCTTGAAGAAGATCAAGCAGGGAGTCGAAGATCCCACGTCGATCGTCGCTGGATTGTAAATAGATTTTAAAAAAGAACACCTTCCGGCCATACTGCATTCGTAAACTGCTATTATTGATCATTAGATAATTGAACTATTATTATGTTCTTTTTTTGAGAATACTTTAGTTAATTATAGATAATGTCAACTATCAAAGTACGTTATTGTTATATTTAAATTTAATTTATGCTTAAAACGAATTATTGCATCAAAATTTCTTATTAGTTTTAATGGCGCAAAATAAAAGACGAGTTACCATTACTTTTTAAGTATTATGAACAAAAATTATAGTTTCATAAAACTGGCCGGAAGGAATTTAGAAAAAGAATACCATGTAAATTATTTGCATTGATTTAGTAGCAATCTAGATGCCTTCGGAAGTGCACGGCTGCTCTTTATACGTCTGTATTTATTGAAATACGTCCGCCGCGTATGTATTTGTATTATTTATCGTGTTTTTAAGTTAATTAATAATCATGAAAAGTACATTTCCTCTATGTGACGACTTCGTTGTTGTTTTATTTATTCGAAATTATTATTTTAGATTATTTTGCGAAGAAATTGCCTTATGACCAAGTTGCACGAACATTTTATGATGCGCCAACAGGAAACTGTTGCTTCTAACGTAAAAACTAAAAGTATCCTTAATAATATTAATCTAGTGTCCTAATAGTCTGTGAATTATAATAAAATTACACAAGAAAAAATGATTGGAAACTCATTTACAAAATATATATAATTAAAAAATATAGTATTATATGATGTTTCACTTCTTAGATTAAAATATCTTTTAATCACTAGTCATTTCAACATACTGATCGATTTTGTATCGTTGACTGACCTGTTAGCCGGTAAGTAATTATTCCTAAACTTATATGCAACATCTACATTAAAAAATATCAGTGAAAGTCGCAGTTCACGTAATATGTGGATGACCCCTATAATAAAGAATGAGCTCGCGTAGAAAATAGATCGAATGCATAACATACTGATGCAAATTAATGCGATTCTGGGGACGGGATGGGATCTTTAATCATAAAACCAAACGAATACCTCTTTTTATTCGAATAACGACATCTATTAGCAGCTTTAGTAAACGTAACACCTAACTTTTCGATATAGTGCTAAATTACTAAACAAATATTACTGGATTACAATTTAAATAATCACATTGCAGCGTTTTTTTGTGATTAACACATATAGTACCTAGTTACTACAACATACAAAAAAAACTACCTATCTAACTAACATAAAATATGTCATATAAGAATGGTACTATAGTTAATAGGTACGATAGTTTTTTTTTTAAGCCATAAACCGTTTTTTTTTTAACCAATCCTTTAATGTCTCACAAATTCATAATATAGCTTGAAATTTTAATAGTGGATGGTATGACGGTGGATACGTAGTAATAGTTTCCATCTATTTAAATTGCCTACGACCTAAAGCACCTACGCTATGTCCCGAGTAGTTGTATTTAGGTAGGACGTACCTACTTAGAAAAGTTACATTGGCTCTACTATGTGCTTATAACCTTCGGCCACTGTCACTTGCAAGATCAAACTTCGTAAAAAAAAAACTAAGTACTTACCTACATCTAATCTGTTGCCAGGCGCCTACCGGTGAATACCAGCAGCTGCACTTGATAGCATAATAAATAAAAGTACAATAAAATAATTTATTTGTTAATAAAAGGCCTAAAAATAATAAAATATCTGCTCAATTAATTTTCATGGCCTTAAACAGCGTAGTCGGTCTCACTCAGTCTCATGCGCGTAGATAATGCTCTCGCGCTCCCACAGAGGTATTAAAATTTAGTTTAGGGGATGATTGGCCCCTTGGATCGGTCCTTCTTCTTGTCAAAGGTTTTAAAATAGTTGTCTGGTGAACATATATAAAAATGGAGCATCATAATTTACGTGAAGTTAACTAATTATTTTGGGAGCTTTAAAGCGTCTGCAAAGCAATATGGCCGACGGAAAGTGTCTGGGAGTATTGACGACTTATTTTTAACTATATAGCCCATACGTGAAAATCAGCCATGAGAATTTACGTGAAGTAAGTAATGTTTTTATGTACCTTGATCACCTGATACCTGGAAATTGGCCTAGCAGGTAGGCATACGATCGTAGTACATACTAACACTATTCAATCGTCCACATTTCGTCCGTCAGAAAATACGTGACGCATGGTGGCCCTGGTATCTTGCTCAGAGTAAAATAATAGACCTATACAGGAGATCTTGCTCTAGTACCTATTATACTTACCTTACACATTTTTTTTTTTTTTGCATCTGGTAACATTTTTAATTTATTTGTGACGTAGAACCATTTTGTGTTGAAGTTACCGTTTCCATGGTAGCGGAAACGAGTATGTAATTATTATTTTATCTAGTCATGCACGTCGTTGCGAAATAAATTTGAAATAATAATTATTAAATATTAAAAATCGTCCATTGAATTACTAAACGTTATTATCGTTTAATTATGTGATTTAAATGCTGGATTTTCGGAAAGTAATAATAAGTGTAATGTGTTTGACCTATATCAAGAAGTGTGTCAAGGTAAAATATAATTGTGTATAATTTTTTATGCATATTTTATAACAAAAAATCAATTACTCGACAATAATTGATTGAATTTTGCTTTCACAAATTGTATCTTACAGTCGTATCTATCTACGTAAATGCAACAATAGGAAATATAATAGGCTTTTAAACTCGTATCATCGGATACATAAAGAATTTTTCTCTAAACAAAAAAGAGCGGGAAATAGCGATACACGATGATACGTGTGTGTATCATCACACGATGGTAGGGTACTTTTTAGTATCCACCGGGCTGGATGGCGAACATACCACTCTTACACTGAAAATATTTCATCAGTAAGCAGCATATGAGAGGCATTTTCTTTTTTTATGTTCCACCGCATTTAGGTACCCAGTTCTATGATAATGTTTCAGAAAAGAACAAAGTAGCTTTTAATAGCTTATACTTACTTATGTACTTCTCAGATAATTAAGTTACAATGCAGACTACACTAAGGAAAACTGAAAGTAAAGCAAAAAAGGAAAAGTCGTCAAAAACAAAAGACGACACTCCAAATACAACAAAAAAATCACAAGATGATAAACTCAAAAAGAACATTTTTACTGTGTCTACACCAAGAAACTACGCGCAGAAATCGACAACAGCCGACATTTACGGACAAATTAAAGGCAGCGTACAAAGTGTTAAAGCACCTCGAAAGGTACCAGGTTCGTCAAACAGAACTAGCGATGTATCCCCAATGAAAGACTTGCTGAAATCTTCATCTTCGTCAGTAAGTCAAATTAGCAGAAACAGCGTTGACACAAATGTAAGGAGACTATCTCAAAAAAAAGTTGAAGTCAAGGCGACTTCTCATACAGCCAAAAAAGAAACCCCGCGTAAATTGCCGTTCGGAAATGTCACTGTCAACTCACCCATTGTGAAAAGGAAACTGAATTTAGGACTTGAAAACGCGAAGGAGGTAGTAACTGCGTCCAAACAAGACAAAAAAGTTGAATCAAAGAAGGTTGAGGCAGAAAGGCAGCGAACCAAAACTAGAACATTACATGAAGATGAAGTAAAAGTTCTTACACCTGATGTAGTTGATAACAATGCAGAAATGTTGAATTTATCGCGTAAATTGAACGCGAAACCTAAAGCATTTTATATTGATTTAGATGGAGGACAAACGTCTTGTAAGGTAAAAAAAAAACAAAAATTGCGCACTAATAATCTCCTATAAAAAAGATGTCCTAGCACACATTAACCAAATCCAAAAATCTCCCTTTGTCCAAAATTTTCAACTTGAAATTAGACAAGAATTTAAAGTGAGAGTTACAAATCAAGATTATCATTGACAGGTTCAAAAAGACAAATCAAGCGACGAAGATGTTAGCTACGAAGATGACTTCGAAAGTTACGAATCAGACTTTGATTCTTATCACAGTGAATGTAATTCTAACGATCAAAGTGAACAAATTGAAGATAATGATGAAGAGACAGGCATACGTGATGATGAAAAGGAAATGGAAGCTGAGGAAAGTCATTCAAAAGAAGTAAGAGATGAAGAACGAATGCTGGATTCAGGTGAGAAAAACAATAATAAGAATTATTATTGTTTTTTTTATTGTCACAAGACTGAAGCCACTTATCATCAAGTGAACGTAGGCGGTTCACTTGATGATAAGTGGCTTCAGTCGCCTATAGACATTAGCAATGCCAAGAGGATTGCCAATGTGTTGCCAGCCTTTATAAAGCCTAGAAAAACTGGCTCTCAAGTTCAACTGCTGGAACACACCAGATCTTCAACTTGAGGGTGGTAGCCAGCTAGGCGGGAATTACCCCCTACCACCATGCTATAGTTTCGTCACGAGATGTTTTCCTTTACTAGCACTCTTGCGCTCTCATTGTGATATTATGAACTTAGTCTGACATTCGGACTGGAAAAATAAAATGTCTGAAGTACATAGTCATGTCAGATATCATAAATTATATTATAACACACCTCTTAACTCAGGACTAGGAGTCCTGTAAAACTAGAGCAATGACTTTTGAAGATATTGATAGACTTGACAAAACTTTCTCCGGATTATGAAGAAAGTATATTATTGTGTTCATCTTTCAGGTAGTTTCGATCTTCGCGAGCAACGCTCGGCTAACAAATTGAAACTGGCAGTAATGGGATTTATTCAAGAAGGCGCAGAAGGGACAAGCGATGATAAGAAAATATCGCTGACTGACGAGGGGTTTCAGGAGATGAGCAGTTCTAGCGCTGTGTCAAGCATTAAGACAGTTCAGGTCGAGGTATTGGATAGGTAAGAACTGTGTATCTTGTTGTTTCCGGGCCTTTCACAGGGGATCGTTAGTAGTCTTCTTGAGATATTAGCCTTATATATGGGTATTCTTTCTAAACTCTCATCAAGCTTTGTCATCTATGACTTTGAAAATACTTTCGGCATGCAATTCAGTTGTTGCTGTCGTTTTTTCGTATGCTAGCGATGAGGCATTTATAAATATCTTTTTACCATAGTAAAACTATTTTTAACTGTCCCAATTTTCTATCAAACTATTTCAGGCCACTCTTTATAGACTTTACGAAATCAAAAGAAAATAAACGTAAGCGCAGGATAAACGAGAATTTTAAACAACGAGCTAAGGATCTTCTTGCCATGATTACTTTACACGAAATGTCATATTCTTTGTTCGAAATGAAGCCTATTTCCTATGATTTGTACATGGCGACATTTGGGCGATCGAATTATACGCAAACTGCGGTACAAACATTTGATGACGGTGTTACTCAAGAAGTGCAAACAGATGAAGTAGCGTATAAAAATAAATGGACACAGAATCCTGTTGAATTTTCAAAATGCGATATTTATTTAAACACAACAGATGATTTATCGAAAGAAAATAACAAAACCAACGAAGATTACCTTACAAAATTCACGTTTTTAGTAAAACAAAATAACGATGACGAATTAAACAATAAGATTAACAGGGATATAAATTATAAGAGCAATCCCCTGAGGGTATATTTGGAACAGAAAGAAGGCGTCGGTTCCTGTGAAATGTTACCTTATGGAAATTATAAATCAAAAATAAATAATATCGAGTATAATCCCAATAGACTAAGAAAGTTTTTGAAAAATATTGAAAGTAGAATAAGTAATGTTTTAAGTTCAAATACTGGTAATTCAGAGTCGACTGATTTAGGTAAAACATCGAAATATCCTTTTAGCAAAGGTTATTATCTACCTTTTTCAACTAATAACGCTTCAGAAGAAAAAATGACTGTTTTGAAATACTCAAAAATTACTCAAGTATATTTTTCGGAGACAAAAAGCAATTTGCTAATGACTGTTCATTTAAAAGTTAAGATTAGCGAACGGAACTGTGTAATTTGTCTATGGGATGTAAGTATTACTAGATGTGATCCCATAAAAATTCTAGTAGCAATAGACGATGTAAAAATTGCTCGATTCCGAGGTAATACTGATGGACTTTTCGTAGCTGCTTTGGAAGACAGGTATGGCAGTCTATAATAATTTTCAACCATTTTAGTAGTTTTTATGTAGTGATTTGATAAAGTTACACAATACAATTACAGATCAATACACCTTTGGGATTTATCGGAGGAAGCAACATGGCGAGGAGGAGGAGGAGTTACTATTGATGAGAAAAGTTCAGATTTAATTAATATATCATCGGAACAATATACACAGATGGAAAAAGATAGGGAATGGAATTTAAAGAACAGTGATGTCGGTTGCGATATGGTAAATTTTATGAATCTCTCCCCGTGATTTTCGTTAAATGCTACAAAAAATCCACCGGTATATCAGGAACGAAACTATAAACAAATATGCCCACATTTTAATTTTATCTCCGTCATCAGCACTAACAGCTCTAAAATGTTCACTAATAAACCTAATCACTATTATAGCTCACTAAGGATTACCACAATTCATAAGCTCCCAGTAATCATAACCAGTCTTCAGGTTTTTAATATAACGGTAGGTTAAAACGTTAATTTTCTTACAGCCTAAAATTGAATGCGCATTACAAACATGCGCCTTTACAAGTAGTGCTTCAAATGTATGTAATAGTGATATCACTGACTGCATTGTTGGGCTAGAGTTGTCTGGTAAAGCAATCACGACGAGACAGGAGGGCCGAAGGATCCTTGGGCAGGTAAGCCTGTTCAATGAGAGAACCTAGTAGAAATAGTCTCTGACGAAGTCAGAGGTAGCTCGCGGGCGGGGCCGACAAGCGCCCGGACAAAAAAAGAAGCCTGTTCAATGGTGAAAGAGGAAAGTATTATCTTTCTGTCTGATGCCACGTCTTACGGAGTGGTTCCATCTAAACCTTTGTAACTATAAGGGTCTTGAAAATATAGTTCATGCAGGTATTGATGTTATCGTAACTGTCAATCTACTGCTTGAATCATGCTTGAACAATCAAACATTGACATGACTTTCATCTTACAGGTTATTACACTACAGCGTTTAGGAAATTTAACAATATGGTTAATAATTCAGGAGAAATCAAAAGCAATCCAACATGATATAGGAAAGGCTTTCTGGTCTAAATTAAAGCTAGAAAGAAGCCAAACCATACCTCTATTACAACATTATGATGTAACAACGAAAGATATTATAGACTGTAACAATTTCAATATGAACGCAGCAAAAAGGAGATTGTCAAAGAGGAAATCAGAAAGGAGATTGATAAAAGAAATTACTCGTCCAAAAACTGCCGTTTCTAAATTCGACTTTGACAGTGATAGACCAGTCAGTGCCAGTAAAAAAAGAATATTGCAAGCAGAGAAAAGTGTTTCAAAAAATTGGGAAAATGGTTTAGTTTGTAACGATATGAAAATAATGAGATTGAATAATGAAGATAATTATTTGGTGGCCAAAAATTGCGGAGAAGTATTATGCTGTAAGAGAAGTTTAGGGGATGTTAAAGTAAATGCGTTTTGCGTTGCAAGTAAGTAATACACTTTTATTTCATATATTAGTCTAACGAATGGTCATGGAACTCCCAAAATTTGTTTTTAAAAATAAGTAAAAGTGATTGTACTCTTCATAAAAGTTTTACTCTAACATAACTTTGGTATTTTATAGGCGATACGTCGTCAGTTACCTGTCTCGAAGTATCACCTCATGGTTTACCATACTTCCTGGCGGCCACCGACTCTGGAACGGTCAATTTGTGTGCTTTGAACGAAAACAGGGTCCTACTTACATTGGATTGTAGGTCAGTAACGATTGATCAGGTAAAGACGTTTTTAATCAGAATTTACGAATTAAAAAAATGGTGTCTTTCAGGAATGGTCCTCAATGTCAAGAATCAGAAAGGTGTAACGCCGATCATAAAGGAAGGTACATCAGTAGTGTTTCGGTACGGAGTCCTAATCACAGTATTAGTGGAGTTCAGATGTCGATGAAAGTAAGTACTTAGGTTATTTTTGTGTAAAATAAGTAGCTACGTACAATAATCATAAATTATACTCACACATTTTGATAATAAGCTCGATATAAACAAGCTTATATTTTTGGCATAGGGGGTTGATTTTGTTTCTTTCGAAGCATTATAATATGCTCATCAGAGATTTAAATCATTAGATGTGCCATGCGCTTGCAAAAACGGTCCACATTTCATGACTTTGTGCGCAACGTACACCGTTCACTGCTTCCAACAAGCGACTACGACGGAAAGAGTGAGCTCATTCTTCTCAACGATGACACACATTTTCGTGCGCCTCATGTATGGCAAGGGCGTACATCTACGATTTAAATCTCTGATACTCATATTCAAATATTAAGCGTACATAATGCTGTGAATGTAGTGAAATTAACCTCCCGGATTGGTCAAAGCATTGTTCAAAAAGTTATAAAGAAATTAATCAGGAAAATTATGCAACATATCCTTAATGTTTTTTTTTCTCTAAAGATGTCCGTAACCGCTCTCGTATGGTCCCGTGTTCACCCCTGCTATATATTCACGATACTCCGCGAGGGAACAGTCGTAGCGTGGGATCTCTCGTGCAGCGATATATACGCAAAATGTGTCAGCGATAAGGCAGCCGTCGCCTGTGCCGCTGCTGATTCTATGCTGGTAAAGCATTTTTAATTATCTATCAGTCAAAAAATGGGCAAACATGCAAAATATCTAATTGTTTTTAGTTGTCGAGATATATTATACCTAATTAAAAAAATATCATTAGAAATAAGTCTCACCACGTTTTTTTATTAATAGAGTTTGTGTTTTCGTTAAAGAAAATCAGCGCGAATAAATCATGATACCCGGCAGTAGAAAAGTCTTTGTGATAAAATTCTATCTTTTTTTATATTTTTAAACTTTTTTTTTTAAAGTACTTATTAACTTCGCTTCGGCCGAATCATCACTACTACAAGATGAGATTATGGTTTATCTATAAACATACCTAATTTAAAACAAAAGAATGATACTCGAAATTATTTTTTCGTATTCCGACGTAAAAATAAATACAAATGTCAGTAAATTGCCAGTACTGTTTTACAGTTTTAAACGGTAGTTTTATTTTTTAGGCACTGTTAACACCGGAAGGAGAAGTTCAATTGCATAGACTAACGCACGAGCAACGGACAAAGGAACATTTGAAACTATTTGAGAAGTACGTAGCACTTTTATAGAAAATTATACTATTATTTGAAAATAAAATGAATAATATTAATTCTGATTTTACTTTGAGCTTCCTATTTTCCCAAAATACACCATTCTTATGCTAGAAACATAGAATTATTACCTATAGAAACCTAGTACGCGCGCGTCATACGCGCCGATCATTTGGATCAGAGTCTGACCCAAATGCGTATACATGCATACTCTAATTGTGTCTGTATGTATGGCGCAGTTACGCACACATAGCAAATTTTTGGCTTAGATTCCGAGCAAGCAATATAATGGACTTTACAGCCTCCATGATTGCAACTAATTCTAATTCAGTACACCTTCTGCATAATTCACATAATATTTCACTCGATAGAGATACCTACGTGTGGTCATGTGTGGTGTGGATATCGATTGATAGCTTCTAATTTTTCTTTCGAAAACGAGAAGAAGAAAAAGAATAGCAGCGTATAGAATAAACGATATCAAGACTTATCGAAGTGCTACCTGCTAAGTCTGCTTTCTATCAGTTATCACCCGTTCAACCAAAGATTGTCATTTGTTACAAAGTCACTATCAAGTAAGACAGCCTAGTTCACCAAACTCAAAACTCATTTATTCAGTTTAGTGAGGCCATGTAGGTACTGCGACATAAGAAAACATTTAAATAAATAAAATATAAATGCATAAAATTTATTTAAATTGAATAATAATAAGATTTTATTAGTCTTGACTTTTCTCTCGCCTTTAATTTTCTTAACAATAAAGCTTATAATAGCTATAAATTTGTATGTAATGTACAACACAGCTAATCCAACGGCCGCTTGATCCAGCTTCCACAGCTGATACCAGGTGTACTGAAGGGACTTCGAGCGAAGGTGATATGCACCTGTTGAGAAATACAGATTAAAATTATCATAATATAGTGCGGAACCAGCAATCTACAACAACTGAACTTTTTGGCGGGAATTTGCGAAGTGTAATAAAATCGTGTATTTTGAGTTTTATTTAATAATTTCGGTGACGTTTTGTCCAATGAAGACTGGGAAAATACCAAAACCGTGTGAGATGGTATTATAAAAAAAAAACTAAAATTATTTCATTATTTCTACTAAACTAGATGGCAGTAAAATAAAATGAGTAACAGTGCCATCTATTGAATTCATAATTTACTAAAATTCCAGAAAATAAGCTACGCATTAGCACACTAATGTTTAAACAGTATTACTACTTGACGCTGGATGGCGCGTTTTCACGAAACAACCATGTCAAAAAGAAAACAGTGACATTACCTTTACTTTCGATGGCGAGCTCTACGTAGTATAGAATGAGCTTAGATGGCGATATTGGTCGGTTGCGGAACAACTTTGATAAATACTTCGCTTGATTGCTGTAGCTGAAAATGAAAATGTTTTATGCTTAGCATAGACAAATATGGATATGGCATATTTTTCTAATTAGAGAGTGTGAGCAGGGCCGGATTAAGACTACTTGATGCCCTAAGCAATCCACGTCTGTGGGCCCCCCTATCCACTAGTAAACTAGTATCGGTCTTAAATTTTTCACGTAGGTATTATTACAACGAGACAGATCATGCCATATGTACGAAAGAGATATGTGGAGTAGGTTGTCCTAGTTAGAACTTTATGAAAAACGATCCTAAATTTCTAGTCGGGCCATTGCTCTGCCTCTAGTCAATTTAAAAACACGGGTTTTCAAAAAGCCTTGCCTTTGAAGTGCTAGCAAATAATTTTTCGGTGCTGTTTATGGTGCCCCCCCCGAGACGTGATGCCCTAAGCAATAGCTTAATTTGCTTATAGGATAATCCAGGACTGAGTGTGAGTAATACTCCCTAAAAACTTCTTTTGGGATATAAAACAAAGAAATTAATCAACTAATACTGTAAATGCGAATGTTTGTGTGGACTTTGTTACTGCTGGACGGCTTAGGACAAAATTTTGTACATAGATAGATCATACTGTGGAATATTTTACTAAAACCCGACTTGTACGTTGAGACGCGACTCCGTTATGATAATAAATAATAAATAATAATAAATTTATTGTTTACAAAATAAAACAATTGAAAATAATCATGAAGCCCTGTTTCCTGTGCTAGTTATACAATAACTGTGTTACAGGCTACAGTGTCTTCCCCCTTATATCTAAACAATTATGAACAAGTTCTAAGTGAAAAGAAAGGAATTTAACAAACAAGGGATTAAATAAATTGCTAATGAGGTGATTAAATAGGTAATAACAATGATAGTTTTAATCCTACAATTTTTTATCTGGTTGTGTATGTGTGTGTGTGTGTTTGTGTATGTGTTTGTGTATGTATGTATCTTTGCGGGTGCGTAAGTGTGTATTTGCGCGTGTGTGAGTGTGTGTGTGTTTATGTGCATGACGGTGTTTGTGTTATGTATGGCTTTTATTTAAGTGTCGTTAAAAGATATTCTGCTCCGTCATGATGAGACGCAGTTTGACGCTTAGTTTCTTTTTAGATGAGGTAAAACCTCTGGACTCGCGACACCGTTACGAGCGAGACGCAGTTTGACGTTCAATCTCAAACTCAATCTCTCAAAAAAAAAGTTTTCACTTCTGTCGGCACTCCCGGAGAGCAATTTTTTTTTTATAAGGAGTGACACAGCGCCTCTTTCGGAATACTCATGAAACTAATTTCTACCATATATTTTTTTTTTAATACAATTTCAATGAAACTATTATGAGTAACGTACTGTGTATATTAAAATAATTCTATCTCTTTCTCACAGCCAACAAATCAACAATGCGACTCTACATGCTCCTAGCACGCGTCACGTACGTGACAATGTCCGATGGGTACAAAATCCTGTGCGTTATTCCTCCATCACGTAGTAACGACCACCTCTCTAAGGCGATGGTTGACGCGCTGTCGCGCGCGCTGACGAAGGCTGGACATGAGGTACCTATGTAGCTTACCAAGATCATGATAATTCCAACTGAAGATAGTTCATGGAAAACAAGATAGAAAAACTTTCAGGGTGTAGTTGTGGCCCATTTCTAAGACTCCTCTTTTTATTTCCTTTATGTTTGTCTAGATCTATAATATTTATAAATCATCTCTCTCTTTCTGGATTTTTTTATTCGAAATGGAGGTAGCGTCAGCTATCTGATGGCTCCCTTCTACTTTGCCGTACCTTGGACATCTTTGGAGAGGTGGCATGGATGCCTATCTTCCAGCAATATGTCCATCCATCTAGTTTTGGGACCAACATTTTCTTAACTGTTATGTTGTTAAAAATAGTTGCAGAGCATTTTAGTCGTCCATTCGTGAGCTCTTGAAATATCTTCAGATAACAAACAATATTCCTCGTAACTCTATCCCCAGGTATCATTAGTGACTCCATTTCCGATGACGAATGTACCCAAGAACTTGACAATTCTTGATGTGAACGCTACGGTGCCTGTCGTTGAAGGTTTGTATTATACGAAGACATTTGTTAATTAGAACAGCTAATTTATTCTCAATGTCTCAAAAGCGCAGTCCAAAGGAAATTTTATTCCTAGCAACAACCCTGGCTAGGAATATCTCGCTAATAGCTTTAGAGACGCCCTCAGGGAGTTTTGACTTCGTGGTACCTATCGGATCATGAGGCTGGGTGAGATTTTATTTTACCACTAAGGCAAACAAGCATACGGCCCGCCTGATGGTAAGCGGTTATCGTAGCCTATTGAGGCTTGCAACACCAGGAGTATAACTCGCGCGTTGCCGACTCTTCAAACATCTCTTCACACCCTTCTTGAGCCCCATGTTGTACTCCCTTAGAAAAACCACGGAAGAAAGCTCCTTTCACAACATGAACGTCCGTGGTAGGCGGTAGAAAGCTCCTTTGCAACCGCACCGTGCGTGACCAGTTTGGTTCCAATGTGTGAGGATGAGCATCTCGTCGATGCCGAGAGGTGCAATGGTAGTAGGTAGCCGTGGGTATCAAGTCAAACAATTTCTCAGAACAAAAAGAACAATCTCGAAGTTTAATTATCCAATGAAAAAATTATAATTATTAAAAAAATTACGTTCTTTCATTCATTCAAATAACGCATCACAAAATTCATAACTAAATTTGAAGTTATAGATCTTTTGTTCATCGCAAATTGTATCGGATATGTATAGCCCACGCTATTACCACACATATAAGTCAGGGACTAAGTCTAAACAGTGCACTGATGAAAATTGGTTGTTCAGTGTTCACAAGCGGTCAAGCGTGCGTGGCACTTTCGAGAGTGACAAGTCTGGGGGATTACATCCAATTAATGTCGACTTTGGTAGTATCAAAGCTCAGGAGTCCGCAAACGTTAACTATAATTGACTTAGAAGCATTTACCATCCAGACTTGTCAAAAATTGTTACATCTTGGCTTTAAGAAAATCAGTAGCTACAGACAACAAAATATTATTCCCCGACCCGAGAAAAAAGGAGTCATTATACCTAATTATTATAGAATTAAATATGTCTAATATTGATACGGTCATTAAATGTTGATAGGTAATTGATTAGATAACAATTTATATTCTGATTCAAATATAATAATAACCGATAACACTTCCACAATTCAACTAATATTATAAAGGCGAAAGTTTGTGAGTGTGTTTGTATTTTTGGTACTTCTTCACGCTCAAAAGGTGGTATTGGTTTTCAAACATATGGTCACCCTAATAGAGTGAGATAAACTGACCTCAAACTTACTATCTCATGCGGACCGTTTTTTAGTGGCAGTGCACATTCCTGTTGTACGTAGTACTTATTACTTCCATGGCTATTCTGTACTAAAACTTGACTATTATATTTTCTGTCTCACTCGTAAAACTCGGTAATCAGGAGTTCACGAGTGAGACAGAGAATAGTCGCTGCGTGAATTCACCGTCGGTCGAGTTTTAGTACCGAATAACATAGCCTATATACAAGTAGTAGATATCTGGAGATGTTACCTTGCTTAGTTTCTGGCCGGTTCTTCTCAGTTGAAAGCTGACTTCGGAACCTGTAACTATAGTCATAGAGTAACTTTTATATTTGGATTTTAGTTGCTTTGATTTTTTTAAGTGCTCTCCTACCCCAGGTCTAAACTGATTTTGATGCGAATAAATAAACTTGTTTGACCAAATTTTATCAATCTAAGATTGCAAGTTACTAAGTTTGTAAATAAAAATATTTTAGGTTAGTCTCACAGTAGCACTTGTTTGACATGAAGTGATTTATTATTCTAATATTTTTCTCCTCTCTATAACAATGAATCCATCTCTAACAATCTGAGGTTTGTATTACTATTCGACAAGAGATGGCACTGTATTGCAAATAAAAGTAGCAAAAACTGTCAAGAGAAGACATTACGATACTCACTAGTGAGATGTTTGTAACTTTGTATCACTATTCAATAAGAGATGGCACTGTAGTTAGTGATCACAGCATGAACGAAAAGCGTAATTAATCTTTAAGTTATTTGAATAGACTAAAAAAATATTGTTATTATTGAATATATTTATAAAATGTAATTATGGTTATTTTTGTAAGCCCAATACTAAAAATTAATTCTTAAAATAGCGTTGTAATAAATATTTTCAATTAGGTATTTTGCTACTCAAACATAGATGGCATTTTACTGTGGTCGAGTTTCCACCTGCAATTAGTTACTCTATTCGTCTACAGATGGCGCACAACGACTAAATGCGACCTGTGACGATGCGAAACGTAAAATGTTGAAAATTGGCTAGTGATATAATTTTTGTATTAAATAATAACACAAATTACTGATTATATTTTAATGTATGTTTTTTAAATGGTTCTGGTTTTTTTTGTAACCCCAACACAAAAAAATCTTAAAGTAGCGCCGAAATATACACTTTCAATTATACATTTGACTACTCAATCATAGATAGCGCTGTTGTTGAGTTCAAATAGTAATACTACTCAACAACAGATGGCGCACAATGACTAAATGTTGTAAAAATATGAATTGATGAAAATTGGCGGGTTTTGTTTTATATTATTATTCCATTTATTCAAATACATTTCCTATAAATTAGATTTTTAAATATATAAGTTATAAAACTTACAAGGTTAAAACATCCCCAGGGATATCAAACAGACATGTTGAAACACATACTTATTAGCTTAGAGGAGTAAGTACATGATTTTCCTGGGTGGGAATCGAATTCACGGCCTTACAAAAACCGTCCCCTTAAGTAAACTAACAGGTATTTGTATCATTCACACCACCTTAATTTTTTCAACTAAATCAAAACATCTGCATAAAATTGTACCACATTGGCAAACCCCTAGTATCCATAGACGACGGTAACCACTTTCCATCAGGCGGAGTAGTTTTAAAATTATGTAAATATATAGGTTTACCTCGATATTCAGGTAGTAGACTATAAAAGTGTCAAGAACTACACCCCACTTGTGCGCAATCGGTTGAGCTGTCACACGCAGGGAGATGCACAATTGATGAAGTCACGGTGCATTGGCATTAGGGATGGTACTTTGTAGTTTTATATAAATTATGATTTTATTTATAATGCATCCCAGAAATTATATTGCTCAGAATACTGAATCCTTAATTCTACTAGTAATCGTAAGTAGTATCGATCCACATGAGCTTTTATACTATTTTATTTTATGTTATGCTACAAAACTGGTATAAAATAATATTTAACTCCTCGACATTTAAAAACACATAGTATAAGAGGTACACTACCCTACCCTACCTACCTAACATAGCAAAGACAATGACGTAAGTATATTTCGGATATAATATACCTACGAAACTTTAACCTGAGTATCTAGGTATAATATCTGAGATTGATCACCTTCCCTATAGCTGTTGCAATCTAGGGATTGGTATATTGTGGCCGCTGAGAGAATGCGTTGGCCGTTTTCGTGATTAGTCTATTTAAAAGTGTCAGAAAAGCATTATCTAAGCGGCCGCTCTGTAGTTGATCAACTAAGCCACCACGGTTTAAAATTTTGACGTAAGTAAATAATTTTGCAAGCATGTGACAGCCCTGATGTCCTGCCCCCTGTATTTTTTCGACAATTTGGCAGCCCCGAGTCGCGGTGCTAGTGTCAAGACACCATCTAATAGAAGAGCGATGAACGATTTATATTCGATTATTTTATATGTATTTTTTTCATGTAGCCCTAATAATGGGGCCCTGTAATTTCAAGATTAGACTCTGATTATAGCTTTCTAAAACCCGGGAGAATCCGGGAATACCCGCTAAAGAAGTTATAATATATTTCTCTTATTTTCTGCCAACACTAACATTAAAATATCACTCTCAATTGTGCACATGAATGTGACAAGTGCTGTACATAACATGACTTTTCTCTGATAATTGTCAATTCAAAATTTTATTTCGTTTGCATTTCTTATAACAACAAAGTGATTTATATATTTATTGCACAAGTATACTACATAAGTACCTACAAATAAAAACAAAAGACAGGCACTTTGAACATATAGGTACACTAGGTTATATGTATGCAATTAAATAGAAAGCAATCGATCATGTCTACATGACAAAACGAAAAAAATATAGGCCATAATAAATCTACCCGCTAGCTCCTCCTCGCTTGCACCGCTCGCGATCGCAGCAATCGCTTGCAGCATCGCTTGAGATATGACCCGACACTTGCCGCAGTAAGTGGACTATTCACTATACTTTTGAATTGTTTATACTTATACAGATTCCTTAAACGCTGTTTAACAAATCTGTATTAAAGCGGCCTCTGTCTTTTTTTCCGTTCACGAAAGGTCACGTGTCAGTTAAGGACTCGGTCAGATTCTAGACTATTACCAACGCCGGCACTAGCCCTATCTTAGGTCAGGGTAGAGCAAGATTGTCTATCGGCGCTCTTTGGTTGACCCTTTCATATCACATAAATTGTATTTCAGTTTATCCTATCCTAAATAATATTATAAATGCGAAAGTGAGTTTGTTTGTTTGTAACCTTTTCACGCTTAAACCGCTGAACAAATTTGGTATGCAGATAGCCTATGGTACCGAGAAGAACAAAGGCTACATTTTTATCCCGGGAAAACACAAGATCCCTGGGGATTGCGGGTAAAACCGTGGGGCGGAAGCTAGTGTTAAATAAATAGTTACCTAATTACCATTTTTTTCTTAAATCAATTATTGCTAAAATCAAATCCACAATCAAGATTTTATTTTTCACTTCAATTTTACATTTTAATTGTTTTTCGTATTTTGGCGCCTCTTGCCTCCTGGCGCCTAGAGTGACCGCTCTTCTCGCTCTAACCCAGATCCGCGGTTAACTATTACGCTACACTCATTACAGACATCGGGCCCCGGCAGCGGGGCCATAGAAGACGTATTTCGCCCATCAACTAAACGTGTAGCGCATCCGTTCAGTACTCCCGCGCAGCTGTCCAAGCAGTGACTCGAACCTCCCTCGAGGTGCTCTTGAGCTAGTTGCCTCATTGCCTACGATAGAATCTATAATATTAGGTGGTACAATTAAACCATGTAAAAGGTGTGTCCTGACTTGACTCACTGACTGACTCATCAACGTCCAGCCCAAACCTTTGATCCAAGAAAGCTGAAATTTTGCACAGAGGATAAGGGGTCTTCTGATTTCATACTCTAAGCCTTAGAGTCTAAGGGGATATAATAATCCTTCCTACTTATATCCTAACTTCCTAATCCTAACTAATATTATAAATGCGAAAGTGAGTTTGTTGTTACCTTTTCACGCTTAAGCAGCTAAACCGATCGCGATGAAATTTGGTATGCAGATAGCCTATGGTACGGAGAAGAACATAGGCTACTTTTTATCTCGGGAAAACATAAGGTCCCTGGGGAACGCGGGGTGGAATCTAGTATAATATTATAAATGTGAAAGTTTGTGAGTATGGATGTCTGTATGTTTGTTACTCTTTCACACAAAAACTACTGAACGGATTTGGACGAAATCGTTGATAAGCGTTGGCTGTGTGCAGCTGCGTTGGGAGTACCGATTTGTGGCATACCTAATTTTGTTCTCTTTTAATTTTTCTTTTGTCACAAATAAATATATTTTTCATTTAATTTAATTTTCATGTTGTGTACGGTAAATAGGTGACTTCGCTTGATGTGTAGACGAGATCCAATTTACTTACGTTTATCACGTCCGTCATATGACTCTCAGCATGTTACCAAGGGTATAATCTGGAATTGTAAACGTACATAAATTTAATCGCGCCGCCCGCGCCCGCGCCGCTGATCGTACCTAAGAGTAAGTGTGATATGCGATGAAAGAGGAGCGGCCGAAATTATTCAACAGAGAGAAAAAACAGGCTAAGTGCGATAAGTCCTTGCGCACGGAGGGTTGCGTACAATTATATTAATAAAACCAACTGTTTTTTTTTTTTTGTTTTACTTTATATATAATCAATAAGTGATGATGTGGCCGAAGGTGGTAAGCACACAAAGCCTAGAAGAAACTGGCTCTCTAGTGCAGCTGCCAGAACGCACCAATAGGTGTTTGGTGACAAATTTTCAACTTGAGGGTGGGCAGCCACGCGGGTACTACAAAGTACCCTACGGTTTCCTCTCGATGTTTTACTTTACAGAAAGCTCAGGCTCATTGTAGTAGAATTCGAACCAGCGACCTTTGCCACGGCGTCCAACGTCAATACCACTGAGCTGTGTAACTCAACTTTACTCTGAAATAATTGTTTTATTTGTTGTGGTGACAGCTTACAAACTACATTACCTATCGTTTTCAGTAGGTATTTGTTTAACTTTTAAAATAGACTCCTTAATAAAAATGGGCCAAAACTGACCAAATTTTAGGTCTACGACTCATTGCGTTTACGAGCAAGGGATCTGGGACATAGGGACGGACAGACATGCAGATAGGTCTTCGTTTTTCCCTTTAGGTAGGGAACCCTAAAAAGGAATAATTTCATAGTGATGTGTGTTGTCAATTAAATATATCGATGTCTTGTATGTTAAAACTGTATATTATATACCGCTAGCTTTCATCCTCGGTTTTACTCACGTTCCCGTAGGACGTAGGAGGATATGTCTTTTTTGGATGAAAATATAATATGTTTTACTTTGTATAGGTTTGCGTTCGATCTCACCATGGTAAGTGTATGTGGTCGAAGATGGTAAGCACAGAAAGCCTTGAATGAACCTATTTCGAGACATGATATCTCCGAGCCAAGTGTTATCAAAATTGTGTGGCGTCAGACGTCATAACCACAGAATGACTTTTTTAATAATGTTTATTTTTAATTCGTTAATTATACTCTATGATAGACAATTGTTACCGGTAAAGGAAAGTAAGCAATTAATTAAATCACGCCAACTAAGGTTATGTAAATTATCGACAACCATTACAAATATGTGTGTCATGTACATCACTACATGACGTCATATCGTCCGATAGTTTGCGTGAATGTGAAAAGTATGCGCGCGCGCCGCGTACCGGTACACTCGTGAAGACAATCGGCTTCCTAAAATAATTTATTTAATTTTCTTGTTTGGTACTGTACTGTTGTTTTTGTGTTTCTTATGTCATGTTGTAGGAAACTCAAAAAACTGTTCAAAGTCATAGTCAAAACCATTCATTTAGTAGTATCGTAGTTTAGGGGCTGAAGAATTATTTCTGGAGTGGAGACCACGGACCGGCAAGCGCAGCGTAGGACGTCCACTTAAAAGGTGGACGGACAATCCTGGAAAGTTCGTCAGAAAACGCTGGATGCAGGCCGCCCAAGACCGGTCCTATTGGAGATCCTTAGGGGAGGCCTATGTCCGGCAGTGGACGTCTTGTGGCTGAGATGATGATGATGATACATTTAAATACATATGTAGGTATTTAAATAGACAGCACTTTATCGCCCGACTGTACCAATGCATTGCAATTTTTCTCATGTCCATAGCTCTTACTGCACACGGCGAGCGAAACAAGTATTTTATTTATAAATAATAAAAATTCAACCGTCATAACACTCACATAGTGCTGCTAAACTGATTTATCGATAAAATTTAAATATTTAAATTTTATCGTTCCAAAGAAATGTAACAAACAGCTGGTTTGTACCTTGTCATACAAAAAGTTAACCCTTCCCTATAGATACAGATTTATTTTAGAGATCACACTATTCCTAGCATCCTGGTTTCAACAGGGCACCAGAGACCGATACATAAAAAACGTCAACAGCAAGAATATAGCCCAATAGCCTATCCACACACACGTTGCATGTCAATCTTACAGGAATATGATGTACTTAAATGCTAATCCGGGTTAAAGTGACAATAATTATAATAACAAGGATATTATAATATTTATAAAAATAAATATTATAAAGTACGATACTTGTTGGTCTACACAACCTTTTCATGGTCAACAAGCTCACTCAAGTATCGATAAAAATTCGGTATTTTGTCCAACAATACTGTGATACATCAACCTTTACTTTACCGTGTTAAAGTTGTGATTTAAATGTTCAACGTTCACCTCGCAACGCGCAACGGGCTGAATGAAACTTGAGAACTTTTTAAACTTTTGTAGTCTCGTTTTGTATTTGGTAAATATATAAATAAACTTTTTGTAAACTAGCTGTTCCCCGAAGCCTATAACCTTCCTCAAGAATTGGGCTATCAAATGCAAAAAGATTTTTTCAAATCCGAGTGGTAGTTCCAAAGATTAGCGTCTCTAAACAAACAAACAAAAATCTCTTCTCCTCTATTATATTAGTATAAATATAGTTATTTTGCGAACTCCGTTCGCTTTGAAACTGCTATGAATATTTGTCTTTGAGTTCAATCGTTGGAGCATTCAGTTATAAAGGAAAACATTCTGAGAAAACCAAAGCAGGGTATCAATTGGTAGGGTTGGCTAGCACCCTCGTGTGTTAGTGCCTTATTAGGGCCTAAATTGAATAAATGATTTTGAATTTTGAATTTGAATTTCAAACATCCATCCATCCAAACTTTCACATTTATAATAATCGTAGGATAGGATTAGAAAAATAGTTTATTTTTTTTTGACGGGACTAGAAGTTAGTGGGTCCAGGGGACCATTGACCACCCTTACGCGGACTATCGGCGAGCGCTTAGGGCTCTCAACCGTACTTAAAAACTAGAAAAAATTTGGGCAACGGTAGTAGCCTGAGGGTGCCCCCTGTGAGGCTCGATCCTCGGCTCAGGACGTTGCCAGGGGAATGAGGGGAGGACATAGCATGCAAACAATTTATTATTTGGGGATCGGTCGGATTGCTAAAGTGCAGCTCAGGCCGCTAAACGGGACGAGACTGGGAAGGACGTCGCGACGGTCCTCGCCGGCGAGGACGAAATCTGGGTTGACGGTATTGTTGTTATGCATTTTTGCGAGCTTCGTCGGCTGCGATCTGAGCTAGAGGCAAATAGTATAAGTAGTTTGAAGTTTGAATGTAGTTTGAACTTATAAATATTCAAGGTGAAATCTAAACAAAAAAGCGTTATTTTAGGCGTAGGAACAGTACAACCGCTAAAAATATTCAGGTCATTATTACATTATGTTTGGCAGACACTTCGGTATATCGAGGACAGACATTGATGGATTTCAGAAATCATATTTCTTAGATAAATAATTATGATATTTTCCTATTGACCTAAATAAAAATATTATATTTTAATCTATTTATTTTATGGGCGCCATTAGGCGACGATAATCTTGCATGCTCTGTAATGCAATCAAGCATTATAGTATAGCTGTATAGAATAGCTTTTCCGCGTGGTTTTACCCACATTTCTGTCCCACATTCATGTTACTCAGGGATAATGTAACATTCTAATGGTGAAAGAATTTTTGAAGTGCTGTCCAGTATTTTTCAGTTTAACATACAAAAATACAAATCTTTCCTCTTTATAATATTAGTAAGGTACCTGACCCATATAATAGTACCTTCCCTTAGCGGAATAAAGGTGCGTTTGATGAAACCAGCACCATATTTTAATATGTTGTTAAGCATATTATTCTGACTAAAAAACCATCGGGAGACAGTTTCTAACGTGGTTAAGTCACCAGTTATGACGTCATCAAAATGGCCGCTGCCGCGTTTAGAATATTGCGTATACAACAGAAAGTATGTCACATGTAAGCTTGTGTGCGGTGTCATAAAAAGCAAAATTAAATGCGCTACAATATTGTTTTTACACATGACCTTGTAAATACCATAGTTTGCGAGAAATTTTAAGTTTTATTTAAATTTTCCCAAAAAAACTTCCGTTTTTTGTTCTCATCAACTTTACTAGTAACTTAACAGTAAAACATTGTAACAAGATATGAATGCTATATTAATAAGCTTTAAGACGCCATTAAAATTTTGAAAATCGGTTTTTAAATAAGCAAAATACACTACATTTGTTCCATATCGGATGTCACCACCAAGAGTCGGATGGCTGTTTCAATACAATTTGCAAGGCAAATGATGTTTAAGTAAAAGTAACATGCTAAATTGCTTGCAAATTTTTAGTAAAGTAATATTTTCATGGCGTTTTAAAGCTTATTAATGTAGCATTCATATCTTGATAAGTAGGTACAATGTTTTACTGTAAAGTTACTAGTAAAGTTGGTGAAAACAAAAAACCGGCCAAGTGCGAGTCGGACTCGCGCACCGAGGGTTCCGTACAAACTTCGTCCATCGTTCGTCCATCACAGGAAATGCACAATTTTATTTATTTACCTTATTTGAGGTTAGTGCCAATTAAGCTAGACCTCTAAATTGTATGAACGCCCATTAAACTCAGAGGTGTTTATTAATTGGCGTAACTATTAGGGGACACCCTTTAATTTTTAACTTTTTTTATGTTTTGGAATTTTACCTTTATTTGTGCTGTAAGACTTTACTTTTTGCCAAATTTCGTGATTCTAGATCAACGGGAACTACCATATAGGTTGCACCCAAATAAAAGGGCAAAAATACGAGTTTGTTGTATGGGAGCCCCCCTTAAATATTTATTTTATTTTGTTTTTAGTATTTGTTGTTATAGCGGCTACAGAAATACATAATTTGTGAAAATTTCAACTGTCTAGCTATCGCGGTTCTTGAGATGCAGCCTGATGACAGACAGACGGACAGACAGCGAAGTCTTAGTAATAGGGTCCCGTTTTTACCATTTGGGCACAGAACCCTAAAAACGGAAGTTTTTTTGGGAAAATTTAAATAAAACTTAAAATTTCTCGCAAACTATGGTATTTACAAGGTCAAGTGTAAAAACAATATTATAGCGCATTTAATTTTGCTTTTTATGACACCGCACACAAGCTTACATGTGACATACTTTCTGTTGTATACGCAATATTCTAAACGCGGCACCGGCCATTTTGATGACGTCATAACTGGTGACTTAACCACGTTAGAAACTGTCTCACGATGGTTTTTTACTAAAATATGGTGCTGGTTTCATCAAAAACACCTTTTGGGCCTTATATGACTCTAAGGGAAGGGACTTTAATAGTAGTAGGCTAGTAGGTATCTATAATCACCATTTCAATAACTAGGTAAATAGATAAATTTTACATTTTATAGTAGAAAGTCATATCACATAACTTTAGACTCAATTAATATTCAAGATGGATATATGTCAATATTTGGTGTTAAAAAAATCATTTAAATTATAAAATACATTTTATAATGCATAAAAAACAATTTTTAAATTTAACATTTGGTAAATCCTTTAAAGTCATCGGTATCATTATGGCTATTTCCACGTGATATAACAGTAAAAAATATCCATATAGCAATTATGTTTTAGTATTATTTATTATACCATTTATTAAAATATATTCCTATAAATTACATTTTTAAATATAAGTTATAAAAAAATACATTTAAAAATATATTATTAATAAAGCCTACAGCATACCTTTATTAAGATCGTATGGCCCGAAAGAAGGTAGTAATAAATTTTCTCAGATTTATCAAAAAACGTGATTTTCGAAGAAAAGAGAAAGATTTTTAGAGAAAATCAACTATGACTACATGTCATAGTTGATTTTCTAAAGATTAAAGAAACGCCTAATGACGAAATACTTTTTTTATTCTCAGTACTTACGATGTTATAAAGGAAAAATCGTTAGGTAGGCTTTATATAGGCCGGATACGTTATGATTATTAGGTATCTCTTTGGTAATGAATAATAATGTCCACATGCGACGGTGGCCACATGCCATGAGGTGGACTGTACTGCCGGCTTCTACAAAATATTTTGAAAATGAAGTAAAGAAGTAAGTAATGAAGTATATTTAAAAGAGGTAAAGCATAGCGATATGTCGCTCAAAGAGCAGCTAGGCTGGGGAAGTACCTCCTCCTTACAGAATACCGCAGCCAAATAATGTGAAGTTCTGTTCGTGACTAAGGTCGCCAGAGCTAATCGGGGTGGGGGGAAGGGTCGACAACGCGCGAGTGATACAAGTAAATAATAGTACCTAAATCTTTGTCCATATGCAGCGAACTTCGATCCACTTATCCATATCACGCGGCGCGCCGAGGTAGGTCACCTTTCTCCCGCACCACCATACAGGCGCAGGCGCAAGCCAAGCGCGACGCAGACGCAGGGCGCCGCGTCCCTTCCGCATCTAATGCATTTCTCTACCAAAACATTATGTGCTGTATTCTGCAATTTTCAAAACTATTATTAAAAATGGGAAAGTTCTTATGCAGATCAGTAAGATGACTTTGTGTGTAAAAAACTAAGTGTCGATTTTTTTCTCCCTCCCATTTAGATCAAAATAATAGGGTATTTGACTGACATTCAAATCAGCAACCTTTTATGAAATGTCAAAACGATAGGTTTATATGGAGTTTTGTATGAAATACAAGCATGTGACGTCATAATTATATAGCATACTCTTTATGTTAGATTGGTCATTAAAAATCATAATAAGGATAAATTTAATAAAAATAATCGTGGTTTCACCTTTTTTTTAGATGTTTTATACATTGGTTAGTGTTGGATAAATTATTTTGAATACAGGCAAATACCCTATTGGGCTCGATCGAAAAACCACAGTCAAAGCGAACATAAAAACCGCCCAAGTGCGAGTCGGACTCGCGCAGGAATGGTTCCGTACCATTATCTATAAAAACGGCAAAAAACAACTTTTATTACTGGAGCAAATAAATGAATTATGTGTCTTATATAATTAAGAATAGAAATCAGCACCCTGTTTAAATAAATACGCAATGCCTTAACCAATACTCATACCTGGGCAAATCATACTGAATAAGTTCTAGGATCTTATATCACCAATAAACCTCCAGAATTTATTGTTAAAACACAGAATTCCATGCAAATAATTTAGTCCAAGATGCAGAATATCGCAGCTACCAAAAAAGGTTGTGGTCTGGTGGTACGACGCTTTTACCTATAAAATTACAGCTGTGTCCCACGATATGGCACGACCGGCTTGAATATGGCAACATTTGTACACGAACTGGGCGATACAGATGGGAACAGGGTTGCCGTGAATAGCATATTATATATTTAGACAAGAGTTTTAGAATGTTTTTTTTTAGCGTTGATACCTTTTTTTGGTAAAGGTCGTGTATTTGAATTATATGAGGTTGATATTTTGGTGAAAAAAACATGGTGTGGAAACCATAGCATGGTGGTGGTGATGGTGCTTGCCTGGCTGGCTTCTACCTTCATGTTAATCCATCGCCAAACTACGCTAATACTGTTTATTATTCTGTGTTCAAACACAAGTCAATAGAAAAAAAAACAACACTGACCTATCACCAGCAAATTTTGCTTCGAGCTGTCAACTTTATGTTTATGGCTTTACAAGACCAAATTTACAAGATGGCCTTTTGCCAACTTTTTTATATATTAGTTTACAAATAAAAACTATATTTACAACAAAAATACCTATGTAGAAAATTTGCTGGAAGCTGCCGCCGCTGGTGATGGGCAAGGATCCCAGGAAGCTGGCATCGGCTTTGGATCATTTTATTTTGTTAAAATTTTTGTAATAAGTAAGTTTGGCAACCTAATAAATTTTTACTTTTTTTTTTTTAGAAAAGAACACAATGTGCGGACTCTTTGGCGGGAACTTGCGAAGTAACGTTGTGTTTTCGTTTTATTTTAATCATGTATTTTGAGTTTTATTGAATGATATCGGTGGTGTTTTATTCGAAGACAATCAATACAAGTGTGAAGTGAAATTAAATGAATGCGTGTATCGTGAATTTCATGTTGTTAGACACCTTTTTAATAAAACCTTTCTAACTGGAGTTGACTTGACTATATGTGGCTTTGGTCTATCGGTCTATTTAAGGATATCAGACATATTGACTTAAAACTAAGAAGAAAAACATGATAAGGCTGTATGGGCTAGAACAAGGAGAACAAAGAAAAAGGTAGCAGTCTCTCGGCAATATTTCCAACTTAAGTGTTTCCATCTTGGCCAAATAGGTACCTACCTACATGAAAAATTGCACGAGCAAGCACGAATAGTTCTCTACTCTAACTGATTGCACCTTTAGACTTGAACACTGCAAAAAGGGCCCGTAGCAGTAATGCGGCGGCTGAATCCGCAGGGCACACCTAGTTTTGTACTATTTTTATTGTCAAATTACGACAGATGTTTTAACATTAAATATAATTACAAATTAAGAACTTTATAATAATAATCAAGTATTTGTACAAGTGACAACCCTAAATATCGACCATACCGATCGATCCGGCCGTAATAAGTACAAAGATTGTTTTAGATCGTTTTCTAGGATTATTAATATTTATTTGCTCATTTATATATAAAATTGTTTGTTTTACACAATTTCACACGTTTCATTACAATTTAGTAGATAGATACATGAAATTAGTTCGCTTGTATGAAGTTTCGGGGGTGTGGGAAAGGTGTTGGCACCTTCTTCCGATCTCTGTGCTTCCTGACAACTGGAACTAAAGTACTCAAGTAAATGACTTCTTCTGGCCAGGCCGCCCGCTTAGGTAACCAGCCAGGTGGGTACTGGTAGGCAAACAAAGTACCATGATGGTTTCCTCATGATGTTTTCCTCTATCGAAAGCTTGAATCCTAGGGGATTCAAATCATCACGCCTTCGTCACGGCATTTCATGTCTAGTTAATTAGTAGTTGTATTCGTCCTTTTCGGGACAGGCAAAGGTCTAAGCCATACAGCCATATTCTTGTATTTCTTCTTAGTTTTATATCAATGTCTTATATGCTTTAATATAAAGGCCAAAACCAAATCTGGTCTACATATAGTCAAGTCAGTCAGGTTTTAGTTAAATGGTGGCTGTTTTACTGAAACTTTTCGTGGACTATTTAAGAGAACCTGAGAAGTCGCAATACACGCATTAATTTAATTTCTCTTTACTGGTGCTTTTCATTGGACAAAACGCCATCGATATTATCCAAAATACACGCAACGTCACTTCGCAAGTTCTGTCCATAAATAATTGAGTGACTTTGACATTTCTTTTTCTCGGTATTTTATTCGGATGTAGATAAATTAATTAGTTATATTAATCGAGTTATTAAGATAGTAGACGTGTAGACATCTCTTTGTGATTGTGTAATACAAAGTATTGCTTTGTGGATAAGTAATTCATACGTTATAAATGAATCCTTTCATTATTATTTATTTGTATTACGTAATCCACTTTAAATATATTCTTGTACATTAACTTATATTACATTCAGACAATATCATATTTTTGCATAATTTTTGGGGTTCCATATAGAAATGACTTCTGGCTCTCAAGTGCAATTAATGCTATACACATACCTATACTGGGTGATTTTTTAATCACTGGCAATACTTGCAGGGGTGGTAGTACTCATCAATATGAAGAAATTTTACTATTTTCATTCCTCACACACGACCATCTGATACCAAACTAAGCAGAGCTTTACTATAAAAAAAAAAACAAATAACTGATATAGATAATTATACCCAGACTCAAGACAGACATGTCTACCCAGGGTGGGAATCGAATCCACGTAGCATGATAAGAAAGGTATTTTATCAACCGGCCTATCAAAATAATAATTTCGTCCTAGGCGAAAATGCGGGTCCGCGTTAAGGTGTCAAGTCGACCTTAGCTAACACCTTCTAATAATAATAAAAAAAGTAAACTTTAAAGCGAAATACAAAGCTCAATCTAAAGATGAAAACGTAGGTTCTGCAAAAAATATCCAATCAAATAAGTAAAGTGTTGCAAGCATTAGATTCACGTTGCCATATTATATCGGGGATTCCTCCAACTCCCGCATACATAGAAACAAAGAAACTAACTAACCTTTTTTAACCCAGGAAAATCCTCATGGGTATCCCGCGGCTCCGGGGAGAAGCGGGGTTATGTCAGACTCCTACTGACTAAAAACCTGGGGTGTTCCTACATGCTTACATCGCTGCTGGCTGGTTGTACGGGGGCGCTGAAAAATCCAACCATTTCTTTGCTTAATTCGAGGCTGGCAACCCACCCAACTGGGCTGTCTAAAAATTCTCTACCCGGTGTTAGCATCTTAGCTTTCCTTATTCAAAATCACAAGCTCATTGTAGTATTTGAACCCACGACCTTAGCCATGGCATTTGACGTCAATACCACGGACGAAACTATTATCGCCTTGCGACTTTTCTCGATCTTGTTGTCAAATTTGTTACGTACTGTTTATTGATATTGATTGTCAATTGAGTACTGTCTGATGGAATAATGGTTGCGGCTGGCAACAAATCATTCGTAATGAATCAAATTGTCGCCTTATGGTTGCTGGCCATTCTGATATTATAAGCTCAATTATTTCCCACTAGCTAAAGTAAGAAAGAAATACATTTTATTTACCAAACACAACGTATTTAAATAATTATAACATATATACACAAAGCTAAGAGAGTGCGTTGTGTATTGCTAAAAATAGGCCGTCAGCCCAGCATGGTTCTATGACCATCAAGGTCATAATGCTGATTTTCAGCTGAAATAGATTTAGATATACGTATTTCCTACAACTAGCGTGCCTTTCAGAAAGTAAGAGAGACAGACAGACTTTTGGATTTATAATATAACTAACTTGTCGACCCGCGGTGACTTCCACGATCTTCTATTTTACCCCCTTAGGGGTTGAGTTTCGGGTCTAGTCCTTGTTTACATTATGAGACCCTCGTGCAAAATTTTAGCTTCCTAGGTATCATGGGTTTTTGTGCGCGTTGATAAGTCAGTGACTGAGTCAGGACTTTTCTTTTCATGTAAATACTAGTTTTCGCCCCGCGGTGTCACCCGCGTTCCCCGGGGATCTTATATTTTCCCGGGATAAAAATTTGCCTATGCTCTTTTCCATACCATAGGCTATCTGCATACCAAATTTCATTGCGATCGGTTCAGCGGTTTAAGCGTGAAAAGGTAACAAACAAACAAATAAACAAACAAACTCACTTTCGCATTTATAATATTAGTTAGGATTAGGATAATAAATATCCCTGGGACATTATTCCTCACACACGGCCATCTGACCCCAAACTAAGCGGAGCTTGTGCTATGGAAGCCAGATAACAGATATACTACATATACTACTTTTCTGTTGTAAATACATACATATATAGATAATTACACCCAGACTCAGGACAAACAGACATGTTCATGCACACTAATGTTTGTCCTGAGTGGGAATCGATCCTACGACCTGCAGCGTAGATAGGGTATCTTACCAACCACGCCAACTGGCCCGTCATAGATGTTGTATAGAATGGATTCTAACTGCCATTTTATTGGGGTTTTTTTAACAATTCATTATTGACTCACTTCAGTGTCTGTCTATCAAGAGGCTCGAGTCCCGCGCTTTCAATATCGATGTCGCAATTGATATTTGGTGGATGGTTGTCAAAATGTATTGAATTTTATAGCTAACTAAGTGTCCCCCGCGGTTTCACCCGTGTTCCCGGTATATTATTTTTTTGGTGAACACGGGTGAAACTGCGGCACGAAACCTAGCTTTTTATATTTTTATTTGGTATTTACTTGTGTTTGACCACGATGTCACTAAGTTTTTTTATAATAATGACGACCATTCACCAGCGACTAGCATTTCAGAAGGTACTGAGAGATTTTGTGTAATGAACAATAAATACCCTAGTGGTGATCGCCATGTCAAGTTTCTTCCAAATCTGGTTTGTTTTTTTCCTTTCGATATGTTTCTGTTTGACCACTATGTCACTATAGTATGTGATGATGTGGCCGAAAGTGGTAAAGTGGTAAGCAACGCCTAGAAATGATCTGCAGCTGTTGGAAAATACCGGTAGATGCATGGCGATTGATTTTCAATTAGAGGGTGGTAGCCAGCCAACCGTGATGTGTTTTCCTTCACCGAAAGCCATGCACATTCTAAGATTCGAACCATCGACATTATCGAAAATATGGCATTAAGCGTCATTGACTTAGGGCCCTCTAGCGTAATTTATATTTTAGTAGGAAAGTAGAAATTGGTAGCTTTTATTAGTAAGATAAAGTAAGTGTTTATGAGAGGTAGAGCATAGCGATATGTCGCTTAAAGAGCACCTCGACTGGGGAAGTACCTTACAGAACACCGCAACCAAATAACTTATAGTTGTGTTCCTGCGCGTGAGTATCTATCGGTCGCCAGCGCTCATTGGGGATGGGGCAACGTGTGAGTGATACCCCCTGGTGTTGCAAGCGAGCGTTCATAGGCTACGGTAACCGCTTACCATCAGGCAGGCCGTATGCTTGTTTGCCGACAATGTTGTATAAAAAAAATGTTGGATTTCGCAATTACTCGAAAACAAAAGAAAGTGACAAATCTACACTTCATCTCAATGCTGACAATAAGAGCCACTCAAATTCATGACAATTCCACTGCAGCCATGATAGTATTGATTTAGGCGCAGGAGTCGAGCAAAGCAGCGGGCAAACACTCACCTAGCTACCTGGGCGGCCCTTGACTTATACAGCGTGTTTTATTTTTGTGCCCTATTTTTTTTAGTTGTTATATAAGTAGTATATTTTTTTTGGTAATAAATAAGTTGTTTGATTAACTTTTTAGACATGTTTTAAGTTCTTTTTCATGGAATTCAATAAAATTAACTTGTTACCTACTTATAACTAAAAAAACTTAATATAAAATAAAAAAGATATTGAGATACACATTTTGAATTACTTACCTATAATACGTAGTTTTTTTTATTTCCAACGTCTCTTTGCCTTCACCAAAAATATTATTATGTTTCTTTTGGTTTTCTATTTTACTTTTTATTAATATTAATATTTAAGTTTTTATTGCAAGTTTAGATCATTTTTTTTTTGTGGATGTCTTGCGGCTGAGATGATGATGATGATGATGATTTAATTTTTATAAGTACTTATTTTGTGAACATTGTTATTGTACAATGCAACAGCGAAAGCACGGTGAAGTTATATACATATATAACACTCGCGTTCCTGAGGATCTTGTGTTTTTCCGGGATAAAAAGCCTATAGCCTTCCTCGATAAATGGGCTATCCAACAATGAAAGAATTTTCCAAATAGTAGTTCCTGAGATTAGCGGATTCAAACAAACAAACTCACGTTATCAGGATAGTTAGGATTGTTAAGATAGTTCATACTTAAATATGTAAAGGAGCGCAACGGCTATATAAACTGCGTTAGAAGTTTATAATATAAATATGTATGTTATTTTACTGAATAAAAAAAAAACATAATAAAAACTTTGCAACTATAAAATATTTAAGTTTTATATACTATTTTCTGCATAGACAAGCTAATTAATTAAATAATTTAAAGATCTAAGTAAAAAGAGCACTCTGTATAAAACAATAATCATTCCGGCGAGTCATTTCGCCACCCCACACAAAAGACTCCACTCCACGTGGGAAAAGGTGTCAATCCTATAATAATAATGTGTGCTCCGCTTTTGAGAAAAAAAAAATGTAGCCATAGACAAGCACGAGCTATTTGTAACAAGGGATCCGTATTTAATTTTAAATAAAAATATGTTATTTTTATCCAGTTATCTTGGAATATAGCTAAAAGTGGATTTAATAAATACTTATTTTTCCAGCCTAACCTTGTGTTGAAGCAGAATTTCACCATAGTATGTGATGATGTGGCCGAAGGTGGTAAGCACACAAAGCCAAGAACAGAACTGGCCCTGAAGTAAAGCTACCGAAACCCACCGGTATCCAATAGGGTATTTGACTGACATTCAAATCAGCAACTTTTTATGAAATGTCAAAACGATAGGTTTATATGGAGTTTTGTATGAAATACAAGCATGTGACGTCATAATTATATAGCATACTCTTTATGTTAGATTGGTCATTAAAAATCATAATAAGGATAAATTTAATGAAAATAATCGTGGTTTCCCCTTTTTTTAGATGTTTTATACATTGGTTAGTGTTGGATAATTTATTTTGAATACAGGCAAATACCCTATTGTAATAAAATATCTAATTTAAATAATTTGTTTTGTCACAAAACAGTGACTTTTCACTGACACAAAGAGGATATACCTAACTGGTATTTATCTTAACTATATATATTATAATACTAGCTGTCCCCCGCGGTTTCACTCGAGTAGCGGTTTAAAAAATAGATAAGAACCTATTCTCAGACCTACCCGATATGCACACAAAATTTCATAAAAATCGGTCGAGCCGTTTTGGAGGAGTATGGTAACTAACATTGTGACACGAGAATATTATATGTAAGATTATAAATGCGAGGGTGAGTTTGTTTGTTACCTTTTCACGCTTAAACCGCTCAACCGATCGCGATGAAATTTGGTATGCTGATAGCATATGATGGACACGGACATAGTCTACTTTTTATCTCCGGAAAATAGAGAAATAGAGATCCTCGGGAACGCGGGCAAAACCGCGGGGAAGAGCTAGTCAGTAATTTAACTTTATCAGTGATAACTGATTTATAACTTTTGATCAGTTTAATCATTATTACAGAATAGATCGATTCTCCAAAAATCCATCTACCTAGCTACCTAGAAAAAAAGGCGGAGGCCACCTCATAAAACAATTACTGAAGCGAAGCACCCATAGTAAGCCAGCTCGCTTGTATGCATACACGTCCAGCACGCAAACATTCACACCACACTAAGCCGGTCGCCCGCCATTACGCTCCGAACCACACACACACACAGTTACGTCGCCACCATTTTGGTGCTTCAATAGTTTCTTAGCGACCATCTGTCCGCCTTTTTTATCTAGGTCCATGGTTTAAACCATCAAAAAATGGTTATGAAACGGTGCAATAACTATATATGTATAACTGATGTTAAATAAATGTTATTACTTATTAATCAACAAGGAACCCCAAAAATCCGTAAACAACAGACGGCCAGTTAAAGAAGACCGCCGCCGCGCGCTTCACAATAAATAAAAAAAAAACACGATATGGCAAAATGGCGCGCGCAGTCAAGTGGAATGCCATTGATATGTATTAGGTATAGAAAATAGATATAAGATCTTTTGCATGAACGAACTGTCGTTTATAATCTATTGTTAACTGGTTGCTTTTTAAAAAGTGATTGTGCTACTTTTAAAGGAATTTTGGTCTGGTAGCGGGATATCCGAAGGTAGCAAGAAAGTAGGAGGTTAAAAAAATAAAACGAATTGTGGGCGTGGATGGTATGGAGAAAACAAAGAAAATATTAAATAATCATTGTGTATTTCAGAAGAAAACATCAAGTTTAGTATACTTACTTTCTTACGCTCTCTTACGTCGGCGTTGTATAGGTGGAACGGGCACAGGTTGTAGGTTCGAATCTTACAATGAGCTTGAGTTTTCGGTAATGGAAAACATCGTAAGGGATCCATAGCTCGTTTTAAGTGAACTTTGTAGTACCCGCCAATCACCTTCCAGGGTTATATGTTCACCACTTTCGGCCACATAATGCAACACTTACCACGATGAGATTGTGTTCAAACACAAGTCAATTTCAATCAAAACACAATCCTTTATAAAAATAAATATCTAAAAATCTATGGAGATCTCTAATTCTGTAAACCTATAAAAATAATATAATTTTATACAAATGACGCGACGCCGCCGAGCAATTATGAGCAATTCTATTGGTTAAATTTACTCCGGCAGTGCAATAGTAAGAAAACATCTTATTAGCTAACGCGTCTTGACTACATTCAGTGGCGGATTTAGGCATAGATCCGTGAGGCCCGGGCCTAGGGCGGCAAATATTGAGGGGCTTAAATTTTTTTAAAATTAAACAGGTAAGTAGGTACTAAAATCTGAAATATCTAACATAAAGATTTTAAAAAACTTTTTTTAATGCTAGCATATTATTTATTTACGAAATTAGTTTTTTTTTCATATTTTTCATTTTGTATATATGTATATATAGATTTACAATATATACTATCAAAGTCAAAGTCAAAGCCATATATTCAGTTTAGGCCCTAAGAGGGCACTTATGAACGTCGAAACTACTGAAGTTACCACCGATTCGGAAGTCGCCTTCAACTGAGAAGAACCGGCAAGAAACTCAGCAAGGTTACATTTTTTATATATTTTTTTTTTTTGGACAATCTGACAATGTTGGCTTTTTTCCATTAAATTTTTAACAAAAGATGAAAAAAAAAACAACAAGAAAAATAAATAAAACATAACCTGAACAAGTTCAAATTTATAAAAAAAATAAAAAAAATATAGTATCTCTAAAATACTAAGTACTGGCTTCTTTATAAGTATGAACAAGGTGCACTTGAAAGAAAAAGGGCGCCATATCGTCTCGGGCCTAGGGCGCCCTCAAACCTAAATCCTGCCCTGGCTACACTATGTTATACCTGCACAGTACAAGACCGTGTATTGCAGCACCCTCACGAGTGTAGCAACGTGTGCCAGACCCTTTAGAATATTTGCTATAGATACCATTCAAACAAACAGTAATAGGAGTACTAACAATTATTTCCATACCATTTCTTGCTAGGTACATTACATCTAATATGGCCACACACGCGGCATTCTGGTGGGCCCTATTTGAAATAAAACCAATGCAAATTAGAACTTGCATCTATAATTTACAGTTGTTTTTACTAAACAAAGATACAATGTAAATTCTACATGCGTGTAATTTGTTACCAACTGCAACGTGGCCTAATGCCAGCCAAGCAAAAAAAATGAACAAGCATTTCACAAGAAAATAACATCAGATAACTTATTTTTATCAAGTCTTAAAATAACATGATCGGGAACTCGGGCTTCGACGCTGCAAATAAATTAAAAAGAAATTTCAAATTCAAACTTGCCCAAACAATTTGTTCGGATATTGTTACAAAATGAAAAAAAGAAAAAAATTGGATGAGGCGAGGATACATCATTGGCTTGAGACTAACATTTCTAATAAAGGTGAATATTAAATCAATAAAAGCTTTATTATAGTGCATATAGTTAGATTAAGCAAAATATTAAAAACATTCACTATACTTAAATATTTCTCTTCACCATAAATCTTGAAAACTGATAAACATTAGTAATTCGGGAATTCGTTGAAATAAAAAAAAAACTAGTTTTAAAATTAACAGTAGACTAGTGTGTATCCGAACACGTCAATAGGGCGGTAAATGGCGGCTATCGGCATGCGTCGATTGCAAAAAGTTGACGGCCAAAAAACTAACAACGGTGAACTGAACAACTGTTGCATTCTTCGGGCGGACTGGCTGGCTTATTATAGAACGCGACATCACAAGATTCTGAGTACAAAATATAAAACCATTTCATGTAATCCTTTTTATATAATTAACTAGCTGTTCCCCGCGGGTTCGCCCGCATTCCCGGGATAAAAATAGCCTATAACGTTCCTCAACAATTGCGTTATCAAACAAATGCAAAAAGATTTTTTCAAATCCAACTGGCAGTTCCATAGATTAGCCCCTTTAAACAAACAAACAAAAAACTCTACTCCTTTTTTAAATTCATTTCGATTTTTATTGTCTACGAGTACTTGCCGAATTTCATCCAAATCCATTCAGTAATTGGTAGCATAATTGAGCCCTCACGAATTTACCTGCATCTTGGGGTAAACTACCGCTGCCAATTTTCATCAAAAACAGCTGGAAAGCTTAGCTGTGAAAACGAAACAAGCAGACAGACAAACTTACTTTCGCTTTATTAAATAAGTAAGGACAGATTTGGAAACTAATAGGATTATATATATTTATTATTAGTATAAAGACATATCTACATATGACAATTTCGTTCGAGCCCCACAGGGGGCACCCTCAGGCTACCGTTGCTCAATTTTTTTTAAAGTTTTAAGTACGGTTGAGAGCCCTAAGCGCTCGCCGATAGTCCGCGTAAGGGTGGTCGATGGTCCCCTGGACCCACCACCTTCTGGTACCGTCCAAAAAAAAAAGAAACAATTCCCATTTCCAAAATTTCAACATTTCCGATCTGATTCTATTATTTTTATGTTACAGATAAAGTGAACTTAGTGAAATTAAAAAAATCCTACGATATATTTTTTTTCAAATCTGACATTTGAGGTGCTTTTTTACAGTCATTAAACTTACAACAGCCTTTCTAAAAGGTTTTCTGCCTTAGGCCATCTAAGAAGTGCGTAAATTACAAATGCTCCATCATCTATCTATATATATAAAAGAGTAAGTATTATGTATGTATGTATGTTCCTTATAGACCTCGAAACGGTAGGACCGATTTCAATGAAATTTTCAGACAATCTTCATATTAGCCCCGCAGGTAATCCTGTAAGGTTTTGTGGCGATCGGAGCACTCGGGACCGCGGGTGAAACCGCGGGGCGGAAGCTATTAGTTTATATAATGAAATGCAATGCAAATTACCCAATCAACATCTATCTCAGTTTATCAATCAATCAACGCCACTATATCAACTGCCTTATAAGGAAAACTATGAAGAAATTTGTCCACAGCTAGTAGAGTAAATTTTTATTAAAAGTTCACCCAGAAATTCAAGGCATAGGTAAGTCGAAACAAGTAGTTTTTGTCACAAAAAAAACCTTTCACGAAGTGAATGTAACCTTTCACGATGCCTATGTCGCCGCATCGGTAATTAAATCGAATACGCAATATCGTACGATACGATACACGTTGCATTCCGGCCGACCACGTTGGAACACCGGTCATTCGATTCAATTCGATAAGTTTCAGTCTCGGATTGCTACCCGAGTCGCGATCACGCGTTGTGCTGTCTGTCGCTTACTGTAGCGATATCCCGCCAAAAAGTCGGTCAACTTACAACTATTTAAAAATCTAATGATAATGTTTTCCTATTTTGTTCAATGATATTAGAACTTTTTTAAGTGACTTTTTCGAACTTCATATTTTTTCGTGTTTTTTCAAAAGTTTTTGGTTTGGTTTGGTGTGTGAAACGATTATGGATTTTGCTTGAGTATTTCGATGTCGCCCTAAATACTGGACAGGTATTTTCGTGTTTTTTGCTATTTGTAATTTTAAGTTGGTTAATTTAATTTTTCATTTCAGCCCAAGCAAATAAATCATGATAGATTATAAAAAAATAACTTACGTAACTTAAAAATCTTAAGAAAATTTATATCGTCACCAATATTGAAGATTTTTTTAAATATTATTTTACAACGTTTTTTAATATAATAAGTACTCTTTTATGACCAGTTTTATCATAATTATTATTGTTTTTAATTTGGTAATATACCTACTTATGTATTTGATTTTCTTGAATACTACTGAACCTATCTTCTTATTAAAAGATATTTACTAATAATTATCATAATACTTATCTACACTATATTATTAAAACAATAAATTTCTGACTTGGCACTTTATCTCAGATACTATCCTAACTTAAAAAAAAAATGCGAATGTGAGTTTGTTTGTTTGTTAACTTTTCACACCTAAACCGCTGAACCGATCGCGATGAAATTTGGTACGCAGATAGCCTATGGTATGGAGAAGAACATAGGCTACTTTTTTTCTCGGAAACGCGGGTGAAACCCCGAGCGACAGCTAGTTGTAAATAAAATACTTAAATTTCCATCGATGATTATCATAATGATAGCTCATTACATTATATCTGTTGTTGTATACATTTTATTATCAATAATTATCATAATTGGTATCATCACAATAGTTAATAAAAAAAAAACATTTCTGACTAGGCACTTTATCTCATAGACAAAAAAAAAATAGATAAAAGTTTTATATTCCCATAGATGATTATCATAATTATTGCTCAATACATACATCATTTGTCGTAAATTTATTATCAATAGTTATCATTATATTTAATTTTTGATCACAATAATTATTAATAAAAACAATACATTTATGACTTGGCACTTTATCTCAGAGACTTTTGTAAATACAAGACTTATATTCCCATAGATTTTTTATCATAATTATTACTCAATACATACATATTTCGTCGTAAATTAATACAATTATCTATACTAATATTATACAGAGGAATAATGTAATGTATATGTTTGTAACGAATTGGCTCAAAAAGTACTGGACCGATTTTAAAAGTTCTTTCACCATTTGAATGCAACATTATCACAGATTAACATTGGCTATATTTTATCCCGGGTACACGGGTGAAACCGCGCGGAAAAGCTAGTTATCAATAATTACCATAATATTTAATTGTATTATCACAATAATTAATAAAAACAATACATTTCTGACTTGACTCTTTATCATAGAGTATTGTAAATAAAAGTCTTATATTCCCATAGATGATTATCATCAATGATATTTATCATAATAATAGTTAATTACATAAAATTGTTATCGTAAAATTATACAAATTATTATCACAAAACAAACATGCTTATGTAGTGGATACACTTTCACAAGTTAATATTAATAGACAGTCTAGATATGGGCTGATAATAAATATAAGCATAGCTTCTGTCCCCAGGTTTTACCCGTATTCTCGAGGGAATAAATATCTAAGTTATCCTAGAAATAAAAAATATATTGTATAGTTAATAATATTATTTTGCTTATACTATTTATTTTTTATAAATGAAAATGCATAACAGAAACCGGTTATGAAACGTCATAAGCCCTACCTGTCAAGATGAGAGTCCTCCCGCTAATTAATTTATCGTTAAACGAAAAGTATAATGAACCGTAAATTAAATTTACCGATATTTTACACTCAGAACCGATTCAGTCGGATGTCATTGTCAATATGAAATAGGCACTCGCCTGACGCAAGCTCTTGAAATCGAATACTTCGCCTGTTGCAGCTATGTTAGAAAGAAGAACTTTTGTAAAATGTCTAGCTTGTTTAATTTTAAATTAATTAATAAATAAGTCTATAATAATGTTTAGTTTATTGACATATAATATATTAAAAATCCTCTTTTTGTAAATTATAAAACTGTATCAAGTTGTAAAGTCGGTCGAACACGAGTGTGGTCCGATACTAGCAAACAAATAGAAAGATCCTGTTCTTCTTTCGTGTCGAGGTGCCACATATGCAAGATGATCAATAAGTAACGGTGTAGACTCCCAGGCCGACGCGTTTCTCAGGTCGTGCTCCATCCAGGAGTGCGGGCATGCGGGGCACGCCAGCAGGTCTGGTGCCCCATGATCCTCTAATATCTACTTGACAACTGATTCGAGTGCACCACGGACCAACAACTATGCCTTTCGTCTTGTAAAAAATATACCATAACTACCTTCCGCCCCGCGGTTTCACCCGCGTAGGGATCTTGAGTTTTCCCGGGATAAAAAGTAGCCTATAGCCTATTCCTCGATAAATGGGCTATCTAACACTGAAATAATTTTTCAAATCGAACCAGCAGTTCCTGAGATTAGCGTGTTCAAACAAAGTCTTCAGCTTTATAATATTAGTATAGACTAGCTTTTCCGCGCAGTTTCACCCGCGTTCCCGAGGGATCTTGTGTTTTCCCAGGACAAAAATTAGCTTATAGCCTTCCTCGATAAATGGGCTATCCAACACTGAAAGAAATTATCAAATCAAACCAGTAGTTCCAGAGATTAGAGCGTTCAAACAAACAAACAAACTCTTCAGCTTTATAATAATTATAGTATAGATTACAAAATATACATAACATAATTATTTTATTTACCCACGTTCCCAAGGATCATATTATGTTTTCTTGGGATAAAAAGTAAAAACACAAAGACGCATGGGCGCGAGGAACCCTCAAGATAAAAATCTGTCGCCAGGCACCTACTGGTGTGTTCCGGCAGTTGCACTCGACAGCCAGATACCTTCTAGGCTTTATAAAGGTCGACAACAAATTGGAAATCCCCCTGGTATTGTAATGTCCATATACGACGGTAGCCACTTACCATCAGGTGGATCGCCTGACACATTGGTATATAAGGTACTTGGCGACAAATTCAACCTGAAGGTTTTTGTAAAAAAATAACCCAATTTTACTAGTGCAACGTAAAATCATCTAATTAAGTTATAATTGAGAGCACGGTCGACAGTCATTGTCGTATTGCAGGTATTGTATAGTCTGTTTCAACACAACTTGAATATATTTACAATATAAATAAATTGCCAAACGTGTGATTGTTTTGAACCGTCATCGTGTGATAAGAGTTTTTAAATTTGTATTTTAATTTGACTACAGTGGAAACCATGGGTCCGTGGGGGTTCGTGGCTCGCCGATTTGCTCGGATTTTATCATCCAAGCTCATCGAGGCTTCGGTAGACCGACGGGCTGGGAGCTTTTTCCGCCAACGCATAAGCTTGGCCATCCAAAAAGGGAACGCTGCCAGCCTGTTGGGAACCTTGCCTATAGACAGCAGCGAGGGCTCTGAGGATGTTTTCTATATATCATAGTTTTTATTTTATACATTGATTGTAAATATTTGTTGTAAATAAGTATTTGACTACAATCTGTCGATAATTTGGCACACACAGCATGGCCAAATTTCGATGAGCGATTACATTTCTAAATACAGGTATTTTTAGCTTATTCTCCATTAGGTCAGCAGATTTTTTGTTGTTTTACTGTTGAAATGTTGGTGCAGCCGATTTTTTTATTTATTTATTTACCAATACATTGTATTATGTATGTTTTGTTTACCTACGTTATAATAAGTTTTTTTTCCTTCAACGTCTTTGTCAAAGCTATTTATTCAGTTTAGGGACGGAACTTTTGAAAGTCGAATCTACTGAAGAAAACTGGCAAGTAACAATGAAATGTTACATTTTACATTATTTTTACTAGCTTCCGCCCCGCGGTTTCACACGCGTTCCCGAGAAAAAAAGTAGCCCATATCCTTCTCCATACCATTAGGCTATCTGCGTACCTTTCATCGCGATCAGTTCAGCGGCTTAGGCGTGAAAAGGCAACAAACAAACTAACATTTGCATTTATAATATTAGTTAGGAAATCTAATTTTAGCTATACCTACACCTAGGCTGTTGGTTTTTTTTAATAATACTTAGTCTATTTTTCTCCACATTTGCAAATACTTACATTTCTCTTTTCCTAATAAAATATTACATTTTATTGTTTAAGCAAAAATTATGAATTATGAAAATTGACGGGCCGGTTGGCGTGGTTTGTAAGATACCCTATCTATCAAACCACAGATCGTGGGTTCGATTCCCACTCAGGACAAACATTTGTGTGCATGAACATGTCTGTTTGTCCTGAGTCTGGGATCTGGGTGTAATTATCTATTGTTAAGTATGTATTTACAAAAGAAAAGTAGTAGGTACATGTAGTATATCAGTTATCTGGCTTCCATAGCACAAGCCCTGTTTAGTTTTGGGTCAGATGGCCGTGTGTGAGGTATAATGTCCCAGAATATTATTTATTTATTAATAACTCAATAACAATAGTTTGAATGTAGGTAGATAATACTCAGGTACCTAATGAATGACGAAGCGTATCTGTGGTATTAATTTTATATAATACTGATTTGGATTATGTATCTACTGAACATTGTATAAAATACCAGCCACCATAATATAATAGCATTTTTTTTACCAATTCAATATACATAAGAAACTAAAAATGGAAAAATAAAATTAACATAAATAATTAACATTTAACCATGGGTCCATGGGGGTTCGAGGCTCGCCGATTTGCTCGGATTTTATCATCCAAGCTCATCGAGGCTTCGGGAGACCGACGGGCTGGGAGCTTTTTCCGCCAACGCATAAGCTTGGCCATCCAAAAAGGGAACGCTGCCAGCCTGTTGGGAACCTTGCCTATCGACAGCAGCGAGGGCTTTGAGGATGTTTTCTATATATCATAGTTTGTATTTTTTTCTTTAATTGTAAATATGTAAATAAAAATTACAAAAAAGTATAAAATAACGAAATTAGAACTAGTTTTGAAGTCAGGAAAGAGAAGCACGTGTTCCAGAATCTCAATTTCTTTCGCTGACTTCAAAACGAGTTCTAATATCGTTATTTTATACTTTTTAGTGCAAACCCGTTTTGAAGTTGGTTTAAATTTTTTGTTAAATGTTAATTTTTCTTGATTACTTTTTACGGGTAAAAACATATCAGTAAAATTTCAGCACATCTATACTAATGTTATAAAGCTGAAGAGTTTGTTTGGTTGAACGCGCTAATCTCAGGAACTGCTGGTTCGAATTGAAAAATTATTTTAGTATTGGATAGCCCATTTATCGAGGAAGGCTTTAGGCTACTTTTTATCCCGAGAAAATATATGATCCCTCAGAAACGCGGGTAAAACCGCGGGGCGGAAGCTAGTACTAATAATACCTAAACATGAATATTTTTTCATTTGATAGCCCAATTCTTGAGGAAGGACAGTTTTTGTCCCGGGAATATGGATGAAACCGGGGGAACAGCTAACTTAGTGTCTGATAAAACTTTTAAAATAAAGAGCTGGACTTTGCACAGCAATTTGTTGAGATGTTTTCTTTATCGAAACGTCACTCGTGCCTGTTATCAAAGTATATTAATCAAGATAGCGAAATGTTTACTAAATTACATACACTTTAGTAGGAATTTCGAGCGATCTTTTTATACATAAGTCAGGTAGATATGTATGTCAGTTACACACGAGGTCATTTAACGACCTATTCATGTATAAAATGCACCGGTTTACAACGATCAGACATTTTTCCTGAAATAAGTAATTAGAATACCATTTCTTTGATGTATTGCTTTTTTTTTTAATTATTTGTCAATCATTTATTAGTTTATTTATAAGTGAGGTAAAGAAATTAAAACAAATCATTTAAGTAAGTACATAGGATTTTAAAATACTTTATCGTATAAAATAAATTGAAAAAACTAGTAGTAATTTCACAATTATTTTGGATTTACTTTATTTTCAAATATTGGATAGGATTATAGTACCAGTTTATTATTTATTATTATTTTATTAGGTACCTATATAAAATTCCCGAGTATCGATGTTGGTCCGCGATGAACTCCGAAACTATTTATTTTTCAAAATGTGTGATTTGTTCCAACTTAAAGGATAGGATAATTTTTTTCCAAATTATTTCTTTTTTTATACCGAGAACGCAGGTGAAACAGTGGGGAACAGCTAGTCATTTATAAAAATAAATAAATCATACATAATTTTTGCATCAAACGTTACATAACAGAATACCAAGGTATCGTTAAAAACCGCAAGACTCAGATTTCCAAGGTACATCTAACCTCAACGATCAAATTTTAGTAAAAGAGTGTGAAGATAATTCTGAGAACATCATAATGTGATTATCGTCTCCCATTACTTTTACACGACGGTATGTCTCGTGGTGTTGTTTTACACATACTGTACGAAATTTTAATTAAACTATGTCAATACAGTGTCAGCCATTTTGTACGCGCCATTAAATGTTTGGAAACGTCACTTGTCATTGGAAATATTATGTCATTCTATTTTTAAAAATTGTTACTGGTGAATAAATAACAATTATTCTGTTTATATTTTGAAAGAGTTTAAAATAGTCCGGCCGCCCGCCGAGAGACTGCTAATCCAATTTCGATAGTACTTTCACGGAAGGTTAAATTTTGTTCATAGGCATAGTTTAGTGACAGTCGTATCAAAATCAGAGTCGTTTCCGTGATTAATCATTCATTACAAACGCGTTCTCTCGGCGGCCGCACATTAACTATTATTTTTTTTGGCCCACCTGGTAAATGGTCACCGCGGCCTATGGTCATTTACTATATAATTTTAAGAAGTTTTAACATAAAAGCTAAAAGTGAATTGCGATGTTATTTGAGTAAAACATGATAATATAGATAGGTAACCATTTATTTTTTGTTACAGATTAAAAATGGAGTTAAAATCACCGAAAACAAAGAAAAAGACGAACATTGCAAAATTAATATCTTGGGGGAAAATGTTCCGTACGCCCCTATTAATAGTATTCCTTTTAGGAACCACAAACTGCGATGATAGTGAGTCTAGTGAACTGGCCGAATATGACATTCCAAATTCGAATTTGAAATTTTTAGATTCGAATTTGAGGCATAGGCACACGCATTTAGAGCCAAGTGTGAACGAGAGTGTTGTGAATAAAAATGTACTGAGTGATATTAGGTATTTAAGACGCCATTTGAATAAAGCTATAGTTAATTTTGTGATGACTGATTATTTAGTCGATGGCGAGGTGGAAAACCGTGTCCATTATAACGGTGTTACTGCAAAGGAGACCTACGTTGGCGCTGATGGGTGAGTGTAACGCATATATTATTACAATTTGCATTCCCTTCCTTTTGATTCACAGGTCATGGACACGGAATGTTTGAAATTATGTATTAATATATATATTCATTATCGAACAAAAATTTATGAAAGCGAGCCAAATTGTCTATAAACCATGTTTTTGGGGGTGTGCACAGGAATTGTTTGATTTTATTCGATCATCACTTTTTCATCGAACCTCACGGCGCCGCGCGCGCAGGATGAGTTACCACACTTATGTAGACATCCCGTTTATTCGGACACTACATTTTCCTTCTTCGTTTATTATGTAATCAGCAAAGAAGTGGAATATATTTCCGGCTTCAGCGTTTCCCGATACCTATAATTTGGACAACTTCAAGGCTTGAGTGTTCGTGTTGAAGTTCTACTTCAAGGTTTCGACATCACTCATCCTTGAGTGAGTCTGAAGCCAAACGCAAGCATATTAAAAAAAATCTTGGAACCAATATATAGTTCTATAATGTTTTGAATGCAAAATTAATACTTACATAATATCTATTGCCATGCGCTACAGGCGCAATTTACAAAATTACGCCTCATAGGCGCATGAATTGACGAAATTTTTTTCGTTCAAAATGGGGAATAATATCCACACTATTAAAAATGTTTGACAGGTATCGGATTTGTCACACTCTAGTGACACAGAAATAAAATGGATGCAGCGTTAGGCGTGGTCCACATATTACATAAAAACAATTTTGTTGTTTTTTTAAGGAAAATTGGATTTGTATTTCGAGACTCAGTTGTTATTTTTATTCATTAGGGTTTTTCCTATTGTATAATAACTACAATACACAAGTATTTCCCCGTCATATTTAAAATATAATAAAGCACGATAAGTACCAAACTATACGTCAATAAAACTCATACAAACAATTTATGATAATATATATTTTTAAATACTATGAAATCATATTACGTGGAACATTATCCAAGGTTAAAGCCTACGTACGTGCAGTCCACTTCGTGGAAGAAATAAGGATGTACAAAATACCTAAACGTTTTAACAGGAAGCTGTATGGTTTTATCTGAAATAAATTGTTTAAAACGAATAGTCGAGTGACTAAGGAAAGCTAGAATAAGCCATATTAGATACATACGAAAGAAGGAAGTCGAGTGGTTAGGTTAGTACTTACTAGCTTCAGCCCCGAGGATTCACCCGTGTTCCCGAGAGATCTTATGTTTTCTCGGGATTTAAAGTATTCTATATGTTAATCCAGATTTTATTCTACATATATGTGTGCCAAATTTCATCCAAATCCGTTCAGTAGTTTTTACGTGGATGAGTAACAAACATCCAGATATCTATCCATCCATCGTCACACATTTATAATATTAGTAGGATAATATTCGTATTTTTTTTATACAAACAAAAAAAACATACGGCCGGTCGGCAAACAAACATACGGCCGGTCGGCAAACAAACATACAGCCCGACTGATGGTAAGCGGTTACCATAGCCTATGAACACATGCAACACCAGGGGTGTCACTCGCGCGTTGCCGACCCTTCCCCCTCCCCGATGAGCTCTGGTGACCTCACTCACGCGTAGGAACAATCAATACATATAGTATTGATTTAATATAATAAATCAATCACAGCCACTTAACTTTATATTAGATGGTAGTAGATTATTTTGCGATGTTTTTTCTCGAAACAGACCTATGTTGGGTTAATCATGCTAAAAACTTTTAGTATGGAACCAACTCTGAAAACGAAAAAAAAATCATATATATTTTAATCGAAGCTGTAGGCATACTTTTGTATGAAAAGTTTTTTTTTCTATATTTCAAAGTTTAGTAAAAGGGGTTCAGCTTGATATAGGCACCCAACATACGATGGTAGGGTACTTTGCAGCCCATAGGGAATAGTGGCCACTTACCATCAGATGGACCGTCTCCCTGCTTTTCGGAATTTTGAAATAAAAAGTGAATTTATTATATCCAGGCAACTGTTTTATTTCAACTTTCTTGTAAGATCAAACGAAATTGCATTTTTAACTATCGTTTGCGATATCGTCTGAGATAAAAATATTCCAATGTTTATCTTCTAGTTCCATTCAAATATCCCCGAAACCAATTTTAGCCGATTGAAGGTGTTAGTCTTACTTGGAAAAGTTCAATTTTCATAATCAATCTTCATTCATAACCTTCTTATATATTTTTTAACGTAAAACTAATTTTTTGCTCTATTTACTCAGCTGTATGAAATTAAACGTATCTTTACGTTCTTTTATCATTACACCGAGATTTTATGAAATTAAAATGAAAACGCAACGTCACTTCGCAAGTTCCCGCCAAAAGGTCTGTCATTCATTGATCACTGACAGCTTCCGCCATGTTTTTTTTTTGTTTTGTGTTTCAATTCTGTGTGTAAATTTTTGTTTTGTACCAAATAACAAAGCCATTTAAAAGAAAATGGATAGTTAGAAATTGTTTAATATATTTTTACCTATTTTTGAGTATAGTGTACAAAGACCTGGACTCCATATATTTTTAAAACATCTAGAACATCATCATCTCAAAGTGCAGGAGGAATCGTATTGTAGAAGCGTGTAATCAGTTCCAAAAATGAACCATGCAGTTTTTGGAGTCAATAAACAGAGGTCGCAAGTGTATGCCTATTTCTAGTTTTAATGCTGTACATAAACTTTTTTTTTGTTACTTTACAAAATCACGACGTCAAAACCAGTCCTAATTCCCCTAGTCCTAGTTCCTACCTACAAAGGGTAATTAGTCCATTTTTCATATCACATCCGTGATCCGCGTAATAAGGTGATCGAGTAGATCTATTCTTGAAGTGTATTTACTGCGCATGCGTACGGTAGCTGTCTGTTAGCGGCTGCAGTTACATAAACAGTGTATAATTAGGGTGTATTCCCACGCAGGTTTATAAACGCCGCGGTGTCGCGTTGCGGCTATATGTGATGAAAACGTGTAATCGCAGCGGTTTCTATGGAATCGACAGCTGCTGAACATGGACCTTGAATTGATATAGCAGATGGCCCTGTTCTGCTTGCATCTAGGATTCCCATTTTACAAATAAAGAGACAGCAGAGTTAGAAGTATGAACCCCGCAGTTTTTCCAAGTATCATAGTAAAAAAAAATTAACAGTGTTACTTGTTTTAGTTTGTCTGTGTTTTGTTTTATATTTTGTGTTGTTTTTGTTGTTCTGTATGACTTTGTGTGTCTGATAAATGTTTTCTTATTCTTATTCTGTCTGTTTGTATCCTTATTGTGTCCTGTGTCTGGGTGTAAATATCTATATATGTATGTAATTACAAAAGAAAAGTAGTATATGTAGTATATCAGTTATCTGGCTACCATAGTACAAGCTCTGCTTAGTTTGGGGTCAGATGGCAGTGTGTGAGGAAATATCCCAGAATGTTTATTATTATTATTGTAATGTATCTTTCAGACATCACGGCCGAGGACCGGTCCTTTTTGAAGGCGTGCGTGGGGATACAGATCCAACACGTAGAGGCCCCTTTAAGATACATTAATGTGTTGGGATGTGTACACCTAGCGAATACTATCTCTGTCTGCACTATTGAAGAGATACAGGTAAAGACAGCAGCCGCTAAGTGCAAGGACTAATGCAGAAAACAGGGAACTATACTGGGTCTATGGGGAGAACTTGCTGGACTGGGTGCTGGTCTATTGATTGAGACAACGGAACGCCTGCCAAATCAAATGTCTCAATCTTTGATGATATTCGTTATGCATATATCTTTGATAATTGTGGCAGACGGTGACTCGCCGCCAACTGAATGGGCCCCCAAAAAAAATTACCAAAACCAAGGTGACAGATATTGAAAATTGTTGAACAACAATTTAATTAAGGCGATGATAGCTCAATGGTAGTGACGACGGAAGGTTTCGGTGAAGGAAAACATCGTGAGGAAACCATAGCACGGTGGAAGTGTACTTTGTAGTACCCGTCTGCCTGGCTATAACACTCATGTTGCAAATCTGTCACCTATGTTCCGGCAGTTGCACTTAAGAGCCAGATGCCTCCTAGGCTTTATAAAAGTCAGCAACACATTGGCAAACCCACTGGTATTGCTAATGTCCATAGGCGACGAGCCACCTGCCTTCAGGTGGACCGCTTGCCTGCTTGCCAGACCTCAGATTTATACACATATTCACCTAGCTTATAATAAATATATAAATAATTTCAATACTCATATTTAATTGTGACGAATATGCAACAGATGGTAAGATAATGCGGAAGATCTTTCGTACTCTGCATGTGCAAAAGAGCTTGTGCCAGAATGAAATACTACAATGGTTTCCTCGTTTCATAAGTACTGATTAATATAATTTTACGTTACACCTACAAGGAGTTAGCTCAAAGTCGCAAAACTTTCGAAATACGTGCTATTTCGCTGTTTTATTTTTTTTATAAATAAAAAATAAAATAAAAACTACTAATACACTATTTTTTGTTCTGCTTTGTAATAAATAAATTACGGTAAACAAAGAAGGTAAATCAATTGTCTCGGTAACAAACAATCAATTAGTTATTTATAAAAAAACATTAAACAAAATCTTATACAAATAATCATACATCAAATGAATTAACGTAATATATGGGCAATACCTTATTAAAATCGCCATAATCCTTGACCTTTGTCAACTTGAACTCGTTTAATTCAATTCAATAAACTGATTGTATTAGCTATAATATGACGTCACATACATACATGTTCGCCGTTGTGTATCTTGGAAACATCGTAAAATTTTAATAAGTAGTTTCAATTGTTGGTGGAGTGACCTACTGAAGGTAACTTTTGCCTTTAGCGTTGATAGGCTTTATCTCTGCGGTTTCTTTACCCACAGTTTTTTTTTTACTTTGAATAGGCTTGTATTTGACCACAATCTTACTATGATAAGTGATGATGTGGCCGAAGGTGGTAAGCACACAAAGCCTAGTAGGAACTGGATCTCAAGTGCAGCTGCCGGAACACACCAATAGGTGTTTGACGACAGATTAAAAAAAAACACACACACCACATTTAAAAAAAAATCTAAAAGACTATGGCGTAGGAAAATGGCGCCACGATACCGGACAAGTCAAAGGATAGCATGGTGCCTTGCGTACGCCCATGAATATAAAATTTTAGAAAATGGTAGTTCTATTGAATGAAGTTCATTGAAGTATTAAAAATAATTCTTGGCAATATTGATAAATTTGTAAATATTTACATAGATAGTGCATAGAGATAGCTGTGAGCTTCGACCTCTTGCTTGCTAATCTATGACCTACCTTGCCGATAATAATCTATGGTCGCGAATACGTCATTCGTGTTGTTACAATGGGGGCTATCGTTTTTGTGCTCACCAGCTGGCGCCACTGTCGAGTAAGGTCCTATAAAAGTTTGTTATTACGGACATGAAAACCATGTTTACATTTAATCATATTTAATACCTTAAACCGTACCGTAAAATTATCGAGCATGCCTCAGTTTTACGTAGTTCGTACGTTTTGTTCGAATCTAGGTAAAAGTTTCCCAAAGAAAAAACTGTCTCAAAGCACTGCCATTAATTGACCCGTAACTCATATTTGCCATAATTAATTTCAGGTATTGCAAAATATTCACAATATTATTCTAATTAGAAATAAACCCGCGTAGCCCACCCAGAAACAGTGAAGTTTGACATTTCGAAGACCTCACGCTACACTAGCGCCTCTAGCGGAAAATTCCCACGCGATAGCCCCCACTATTCTGGACCTGAGTTTATCTGGAAAAGACCCCTATTTTTTATTCTTTTTTTTCACAGTACCTAGCCAATCGTGTCCAATTACGAGCTCTCGAACGTGCCGTCAAGGCACGCATCGCAGAGTTTCGCGAGAATAGCTGGGGCCAGACCCTCAGCGAAATCAAGCCCTCCCACCTAGCCTTTTGGCAACTGTCTCGTGCCCTCACAAAGGACACAGTAGTTCCAATGCCTCCTTTAAAGCGACCCAATCTTCCTCCCGCCTTTGAAGACGTGGAAAAGACCGAATGCCTCGCCGAAAGTCTGGAGGCTCAATGTACGCCCAGTTCTCTCCCTATTGACCCGCGTCATTTGGAGAAAGTTACAGCCGAAGTAGAACGGAGGACCGCTCTTCCGTTACCTCCTCCCGCTCCCCCGACTGACGACGTCGCCAACGACGTCAACACAAATGACGACCCACTTCCACCCGCGACCCATGACGAGGTGAAAGCGATCATCGGGAAGTTACACCCTCGTAAGGCCCCGGGCTCGGACAAGATCACCAACAGAGTGATCAAACTCTTCCCAACCTCCCTTATCATGTTATTGACGGCCATCTTCAATGCCGCCCTCTCAAACAATATTTTCCCACACCAGTGGAAAGAAGCCCACGTGATTGGGATCCACAAGCCCGGCAAACCCAAGTCCGAGCCCTCCAGTTATCGTCCCATAAGTCTGCTCAACGTACTGGGCAAGATTTATGAGAGAATCATTTATGTCCGCCTTAAAGCATTTGCCGATGCTAACAAACTCCTCCCAGACGAGCAATTTGGGTTCCGACCCAAACACTCGTGTGTTCACCAAGTCCATAGAATTGTTGAACACATCTCCACAAGTTACCAGAGAGGTCACATGACAGGCGCCCTTTTCTTCGATGTCGCAAAGGCATTCGACAAGGTGTGGCACACAGGCTTGATCTACAAGCTTTACACCCTAGGTGTGCCACCGAGACTCGTGACCATCTTACGAGACTTTCTGTCGAATCGCCTCTTTCGATATCGGGTCGAAGGCGTCCTGTCCTCACCACACCCCATTAGTGCCGGTGTCCCGCAGGGCTCGGTACTATCTCCCTTGCTATTCACGCTCTACACGAGCGACATCCCTAGAGTCAGGAATACGCAGTTCGCTCTCTTTGCAGACGACACTGCCGTATATTGCTCAGGCAAAAGCCCGCCCGCGATCTCTAAGAAACTCCAGACCGCAGCCAACGCCCTAGGCGCTTGGTTCCGGAAATGGAGAATAGAGATCAACCCCTCCAAAAGTCAGGCGGTTCTCTTTTTTAGAACCGACCGAAAAAGACGTCCCCCCATCCCCGATCCAGTCACACTATTCGGCGAGCCGATCCCTTGGGAGAGGCAAGCCAAATATCTCGGTGTGACCCTCGATGATCGCCTATCCTTCGCTGCACACATAAGGGCGGTTCGCGCGCGCGCCGCCTTTGTGGCAGGACGACTCCACTGCATGATCAACGCCCGGTCTAAACTTGCCCTAAAAAGCAAGGTTAGACTCTATACCGCGTGTATCCGTCCAGTCATGACGTATGCGAGCACCGTGTTCGCTCACGCTGCTCCCACACATCTCAACACCCTTCAGGTGATTCAAAACCGTTTCATGCGCAAAGCCACGGGCGCCCCGTGGTACATGCGCAATGAAAACCTCCACCTTGACTTAGGCCTCCCTACAATCAAACAATTTATAAAACGCGCCTCGCGCCGATATTTTGATACCGCAGAGCACCACGCGAATCCCTTGATAGTCAACACTATCACATACACCCCGTCCCTTATTTCCCGCATCCGTAGGCCTAGGCACGCCCTCAGCGAACCAGACGATGCCACCACTTTAGCTCAAATCGAGGCTGACGAAGCCCGAAAACAAATACAAATGCGCAACCGACAACCAAGATTTCGTCCTCGCCGGCGAGGACCGTCGCGACGTCCCTCTCAGTCTCGTCCCGTTTAAGCGGCCCGAGCTGCATATTAGCAATCCGACCGATCCCCAAATAATTATAATTGTTTGCATGCTAAATCCTCCCTCATTCCCCAGGCAACGTCCTGAGCCGAGGTCGAGCCCCACAGGGGGCACCCTCAGGCTACCGTTGCCCAAAATTATTTAGTTTTAGTTTTTAGTTTTAAGTAGCGGTTGAGAGCCCTCAGCGCTCACCGCAAAAGTCCGCGTAACGGTGGAAGAAGGTCCCCTGGACCCACCACCTTCCTGTTCCAGTCCAAAAAAAAAAAAAAAAAGTACCTAGCCAGTCATTGCTTTTCAAACTAGGTAGAGATTGTACTATGGTTACTAGCTAAGATAACATCGCAATTGTGATCAATCTTGGAAAAAAATCTTCAGACTCACCCATAAACGATGGAGGTCGAGAATGGAATATGCTTGCTCTGAAAAAGCCTATTAAGTACTTATTATCTTTGTTTTTCCTCGATCTTCCACTACGAATAGGTCCTCGAAAGGAATTGCTTCTCGAAAGGACCTGCTTTAAAATTTGGGCGTTTTTGATTTCCTAGCCTTTCTAGGCGATACGTTTGACGATATCTCAATCCAGTGTCTGTCAAAAACGGAACCACGAGTGGACGCAGTCACAAAGGAGGCCTAAACATGTCTGAAAAATGACCTTTTCCAACAGACAGACACAACATTAGATAATAGACATGCTAATGTTGTTTACTAACACGTAGACCATTATTATCTTTGCTTGGATTGAACCCAAACAATAAATCTAGACATTAATAAAATCTTATTGAATGCCAAATAACCTTTACGGTATTTTTTTTTGTTATACTTACATTAAATAAGAAATAAATTGTTAAATTGTGATAACCCTCAATGGGGGAGACCCCGGAGGTGCTTGCCGACGCCTCTATACCGGTGTAATACGCTCCATCCGCTCTAAGAGGGGCGCCGATATGGGCAAGAGCCGTGAGCACCAGAAATCTGGCAGCAGTGCGACGTCCGCAGCGCGCCATGGCGCTCAGGGTGGCCCAACGCGTGTGTGCTCGCCAGTACTCCGCCGGGGACCTCAAAGCCGAGATACTCGCCGTGGTGTACTGGCGAGCTAAAGAAGAGGCGGTCGAGGGTCACGCGCTGGAGAGAGGACGCACATGAGGTCCTCCTCCAAGAGTGGGCGGCCCGCCTCGACAACCCCGGTGTTAGCTGGGAGTTGGTGGCGACCGTGCGCCTCGTTCTCAGACAGTGGCTGAACGGGCGCACGGGGCTCTCTCTTTCCACCTGGCACAGATGCTGACCGGACATGGTTGTTTCGGTTTCTATTTGTGTTGGGTGGCGGGCAGAGAGCCCACCGAGGAGTGTCACCACTGCCCGGCGAGAGTCACGGACACGGCGCAACACACGCGCGAGGATTGCCCAGCTTGGGCAGTACCTCGCGCCGCCCTGTCCGCGACCATAGGAGGGGACTTGTCGCTGCCGGCCGTGATACGATCCATAGTCCAAGTCTTGTCGCAGAAAGAAGTGGCGGAGCGGGAGCGCGAAGACAATATAGAATCGCTCCCTATCCGCCGCCGACGACGTGGCAGGCGTCTGGCCTTTGCGGACCGGATGCGCCCTAAACGGGGACCTGTGGGCGGTAGATCGGGGGATCTGCCGCCGACGTAAAGGGTCCCGCCCCAAAGAGGAGGGCTCCCTGAAAAGGCAGCGTGCCGTTGGCGGGGCAGGTGGCTGAGAACACGATTGCTACTGCAGCCTCGCCATATGGCAGAGAAGGAATACGTTGGGGTTTTAATCAGTACGAGTCAGATATAACCCGGGCGCTCGAAGTCGCCCGGGTATTCATGAGGATTTTTTACTAACCTTTCACCACTTTCACTTTAGACTTCTAACATCAATCTTCTCATAAATTCTTCCTACATGTCTAAATCATACTAATATTATAAATACTCTGTCTGTCTGTCCGTCCGTATGTCACAGCCACTTTTTTCCGAAACTATAAGAGCTATACTGTTGAAACTTGGTAAGTAGATGTATTCTGTGAACCGCATTAAGATTTTCACACAAAAATAGAAAAAAACAATAAATTTAGGGGGTTCCCCATACTTAGAACTGAAACTCAATTTTTTTTTTTCATCCAACCCATAAGTGTGGGGTGTCTATGGATAGGTCTTTAAAAATGATATTGAGGTTTCTAACATCATTTTTTTCATTCAATCAACTCAAATATATAAAATAAAAATGGCAAAAAGCAAGGTCTTACAGCACAAATAAAGAAAAAATTCTAAAAAGTTGAAAATTAAAGGTGTCTCCATACATACATAGTTACGCCAATTAATAAAGATCTTTGAGTTGTATCGGCGCTCATACAATTTAGAGGTCTAGCAATTGGCACCAACCTCAAATAAGGTAAATAAATAAAATTGTGCATTTCCCTTGATGGACGAACAATGGACGAAGTTTGTACGGAACCCACGGTGCGCGAGTCCGACTCGCACTTGGCCAGTTTTTATATAGTCTCTTCATAGTCCACTATATTTAATTATATTTGTGTATACTTTCTTTTAATATATGTATTTTTTACGAGAGCGTAACAAGATAATTAAGTATTTTAATTAATTGAATGCCTACTTAATATGTATGTAATAGTTTTACACTGTAATTGGATCAAAGGGCTGTTGGACAGACATACTGACTATTTAAAATTGAAGCACTGCCCAAGGGTATGGTAAATTATCTTTTTTATGTCAGAAGGCTGACAAGCTCCAAAGCGCTGAAGAATCTTAGTATATTTTAATATTTTGAGATGACGTGCGAGTGCGGAAAATATGTGACAATGAATGAATACAATTTTCAATTTGGAAAGGAGTTCGGGATTTCCCGGTTCGCTTCGGGGCGATACTCCTTACCACTAATCGGTACATACATTAAACCCTTGATGCGTTCCCTAGCGTCCACTGGAACCTAAAAAATGCCGTAAACAAGATGCTTGGCGATAGATTTTATATACCTAAGGGTGGTAGCCAGCCAGGCTAGTAGGTACCTACCTACTACAAATATATTTTATCTATGTGGGTACGGACAATAGTTTGCGTTTAATATATTTTTTTTCAACTTGTGATTTAAAACGGTGATAACTGTGGTAGTGATGAAGGTAGATCCTATCTAGGCTTTGTGTGTTTACCACCTCCGGCCACATCATCACTTACCATCGTGAGATTGTCGTCAAACCTATCCACAAAAAAGTAGGCTTCTCCCATAAGTACCAGATGTAACTGAGGGTTTTTCAGGTTGAAGACATGTATGCAACAAAAATATGATCTATCTCTGTGCTAAATTTCGATCAAGTTTGTTCAGCCGTTTTGATATAATTCAGAACAAACAAACTTTCGCCTTTAGATTATTAGTAGATTCTGATATTACAAAATAAAGTCATTCACACAAAACAATTACATAATATCTCTAAAACAACAAACTATCCATCACCTTAATTTATACCTAACCATGGAACAAATAGGGACGATATTTGCATACAAACAATGGTCATACTATACGTAGAAATCTAATTAAACCGAATTAATTATTATATAGAAATATATTTTGTGCCATGTGCTTTCCAAAGAAACTAAAGCTACTCACCCTTACAATAAACCAAAAATACAGTAGGTTCCTATGTTGTAACATATTAACATATACACCTATGATATAAAATACTTACTCAAGTTTCTTCACGTGTCTTACGTCACAAGTTTGCCCACTTCTATTTACTCTTATTATGATTTCTATGACACAATAAAAATAAAAATAGTTAGCAGTGACGTGTCGTTGCGAAGTGCCAATGTTCAGTGGCGTGATATTTTTTTTTAACTCTCATTAGCAACGAATGGTTAATTATAAACGCATTTAATTAGTTACGGATAGAGAGTATGAAATAAGAGTTATAACAGTTTGATGGTAAAAGTAAATCGATTTGTGATTATTTCGCTCGTGTATTTGAAATGTGCTTAATTATGAATAGTCTGCCTCTAATACCTTTTACAAACTTAGATTTTGAATAGGTAGTTCTGTTTTAATTTAATCTAAGTATTATAAAGATGTAATGTTTGTAAGTTAGCATGCAATCTCCGAAAGAGAGGTAGAGCATAGCGATATGTCGCTCAAAGAGCAGCTCGACTGGAGAAGTTCCTTCACCTTACAGAATACCGCAGCCAAATAACTTATAGTTGTGTTCCTGCGCATGAATAAGGTCGCCAGAGCTCATCGGGGGATGGGTCGGCAACGCGCGATTGATACCCCTGGTGTTGCAAGCGTTCATAGGCTACGGTAACCGCTTACCTTCAGGCGGGCCGTATGCTTGTTTGCCAACTATGATGCACAAAGTACAGATCCTATTCGAGAAAAACTGTTTGCGTTAGAAAACCCATTTATTGAGGAAGGTTATAGGCAATTTTTTAAACCGGCACTGCGAGTAATACTGGGAACAGCTAATTGACAATATTTGCGTGTTATTACGGCAAAAAAACCTACTAATATAAATACAAACGTGTGTTTGTTGATTTGTCCTTATTTCATGCAGCAACGTATAGAATGTTTTTTTTTCATAGTGATAATTTATGGATCGGATAGTGACATAGGCTACTTTTTATCCCTGGAACGCGGGTGAAACCGCGAGGCAAAGGCTTGTAATAAATATAAGGATATTATTTTATAGTTAGTACTTACACAGACATCTTTCTAGCGTAGTTATTACTTGATATAGTGTTGTAAAATTTTAATTTACTATTTACTTTTTAAATTTAATTTAATAAACTTTTTAATTGTTGTATGTACATAGTCATACTATGTTTAAAAAGCTACTATACTAATATAGGGTTTGTATTTTTTTTATAAGCGATATTGTCGATGGTGGTAAGCAAAACCTAGAAGAGAATTTGTTGTTCTATTCGAGTTCTCATGTTTTTATTCTTTTACATTGTCTCACTTGATGTGGCCGAAGGTACTAAGCACACAAAGCCTAGAAGGATATAATTCGTATTCATCTCCTGCCAATAGTAAGTTATCCTGTTACAGATTTAGGTATTTAATCCTAACTTCTATAACTATATCCTAACTAATATTATAAATGCGAAAGTGAGTTTGTTTGTTTATTTGTTTGTATGTTACCTTTTCACGCTTTAACCGCTGAACCGATCGCGATGAAATTTGGTATGCAGATAGCCTATGTTATGGAGAAGAACATAGGCTACTTTTTATCCCGGGAAAACATAAGATGCCTGGGGAACGCGTGTGAAACCGCGGGACGGAAGCTAGTTATTTATAATCACCAGCATTCGTATTAACAACTGTTAGTATGGGACTAACTCTAAAATCACGAAACAGAGAAATGTTTATTTTGATACGGATGATCTTTTGTATTAACAGTTTTTTGTCCATACAGAGATAATTTCCATAGGAAAAGTTATTTAAATAACCCTGTATAAATAAAAACTTGCAACAATTTGTAATAAAAAAAAAAACGAGAGAACCAAAGTAAGTATGCAATCGAGTATCTAAGTAGTCAAGGCAAGTCTAAACTAAGCTTTAATGAGCTGGCAACACAAATAAAGTAGCTCGGAGGCTGCGCGTGAGTGCACATACAAATCTTATTACCTTATATGGGAAATAGTTTCACGTACGTATGTAACTGGGAACGTATTTCATTTTATTAACCGATTTAAAAAAGACAAGGATGTTCTCAATTACTTTGTATTTTGTTATATGGATTATTCAATAAATTAAGCAAATATCAACAAATTTTAATAATTTTTGACTTCAAAACAGCTACCACGATATGACAGTCCGATTAAAATAATAATAATAATAATAAAATTATTTATTTCATAAAGGTTTTTAAATATACTGGTGCCTGATACAGATTACAGGTTACCAGGCCCTCTCCCTTCGGACAGATAGAGTTATTATTTAAAAAAAAAAAAACAAAGTTAAATTAAATAAGGATCAAAATGACACGTAGAAATAAGTTTGAGTTTTTATATCATTCCTTGATTTTACGTCCAAGCATCATTAATTTGACTCTTTTATTCTAAAAATTAACTTTTAGCAAAAAGGAAAACCGACTTCAAAATGGGTTTGCACTAAAAAGTATAAAATAACGATGTTAGAACTCGTTTTGAATTCAGCGAAAGAATTTCAGATTCTGGAACATGTGCTTTCCTTTCGCTGACTTCAAATAAATACATCGTCCACGTAAACAAAAATGTTCATAAAATGAAAACAACTGGGCCAAACTATGTTAAATTTTTATGGGACCAAATGGCAACTATTCCGCATCAAAGTAAAGAAAAATCACGTAAATCGGATCATAAATCTCAGCGTAATCGGTGTACATACATAAAATTGAGAACCTCCTCCTTTTTGAAGTCGGTTAAAAATAGAGATATATGTCAAATGTCGTGACGAATCCAATAAATATAAGGGTACAAATCTTGAAAATAAAACGAATTTTGTGAAACAAGAAAGTCTATGCAGAATTGCTAATCCGTACATAAATATATTTGCGTGGCTGAAAAATAACGGTTCACTGTAAAATATATATTATGGATTGTAGTGCGAGATTTCATCATCTTCATCATCCATCATTAAAAATGTCCCCACTGCACGTGCTCGAGAGACTAATGAAGAAGTATTTTTTTACTGTGGATAGACTGAATGTCAGTGTTGTAAGCCGAAGATGCAGTTGACTTTTCGGTGAACATAGTAACCATACCAGTGTGTTCCGATTTATTTACTAGGCTTTATGACCTTGGGCCTTGAGCCACATCGAACAATATTTAAAAAAAAATGCACACTTATTCAGCGTACACTACACACTATTGAGTACAAAGTCCAATAGCCTTGACATTTCGTTACCACGCGATTGAAGTTTTTTAAAATACTTTTTTTACTGTCATGTGTCACAGAATAAACACAAAAAAAAACATTATATCACTCATAGATAAAAAAAATTAGGCAGTCTGTCAGACATTCTTTAGCCGATCTTTCTTTCTGCGAGTTAATTGTTTGTGGTGACTTTGCCTGGATTGATTCGCCTTTTGGCGTTCTATGTAACCATTCCGACAAGCTTACTTCTGAACCGGTGGTAACTTCAGTAAATTTGACCCCTCATAGGGCCTAAATCGAATAAATGGCTTTGCCTTTCATCCTAATAAAAAGTATTTGGTTGTCATATTGAAAAATAAGAAGAAGAAGTACAATTATTCAATTTGGATAGAGTATATTTGTTGTTTTGCCGCCGGGGCACAAAATTGTTGCCAGTGAGACTAAAATGTAATCTAAGCTTGTTTTAAAAAAGAGTAAGTAATTGCTTTATTGCCAGCTCTTCTCAAATCGCAAATACCTTCAACCATGCGTTAGAGCCAGACTATTCATAAATGCATGCGATGCTTAATTTAAATAAAATATATTTGACTTGAATTTCATTAAATTTTATAGCAATATTAGGAATTTTCTAGAACCTTATGTTTTTGGACTCATATCTAGAACCTCCCAGCTAGTACACGAGTTAGTCTTGCAATGTATTCATAGATGTAAAGAATGGGCGACACTCACATATCGCGAAATTAAGGGCTCAGTGCATGCCCGCTCACACGCGAAGAGCGAGGCTTGTAATGCCGCGTTAATATAGTGTGGACACGGCTGAATATTTAATAAGACAATCTTATTACATGGCTGTTTTGATTTTTTATTTAAAAAGAGAACACAGATCATAGATTCACAGGCACGTCCTAGGGGTCATGACCTCAGGCCAGTTAACAACTTTGAAATCAGAATGAGTTTTAAAGGTATTTTTTTAAATGCATAGTTTTTTTTAAATTATTTTATATCTTATTCTCATTAACAGTAAAATTCAAATTCGCGCCATAGTAGGTACTGTATCCACACAAATCGACAAGTAACAATAGATTTCCGCACAAAGCGGTCAGCTGAAGAGTTGGGTTCTGAATACGTGACGTCACGGCATAGACAAGAGTACTTTTAATATACTGTGCATCTTTGATGAGAATCTTGAGATTACCTAAAGCAATGATAGAAAGATAAGATAATGACGGTCGAATCCTACAGTGAGCTTAAGCTTTCTTGAACAAAACTATATATTTTGATGCACTTTGTGGTCGATTCACGGATCCATGGAGCTCTGAAACTCGCTGATTTCCTCTTATTTTTTCATCAAAACGCATCGAGACTTCGGGAGATCGGGTGGGGCGATATTTCCGCCAACGCTAATCTATCCAAAGAAGAAACGCTGCCGGCCTGTTGGGAACTTTGCCCACCGGCAGCGACGGCAGCTTCGAGGATTCTTTGTATTTTAGTCGTAAATATAACTAGATTAATGATTAGATGTTTAAATAAAATTACACAAACCTATATAGGACACTCTGCTATATCTGCTCTAGGTCTGGGAGGCGAATTGAGGCGATCAGTTTCCATACTGTAATAATTAGAAAAGGTAAAACGTTACAGTACCCTATTCATTAGAAAAACAAAAAAGGACAGGTATATGAAAATTAATTATCAACTTTTTTTCGACAGACGACATCTGATTTTTCTCACCTGCCAGTGCTCTTAATCTCGCGCGCATTGTCTTTGCCCGCCGGGGCATATCGTTTGAAATGCGAACAAAACGCTTGACAGCTCGGCGGACGTTTAGAAACTTGCATAATAATAAATTATCTATGGATGTTGACAGACGTTGGCGGGAAAATGAAAAAGAGAAATGGGGTGTTTATTTTCACTCTTTTGTTGCTTACATTTTACAAGAATAATTGTTATGATTGCTGAATGTATTCAATATCTCTTCGTTAAGATACTTGTAAAAAGTTAAAACGTTTTCTCAAATAGCTCAATCAGTTATAAAATATATTGAAACTTTTCGTGTAGGCAAGTATAATAATAAACTCATTATTACAAAACAGACGTCGATGGGCGTTATCAACAAAACTAAGACTCGATATCAAAAGAATCTAATAAGTAATAATTAAAAGTAAAAAAACTCATGACTATTTCCATTAGCCGGCTTCAGTTCACCAAATTAAGTTTGCGGTCGACAGTGGCGCCACTGTATTCGTAAATCTCAATACACTATACTATTCGGAATTTTACCATGTGTAGTTTTAGCTTGGTCGTTTTATACGTGTCAATTTATTCGATCACTAATGAATCGATTTAAAAAGCGAAGCAATCAGCTATAGACAATCTTTTTTGACTCCCACACTATCCCATAGAGTAAAAAGACTTGGAGTTAAGCTTAAATTACAAAGGTTCCGCATTAATTGGTCGGTACCTACTTAATGTGGAGTTAAAATTACCTATCGTTGTAATTTCTTCAATGTAATACTGTTTTTTCATGTAATAGGATTTATTTTCATTTAAACTTACATGCGTTATAATTGTCTACCAGATCTCCAAATAAAAGAAGAGTTTTGGGATTTACTCTATGTACGTATTATGTTTAGCTATACGAAGTGTAGATTTTTATGAAAAGCGGATTCCAAAAGAAATTATCCCATTATAGCATTTTACCTTGAAGGTTTCGAGGATAAACAATTAAGCAAAGATTGAGGTAAGTTTTAATACGGAACCCTAGATCCTATAATAGAGAGCTGTCAGAGCGAAAGTGATGATGATGCATTATCTTGAAGTTTCGCAATAACAATGTACAGTAATATGATTCATTTTAGATTTACAGTTAAATTGAAATTGAACAGCTGTTGATTTAGAACACTGAAATAATGGCTTTGAAAGTATTTTGCTCTTTTTCATCCTCAATATTGAGCTTTCGGTAAAAAAATAAATGCAGTGAGTATCATTAAGCACTTTCTAGTATCCGCATTCTCCTAGCACCATCAGGTTTATTCCATCAGCTGCAGCAACTCGGTGCTAGATCGTTCTAGCTTCTAGGCTAAGATTTCTAACAGATGGTCTCGTACCGCGTACCTAGTAATTATAAGATTGTAGTCAAATAAAAGCCTAATAATCATGACACATTGTTGTGACTTCTGCTGCTTCTGCATCCAGGCGGTTCCTACCACATTTTACAGATCTTCCATATTCAAGTTTAGATACTAATCGTAGTTTGTGTACCAACTATTTTTCCAATTAAAATCAAATACCTACGATTAAACTAAATCGAATTCACTACATTACACAAAATTTCTTTAAATCCATAGACGAGATTAATTTTCAATGTGACACTGGCCGTATAAGGCCTAATTAAAAAGTAAGGCGCGTTTGTACAGGAAATGTCATTTCAAACTACGTGTTCCCAATTTGAAAAGATTGACAGCAATGGTTTCGATTGTGGATGCGTGCGGGCGGGAAAGCATGGGCGTTATTGAGTGATTATTTATTTAAAATATGGCGAATAATTTGTTTGTTTATTATTTCTGGGTAGATGTGGGTTACTGTTAACACATTTATTTTGTCTAAACTATTGTACATTGCGATATTATTTCGGTTCCTATTATCCAGTTTGATTTCCTGTAAGTAACTATCTATTACTCGTATGAAAACGTTTCTTGAGCAGACTACTTGCATCGCTTCTAACTTCACAACAAACATACTTTGACTGTATTGTAGGGATGGAGGTCCGATCTCTTTTAATTGACCTTTTTGTTCAATAAGTAAGTATGTAACTAATTTCATACGAATAAATATGACATGGGTACGTCACAGATGACACATAACCTAAAACCTTCCTCAAAGAACACACTAGGTAGGTAACTGTGAAAACTGAATCACAATCCATGCAGTGATTCTTGATCACTTTAACGAACAGACAGAGAAACATAATTATACCTACGTAACGATTTATATGAGTTTGTTTGGATTGTATGGAAAACTACGTAATTCTTTTAAAAACATCTACTTACTACTTACTTAGAGAGGATATGTCGCTCAAAGAGCAGCTCGACCGGGGAAGCACCTCCACCTTACAGAATACCGCAGCCAAATAACTTATAGTTGTGTTCCTGCGCGTGAGTAAGGTAAGTCCGCGTAACGGTGGAAGAAGGTCCCCTGGACCCACCACCTTTCTGTTCCAGTCCAAAAAAAAAGTGAGTAAGGTTGCCAGAACTCATCGGGGAGGGGGGAAGGGTCGGCAACGCGTGAGTGATACCCCTGGTGTTGCAAGCGTTCATAGGCTACGGTAACCGCTTACCATCAGGCGGGCCGTATGCTTGTTTGCCGACTATGTTGTATAAAAAAAAAACAAGAAACTTACATTTAAGGCGATGATCACTCATTGGTGGTGACGTCAGTGGAGTGTCGTTGGTTCGAATCCTACACTAAGCTTGAGCTTTCAGTGAAGGAAAACAAAGTGAAGAAACCATAGCACGGTGGTAAGGCTACTTTGTAGTACCCGCGTGGCTGGCTACCACCCTCAAGTTGAAAATCTATCGCGAAGCACCTACCAGTATGTTTCGGTACTTACACTTGAGATCCAGTTACCTTCTAGTCTTTATAAAGGTCGGCAACACATTGACAATCCCCCTGGTATTGCTAATGTCTAAAGGCGACGGTAGCCACTTACCATCAGGTGAACTGACTGTCTGTGTACCAGCTTTTTTACTATATTATAGCTATAAGCAACTACCTAAGCTTTTTCTGACATTTCAAAGGTCATCCAACTTCTAAACGTTATGTAACAGCTAACACGCCACTCGGAGTCGCGTGCGCACCACAATTAGTATCAATTTATATCGCTATTTCGCGGTCTCGCTTGACGGTTAAGGCGCTATATGAAGCAAAATTTTAGATTATTGAGGGGGTGAAGCAGGGGAAGAACAACCACATAGCTCCGCCCACTGCGGGGCGACCGCCGCGGCACCGCGCCGGCCGGCCGCCCGCCCGCGTTTATGATAGGACGCGCGGCTATTCTGACGCTATCCTTATTCTGACACAACAATATGTTGCATTTTTTTAAATATTGTACTATAGGAAGATTTAACTATATGAAGTTCCGATACTCAAAAATTGAAACTAATTTCTTTCTTTGCATTGATTGATAAAACTGACTTCTAATGGTGCGTCCATGCTACGCGAGCCGAGCACGAGCCGAGCCACGAACGAACAGAATTCGTTCATTGTTCGCGTAGCGTGGACGGACTTGCCCTACCAAAAACCTATCCTTAGCGACTTCTGTGAGAGGGTAGGATTCCTAATGTATTATGTTACTCTTTGTAAGTCCTACCGACTTCTCCGTTTGAGCCGGCCTATTCATGCTGATACCAGCAAGGATAAAAAACTACAAAAAATCCTAGCAAGTGCGAGTTGCCCTCGCGTGGAGAGGGTTCCGTACGTATATCCCATATTCACCATATCATAGACTTCTTTATAGGTTTTCCTGTAATCTATAAGTAAATAAGTATTTCTTTATTTTGTCAACATTTTATTATTATTATTTTTTCTTTCTTGTACATATCCGTCGTAGTACTTTGTTTCTTTTATTGCCCATTGTGGTTTTCTTCTATATAATTGCTGTATCAACACAGAGCAACACGAATCACGAAAAAAATACAAAATATAAAATACCTAATGAGTCCTTATGATAGTATAATATAAATGCGTCCATAATCACAAAAAAAACTTAATATTAAGTACCTATTTGAAAATTAAATCTAATAAAAGTCAATATTTATAAAATAACTTATTATCTATTCTATAGCTAATAATAAATTTGTGTACGAAAAAAGCTAAGAGCGAATTCGAAATTAGCGTAACACGACCACTCTCACTAAGATCTCGAAGCCGACTGAGATGACACTGGCGAACGAACGAGAATAGCGCATCGTGGCAACAGATAAGGTTCAAAACAGCGATGCGTTTGATGTTAGTTGAATTGAATGACCAACAAAATAAAAGTAATTTTGCAGTTTTAATTAAATTAAAAAATAAATGCACGGCTAAGTGGAATATTTCTTAGGTAATTCTTTAGTTGATTGAATTTCCATTATTATCATTACAAAAAAAATGATAGTTACCGCTCAAAATTTTGAGATTTGTGCGACGAAAAATATTTTTGTGAGCTCTATTTTATACTTTTTTTGTCATGATACTATTTTATTTTTATGAAAAAAAAAATAATAAGTCTTTTCTTTGAACATTTGACAATACACTCATTTTTTTTCTGGCTTGTAGTATGTACCTATTCGCCAAACTGTGCGACAAAAAACTATGCGTTTTACGGTGTCCTGCGTTTAGGTAGCGCCTTAAGGTCGTTACCTATCCATAGACAAGCAAGTAGGTACTAACATTAATAACTATCATCTTGTTGAAAACCATCTGGTTCTCGAGGCGAGTGCCCTCGCATCAGTAAACTTTTGGAGAGAGGGGGCGCTGGCCCAGGGCTGGAGGCCGGCACCACGCGAGGTGGAAGGGCGCAGAGCACAGTTGCGCGCGCTCGCTATCCAAGAGTGGAAGTCCAGGCTTGAGCACCCTAATACGGGTCTGAGGACCATTGAGGCCATCCGTCCAGTGTTGGAGGAGTGACTGGAGCGGAGGCACGGCGTTTTAGCCTTCCGGTTGACACAGATCCTCTCGGGACATGGTTGTTTCGGGAGGTCTCCGTGGCATATAGCCGGGAGGGAGCCGACCACCGAGTGCCACCACAGTAACGGGTGTCTCGAGGAGGAGGCCTAGCACACGCTGGATGGCAAGCGAGCGCAGCGAACTCTGCGCCGAAGTGGGGAGGTCATGGGGCGCACTCCACTCCTTTTGCGAGCGTGTATGCTCGCAAAGTAGGCGGCTGAACGCATCAGGAAGGAAACTACCGCCCTGACGATCCGCCGTCGACGTCGGCGATTACATCGTCGAAGAGGAGGCCTCCCACCAGGCCGTCGTTGCTGGGTACGCGGACGAATGCTTCGGCACTCCCGTATACCCAGCCAGCAGCGACATGTAGGAACAACCCAGGTTTTTAGTCAGCAGGAATCTGACATAATCCTCCCGGAGCCGCGGGGTATCCATGAAGATTTTCATGGATTAAAGAAAAGAGAAAAAGGATCTTTCTATCTGAAGGCCAATTTCATCCAAATCCATTCAGCCGTTACGTAACTAAGTGGTAACAAACATACACATACTTACATACAAACATAAACTTTCGCATCCTAATCATCCCTAACTAATATTATAAATACGAATATGAGTTTATTAGTTTGCTTGTTACCATTTCACGCCTGAAACCGCGGAGGACAGCTAGTTTATAATATTAGTAAGATTATTCAAGCATGGATTTGTTATTTTGTCTTCTAATCTGTTTGCCCATTATCCCCGAAGACTTTCGCAGAGGTCTCGGAACTGAACCCCACATTATAACAAATATATTATAAGTCCCAGAGACATGTGTGACCATCGTCGCCATCTCTCGAGCATTGTCGTCTTATTGTAAGTAACCTTATTTTTTAAAAAGCAAGTTTGGATGTTTCTCGCATACGTAGATGACTCTGACTGAATAAATTAATAGGTCATTTTTTGAATGGGAAAACATGTGATCCATCGGAAACGCGGATAAACGAAAGCAAAATCTTTTTTTCTAAGCAGCCAACTTATTGCCTCATTTATCATAACTCATTTTTAGGTTTTGGTATATTATGTTAAAGTCTTTCTGATTGTCCAGCAATTTATATTAAAAAAAAGCATAGTCATTATGAACAAAAATACGCTACCTAAGATATGCAATATAAATAAATAGCTGAGTGCACACAGTTAACTGTCGCTCCCTAATACTAGATCACGAAGTTTGTTCAACTAGTCAACAAGATTAGCGTGGTGACTGCGCCTCCATTTGCGGCCGCCATTTTGAGTCAAACGTCAAACTTACAAAATGGATTCCCGCGCTCCCGACGGAACTTTACAATTTGTATACGTATTTTAACCTCCCGTTTACCATTTGTTTATTCATGGAAGTGGTTTTTTTAAAGGAAAATATTTTTTGTTGGAAGTTAGGTAGAGGCTGTTAGTTAGTAGGTGTTTTCTTTGAAGAAGTATTAAAATATACATCCTTTGTTTATTTTCCATACTAACATTACTATTTACTACCGCGCATTTTCACGCATTTTTTGTTGCCGAGAAAAAAAATAGCTTATGTCCCTCTCCATACCATAGGCTATCTATCTGCGTAGGTACCAAATTTTATCGCGATCGGTTCAGCGGCTTAGGCGTGAAAAGGGAACAAACAGACAAAGTTACTTTGGCATTTATTACTATGGATTTTTCTCTATTAAAAAACTGTAAACGCGTGTGAACCTTTCCCTAGTCTAGAGAAATATGCAAGTATATCGTTACATTACCTCTTAAATGTGCATGTTAACAAAATTCCCACAATATAACAAGCAATGAACGTAAAAAAGTTATAAATCACATCGTACGTTCACATACCTTCCGATACAATGGAACATTGGAACTTACGAATTCTAAGATCGTTCGCGCCAGTTAGCAAAAAATGATTCACAAAAACCAAATGAGAGCTTTGAACTTTTTGATACAGTGTCAAAATGGTCTCTTTTGGCGCTACGGCATTTAAAGATTTTTATTGACGTCTAAAAACAAAAGATTTGAAATAACTAAAATGTTTAATTATTTCAAATCTTATGTTTATTCACAAGCAAAAAGGAGTTTCTTGGAAAAGAGACTGAAAAACTGATATAGGTGTTTGACGGGACTAGAAGGTCGTGGTCTCTCGACCTCGTCCACCCTTACGCGATATTTTTTATCATGCTTCTGTAGATTTTCTCAAAATCCATGAGTCAGAACCTATCATTATGAGCTCTAAAAAACTCTTCGCACATCTATAGTAATGTCTGGACACCAATTCCATATATCACTACATAGTATAAAACAAAGTCGCTTCCCGTCTGTCTGTCCCTATGTATGCTTAGATATATAATATTTCATCTATGCCATTTGCCAATAAGCGTCGTCTTAGTACCCGATAAACGGTATGACAGACTGCAGAGGTTTTTTGCCATGAATCACCGCTGATAATCCCACAAAAAACATATAATAGCACATTAACTTAAACTGGTGTTAGCTTAAAATTAGTCTTAGATACCAACTTGTTAAAAAAAATGGATAGGTAGTTATAATGTAGGTACTTGTATTCTATAAATTAGTAACTATTTAGCTACTTATGTTGCTGACTGTACCACTCCCATTGTGTAGTGACCCTTAGCAGTGTATAAATTAATATAAAAATATACATTTGGAAATTAATACCTTTAAATCATATAAAATCATTATGTAAAGATGAATAAAAAATAATGTATAAATAAAATAAAATATATGTATTATTATCCAAAATTAATCATTACTGATGCATCATCGCAAGCGCATTACTAAATGACTTGAACCAAAAAGCGCGTTCCACTTTCGTACATCAAAATTTAATTAACAAGTCGATAATCCAATAAATCCAACATTAAATCAAACAGAGCTCATGCGCACACGCATGTACTGGCATGCTTCTATTTTACACCTCTTCATGGTTGACACTCGCCTCGGGGATATTAAAGTGTTATAACGGAATTTGAAATAGGTATACTTACGTTGAAAGTAAATAATAACATTTTATTGGCTAAGAAAAATTGAGTTATTACTAAGTTATTAGGACGTGCATATTAGTGGCACGAAAATATTGTTCCATTGCTACCTTTAAAATTAAGAAAGAAAAAAAATGTGATGGTTTAAAGCTGTTAATTAATTTGTTATTTTGAATGAGCACCCAAGAAAATACCTATGTATAATTTTGCTTGTGTAGTACCTATGATTGTATTTCAAAACATACTAAGATTACTTATTAGTAATTTGTATAAGACTGAATGTATGCATTACATCCAACTAATACTTATTTTAAAAAAGGAACACGAAAGCATTGTGCCATAAAGAAAGCTATCACTCAAAAAAGAACATTTCAAGTTCGAAATTTGAAATAAAATGAATTAATGATGCATCGATGCTCCGAACGTCCCGACCGACAAACTTAACTTTACCGTTCGGATAGTGTTTCAACTATTGTTTGATTCGAAAATAGAATAAGTATTCGATTAAAGTTTGTTTCAATGACAGCATTTGTAATATTGTATTGGATAGTAAATTAATTTAGTAATAAATCTTCTTATTTGTAATGAATGAGGAACATGATGATATTGACTTGTGGGCGCCATACCTGTTATTTGTAATTGAATTCCTACGATTTACCAGAAGTAACATATTCTACAATGATTTCTACACATGTTTTGGTTGGTAGTAAACTCTTAATGCAGAGTTCGCCCGGGGAAGTACTACCACCATATCTAATTACGACGTGAAATAGTAGTGCACTTATATTACTGTGTTTCGGTTAGGAGGGTATGGGAGCCGGTGAAATTACAGACACAGGAGACTTAACTACTTCATGTCTCAAGGTTGGCAACGCGTGAGTGATACCCCTGGCAGGGAAAATATAATATTGTATTTTCTTTGCCCGTGGTGTTATGAGCGTCTATAGGCTACGGTAACCGCTTACCATCAGGTGGGCATCTATGTAGTATAAAAAAAAATTAGATCTGCATTTACTCAATATTTTTTTTTTGCTAGATAATAAGGATATCTTAACAGTATAGTCACACCCCTACTTATAGAATCTATAAAAGAGAATGAAAGTGTCTGTTCGATTAATGTTGTTATCTCTTTAAAATAGTAACGGATTTTCATTTTAAGGGTAGCTTGGACCCCGGAGGAAACACATAGGGAACACAAAGAACCTGTAGCAATTCTCGTGCTGAGTTGTTAGCAGGTGTCCGTGGTGAAAAACGATATAACTTACAAACAAAACATTTTCTGAATTTGAATATCTTCATGTTCAATAATATAAAATACTATAATATATGCCTTTCACTCCATCCTCTCTCTCTAATTGTGCCGTCTTTATTTATGTTCATAACAGTAACTTTATATTTTGCAATAGAAACAAAATACTCATAAAACCAAATAATGCTAAATCAAATTTAACTGCGCCTCGTATATAATGGGATATTCTTAAGCGTCAACTATTAATTTCTAATGCAAATACTTGTAGTCTATGGTCTATTGGCAGCATAACCAATTGGTTAGGGTTGTCATAAATCCGGTATATACCCGGGTCTTCCGGATTTGACCGGTAGATTTTTCATGGGGGTAGATATGTGAAGATTTTGTAATTAGACTTACTAACGTTTAGGATATTTTTTATTATTATAATTTAAAATTTACAAAACAAATAAACTTTTAACTTTTTAATTCTAATAATAACACCGTTTGCCGATGATGTGGAGTGCATACTTATATCCTCAAGCCGCCTCAGTCATTCACACAACGATTCAGTCTCACACAAGATGTGAAATGAGTACTCCATTTTGGATTTCCTACAGCAATACGACATTCAGTTTATCAAAAATGGTGGATAACAGACGGTCGGCAACACATCGGCAATCCCCCTAGTATTGCAAATGTCCATAGGCATTGGTGGCTTGACATTAACCTGTTGACATAAAAAAAAAAACAGAATATTTTATTTAAAAAAAAATGTTTATAATACACAGGAGAAAAAAGGCAAATAAATATAGAAAATAATAGGTTTTAGAATAGCCCTGCAGTTCCAGAAGAAAAAAAGGTGATGACCTTCATTGGATTTCTGAAACCTCGTGTCTTTTCCACGTCGAGTTAAGCGCGACATTAAATAACTCAATAAAAAAATCCAACAGCGAAAAGATTATAATCAATCATAATTTCTCCATTTATCGCCACTATAATTTGACTATGGCAACCCTGATGGCGTGCAATAAACTCAGTTTGCGCGCGACACGCACAAATGGAATGTAGCTTTAATAAGACGGACATTCTTCTAGAAACGCTTAAATTCATTGAGAAATCTTATACTTGTTTGTCTAGAGTCTATGGAGGTACACGTGAGGATGCAAGGAATCTTAACTTACAAGACGCATTTCTGTGTTAATTCAGTGGCAGTGACGTTGAAACCGCGGCGCTGGTCGTAAGGATCTTGAACTTTTAGTGATGGAAATCGTAGGAATACCATAATATAGTGGTGTACTTTGTACCTCTATAGCCACGTAAAACAATATATTAAGTACCTCCTACGCTTCGTATGTATGTAACATACATTAGCGGATTTGTATTATTGATAAAGAAGACGAAAAATTTGCAAATTCTTCTGACATCTCTGCACAAAACCTCTATAGTGCGGCTGGTATCGAACAAAATATTGAAAAGTACGAGTTTGACGTGTTGAACTCGAAGTCGAAATATGGATAAAATACGAAATATGGAAAATATGGATGCATATTTCAACAAACAAATAGTTTTCATGGTCAAATTATGCTTGATTCTAATACAACTTCTTTTTTCTTCAAAAGCCAGTTGTTTCCAGCAGCTATGGCAACTATGCAGTATTCTCAAGAGATTCGCCAATCTATTGATTTACTTAAGTGACTTTCAAATAACCAACTTTTGAATAGTCAAGAGTCAAGAACTTACATACACAATAATATGAATCCTCCCCTACTTATTATAGTTTGTGTAAATTGTTTGTTGCTCAATCACGCCGTAATGGCTTAACGAATTTAGATGAAGCCTGGCACATAGATAAATCTTATTCTAGTTTTTATCTCGGGAAATCGTTAGATCCATCAGGATCGTGGGAAAATCCACGGGGCTGATCGGGATGCTGATCTTTATGAAATCTATGACTAAATTGATCAAATAGGTGAAGAAAATTTATGTCAAGTAAGCAATAGCAATGGTAGACATCAAATCAAATAAAATTATACCTTGGTTACTCTCGGTCAACCTTAGGGAGTATTGTTGACTTCGTGATGACTGTTGTAGCATCATTGAGGTATTGCACTTCACATCTTTGGTTAGTTATCTCTTTTTAAAAAGGAATACAAGGTTTTAGGATGTCTTTTACATCCTTATGCAGACAAGTTCGGTGAGCGCCGAGGACTCTCGTATATCAAAAAGTCAAATCATAGTGGCAACAGGCAACCATGTCATTATACAGCTTAATATTTATGGTTATAACTAGCCTTCTAAGAGTTCTTATCTTTGTATTATTCATAATGTATCCAGTCTTTACGTAAAAATCATTTAAATAAGTAAGTGATCTAATAGAAATAACATCTCATGGATAATTAAAATGATGTTTCAAAACAAAGGACACAGAGAAAAGGTACCAGAGTTGTATAAAATGAAGGAAGTGAATTCGAAGTGAGAATATTTGCGACAGCGACAGCCCGGCCACAATCCGTCTGAGACCGCCAGCTGCGGTCACCGTCCGCTGTTCGGAGCAATAAAGATTAGCCGTTTGCGTCTAGAGTGCGGTAAAGATGGCGCTACTATCTATTCGAAAATTAAAATTACTTAAATGTGTTCTTTTTACTAATATTCCAGTAGCTATTGCTATTTTTACAATAATATAAAAAAATTGTTCGACAAATAAGTTTTATTTCTCTACCGCAAGATGGCGTTGTTCGATTTTAAAACGAGCTATGGTTTCGTTCTCTCGTAATATTTGAATAGCAGTACTTTGTGAATGTTAGCTAAAATCGGTTCAGTAGTTTTTGAATATTTTTAGACATTGCTTCTCAAATTCAATGTGATTTGTTGAAGCAATTATTATCCTCAAGTTAACGTTTATAATAAACGACTAATCATAAGTGTGTCTGGCTTCCATAGTACAAGCTCTGAGGCTCTGCTTAGTTTGTGATCAGGTGGCCGTGAGTGAGTCTGTCCCCCGCGGTTTCACTCGCATAGCGGTTTAAACAATAGATAGTAGCCGATTCTCAGACCTTCTGAATATGCATGCGTATAAAATTTCATAAAAATCGGTCGAGACGATTAGGAGGAGTATGGTAACTAATATTGTGACACGAGAATTTTATATATAATATTGATTTAACGTTAAATGAAAAATTCAATAAACATTAAATCCCAAACTGTTAAAGTTAACGCACAATTAACTAAACAATTATAGTATAAAATAAAGCATCCGACCCCAGGACACAGTGTCACTACCAATCACTTGCCAAATTGACAAGTTATAAACATATATGTATGTTACAAACATAATGCATCCCCTTTGCAACATTTAATTTGCTTAACGACATGGACCATGTTCTTTAACAATGAACCAACATTTATGTACAAATCTTTAATTTAATTATAATGAAGCTAAATGTAAAAATGTTCATAATCATTTTTTTGGAGTTATAACTGTTTTATCTTGGTACTTTTTTCTTAATATAAATATATCGAAATATTTCCCGGGAGGAGAAAAATACGTTCTTGTCCGCGTAAGGGTGTAAAAACCATTTGAGGCTAATACTTCCTAGTCCTCTAGAATAATAAAAAGCCCTTTTCCTGCATAGGACCATTTTATCCAAAATAAAAATTCTTCTGCACGTGTATGTCACTGAATTCCTCCTAAAGGGCTGGATCGATTTAGAAGAAAATTTTTGTTTGTGTTTGAGTGGTTTTCTGCATAGTTTAGATTCACAATTTGACACGTTAGGTGGCGCTGCGATCAAGTTCTAGGAAATTAGAGTCTTGTATAGTCAGTGTCAAAATTAGATTGGCACTTTTATTTTTTTAGGTACTGACTGTACCTATCAATAAATAAATAAATATTTTGAGATATTGAAGAGTTACACACAGCCATTTGATCCCAAATGAAGCAGAGCTAATGATATATGCTTTACTACATATAAAATTAACTACTTACTTAATTATTTATTCCCAGATTCAATAAACACATATTTGATCTGGGTGGGAATCGAACCCACAACCTGTGGCGTGGCAGTCGCAGAAACCACGCCAATCAAACCGATCACAAAGTCCCTCAAATTGTAAAGATTGAATCATGTTGCATAACATCATCCATCCTCCCTCTTGATGTTTCACTTTCCCCCACCCGCTAATAACTATCTCTTGGGAATATAAATATAAGTGCTATTTTTATTGCATTATTATTAAGTTGGCATTCATTATTTGAAATACATCATAAGGGTTTAATGAAAGACAGAGGAGAGAGAAAAAGCATTCTATTTTCAAAGGCATCATTAAAATATTTCTGTCAGTGTCGAGGTATATTTTTCATTTCACTAAGTATAATAGATATAGCCAAAAATAGTAAGCACACAAAGCCTAGAAGTGTCCAGTGCAGCTGACGGAACACAACGGTAGTGCTTGAGGACAATTTTTCAACTTGAAGGTAACTAACTTGTAGTTTCCCAGGCGAGTACAAAGTAGTACACTACCACTGAGCTAGTAACTCCTTGGTTTTGAAATGCATCGGTAGTAACTCTATAATACCCTGGTACTTAGAGACAGGTCTGCAACTTATGGTGGTAACTAACCTAGAAGATTTTTATGGTGCGTGTTTTTGAACAGGCCTATCAACCCAGATTTCGTCCTCGCCAACCGTCGCGACGTCCTTCCCAGTCTCGTCACGTTTAAGCGGACCGAACTGCACATTAGCAATCCGACCGATCCCCAAATAATAATAATTTGCATGGTATGTCCTCCCCTATTCCCCTGGCAACGTCCTGCGCCGAGGTTAGAGCCCCACAGGGGGCACCCTCAGGCTACCGTTGCCCAAAAAATTCGTTAGTTTTTAAGTACGGTTGAGAACCCTAAGCGCTCGCCGATTGTCCGCGTAAGGGTGGTCGATGGTCCCCTGGACCCACCACCTTCGTGTCCCATCAAAAACAAAACCACAGGCCTATTTTATAAGTGAATTGACTCCATATTGCTAACATTATAAAAATCGAAAGCTAGACGTGAGTTTCCAAACGCATACGTCAGTCCTTACATTTATCACTAATAGAAAGTAATAGAACCAGATTTAATTTAAGTAGCGTTCTTCACTTCTCCCATAATGACTCTAATATACAGTAAGGGACAGCCCTGCGCAGACTAACGGGGTGAATTCAGTATACCATACTAAGATGACCGCTACCGTGGAAAAACGCACGTAGCAATTTGCAGCGCAGCGAGCCGTCGTCGGCCGCCTTCCTCGCGTCGTTCGTTAGAGTATTTCAATATCCATTTCTTTTTTTTATTTTATTTTAGCTGTTTTATTTACATAAAATAAAGGAAATAAATAACTGAAAAAACGTTTAAAAAAATGAAATTTTTCCGGAGAAAATTTCCAGTGGAATATGATTCAAAATATGGCGCTGAATGCACCCTGTCAGTTTGCGGAGGACTGTCCCTTACACCCTGTATATTTACTAGACCCTACTGAGGGTTTATAGGACCTAAAGAAGGTAATAAAGGCACAATATTTGCTTCAAAGATTTGGGACCTAAATCTCTGTCTGAGTGCTTTCGAATATTTTTAAGGGTTCTACTTAGGGTTGGGGTTTTTTAACTTATACCGACTTTAAGTAATGTTGTTAAGCTTTCGAAAAAGAACAGGCTTTTGGAATGCCTCTCAACTTACTTACTGACTTATGGATCCATAAGCTTATCTGTGGTATCTAGTTTTATTCAATGTTACCATATTCTAAAAAGATTGATTGAGTCATTCGATCATCATTATTCGATACCACACACCCCCTCCCCCATCGGTTTTATAACATGTTATTGGAACGAAGTTCCTTTTCGGAGGGTATGGCGGATGGGGACTAGGCAAAAAAAAGTGTAAGAATTTTCCGTCACGAAAAACCATCACGTGTCTTTTGTTTTTTGTTTGTTTGTTTAAAGGCGCGAATCTCGTGCGAGCTGGGGTGAGGGTGACGGTGAGGGTAGTGAGGGTCGAGGGATGAAGAAGTCGACGAAGTCACGACCCTTTCTTTAGTGTTATCCATAACCCATATGCAATTGGCCCAGTCATAAGTGCGCGCTTCTTCGTTCCATCCGAGCGTTCCACGACGCTCAGCTTTTATACCAAAACTGATCAAAAACAATAAATAAAGGCATCTTCCGTGGGACCTTATGTTTTACCGAAATTAAAAGTATCCTATGTTTTATTTCAGAACATATTTTCAGGAGCAAAATTATTTATAAGTATTCTTAACTATATACCTATATATACACACAAACAAACTTTCGTATTAATATAGTAGAAATTAGATTATTTTCATCTTAAAATTTTGTTTTTAAAGTTTCATCAGTTATCTATACATAAAATAACTTTATTTCATAGACTTTAACAAAATATTTATTATTGCACAGAGCACTTGGGAGCTTTACATAAACCAAAGCAGTTTTTAGTTATTTATTGCTTTCATCATAATAATTCTATTTTGTACTTTAAGGAGATGTGTTGCCACCCTAAATTATACTAGAGACACCGCAACTGAGCCGAATTGGTTAAATGAACCGTGAATGTTGGTCACATTTGGGGAGCACCGAGGGGTGAAGCGCACACATGTATATCTCATTTTAATCAAATTATGCGTTCTTTAATCTTTAGTTTTGTTTGTTTAGCTTTACTCAAGCTATATACTCATGTATAATAATATAATAGACTTAAGTCTCCACGATATACGTTACCTTATGTGGGGATCATATCCTACCGCCGCTGCCGATGGGCAAGGTTCTCAGCAGGGCGACAGCGTTTCCACTTTGAATGTCTATGCTAATGCGTTGGCGGAAAATGCCCCCCGCCCGCAGGTCACCCGTAGCCCACACGGACCAATCTCCACAAAAGGCGAAAACGTTAAAAACAAAAAACGTTTAAAAGTTTGCTCCATTTATAAGTCATTACAAATATCAAATGCTATGCCAGTCAATCGCTTGTATTCGATTGTAAGTTTGTTTGTAGTTTCAAGTATTTAACTTATAGTACAAAATTACTGTTAAAAAAGATGGTTTTTATGACAAAAGGAAATTGATGCAAAACCATTTAACAGTCGTGAAAGTACGAATGTTATTTATCAACACGGTTCTCACATTAAATTAATCACCTCAATTATTGTTATTATTTATTTATTTTATTGATTTTTGAACATGATTAAGGCGTGCCTCGAGTTTTAGGTAATGGAAAACATCGTGATGAAACCATAGCTCGGTGTTATGCTTACTTTGTAGAATCTACACGACTAGCAGGCTACCGCCCTCGTGTTAGGTCTATCGCCAAGCATCTTACATCTAGTTTTCAGCATCTGCACATGAAAGCCAAGTCCCTTCATCACTTACCACGTTCAGAGAGTGTCAATCGAATATAAACCTTATGTTATCTACCTACATGATACAAAAATTGTTTCAATATCAACGGTTCATACACCTCTGGTTCGTTTATAGGCCCCATAAGAGGTATATGTGGCATCTACCTCTTTATTTCTTGCACCATTGCTTCTAAAGCTAACCAAATATTTCTCTTGTTACAGACACGGCCTAAGACTCCGTCAGCTGACTGACGGCCGCCATCTTGTACAATTGATATATTCACCAAATGGCGACATACAAGACTGCGAATTCATTACTCAGGGAAAAACTGCCAGGAATTTCTTAAAAACTATGAGAAAAGAACTTAAACAAGCATTAGACGAAGAAAACTATAGATTACTGAAGAAGCGATCGCATAATTTTGATGAAGAAAAATACAGTCGCCATTTTGAAAATGTGACGTTTCATATTCTGAGGGAAAAAGAGCGGTTACCGCCAGATGTCGCTAGCTGGTTGGATTACGATAAATTAAAAATGGAATGCTTGAGAAGGCATGAGGAACTCAAGTATATGATGGAGAAGAAGAGTAGTAGTGGTGATACATCTGTAGCTAGGTAGTTATTATTAAAGAAGTCATAAATAATAATAAGTCATAAGTTTTAAACATGCTTCAGGGTTTCAGGAAAAACAAAAGCCTCTTGGATTGTCTATAGTCAGGTTTTTTCTATACGGACATAATATTTTTGTCAAGATATCCATAATAATCGAATCGAATATCAGTTACATTTCATTTAACATAAAAAAAATAGATTATTCTAACTAAACAATTCTTAATCGATAATAGTATTAGTATCAAATTATAGGAATTCAAATAAGTAGGAATCCAAAAAATAAAATTAAAAACAAAGATAACAAAATTACAGTAAAATTAAAAGAAAAAAGTCATTTTATCGTATGAACGCGTTGAAATCTAATCAACCGCAAAGCAAGTTTTAGTTTCATATGCGTAAAGATATTTTTTTAATTTAGATTTTTTTTAGCGAAAATATTATAAATCAGTAATTTTTATTATTGACGAACTCTAATGTTTTGGCAACACTGAATAGCGAATTATATTGAATATATGGAATAATTTAATATTAAAATAATTTCGATACATCTTGTGCACTGGAAACGTTTAAAGAACAAATAAGTGCGTTAAATTTAAAAAAAGTTTTGAAATAGGTAGATGAAACTTTTTAAACTTTGAAAGTTAGATTTAAAAACAAAACCAGTTTTAAGAAAACAAGCATTCTTTTTTCAAACATGTGAGTGAATATATTTTTTATTTTATAAATCAGATGCATACTCTTTTCAAATCGTTTATAAAAGGAATTATTTCAAATAACACCTAGTTCAATTATTTTCGTCTATCTATTCTATCGACTTATACCTGGTTATGCATAGCAAAACGCATTTTGCTCACGTAACCTGGCTGCATTTGATCAACCTATCAAAACATTAAGGTGCGTTTCCATGCGAGGAGTGGAAAAATCATACCCATCATACATCGGTACCCAAATCACGTCATATTTTTTCCATATTATGATGGTTTTACAGTACCGCTACTCTAATAGAAACGCAACCTTACGTTTAGATTTTAATTACTTTTTAAACATGTATCATGTGCCAGTATCCAAGAATGCGTTGACCTCTTCATTTCTTATAGCTTTATGCATACTAAAACTGAAAAAATGTCTGACACCACGATCGTAGTAATTAAATGATTTACCCAAAAATAGCAAGTGCATGAAACCTTGTTTTATATATTCAATGTTTTTTTCCGGTCAATTATATAATAAGTACAATCATTAATTATTATTATGACGTTTCATCTAGTAATGATAAAAATAAAAAGCGTAACTCACAAAACAATAGATGGTTTAATAACTATAGTACCTATTTATCATTCTTTTCACTTAAAATATCATTATTCAACAATCATTTCATTCTAATTTTGACCACTCAAACTAAACATGATATAAAGTGAATGATACATCGGTGATTTTCCTGTCAATACGTCATGTAGAGTTCGCGCCACCAAATAAGTCCCGTGGAATTAATTAAAATCTTAGAGCATAAATCCAAATTAAAATCGATATTATTTCTTTTGAGATAGAGGTGAGCCTTCGAGACTTCTTCAGCGGTGCGGACTTTAGTGTGCACAATAGGGTATTTGCCTGTATTCAAAATAAATTATCCAACACTAACCAATGTATAAATCATCTAAAAAAAGGGGAAACCACGATTATTTTATTAAATTTATCCTTATTATGATTTTTAATGGCCAATCTAACCATAAAGAGTATGCTATATAATTATGACGTCACATGCTTGTATTTCATACAAAACTCCATATAAACCTATTGTTTTGACATTTCATAAAAAGTTGCTGATTTGAATGTCAGTCAAATACCCTATTCAGTCATACATCAATTTACTGAAACAACCATGTAATTTGATAAATTAAAAATAACATATCTTTAGCCTTATATCGAAGATATACATGCAATCATAATTGGCTCTACTACCTACTAATAATATAATTAATAAACCTATCTGTTCCAAATGTCTTGACTCCTCCTGGGGTCAGTCGATGGCCAAACGTAAGCCCATTTAACATAAAAAAAAAAACTCAATCGTAAAGCACCCGTCATATCATTTCATAAGCTCATCACCTGCGTATTGCGTGCGTCCGATGGTGTACCATCACTTGCGTATTCTAACTTCTAACACAGCGTATCAAAATAACAGGTTACGGAGATCGTTCAGAGAGAATTTTATACTCCCGGGGACAAAATGGTGCGGTGCGGGACAATTAGCCGAGGAATATGATGAACTGGGCATCGACAGGTCTGAAGATAAATGCTGTAGGGCTCACGACAATTGCCGACTCAACATCGGGAAGTTCAAACGAAGATTTGGTTATTTCAACTTTAGTCCTTATACGATCTCGCACTGCCGCTGCGATAGGAGGTTAGTCTTTTATTTTTTTTAAAAAGGAATCACGTTTCTGGTCATGGTTAATTTTTGTCTATGTCACGAGTTCTTTTTTCAACGGGCTATTTTCAACGCTTCATTCATGTTCACGCTTCAATGAACGCGCTTTTTTGTTATCATTTTGTAAATAAAACCATGGATTTTTGCTTCGAATTAAGATGAAAATAGTACTTTTTTTCTGTAATTTATATTACTTTTTTTACTGAAAAAGTGACTGTCGTGTGAGTTTTGACTTAGGTTTAAAGGTTTTCTGGAGTTTTTTTTTGGGCGTGTGTTTGAGGTGGTGGAAGGTTCACTGTAAATTATACACAGAATTGATTTTGAAAACAAAACTACCTTTATGTAGTTCTTCGGCTAGATTTTATACAAGCCACACTATGCTCCTCTTAGAAACAAGAAATTGAGTAAGACTGCCCAATTTTGTTAGTTGTAAGTCATGAATTTTTGCCTTGCTTAATTTATTTTACATTCGGCTACAAGCATTATTGTAGTTTGCCGGCAAAAAGCGTCTTTGCAACCAGTCTAACCTTAGCTTCAAAATAAATTCGATAGGCAGGAAAATGACAAAGTTACTTAATTGAAAAATTAGAAAATTATTGAGTAAATTATAAAAAAAAAACAATCTAATAATGGCTTTGTCTTAAATCCTATACACCACTGAGTCGTTAAATAAATCGAATTCCATAAAATAAAAAATATAAAGACGAACGATGTAGAAGCCGAAAAAAAATAGAAACAACTAAATTCCTATTACACCCAATTAGAGTAAAATTAGGATAGCCATTATAGATATGACGAATTTTAATTGTACCGCTACATCATGAAGTTTATATCCCTTCAATCTTATTTCCATTCGAAATATAAATTCTTGACGACGTTAATTAAGATGGTGGCCCTTAGGATAGTTTTTAAATTTTAAAAATTCGTGACATGTTATATTGATTGAAACAAGGAACTGAAAAAGGTAATCAGGGTCATCTTTTAAATTACATAGACACTATGCCGGCAGCACTTTCCACGTTTACTACTTTATTTATCAAATTAATAGTGGCCAAATACAAGTCAATTCGAATTACAAAAATAAAGAAGAAAAACACATTTAATGTTATTATAATTAAAAACTCCTTACCTCATTTCTTAGTTTCCAAATTCAAGTAGGTAATGTCATCGAAGTCATCAGAGCCTCAAGCAGAAGCAAAATTTATATTACGAGCTACCTTTCATTACTTATTATTAATAATAGGCTGTTCCGAATTATGATTGAGATTTAAGAGGCCGACACAGATTATGATGTACAACGCCCTATCTATCTCTATCAACAGAATATAGGTCAATATGAATTAACATAACACTACACAACAATGTTTCCCTCCAACGTGATTAATAGGCCATTTTGAAATTTGTCGATACCTATTGGGAAAATTGCAAAATTCCCATATAACATTTTTTTCTACAACATAAAAATAATTTAATTTCAAGCCAATTAACTTCATTCAAGCTACAACACTTAAGTATAGCAATAAAGCCATAAACTTGCAGTGATCTATGGATCATTCACAGCTGAGCGTTGGTAACGATCTATAGATCTTTATAGCGCACTTCGGGATCTATGAGGGATTTACAGCAAGCTTCCCGCGGCCACGTTTACGATTATTTTCTAAACTAGCTTATGCCCGCGGGCTTGCTCGCGGATTGTGACTTGGGCCGGTGTTCACAAACAATAATAGTAGGTACTTGAACTCAAAATTGGCATATATTTTTAATCGAGATGTAAGACACTCCAATTTAAAACTGTTTCAAAGGAATCAAAAATCCTATACTGAATTATATAGGTACTTAGTTAATTCACTACAACAACTCAGACAAACTTATTAGTAAACGTCATTAAAAATTCGTTGGTGGTCTACATTTTTTTTTATTTAGAACTGCGTAGGATAGGACTGTTACAAAATATATTAAGACTGAAGAGGTCATAACATTCTGTGTGATTAGTGACAAAAATCGATTAAGCGTGACATAATTATATCGATTATTCGATATAATTTTGTATGTTTTTATTTACGTTGTTATCGATACTATTAATGGTAAAGGTAAGAAATCTTTTCGATTATGCATTTTAACGAAGCACAATCGATTTTTAAACTATTCGCGGTATTGGCACTAGAAGTTGCCGCCAAAAATATATACCAATAAAAAAAAAATTGACAGACCAAAGCGCGATGCCATGGACGTACTACGAGTACCGGGTACGAAATGGTGTGGAAAAGGTTTCTCTGCAACTCGATATTCGCAGCTCGGTGGTTACACACGGACGGACAGATGCTGCCGCGTCCACGACCTGAGATGTCCATTTTGGATCGGTGGAATGGAGAAGAAATACGGACTTTATAACTGGCGTGTCAACACACTAATGCATTGCCGATGCGACGAAAGGTTTGTATACAAGGCTGTATATTTCGTTGTCGTTGCTAAAAAAAACGTGCGTTGTCTGTCTGTAGTCGATGTGCTTATGTTTTAGTGAGTAGCATGTGAAATTGATTCTGGGGAATTTATTAACTTATTTAAAAATCAAAGTCAAAGTCAAAGCCATTTATTCAGTTTAGGCCCTAAGAGGGCACTTATGAACGTCGAAACTACTGAAGTTACCAGAAAATGAATATTTTTTTTAAAAGAACTTAATTCTCCTTATTTGGCATGAATTTTAATTAACAAATTTAAATAAAATACGAATGCTTGTAATATATCTATAACTATATCGTTCATTTTTAAAACCTTAATAATCCAAACAAACAAAAGGTCAAATATGCTTTTTTCCAGAACGATTGCATGTTTTTGGTGGTGGTTTTGTGTTGAAACTTCACACAGCTTAAGGACTTGTAGGTTCCAAAATGTCCCCATATAATAACCGTAGCATATTAATAGAGTCATTTCCCCGACCGCAACGAAGTAAACGTTTTGATGGTCAAAAAAGGTAAAAAATAATGGTTTATAAATGAAATAAATAAAAATAAGAGAGTATCACATCGCCTCCCTGTCGACGGCAAGATAGGAGATTGGGATACAGAACAGAGGAAATAATAGAGGTCCTTCAGTCCTAAAAAAATATTAATGAAAAGTGAGATTATTAAATAATATTTAGTATTATGTATATTATTACTTTTAACTAATAAGTTACTACTTTTGAAAAATTTAAGAAGCTATAAAATTCTTGTGACGATTAATACGACTTGTATGTTATCTACGGATTTACCAACTGATCGTTCCATTGAAAGAAAAAAAAACTATAAAAAACTGCGAACCCAATATAATTCAAAGGAATCTGAAGTCCACCAATCCGCACTATGCCCGCAGGATGGGCTCTTAAGAACTTAACCCCCCTTGTCTTTAGGGGAGGGTCGTACTCTTCAAGAAGGAACTAATACGAGCCATTGTTGACTATGATGGTCGGATTGAAAGGAAAAATGGTTTTTCGGATTTTAACCAACTGCAATGAATCAAAACTAATTATGACTAATGAAATCTAAATTAATATAACTTTCGCTACTCCATAACATTTCTATCCCTGGCAATATAAAAAATGTGATAATATCTGGCGTACCTCCTAATTGGTGGTCATAAATTAACCGGCACACCCGCCGCCGAACGATATCTGTGTGTCTGTTTATTTCTATCTCTAAACTGCCGGTATGTGGACAAAACATTACGTGTCATTAAATAATATAATATAAATTAAATAATTATTAAAAATTATGCAGGTTACTTCCAACATGAAAATTGCCGATGAAATATTAAAATCATATAAGCAACATTCAAAAATGTGTAAATAGTTTGTTCTTCTTTTCTTAGATAAACATTAAATTACTAGCTTTTCCGCGCGGTTTCACCCGCGTTTCCGGGATAAAATATAGCCATGTTACTCAGGGATAATGTAGCATTCTAATGGTGAAAGATTTTTGTTTTATCGGTCCATTCTTTTTTGAGTTTATTCGTTACAAACATACATAAATACAAATCTTTATTCAAAAGGGAACGCTGCCAGCCTGTTGGGAACCTTGTCTATCGACAGCAGTGAGGACTTTGAGGATGTTTTCTATATTAGTTTGTATTTTATATTGATTGTAAATACTTGTTTCAATTAATTCATTACTCATTAATTTATATTTAATCTTTCCTCTTTATAATATAAGTATGATAAAGTGAAAATTTTGTTTCTATTTCATAAAAAAAATATTTGAATGTGTTCAGTGGTAAGCAGCAAAAAAGTTTAAATATACGACAATGATGATTAGTCTGTGAGTTAAATCATGCTGCGGACTTTTAAAGGTTTTGCTGAGTAGTTTGATAGGTCCCTCTCTTTCTTCAGAGCCCCCACATCCCCAAAGCAATCGATGTATCAATGTAAAAAAAAGAAAAAGAACTCGAATCGCCCATAGAAATCTTTAACTAGGTGTTTATAGCTGTTGATTATCCAAAAAAAGTTTTTTTTTAATTCAGTCCGAGCAGGCAAAGGCAATATTCTATGGGGTCTATTATCTGTTGTCGCCGGATCAAATCAGAGATCGGATAATGCGATATGACATTATTTGGAGTGTACGATAAAAATTCTAGTTTTAAAATGTTGCCAGGATAAATATATTAAGTAAATAAATAAATATTCTAGGTCATTCTCTGTGATCACAAATTAAGTACTTAGAGCTTGTTTATAAACCAGATAGTTCTAGGATCATCATGAATGTGGATGCCATTTTATATTAGCGCTATTTGTCTATGAAATACATAATAAATTACGCTTAAATGTATCTTATGTCTTATTGTTAAGTACTAAGTAGTACCCATATCTGGCTCTGTTCATTATGATCCATGTCGTAAAACTACATTATCTAAATGTTAACATCTAATATAATTATTGAGAACTCAGCACAAACAAAACGGATTTGTATCACACAAATGTTAAACCTGAGCAGGGCATGGCTATCATGGTGCCTAGCCTCCACCCCAACCGGTGAGTCGATATCGTGAATGACAGTTCCGAATTTAAACTATTGTAAAAATTATTTAGATTGATTAGATCTTCAAATCCTTCAAAGAAGGGGTAGGTACATTCAGAAGGCAATCATTAATACCTATATAATTAATCAATAAGGTCCACATTGAAAACAGTTGATTAAACATGTTCATGTTTACTCGACTCAAGATATCTTTAACATAAAGTGAGAGAGAACAGTAAATTAACTTTCAACGTTTATACACAGCCTCTTTGTAGCCTTTTGCTCGTTTCATGTCGACAACTGGCCGTTTACACGACAAGTTGACGTTAGAGGACGCATTTTGCTTGCGGAGACGTTCGAAATTCGAAAATCGCGCGCTCGCCTCAATGGGCGGGTAATGATGTGGAAACCATAGACTAAACAGGTGTCCGCGACTTCCTCTACTGCCTGTGAAAGTTTATAATGCAGGTTTTAAAAGTGTTCTATAGCATTTTGTTCTTTGTAATTTTCCTTCACTGAGAAGAAATTGGGAGGCCTTTATCCAAATATTTTATAGGTATATTTATAACTAGATCTCTATCTAGGCTGTTTTTTCAGCCTGGATAGAGATCTAGTTAAAAACTAATTAAATTTCTATTATGCAATTGATACTTAGGTTGATACAGTACTTACCTACTTATTACTGTCAATGATACACATATAAGACTGGAAAATTATGTTTTACCGGCACTCGGTCATCTTATCATCCAATCGTTGTCATAATCAGAAAATAATATGACAATCCGAGTTACTATTGGAAAAAAAAAACAATTCCCGCTAAAACCTCTGTCAAACAACTGTCGCCAACCATCTTGGTCGCGTTCCGTTATCGCTAAACGCTTCGCAGGATTTATAATCTGTGAATAATGCGTCCACGACGTTAAATACGCGCGCCGACAATACATAAATTATGAACGTCACGTAGGGGTGGCGATAGGTGAGATTCTTTTGTCATTTTGCGTAAGATAACTATTTTCTTGTTTATTCAAGCGAAAAGGTTAGTTTGGGGACCACAACAATGGGCATTTTGTCCGTCCATTTGTTATTAGGTTGGATTATGTCATGCTTATTGATTGAGGGAATCTAGCAATTGCGACTGCACATTGTTCCAACCAAAGTTATGTAACGAAGCTGGTTTTCGAATGGGTGACTATAAGCACTTAGCTCTAATAAGAATAAAAAGTAATTTATTAGACACACAAATTCACACATAACAAAAAATAAAAACACAGGACAAAAGATAAAACAAGACACAGACAAACATAAACAAGTGCAGACACTGGTAACGTCTAGGGTGTGATTGTGAAACGCCAATTAATAAAGACCTTACCTTACCTTATGGAATGCAAATTAATAAATAAATAAATAGACCTATGAGTTGTATGAGCGCTCATACAATTTAGAGGTCTAGCTTAATTGGTTCCAACCTCAAATAAGGTAAATAAATAAAATTGTGCATTTCCCATGATGGATGAACGATGGACGAAGTTTGTACGGAAATCTCGGTTCGCGAGTCCGACTCGCACTTGGCCGGTTTTTCATCAATAGCGTGTTTGGTGTCTTATATCCGGCTCAAAGGACCAATTAAAAAAATTATGGGTTAAAACATAATAATGTCACAATAGGGATCAGAAGAGGTGTAACTAAGATACAAAGTCAACTGTCTTGTCAATTTTTTTTTTTTTTATATCACGACCAAATGAGACGGAAACAAAAGTTATACTGCACTTTATCTATTTTAGATGACTTCAGCTAAGGGAGCTGAGCTGTCTAGAATATAGGGTTGTCCTAAGTCAGGCAGTAGTTTGTACTAAATTGTGACGCTGTTACTATGTACTTAATAGTTAATGTTGTAACTCTAACTTTAGTGTAAATAAATTTATTTGAAGTACATTCTGAAGTCTAACAACCGTTATCTAGGCGTAGGCGTTTAGTCTAGTTCGTACCATAGTACCAGTTGCTTTATATGATGATGCCATTTAAAACTTTTTATGAAAATAAAAGTTAAATGTTGACTATGGTCATGCTAACAAAAAACCTTCCGTTTGAATTTTGAACACTTTAATAGGTACTTATGTAGACTTGTTGACGAATTTATTTGTGTAGGTACATACCTAAAAAATGTTTAGATATAAAATATAAGAGATATTGATATCTTTTTAGGGTTCCGTACCCAAAGGGTAAAAACGGGACCCTATTACTAAGACTTCGTTGCCTGTCCGTCCGTCCGTCTGTCTGTCACCAGGCTGTTTCTCAAGAACCGCTATAGCTAGAGAGTTGAAATTTTCACAAATTATGTATTTCTGTTGCCGCTATAACAACAAATACTAAAAACAAAATAGAATAAATATTTAAGGGGGGCTCCCATACAACAATCGCGATTTTTTTGCCCTTTTATTTATTTTGTGGTAGTTCCCGTTGACCTAGAACCACGGAATTTGGCAAAAAGCAAGGTCTTACAACACAAATAAAGGAAAAATTCCAAAATATAAAAACGTTGAAAATTAAAGGGTGTCCCCATACATATATTGTTACGCCAATTAATAAAGTCCTCTGAGTTGTATGGGCGCTGATACAATTTAGAGGTCTAGCTTAATTGGCACCAGCCTCAAATAAGGTAAATAAATAAAAGTTGTGCATTTCCCGTGATGGACGAACGTTGGACGAAGTTTGTACGGAACCCTCGGTGCGCGAGTCCGACTCGCTCTTGGCCGGTATCTTTTATATAATACAGCCTACTTCATTTTTGCAATGGTCATTATGACTATTCTGAAGTCATATTTCAAATAAATAAAATAAATCAATCATGAAAATTTTAATACAACAAAAAATAACGGCGATCTCTACATTAAGCACCAACAAACGGTCACCAAGTTTAATTTATCAGTTATACATCAGTTAAACAAATTCAGAGAAACGATTCAGTATGTATGTCATAATTTTTGACTTCCGAATGAGACGCACATCCCAAAACTACATACATACATATAAAAAGAAAATCGCGAGTCAAGCTATAAAAAATAGGTGCCTACGTAAAGATAAATATAGGCTGTAAACAAATCGAGCTACTGTAAAGTCAAACCATAACCTAAAAAACGTAACGATCTCCCTGGCACCTTAGCCTTTAGCTCAGAAAAACAAACAATTGCAAACCCGTAAACCGCACGTCAAATACGGGCGCAAAAGAATAAAAAAAATTCGCTGACCGAGCAATAGTTCTAACGAGTCAGAAATTTGAAAAAGGAATAAGAAAAAGTCAGCGCGGGCATTGGGTAGGTATTTGCACTAATTCTTTTTTGGGTGCTCCCGGTAAAGCTGTAGTTAATCCTTCTTTTGTTCTTACATTGAACCCGCATTGAATCGATGTTTGGCGGCACTTGTACTGTAACTAAGCCACTTATGGCTTACGCGGGTGGTGAATAGAGTACTTTACTGACTATCGATAAAAGTTTTAGCGATAGTTTTATGAGTTTTTGAAAGAGTAAAAATATTTTTGTGAATATCAGGATCCGCCTTCCAAGTTGCAACACAACTAAATTTTTTTAACGTTATTTTTGATAAACACGCTATTTTTGTTCGCGTTAGAGTATCTTTAATATGGTCCGATTATAGTGATACAAGTAATGATTAAAGATACTTTTAATGAGAATATTTAACCCATTCTCGAATGGGTCGCGAATGGGTTGAGGGTCTCACAACTACACGTAGGCACTTAAAAAACAGGAATTGCGATTCAAGTTGCCTTCATGTCTGGGAAGCATGGATAATCATTTTTTATATTGCATCATTAATAAAATTCTCTAAAAACTCAAAAAGTTAAATTCGACCATTTAAAATCGTTAATCAACAAAAAATACTTCTACGACTACATAATGTTTTATCGATAAATATTAACGCAACGTCACATCACTACACAGCAGCTTGACCAGAACTTTACCAAATGAAGCGGGAGAGAGCGCGACAAGCCCGCCGCGGAATGAACACAGAGTAGTTTTGTGTAGAGACAGCAATGTGGATTATTAACTAAAGTATCGCCTTGACGAGCTCTTTATTTTATAAACTGTCAATACAATTGAAGTTATATTTATCCCTACTGTATTATTAAAAACAAAAGCAACTCCGTTTTAAATCATTATTTTCAGTAGATACAAGATTTAAGTATATTTTCTGTAAAAAAAAAATCATTGTTTACTTGGGGCAGTATAACGAGAACATGATGCGATATATAAGAATGACGTTATAAAGTATAGTAACACCAAATAATTTGTAAAGGGTTGCGAATTTCAGTCAGTTTAAAGCACAAATAAAATAGCTGACGAATAATCTAGTTTCTAAAATAAAAATATATTTTATAATTTCTAAAATAATGATACAATTATTACGACAAATAATTTTCACACTACTAATTCTACACAACTAATTTTTGATTGATAAATCCAACCGTCTCTACATCGAGCATTACTCTACGCAGAAACCTGTGGCCGAACTTGAGTGCATACAAAGAGCTAAGGGCTCGTTAAGTGCGAAATAAGTAAGCTTTGTCAGCTCAATGTAATCCGACGCTGGCACGCTCCCACGACTCGACCGAATCACTAAGAAAATGTTGCTCTTTTACACTATAGAAAACCTTTCTCGTTAATACAGTTGTTCTGTCGGATAAAAGAAAAAAATAGGAAAGATTTAATTGTTTTTGCTTCGTTGCTCGATAAAGTACCTTTTCTTGGGTAACCAATTGGGATATTCATCGATAAATAATTGATAGTTTTTATAACAAAACAGGAACACAAAAGTGTATTTTTTACAAATTAAATTAAACAAAATAAAAATAGTCATAGTCTGAATGAACTGTTAAAGTAACTGTAAAGGCTCTCAAAATAGTTCTGTCTTACTACGCACATAAAAACGTGGAAGAACATAGTAAGGAAGTAAAGCAAAGCGCTCAGCAATGAACGACTTGTTCTTGGCACAGATGGTTATATACTATAGAATGCACCGATAAGTACCACTTATAGTGACTAGGGTTGGCAGGGTTGAAATATAAAATTGAAAAATTGTTGGATTCCTTTCTTCTGATAGTTCTTTTATTTCGTAACAGTTAGATTTAAATCACAATCCTACACACCTACTCTGTATTTCGAAATAATTTTATTTTGAAATAGGTGTATTTTATTTTTCCTATGTGGCAACCCCAATCCAGTCATGTGCACTTGACACCAGACTATTGACTATAATGGCGTTTCGCGCCGTTTACTGCTATCGATCATTTTGTTTTACGCTTCTTTGTCCATGTTACCTATTGAAGTATGGAGTAAAAAGCTGTTTTTATTATTAGGGGATGTAAAAACTGCTGCATAAACATTGTTATTTTGATATGTCGTGTTGCTTTGAAATGAAACCGACAAACTTTATATTTTTTTTTCGAGCAGTAACATTACAATAAGTTCTAATGGCCGGTTGGCGTGGTTGGTAAGAGGATACTACCTATCATGCCACAGGTCGTGGGTTCGATTCCCACCCAGGATAGATAATTCTATATGGGTGGATGCCTGTTTATCCTGGGTTTATCTAGTCTGGGTGTATCTTAAGTATATATTACACAAAATGTAGGTAGTATATGTAGTATTTAGTATGTATACACAGCTAATTGGTTTTCACAGAACAAGCTCTGCTTAGTTTGGGATCAGGTTGGCCGTGTGTGAGGAATGTCCCAGGATATTATTATTAATTTGTATAATATAAAATGTTAAGTCTCGACTGATCACTAACCGACCGATTGCCATCAAAGCACAGCCTAAGCCGCTGGTCTTAGAGACATGAAATTCCAAGGTGTGTTTCTTGTGAAGTGTGAAAAGAATTTTCGTCAATCCACCCCTAAAGGGGTGAAATGGGTTGTAAATGTTTGTATGAAACTTTTTGTTCTCTGAGCCGATTGACTCGTTTGGTGTACTATCCAATTAAAATAAAAAGACACGTGTAAACACAGTTTAAAAATCAAACACTTTTCGTTAGGATGAAATACTGGAAACTTGACACCCGTAACTTACAAGCTTATAATAATATGATAACTCCACGCTCCCAATAAAATTATAAACGCAGACTCCTAAATATCTGCTCGTGCACTTTTCTCCCGAAGCTTTTCCCGCCAATTTATGTGTGAAACGTCATAAAGTGATGCGAACGATGACACGCGGCACCACCATTAAAATAATGGTCAGTTATAATAAAATATAATTGATTTTTTATTGATTTAAGGCAATTGTTGAAAACTCAAACCATAGACTCAATAAATCAAATTAGGACCTGAGTAGGCGCTTATAAACGTAACAAATTGACTAATACCGGTTCGTAGTTTTTAAATAAACTAAAAGAGTATCTATCTATTATTTCAAAGCCGAGGTATTTTAATAAGAGTAAATAAGAATCAAATATTTTGCTGTCTATATCTATATATAAGACCTATAGAAGGCTTCTAAATAAGTCAATAAAAAAATACACCCAAAAAGTTATCATTTATGTAGAATAATGGAAAAATAGACCGCATTTTTTGACTTTGCGCCAAAAAGCCATCGAATTTTAATATTATTGAATGGTTTATGGAGGTCGTGTGGCGTTAACGGCATTTTTATAATTCGAACAGATTTCTATTTTATTTTAGTAAGGTCATTTTATTACAGTACTTATACTCAGCATTTTTGAATGTCTTTACCGCGGGAAAATATGCTAGTAACCATGCATATTATTTCAGGAATTATTAGGCACTAAATAAGGCGTCGATGACGTTTACAACTGGCCACAGTGGCCACTAATTTTACCACAGAGACTATCCATCCAATAATTGTTTTTTTTTTTTTTTCAAACTTGTTTTCTCTTTTCAGATTCCGCGCATGCCTGAAACTAGCCGACACATCTGTCTCAAACATGGTGGGAAAACTATTCTTCAATGTCGTCCAAACTAAATGTTTCATTTTAAAACCAGTGAAGATGTGTACGCAACGGTCATGGTGGGGAAAGTGTCTTCGTAAGGACTACACGAAGCAAGCCTTCATGAGAGATAACCTACCATATTGAAAATTAAAAAAGATAAATGACAGATGTGGCTGAATGAATACAACATCGATTTTTTATCGATTCTTAGTGCATTTTTTTTCACTTTACAGCCCTATGAAATGAAGAGCATAATTTGTACCTATTATAAATTTTTCCAACAACTAGGTATATGTTGGTACAGGTAGGTACAGTCAGTGGCAAAAGTATCTTGGTACCTTAGTATTAATTATACAATTCATAATTTTCATACAAACTGTCAAGAAAATGTCAATAGATTATTATGAAAGGGTACTAAAATGCCAAGATACTTTTGCCGCTGACTGTACTAGGTACATTATTTGGCGTCTTCTATAATTGACGAGACCCGAATTTCGTGCAATTCTACTGGTTAATATTTTAAAACAATTATTTATTATCGTGGGCGTAAGTGGTAAGGACTATCGTGTTCGTTTTTCGGGGATAGCCCATCTGCGTAATTCGAATAGTAAAAAAAAGTAGCTTGTCCTTCATGGGTCAGATTGACTAAGAAGTTATTTTGAAAACCATTCAAATATTTACCGATGATAATTATTTATAAAATATTCGCTATTCTGTGATTTTATCTATTTAATTTCATCCAAATATGTATAAAGTATTATTGATTGATTACTCCTCCATTTCCTATTAATTTTATCAAGTAAAAATGCCCAAAAAGCCATGGGCTACTTTATTTCGTATTGTATAATCTAATCTATGCTATATTTATTTAGTTTAATGTTAACACAACTATTATGTTGCCATGTAAATAAATATGTATTTTATTTGTAAAGTACTTATTTTTGTAGAAAAAATACTAAATTAATTCAAGATTTATAAATATCCTAATACTTTTTAATTTGATATCCTTAAATATGGCTGTATGGCGTTTGTGCCATTACATAGCTAGCGCGTAAAAAACAGCTTCATTCGGTAGACATTTTTCAGGGACTTTAAAAAAATACAAATATTGATAATTTCTGGTGAATAAGTAAGTAAGAAGTAAGTAATATATCTGCCAATGTCCATAAACGTAAGTTATTTTGTGTGAATCTGTCGTAATTTGTGACACTTAACTTATTCCAAATCATAAAGCAATAAATAATAGATTACAAACGCCATAGACTTTTTTTTTGGTTACTGTCGTTAAGAGTTATTTTAAAAATATAGAGGTTTGTTTCAAATACTTGTTTGATACAAAGATTCGTGTACCCTTGCTCACGAAACTGCTACTTCAACAAACTTAAAAATATTCACAGTAGCTAGCATCCATGATGAATTGAAATGAAAAAGTATCACCAGTATGTAGGCTATACTAGTTTACGAACAATAGTCGATGATGACATATACAATGACAGTAGGGTAACAGAGATGTTGGTAATATCGTTTCTAATTAAACTTTCCTTTAACTTATGTTCGGTCTTAGGTTTAAGACGATGTGATGGAGACATCATACTGACTACGGCACCCCTTCTCTACTATGGCTGGTTTTTGAAAATGAAATTACAGTTAGGATAGGTAGGTAGAAAGTTATTGCCATCTATTTATTGTCTTTGGTGGCTATGTAAACTTCTATAGCTATGGTCTCTGAAAAATCGAAATAGGCAATGTAATCGCATAAAACCATTACAGCCGAGTAAGTATTTAAGTAATAACTTAGTAATGTAAGTAAACTTGAGCGAAGTTCCTCTCTTTGACAATATTTATGTAATAAATTAAGTAGATGTTAATTAAGTATGTATTTTTATTTCGAATTGTTAAATAGTGTAGATTAAAAATTTTGCTCGTAGTACGGAAAGCGATGCTTAGGTAGGTACCTAGTCTATATAATGTAAGAGTGCTTACTTCAAATAAGATGGTGTGTAACTTATAAGCTTTTGTAAGCGTTACCATTAAAAGAATATTGTTGATCAATCAAACAAATGACGAGGCTGCATGGGCTAGAACCCTTTGCCATCCCTAAATAAGGGAAAACATGAAGAAAATATATATTTTAGGGGACCTTTTGGCGGGAACATGCAAATATAACGTTAACATCGCTTCATTGGATTCCAATGAAGATCAATCCAACCAAGTGCACTTTTTGTGACTTTTCGGGTTGTCTCAAAAAGTTCGAGACAAAAAGTTGAACAGCCACCATTTTACTAAAACCCGACTGTCTTGACTTGAGTACCTACCTATATAAAAGTGATATACTTAATGTGACTAAAATTATTTTACACATCTAACTTGACACTGGCAAAATGCACAAACTGAATGAGTGTATTAAAAAAAAATAAAAGGAACCTACATAATAATATTTGAAGTAAATACTCCGAGATTAAATTAAACTACTAAATATTGAATACTTACAATTAGCCCACCACAAGGGTAATCTGGTTGTGTTGTATTGTAATATAGTAATATAAAGTAATTTTAAATATTGAAAACTATAGAAGTTACGTGTAGATCAATACAATCCTCAATAGCTGGATAAACCATTCGTTGTAGTGTCTAAATCTCGATGATAAAATTCGCAATTTATTTATTTTATTTTATTATTTAAAAACTTATGTACATGTAACATAAATGGTTTTTAATTAGTTGATTTTAACTTATGTTATATTGTGTTGGATGGTACAGAACGACCGACATTCCCGAGAATGACAGATTTTAATAATTCAATCGTTTTGTAATATTTTTGAAGTGACGTTCGAGACTAAAATCAAAAACAAGAGTTAGGTACTTTTTGACAACGAAACCCTAAAAAATTAAATGTGTAATGTGTATAATTGCAATGCAACGTAACGTACCTCATTTGATGGCCCAGCCTGGTGCATGCAATGGTAGATCGCCACAACCTACATACGTATAGGAATACTATAAAAAACGCCGAGTTTCCCGATGTACAAGTGTTAATCTTGAAAATGGTGGCACAGTACTTATAATCTGTCATTTTCGGAAAAAATAATTTATGAATTTTAAACTAGGGACCGACAAAATCTGATATTTGGTGACATATTTCGCCATAGCGACAAATTTGCGACAGACAAATAAAAATCCGGCCAGAAACAAGGAACTGGTGTTCCTGGCAGGGCATGCATTTTTTTTTACCGACCATTGACACTTAAAATTTAGCTTTATTTGATTGAAATATAGCTTTTTGTAACATGTTGGTAATTTCCTGTTCTAGCATATTTAAATTTCCCTATTTTATGAATCCTATGTGAATAATCTAATCTATAATTATTATAGTAAATATAATTAGAAATTATGAAATTGATACCTACTGTAAATATGATGTGAATGCATGTTTATCGTTGTCCGAGAAATGTTTTAATATCAAATAGAGAAATTTTATTTTTTTGTTCAATCTATTGCAATTTATGATAAATAAAAATATCTTGTAAATAGTGTAGCCTTTTATTCCAGTTATCGATGTTACACAATAACTAGGAGGTATCGCCATCTAGTGTCTAATAGTAGTATTATAACACAATAAATATTCGTGCATCAGTTTTGTATATTATAATTTATTTCACACCATATAAACATCAACATCTTGTCCCTTTACCAAAAGTACTTTGTCGCCTTCTTTCAACTCAAAATTACTCCTCACATCTTTCAAAATTTCAACTTTAGCGACATCTATATTTTGGTCTGGCAAACTAGTTGACAGTTCAGTCCACAGAGTACTTTTTACTGGTTCAGTCATCTGTATATCGATGGGTTCAGTCTCCGGTTTCTTCGTACCTTTCTTTCCGTGCTTCGCCACTAGATGGCGACGTAGACCTCTAAATTGTGAATAAGTGGCGCCACATTCTCGGCAAATGTGTGCTTCAGATCGTTCGTGAGTAGCTGCCATGTGTTCTTCTAAACTTATTTTGTAGCCAAACTTTTTGTTGCAGATTTTACACTGAAATCAAATTTATTTATTTTGATTATGTTAGCATCTCTCGTAAACCCAATGCTGAGCATAGAACTCCTGTTTATCATCCCACATCTGTATCAACCACTTTACGATTATTTTTAACGATTTATTTGCCCATCAAGTCCTTGGTTTAAACTGTACACCTCAGCCTTGGTTAAGACCGTAAAAGTCAGTCAGTCTTTTTACTACCTATGTTACGACTATAACATACTACAATATTGAAGTACCTCAAACATTTTAACACCGAGATGACGTCGACGGTGTGCACGTAAGTTACTACTGGAGGTACACCGTAGTGGGCACAAGTCACAACTGTAAGGACGCTCACCGGTATGTCTCCTGGAACACATACGCAAGGTTCTTTTAAGTAAAAGGCTAAGACAGCTTATCAAAACCTATAAGACTGGCCTTAGTAATTCTTAAGATCATATAAATCTATACTAATATTATAAAGTTGAAGAGTTTGTTTGTTTGGTTGAATGCGCTAATCTCAGGAACTACTGGTTCCAATCGAAAAATTCTGTTTAGTGTTGGATAGCCCATATATCGAGGAAGACTATAGGCTACTTTTTATACTGGGAAAACATTAGATCCCTCGGGAATGCAAGTGAAACCACAGGGCAGAGGCTAGTATTATATATAACAGTTATATGGTCTGTGAGAACTTAAATACAAATATTATGAGTTTATACATAAATACAAGGTTTTGTACAGATTGGCAAAACTTTGGCAATGCCCCTGATATTTGCTAATATCTATAGGTTACGCTAGGACTTAATATCAGGTGGACCATCTGCCTACTTGTCAGTGTTATTTATTTATTTTCTTCTGACATACATATCATATACATACCTAATATGAACAGTAAGTGTAGATTTTTGTGTGGCTTTAAAGTCACAGTGCGGACATTTATGTTGCTTAGTGCCAGAGTGCATCAACATATGCTTGTGAAGGTAATCTCGACGATTGAATATACGGCCACATGTCTGAAAATATAATGTGAAAAAATTACCATGATCTGCAAGGCACATGAGATGCTTAACTATGTAACATACTGAATAAATGTAACATACATCACAAACAAAGTCTTTTTTATCCAAACACTGGTCACTGACATGTTTCTTCAAACATTCCTTCGTACTGAACAGCTTTAAACATTTCCTACACTTAAATAAATCATCTGGAAGCTCCGTCAAAGAATTCTGTCTATGACTCCTTGTATGTGACTCATAAGTACCACGATTTGGCAAATATCTACTGCAAATAGAACATTTATATCCATCTTTTAAGCCTTTACAAAAATTAAGCTCATGGCCAATCCGGTTCCTTCTACTTTTAAACCTTTTTTCACAACCAAAACATTTGAATATGGAACCATCATTTTCTATTCCATGTAACTCGGCATTGTGCTGTGAATACTTTACCTTACTTTCTAAATCTAAGCAACAAATATTGCAATAAGTTGGTGATCTTTTAGGCATGTATTTTTTCTTAATTTTAATACAAGTTTTTGTTTCTTCCATCTTATCACAGTGCCTCCTTATCTTTAGTTTAGCCACTGGCTGTTGATAAATTTCATCTTGCTCTAAATCCACGGAATCAGATTCTGTATTCAAATGATCGATGTTTAGAAAATCTTCCGTATTTTCAATTTTAATTTCGATTTTATCTACAACTCCTACAGAACCTTTTGTGACTATTTCACGTAATTTTGTATCGTTTTCTAAACAGTATTTTTTGAAGTTATGAAATTTTTCGATTTCATTGCAACAATTAGAACAGGCTTTCGTTGGGTGGCTCATTTCAGAAATATCAATCTCCAAATATTCCTTGATTTTATCCACAAGGGAATATGTAAATTCACTGCTAATCGTTGAAGCATTAATTATTTCTCGGTCAGCATTTCGTTTCCAACACAGTCGGCATACATCCTCTTGCAGAAAATATTCAAAAGTGTACAGTTCACTATATAATGAATAGTTCGAAGACATAATTTCAAGACAAAAAGGAGTGCCTTAAGTCAGCCAATATTATTAGTTTGATAACACATAACTTTAGTGGTGATCTAAATTCTCATTGCTCACTCACTACAAAACAAAATAACAAAAGCAACACACACAATAACATAACACCAAAGAGTAAAATAATAGACCTATACAGGATGCATAACACTATGAACGAATATTAGACAGTAGGTAGACTGATGGACAGTGTTGCCAACAATAAAATTTTACCGCCAACTTTATTACGATATTCCGTTAGAAATCTGTTAAATCTTGCATTGTTCTCGTCAGTAAAATCCGTTCAAAGCTTTTTAATTACCTGTAAGGTAATTAAAAAGCGAAATAAAAATATAGTTCAAGTTTAATAAAATTAAGTGCAACAATCTTTAAAAAGAACAGAAATCTATGTTATCTATATCATCGTCACTATAATGAACAATGGCCAAAATGGACCTCAATATTTTTAAGAATGTATAGAAATAGTTATGATCTCACTAAAATGAAAAAAAAAAGTTTTTGATGATTAGTTTTTTAAATAGAAGTCAGAAAAAAAGATATAATTTTTTTATATTTAATCAAAATTGTACATTAGTGTTACCCTAATTTGGTTTCTGAACTAATCAAGCATGCAGGCATGGCATGGTACAATAATATGTTTTCTTGGATCATGCTAAGTAAAAGTTAACCATCGAAAACATATGGATGGTTAACTTTAACTTGCGTTAAATTTTCGAACTTTTAACGCTTCTACGATTAACGAACTATTTTAACGAATTATTTTAAAAGTTAACGAAGTCAACTTTTGGATTAACTGCGACCTATGAGTATAAAATAACATAAATAGATAATCCTAACTAACATTATATTATTTTGAATGTAAGTTTGTTTGTTTTTAACCTTTCACGCCTAAACCGCTGAACCGATCGCGATGCAATTTGGTACGCAGATAGCCTATCTATGGTATGGAGATGGCCATAGGCATAGAACATTCATACTCAAGAGTCATAGGCATATTTTCTATACTCAAATCCCAATTAAATCATTTTAACACCAATACGTTTTCTGAATGTATCCTTTGAATAAAATGGACACAAAATCTGTAGGTATTCAAATCTGCGGATGGTCACTGTGGCAGGAAGTGCTAGTGCTACAACAAACTGACTACAACTAAAAATAAAACATTAATTTCGTCATAAAAATTTAATGTTGATAACCACAACGCATTCGCCAAAAACAACTAATTTTCACCGAGATAGGTACACAATTACCAACATTTTAAACTTAGAAACTACCAATATCACTTACATTTATTACACAGACAACGACGCAAAAATCATTCAGGCTCTCACTGGGTCATACTTAATTCTTATCAGATATTTTAATAAAAAGAATTGGCAGATTATGAACACCCGTATTTATAAAAGGAATATAAAACAACTGAATCTGATGATATACATTCTAAATGGGCCAAGCTTATTTCCGTAACATCACTAGCGTCGATTTTTGCTAGGATTTTGGACACTAATTACGTAATCCTTACAGAGTCGTTAGCTAACTAAATATCTAGCTCTGCTATTTAGATATTATTTTACAATTAAACATATTTTTCCATTTATTTAATAGTAGATACTACACAATATTTTGTTTACAGTTTACACTGCTTTTAATCAAAGAAATTAAAAAATATCAATAAAGATACAAGCAATATAGCAAGCGGCTAGTTGCCTTTTTAAAATTTAAAAAACAAAAAAATGTTTAACTTTTGTCACAAAATAAAATTGTTTTTTGTCAAACTAAATAAGTGTAGAACAAGCTTTACATAAAACTTAAATCATAGACAAAGTTGCACTCAAAAATAATAGCTATCACTTATGAACTAGAGTAGTTCATAATTGGTAAACACATAATTGGTAAAGTGACCAAAACAACCAAAGGACACAAAATCGTAGACACAGATTGAAGCAAAGTACCCTTGGTTGTTGCAACCACTCTACTATAGTGATTAAAAATCTCGACTATTTATAAAATCGAATCACAAGTTCAAATAGAATATCGATCTTGACTTATATTGCATCAATCAATGTATGCGACTTTAAAAGATTTTTAAGCTAATTATCATAATAACCAACAACATAAGTTTCTATTCTTCCTCTCTTTCCTGTTCCTTGTCCTTCTTCTTTTTCTTCTTCTTTTCTTTGCGAACAGAAACATCGCCTTCTGTTGTAGTTTCTGCCTCCATAGTTGCGTCGCCTTCGGCCGCTTCCGCACTGTAAAAGAAAAACCAATGAAGTTCTATTTTCAAATCAGTACTTTTATTTTATTATTATGACCATATGTACATTTTGTAAAAGTCGTCTAACAGGTATACAACTTAAATTTAGTTTCAATATTGTATGTAATAAATACATTACAAAACGTTTATGGTAATTGAATTACAAAATGGGAAAGAAATAAGGTCACTTTTTAATAGCACTTGAGGTGTCCTCAATAGCTAAAACAATGAAACAAGTTATATACAAAATGTACATAAGGTCGAAATGTAGGTGCTTACATTACTTTGTCACACCAAAATTTTCTTTTTTATAACAAAAAGTCCATAAACTTTTATGACTTTTTAATAACTCCTAAGCTAAGGTCAGTACATTCTGAAAGTAGAATATGTTTGATATTCAAATCTGTTTTCCAGGTTCTCTGATATGAGGTTGCAACTTCAACCTTATGACAGACAACCAAATGTTTAATATCCACAAAATAGCGGTGATTCAGGGCAGTATGGGCTGACCTTAACCCATAAAAAAGTTCAAAGATAATATACTCACGGAGCTTCACTATCACGCTTCTTCTTCTTCTTTTTCTTCTCTGCTCTTAATTCAACTGAGTCATTAGGATTTTCAGCATTTGCTGTACTTGCTGTTCTCTTCCTACCACCTTCCTCAACATCACCATTTTCTGCCTCTGTCTTCTTATAGTCTACATAACTGTTCAGCCATTCCTTTGGTGTATTCTCATTAGGTTTGCCAAACTTATCCAGTTTCCCTTGTTGAATCAACTGCTTTTTCTGTGATGCTTTTGGCCCGAGACCCCACTTTCTTGGATATGTATCACGTTCCATGATAACTCTTTTAAGCTTAGCTGCTACACCATGGTCACATGATGCCATTGTAGACGTGGTCATCAGTGCGATGGCTAACGCTACCGCTTCACCTTTTGTTGTAACTATGACAATTTCTTGATCAATTTCAATACCATCTTCGTACCTCAATATACCAGGTAGTAAAACTTTGGCCCCATAACATACAGCATTTACTGCACTGTCTTTGATGAAGATTCTTTTGTGAGCTATCAGTAGACCTTCCAGAGGTTTGATTACACGACGCAAATATGTTTCATCTTTATGGTTTTCATAAGCCCACTGAGCATCTAATATATCATGCATAGTCACCATACCTTCCTGCTCACCCTGTATACCAGACCGGACACGTCTGAGCTCAATCATTTGACCACCAACTCCGAGCATTAAGCCTAAGTGGACACACATAGTACGAATGTATGAACCAGCTTCACAACTCACCCAAAACACACCAATATTACGTTCTTTGTCATAATCTAATAGTTTGCTATCATACACGCTACGTACTCTCAGTTGACGTTTGACTGCAGATATCAGTGGTGGTCTTTGAAAGAGTGCACCTCGCAACTTTTCCAAGCCTTGTGTAACATTCTTAATACTTTCAACAGCGGAATGTAAGCTGAATACAGCAACATACTCCTTACCAGCATTCTGTTGGGATTTGACCAGCCTCGTAGCTCTATCAATGCAAACTATAAGACAACCTGTGACCTTAGGATCGAGGGTTCCAGAGTGGCCTGTCTTTTCAGCTTTCAAAATACGTTTTATCCACGAGACAACCTCGTGAGAACTCGGGTTACTCGGCTTATCCACATTAATGAAGCCAGTTTTAACATATTCACCAATAGGACGCTTCAGAGGAGAGTGGCCGAATGGAAGCGGCGTGTAGTGATTTGTACGCACGTTGAGTCTGTCGAAATTTTTCAATAATAAAGGCCAATAGGCTGTATCTAACTTGCCCACGCTTTCTGAAGGTTCGATCTTGAAGTCTCCGAGCTTCTGGAATGCACCTAGAGTGATGGTGTCCTTATTTTTCTTCTTCTTTTTCTCTGAAAGCACCTCGGCACCCGGTTGCATTACTTCAGTCATTGTTAGTAAACTAACAAAGTTTTACACAAAATACGAGATATGTGCGCAAGGCACAGTTGTTGTTATTACTTTTATTTAGTGAATTAAGTCACTGAGTTTTAATTTTGATACTAACACGCATTTGTAAGGACAACACGTGCAGTGTTTGAATTTAGGTTATCTTGAAAAAAAGGTTGAGAATTTGTTTGGTTATTTTTAGTGATGTGCAGTATTGTGCAGGTTCGATATTATTTCGATTTGTTGATTCATCGCACAGTTCGATTTATTTATTATTTATTTTATTTTGAAGTAAAACTTCTTTATAGACGGGGGGTTTTGCCGTCACGAAAAAGCGTTACGGATGTGACGTTACCACTCACCAGTCTCTATCTATTATATTATTATACGAGTGTTTTAATTCATACGTGAGTTACATTATTGCAATTTTGTAATGGAGATTAAAAAATATGCTTTTGTTGAACTTCGTTCCCGGCGGGGTAACCAGAGTCTGATGCTGGAGCTGGAAGGTGGCCATAGGAACTCTGCAATAAAACGGTTTGGGCTCATTTGATTCGTATGGACGAGTACTTTGATCCTATATAGTAACCAGGGTCTGATGCTGGAGCTGGAAGGTGGCCATAGGAACTCCGCAATTAAACAACACAACCCCATCGAGTTTGGGCTAGTTTGATTCGTATTGACGAGTACTTTTATCCTATATGGTAACCAGGGCAGGGTCTGATGCAGGAGCTGGAAGGTTGCCATAGGAACTCCGCAATAAAACGACACAACCCCATCGAGTTTGGGCTAGTTTGATTTGTATTGACGAGTACTTTGATCCTATATGGTAACCAGGGCAGGGTCTGATGCAGGAGCTGGAAGGTTGCCATAGGAACTCCGCAATAAAACGACACAACCCCATCGAGTTTGGGCTCGTTTGATTTGTATTGACGAGTACTTTGATCCTACATGGTGATGCTGGAGCTGGAAGGTGGCCATAAGAACTCCGGAATAAAAAGGCACAAACCCGTCGAATTTGGGCAAGTGGAAAAATGAATCGCAACGGACAAGTGACAAAACGAATCGCAACAAAATTGTAACTTGAAGTTTTACGGGCAGATTGTTAATGTACTTGTCCAATTTGAAAACCTGCCCGTAAAACATCAATTTAATTTTTTTTGTCCGTTTGTATTTAATTAAACTTCAATCTTTTTTCATCTTGTCGATTAAGGTAGTTTATAGATATAGTTTCTACCTTGAAAAAGGCCACTGGCCTGTTGCCGTAGCTTTCTTCATCTTCTTGAGCGCGGCCCTCGGGCATTCGATGTTGATATAGGTAACGCATTTATCTAAAATTTTAATCGACTGGCTCGCGAATGGGACTCGCGTCCCAAAACTACCAACAAAAAAAATGATGTCCAGGAATCGCGAGTCAACTTATTATTGCAGTTTTTTTTTTAAAGTTTGTGTCATTTGCATCTAAGGATTATACATATTCAAAGTTTATATCGACAGTCGATAAACAAGTAATTTATGCTACATCACTAGCTAATCATCAGGCGTGCCAAACTTGAGAAATTAAAAACGTTCAGAAATTATCATCTTTTGTTACTCTGATAGTACAACAACAAAATAATAATATAATAATGCAGACTTATTATATTATTAGCTATTTTTGTTATTTATATAGTGTTATTAAATAATAAGATTTTATTTAAATGAATATTATGAAATGATTACAATTTATATGCTTCGTTCGTAAATAGCCAAAAACAAGTCAGTCAGCCAACAAAACAAAGTCAAATGTCAAAGTTGTAATCAAAGCAAGCAAAGCAAACGAAACGAAGCGTGGAACTATAATATAATAAATTCATTGAATTTAGTCAAATAGAACTAAACAATGTCGGGAATTCTATTTGAGGATATATTCAATGTCAAAGACATGGACCCTGAGGGCAAGAAATTCGACCGAGTGAGCCGGTTACATTGCGAATCTGAGTCTTTTAAGATGGACCTAATTCTCGATATAAATTCTTGGATTTATCCGATGGAATTAGGTGATAAGTTTAGATTGGTGCTTGCTACGACCCTCCGAGAGAACGGGTATCCCGATGGGGGAGAATGGAACCCTCTAGAAACTGAGGGAAACCGCGCAGATAGTTTTGAATATGTCATGTCTGGAAAAGTTTATAGGTTAGATTGTAGTTGTTTATTTACTGTTTAATTAATTGTCTAAAGCTTTATTTATAACAAATACAAACTAATATATGGAAAATTTCCTCTATGCTGCCTAGCTGCTGATGAGCAAGGTTACCAGGAGGCTGGCAGCGTTTCCTGAAATGATAAGATTGATAGAAAACTATAACTGCAAAAATATGTACCTATTTTTCGTTTATTGAGTATCATAAGGTATTAAAATATACATACCTGAATGTAACTTGTGAACAAAGAATCTAAGACATCAAGTACATGGCGTACGCACAGTGGGGCACTTTCTCCACCTTGGCTAACTCATACATACATACCTGTTGTAGTCAATACTTAATTAAACAAAATATTTAATATTTGGTACCACTTCGATTTTGCCCCATCCTAATTCAAAACCTGTCTAAGCCCATGATCAGGTACTTAAATTTTCTATACTGTCTAGAAATTTGATGATTTGATTTGTATTAATTGTATCTAGACTTTGTGTAAACTAATACATTTAAATATTTATAAAAAAAATTAAAACTATATTATTTCAGGATAGAAGGTGATGAAGCAGCAATGGAGCCGGCATCACGTCTAGCAGCATATGTCTCCTTTGGAGGCCTCCTGATGAGGTTGCAGGGTGATGCCAACAATCTCCATGGGTTTGAAGTTGACCAACACATGTACTTGCTCATGAAGAAACTGGCATTCTAATTTAATATTAGTTTTAAGTTAATGTAAGTTGTTTTGTAAGAATAAATTGTATTTACAGATTTGTTTGTTTATTTTTGGAGAATACATTAATGTGATCTATGCTTCTAACCATGTAAAACTAAGGATGCTTATATTTACCACAGCTGGATGTGCTCATGATATAGAAAAAAGCCTTAATGATAAATAAGATGTTAAATAAACTGAATTCAGTTGAGAATCCATACATTGATTTGCTTAAAGAAATTTTTGAGTTTTGAATATCTTCCAATGTTGCTATAATGCTAATCTTATTATTATTATTATTAATAGGAAACTAACATATAGTTTTAAATAGATATAAGCATAATTAATACATACAGTAGTGCTAGTAAGTATATTATAACTTAAGTAATAATTAATCACTTTTAACAAATAAATAACTAATTACCTACACATTATAAAAATATAAACAATCACAACTAAAAAGGAAGACTGTCACCAAATGGGAGCGTGCCCAGAATGCTGGCTGCATTTCCACGTTGGATAGCTAAGCTTATCCGTTGACCGAAATAAAAGCCAACGTTCTGGTCACGCGTGTGTTCCTTTAATCGCTCCGCCAAGTCCTTATACTGTGTGACTAATTAAATATCCCCCTTATGTATCGTAACTAGTGCCATCTGTGGTCAAGTAAAAAAATAAATTTTACAGTGCCATCTATTGCTATTGTAGATGATTCGTTTACAAAGCATCATCATCAAGCAGTACTAATAATATTTTAATATACTACTAGATGGCGCTACATGTATCTCTAATCGGAAACTAATTCCATTTGATGTGTTTATTAGGAATATCATGAGCGATTGTTACTAAATACAATCGAATTATTCGTTGGTTTTGATTATTCCATTGTAAACTTTCTCACTGAACGAATACCTTATTACTCCGTCTAGGTAAGGTGACGCCGCGTTAAGCTTAAAAATCTGAAATTCAACGTGCTGCGTCCCGCTACCTACTATAGCGACCTCTCATAGAAAACCCGCGTAAACGGAAAGGGCGTATGCGACAAAATGGTTTTTATTGTTTAATTTAAAAACGACAAATATGTTTCATAAAACCTATGCACAAATTATAGTATCAGTTTCAATTAATATATGTAGAAATTTTGGAACCTCAAATCTATCCTCAATGTCGGTAAAATTGGAATCTCTTATTTTAAAGAGGTCTTTTTGATTAATTATTTTGTGTTATAAAAGTTAACCAATCGTGTTATGCAATGGACAAAATAAAGTCAAATACATGATGAATTCTTACAATAAATTTCATTTCGTTCGCTTTAGTCATTGTTGAGAAAAATCGGTATCCTTGCAACCAAAATCTTCAAGGCGTCGCCTTAATGATTTCGCAATCGATGGCGGGACAATCGTTAGCAATCATAGATACTTACTTACTGAAGAAGATAGATGCCGATATGATAAACCAGTCTAAGTATTAATTGCATTATTACAGATAAGTAAATTTAGAAAGATAACTGTATGTTATCGTGTTTCACTGTGACATAAGTACTTACTCTAACTTAACTAATAAGCGTGCAATTATTGAGGAAATCGTTAACAATATTATTTATGTATAAATTTATCCAACTATTAATATTACATTTTAATAATTTTATAATAACAGCTCTAGCCTTTATTAGGATAATAATCATTTATATAATTTGCGAAGTACGAAAAAGAAATTAGATAGTAGGTAGGTTAGGTACCACAGAACAATAAAAACAAGGTACCTATTTAGATTTTTATCTTGATTTTTGATAATTTTCTGTTTAAAACAGTACAAATTCATATACCACTTGCATTGTTGCATAACTAATCAAATAGTAATTTGATTGAATACCCTAACCCTAGAATGAGAAGTTACGAAAGGATCAAATAATAGGAGCCAGTTTTGCAAATAAGTGGGTTTAGTTAAGTTCAGCGATGATAGCTCAGTGGTAGTGACGTCGGACGCCGCGGCGAAGGTCGTGGGTTCGAATCCTACCATGAGCTTGAGCTTTCGGTGAAGGAAAACATCGTGAGGAAACCATAGCACGGTGGTAGGGTACTTTGTAGTAGGTACTCGTCTGGCTGGCTACCACCCTCAAGTTGAAAATCTGTCGCCAAACACCTATTGGTGTGTTCCGGCAGCTGCACTTGAGAGCCAGTTCCTTCTAAGCTTTGTGTGCTTACCACCTTCGGCCACATCATCACATACCATAGTGAGTTGTGGTCAAACACATGCCTATATAAAGTAAAAAAAAAAAAAAAAGTTCAGTTGACACGACCCATGCACACTCGCGGAGATGCCCTGCGGTCAACTAAGTTAGATTTTCATTCGATTGTTTTTTTTTTTTTGCAACAATTAGTAACGAAAAATGAGGTAGATATACCTATTGTAATAAAAAAAAAAAAAAACCAGAAACGAGGCAATAAAAATGTTGTTAGCCAAAGAATATCTAATAACTTTGTCAAGTTTCTTTAATCGCTACCTTATATGTTTTCACCAACTTGAGATACAAATTTCAGGAATGCTTTTTGTACCTATATCTACGCTGCTTGCAACTAACTCAACATTTTCCCACCGCACCTCAGCAGGGGCACATATTAATTGCCGCCACACGCCGCCATATTGTTTCGTGTATTATATTGAAATGATAGCATGCTCGACCTACAGCTGTGACGACATCCGCTCGGACCACCTCGGGCTAAAATGAGTTTCACACGACAATTGTACATTCACCACACAGACCAAAAAAAAAACACCATCGTTATTTGTTAAAGTCCACAAGTAAACCTTATACAGTTTCTTCTCCATCATCAGACCCTGGTTGGCTGGCATGTTTTATATTGTTTTTTTCTCCGTTTTTTTTAAAATATATTATGTATATTTCATTCCTTATCCCTATCCCTTATATATTCCTACTAATATAAATACGAAAGTGTTAGTTTGTCCTACTTTCACGCAGCGACGGAGCAGCGGATCAACGTATTTTTTGCATGTTTATGGACCGGAGAGTAACATAGGCTATTTTTTATCCCGGGATGGCTAGTGAAAGCACTAGCTAGTTTAGCTAGTTAGTTCGTAAACTGGCTAACTATTGCCGCCGATTCGTTACATCTCTTTTTTTTATCATTGCGTCCGTGTGCTCCTCAACTCACCAAAGTTTTATCGTAATCGGATCAATGGTACAGTCAGCGGCAAAAGTATCTTGGCACTTTAGTACCGTGTCACATCAATCACACCAATTCATAATTTTTCATACAAACTGTCAAGAAAATGTCAATAGATTATTATGAAAGGGTACTAAAATTCTACTTTTGCCGCTGACTGTACCTACCTATAGGAGCGCATACGTTACAAACTAAAAGCCCCACGTTGGGTCTCAAAAATCAAAACTTTTTAATTTAACTCGTTTGTAATAGTAATAAATAAATTGATGAACATTCTAGTATCATTTAGACATAGGGCATAGCGTAATATCAACTTGTAAAACATTCTGTCTTAGGTATTTATTTTATGTGCACGAAAATGTGGCGAGTCTAGATCTGAACTTTTTGTAAAACCTATTTCATATTGTCTTGGCTATAATCTGTATTGTGTGATTGTGAAAATAAATAACAAATATTATTCGTTTAATTTAGTTACGGTTTAATTAAAATAACATTGTTACGGACCGGGACGGCTACTCATTCATGACGTAATAGCTGACCAGATTTGGATGTAATTTGGGACATAGATAAATCAAAACCCAGGATTAAAACATAGGTAGGATATTTATTTTTTCTCGAGAACCGTGAATTGTGGAGTGGAAACTAGTATTTAGTTCATATTTCTACCTACTTACTTAGAATTGTTAATACCTAGGTTAAAATTTCGAACAACCATTAAAAATAAAAAAGACAAAAAATAAAAGTAGGTAAGGGTGTGAATACACGCGTGATTTCACGCAGAGTCGCGCACGTGCCGCTCTAATGAGCGAGCGGTGTGTGCATAGCTTTAATTGGTTTTGTTTTTTTTTTCTAGTTCTAGTTAGCAAAGGTCGATCTATGCAATATGTTTGCTAATTGATTCGTTTGGAATTAATTGAACGGAAAATATTAACCTTTGCACATTTCAACGTTGCGTTTCAAGGTGGAGCTTTTGATTGATTTTTCAAGCGATGATTACTCAGGTGACGTCAAATGCCATGAAGAAGGTCGTGAATTAGAATCCTTGAGGTTGGACATTTCGATGATGGCAAACATCGTGAGGAAATATAGCCCGGTGGTAGGGTACCTACAGTTTAAGGAGAGCTAGCTACCCACTCTCGCAATAAAAAAAATGTTGCACTACTAGAGACTGTTTTTCTAAGCTTTGTAAAGGTCGACTACACATTGGCCATGATATTCCTAAATTCCTAATGTCCATAATCAACAGTGGGATAAGATTTCATTTTTTTGCTGTAAAAATAGTTAAATTTAAATAAGCATCTTTATTACATTACATGAACTCTTTACAAGTACCTACAGATAATAGCCATCCAATCCACCCCGCGGTTTCACCCGCGAATCCCTATTTTACCTCTAGGTTACTCCTTAGGTGTTGAATTACAAAAAAGTAGATTAGTAAGAATATATACCTACCTCGATTCAATTAATACTAGATTATGCTTAAGATTTCCTTTAATTTGACTTTAATTTTTTTAACCCTTTCAAAAAATAAATGGCTTATCCAAATTTTTTTTATTTTATTCAGAAAGACGACAATCCTAAGAAAAAGGTTGAATTCAGAGTAAAAAGTTGCTGAGGGTGATGTTACCGGGTATTGTCTGGAATGGAATGGGGTGGGAAAGGGGGAACGGCGACAAATTAGTCCAATTTGTCGCAAAATGGCGCGCGAGGTGCTAACGATGTACCTCCCAGTATAATTATTGTTCAGTCAAGTAAACTGGTGATTAATTTGGGTATTGTGTACCTATTGACTTTGTCTAACATTTCTGACTAAGTTATAGGCAAAGTCCACCATAGATTTTGATCTATAGTAGGTACCTAAATCAGGAAAACTTAAAAAGGTGTTAAAGCATATTATTGCAATTAATTACCGAAATTGTTTATTTACTAATTGTTTACCAATTTCATAATACTTAATTATTTATGACCATTTAATTTTTTGAGTACTCCCACATTTTTTTAAACCACTGCAATGTCAATAATGGATATAGAATTACGTTTTACCTTTTAAACGAATCGATATAAATATCAGGGAGATACGTAATAATCATCATTTTTAATCCGTGACCACAGTGAATGAAAAGCCGCATTGTCTCTGTAATAAATTAGTTGAAAAAAGAATTCACCGGACATTCGGAAAATTCGGATTATTATAAAATCACCTTGGAATCTATTGGCTGCCGCGCAACCAATGAGCGGCCAGAGTTCACGCGGAGGCGGGAAGAGGCAAACGTCAAATGCAAATGAGTATTTTTTTTAAACTCGTTTCCCGCGCCGCTCTTTTGTTTGTTTATGACCAGTTGTTCCGTAATGGTTATTTTATTCTACGTTACGACATTGAGCAAGCTAAATGACGTTCGATTCCTATGAATTGATTAAAGCTGCTTTTCTGATAGGCTAATTTGTTATAGCAACCATAACACTTTAACAATAAGCTTATATAAATAGGTTTTGTAGCTTTTTTATATGGCACTAATACTTTTTTTATTCGCTACATAGGAAAAGGAAAATATAATAAACATAAGAATCTAAGTTCCTAATTCATTAATGAGAATGTTACAGTCAGTTAATTCAGTAGAGTAGAGAAAGGTAAAATATTTGATTAAAAGGTAAGTCCCATATAAAATAATGATAGTTATCAGATATGGATACGAGAATCTTTCTAAAAATTTCATACAAAACCCTCCTTTGAACATCTTCTCTATTCTACCTTTAGATAAAACAAACAAGAAGATTTTCAAATTTCAATTCAGAAAGCTTTACTTTCTTAAATAAATTTGAGCAGAAAAATACGTAAGTAAGGTATCTTATGGAATGCAAATTAAATAAATAAGTATTTTTATGACTCTTTAAAAAATATGGGATCTTGAAAATGCTGCAATTAACCGTAACACATCTTTGGGATCAATATAATATTTTCTCCGAATTGTCAACAGCCCCCATTTTCGTAAATCCAAACAACAAATTCTTGTCAAAATTCACGAGACGTGTATTTTAACGCTATCGCGCACCTCACGGCCGTGCCAGGATTATCCCCTCCTCCCTACCCTCCGAGGTCCCTCTGGATGTGAGGGAACGGGACGAAAGCTCTCGCAAGCATGTCTGTCAGTCAAGCCACGACGATCGCGACGCGATAACGCAGCGACATTTTAAAAACTTATTGACTTATTGTCTATGGCATCATTATTGTTGTTTTATAATTGGAACAATGGTTTGAATTTGAAAAGCGAGTAGTTGCGATTGTAATATAGAAACACATTTTTTTAAATATGTGACTGTATTGAACTTGCAAGCATAAAGCCAGTGCTGCTGAAAAGTAGGTATTTACTTTCATTAAAAAAAAGGAAAATGTGAGTAGAAGAAATTTCATTCAATAAACTTGTGTCCAACATGTTCAGTTTTGTGTACGACTTCAGTGTTGTGTAAAAAAAAGTTTAGTGTTAAAGTTTTCATGTGAAAATGTATCGCAAAGCTTATTTCGGTTCTCTATGGACTTTCGCAAATCTTACTGGATTCCTGTAAGGTAGGTATTTTTATTTTTTTTATTAAAGTCTTTGGTAACATAGAAGAAATTTATCATAAAACATGTGCATTAGTTAACAAATTTCTAGCTAGTGAAATTATGTTCCGAATTAAAAAAAAAAGTACATAACTCAACCATTTTCATTTCAAATTTAGATCCCAAAAATATTTACGCAAATTAACGATAACGCTGCGATTATGTGCTACGGCTCTACGGAAACGCTACGAATTTAAATAGGAACATTTTCTGTGTTATTTTTCCCCATTTAATTTCATTTCTATTAATTTACTATCTAAATAACATTTTGGCCGATCGTTAATCTCTTCACTATCAACATTATTGTTGTAATTTGTCTCGGCTTCATAAAATAACAGGCATGTTTTTTTTAAATTAATTTAGAAGTGGAACATTTTTTTTTCCAATATTGTCTGTGGGCTATATCTCAGTTACTTTAAGACCTGGAAGGAAGGAATTTTTGGGATCCCAGTGAACAGCATCCAGTCTGACGTTATCCACTTGCCACATTCTCAACTCTGGAGCGTTATGGACTTACTACTTAGTTTCAGCCCTGCGAATTTATCCGCGTCCCCGAATGATCTATTGGATACATATTTTACAGGGATACAATATTTTGATTTCCATGGTTCTAGATATTATGTGATTGAATAACAAATACCTATCCACACATAAGTAAACACAAACGTCGTAATTTTTAATATTAAATTAGTAGGATAGTAGGTATAGTAGGATCTACGAATTTGACACAAAGTAAAATACTAAAAGTGATAAAAAGTCTACTATCAAAAGCAACAAAAGTCATTGCTGTAGAAAAACGAAAGACAAAAACTACCAAGTTTTAAAGGATCTTCTGGAGACATTTTGTGAACCGATATTGTGAATAATTAAATAAAAAGGTGCGGAATTTCATATTTATATTGTATCCGTCCGTTGCTGTATTGCTCGTAAACCTTTAATTATTATATTTTACTTATTAGATTGGGCTTTGACTTATCACATTGAGTGTTACTTTCTGTTTTCACATGTATAAAAATACAGTATTTCGCTGAAATTATGAATGTGGTATTGTGTTGGGATAAGGAAGCTCTACAGGCTGTTCTAAATAGTTGCCACATCTTCCAGTACCTGCACCCGCGGGACCCGCCGGACACCAGCTGCATTTGTATAACAGTCTGAAAAAGGATAAAGCTATGGCCGTAAGAAATCTGTCTCCTTAAAAAAATGAGTTGAACGTATTGTAAAACTGAGTTGAACGTATTTCACCAACCTCTGTCTACTTACTCCAAATTGATTGGTTACAAGGAAAGCACAATATGGTGATATTTTTCAAAAATAGAACACGCAATCCGTTGGGGCCTAGCAAGCGCGACGTCAAAACAGTGTCGAATTTCGAACGTAAAAATGTTTAAAAACAAACCCTTTGTTCCCGGCCGTCGGCCTCTCGGTCCCGATTCTGAACGATTTCCAATTTCAAATATAATCGCCTTTGTTCTTTGTTTAAATTATTGTGTGACCGTTAATAAAAAAATCTAATGGTGACAGATGTAGGTATTTCGTGCTATTGCACAAAATTACTGAGCAATCGGTTTCTATATTCTTAATGTCAGAGGGCTAACAAGTAGCAGGTACGTCATCTTTAGACAACTAATAATAGGGGGATTACCAATGTGTTTGTGTTTTAACTTTCATTGTTTTATTTGAGACTAGCTGTTCCCCGCGGTTTCACCCGCGTTCGCGGTATATTTTTTCCGTCAAACATTTTCTTTCATACAAACCTTGTCCTGACAATTACAAACACGACAAAAAAAGAATTAGCCAAATAGGTGCGTGTCATTCGTAAGTTATGCGCGTACAAATATTTCGGCGATCCATTTTTATTTATTTATATAGATAGATAAGTATCATTTCACCTTTAGCAATAAATTACCTTGATTGTGATTTAATTTAATTTCGAAATCTATTCAAAATCTGAAATATTTCCTCAAGTGAATAGAGACCGTAATTTTTAAGAGACAAAATGAAATCTAGATGACAAAATCTCAGAGCACTTAAAAAAGAAGTCCCATTCGCTTTATATCGAACGCACCCTACTTGTAAAAAAACGAACATCAATTAAATCGACAAACAACTAAAATGCAACGCAAACACAACCTTAGGGTCCTCAAATCCATGACGGGGTGCTTACTGAAGATAGGGCACGTTCGCGGGAAGCCACGTGATTGGCTGATGACAACGGCCTCCACCCCCATGTCGACCAATCAGGTGCCGCCACCCTTAAGTCGACCAATCAGGTGCGAGCGCCTCCACCCCCGGCCAATCCTGGCCAGCTACCGGGCGTTTCTACATTTTTTTAAATTGTTTGACGTTTTTAAAAAAGTGTTCTTTTTTGAAGTGACACGGAATGTACATCGATCATTATTTGAATAATATTCGGAGAAAAAAGAAAGAAGTATGGAATGATAATAGCTTGGTACACAAGGGTTGAATAATTTATATTTACTGTCACAGGCTTAGGTGAACTTACGAAAAAAACTTGTTTAGTCTCTGGTCTGTTTATTTCAGAGTTCATTTTTCAAATCATGAACAAACAAAAGTACCTATTTCCTTCCTTTACAACACAAACACTTTTACTTTTCAATTTCCATAATTATTTCAAGTTTTTCAAGGTACTTTAGAGTTCCGTGAAGAAAAAATGTTGCCAGTAGGAACTACCACCGGATAGCAGACTGGCATATGGCATCGTCATGTTTTCCAAACGGCCTCTAGCTTGGCTTTCGTTTCAATGTACTAGGAATTAGATACATGTATTGATCTTATTTGAATAACAAAGTCCAGAAATTAGTACGAGTAAGAAATGTAAGGGTTATGTAGGTAGTAGGTGCGTAATACCTACATTACTGAACTGCATACGACGACGGGTATATAGTACTATAATAGTAATATATCCGTCAAAGTCAAAGTCAAAGCCATTTACTCAGTTTAGGCCCTAGGAGAGCACTTATGACTGAAGGTTATATTTTTTATATATTCAGTTTTTTTTTGGACAATCTGACAAAGTTGGCTTTTTTTCTCATCGTCTGTTCATATTCCGAATTCTTCTTTGTTCTTTTTAATGACATAGGTATCTATGCTTATAATTCCTTGGCAAAAATATATATATAACTACTTAACTACTTTATGTTTAAAACAAATATAGAAACCCCGGTAGAATCTAGACTACACCTTTGTATATTCGTACCTTCGTAATAATCCTTATCCAAATTAATCACTTCGTATTCAAGGCTGTTTCAGTACTTACCTGTGAATTACTTTTTGAATTAATTCAAATTGGAAATTCCATTCAAAAGATATAATGAATTATTTTTTTTTATCAAAACAAATCACTAGAAAAATAATTTATGATTATACCCGGGACAGGGTACTTTTTATACGCGGAAAAGCTAGTGTATTATATAAACTAGCTTCCACCCCGCGGTTTTACCCGCGTTCCCGAGGGATACCTATTGTGTTTTCCCGGGATAAAAAGTAGCGTATAGCCTTCCTCGATAAATGGGCTATGCAACACTGAAAGAATTTTTCAAATCGAAAAAGTGGTTCATGAGATTAGTGCGTTCAAACAAACAAACAAACTCTTCAGCTTTATAATATTAGTATAGACAAGAAATACTAGAACGGGAACGCGGGTGAAACCGCGGGGTACAGGCCCGTGGTTCACGTTCCCGAGAAAAAAGTAGGCCATGTCTTATATTATATCATTATAAATGCGAATGTGAGTGTTTGTTTGTTACCTTTTCACGCCCAAACCGCTGAACTGATCGCGATGAAATTTGGTACGCAGATAGCCTATGGTATGGAGTGGGACATAGGCTGGTTGTTTTTTTCTCGGGAACGCGAGTGAAGCCACTGGGGGCAGCTAGTCATTTTATAACTTAGACTAGCTGACCCCCGCGGTTCACTCACATTCGCATTTATCATATTAGTTAGCATTATTGAAATGTGCAGTGAAAATCATCTACATTATTTTTTTAGGGTTCCGTACCCAAAGGGTAAAACGGGACCCTATTACTAAGACTCCGCTGTCTGTCTGTCCGTCTGTCACCAGGCTGTATCTCATGAACCGTGATAGTTAGACAGTTATAATTTTCACAGATGATGTATTTCTGTTGCCGCTATAACAACAAATACTAAAAAAGAGAATAAAATAAATATTTAAGGGGACTCCCATAAAACTAACGTGATTTTTTGCCGTTTTTATAGATAATGGTACGGAACCCTTCGTGCGCGAGTCCGACTCGAAATTGGCCGGTTTTTATGATAACTTAAATCTAAGTTATAAAATGATTACGGAACCCACGTAATTATTATAAATTCGAACTCATCGAGTGCTTTTTAACACATTGTACCAATCACTTTTAATTTTATTTTGTTGACTCAGTGAAACTAATATGTCGCAGACAATTAGGAAATGTAGACACATTACAAACTTTCCAGTTGTGATTATCTTGTAGTAGATTAATGTAGATATCGGTATTAGGCTTTATTATCCTATAAAGGTAAAGTTATAGTATATACTTCTATACTAATATTATAAAGAGGAAAGATTTATATTTTTGTATGTAATGAATAAACTCAAAAACTACTAGATCGATTGGAAAAATTATTTCACCATTAGAAAGCTACATTATCCCTGAGTAACATGGGCTATATATTATCCGCGGTACGCGGGTGAAACCGCGCGGAGAAGCTAGTGTTTAAATTAATTAATTAATTAGGTACTTCAAAAATTTGTTATTTAAACAATAAAAGTTCAGATCACTCGCAATTTTTTCCTCATTAGCTAATAAATAAAATAAATATTCTGAGACATTATTCCTCATACACGGCCATCTGACCCCAACCAAACCAAACTAAGCAGAGCTTGTGCTATAACTGATATACTACTAATATAATATTATAAAAGTGAAAATTTGGATGGATGTTTGTTACTCTTTCACGCTAGAACGGATGAACGGATCTGGATGAAATTTGGCACAGAGATAGATTATAGTCTGGAATAGCACATAGGGTACTTTTTAGTACTACTAGTACTACATAAACTACATTTCTTTTGTAAATATATTCCTATACATATAGATAACAGCTGCCGCCCCGCGGTTTCACCCGCGTTCCCGAGGGATCTTCCAAACTAAAGATTATCTCTGCTCTTTCTCGTTCAACCGTTCTGGCGTGATTGAGTACAAACATCTATCCATCCATACTTTCGCATTCATAACATTAGCAGGATACCTAGTAGGATTACACCCAGACTCAGGACAAACAGACATGTTCATGCACACAAATGTCTGTCTTGTGAGGGAATCGAACCTACAACCTGTGGTGTGATCGATCTTACCAACTACGCCAACCGGCCCGTCAAGCTATGTGACTCAAGTAATATTTCTTTATAAGCCCGCAGTACGGATTATTGAAAAATCCGTACTGCGTGCTTTGCGGAATTTTGTCATAATAAATTTATAAAGAATGGTTTGTACCACAGTAGGAGGCATTTATATAGTGTAACATACGCATTTGGGGGGCGTATGACGCTCGCGTACTTAGTTTCTATAGGTAATAATTCGATGCATCTATGGTTCTTTCTACCTACACGTAAAGATATTTATTATTATAAAAAAAGTGTGTGTGTGTGCAAGTCACACATGGTAGAAGTGAAACTTCTGAAAAGTCCCTGATTAAAATTCTGACGGAAGTAACGCTTACTAAAAAAGGTTTGGTTGCCATGGCAACCAATGTTTTTCGCTAGCTAGCTTCATACCTTTGTATTTTAAGATGTCAGACATTAATTCAAAACTAAGAAGATAAATAAGATAAATGGCTAGGCTGTATGAGTTAGAAGCCTTTGCCTTCCAAAATACGGGAAAACATAATAAAAGCAACATGGCGCGTAACCGAAAAACGTGACGATTTGCTACAAAAATGTCTCCCATACGTCGATAAAGAAGTTTCACTTCAATTACCAACGTTTTCAGTTGCCATGCGAACTATAGATAGACAATTCATAAAACAACTCGTTTAAAAGTGAGACTGCGACACAAACCTAACATTTGACTTGTTTAAGTAAGTATTGAGGTCAATGTTACAAGGTGATGGTGATGATGAAGCAGAGGTATGACCTTGTTAATGTTTTAATTGGAATTCTTTAGTTTCAATCAGCGTTATCTACTGAATTGGACCTTGGTCACTTACTTTGAGTTAGATATTATTGAGTTACTCATTTGCTTTGTCTACAGTTTTGATTTTATCCGGAACTCCCTAAAACTTGTACCACCTTAACTACGTATGCCTCTGTGATGTTTGGCCATGACTTTATATCTACCTATTAGGTATTTAAAATACATACATCAAAAGTGTCTAGGTGTTTTTTTATTTATTAATATTTAATTTATTTACAATCAATGTATAAAATACAAACTATGATATATAGAAAACATCCTCAAAGCCCTTGCTGCTGTCGATAGGCAAGATTCCCAACAGGCTGGCAGCGTTCCCTTTTTGGATGGCCAAGCTTATGCGTTGGCGGAAAAAGCTCCGAGCCCGTCGGTCTCCCGAAGCCTCGATGAGCTTGGATGATAAAATCCGAGCAAATCGGCGAGCCTCGAACCCCCATGGACCCATGGTTTCAACTGCGAATGACATGAACAAAAAATTAGAACCAAAAATATATTTAATTTAAATTCATTCATAGAAAAAGTAGCTGTAGGACACACTGCTTAGTAAGCTTCATATGAATCGATTTGCGTTCATCTACCAGCACTGCCGCTCTGGCTGTCTCTGAGTGAGGGTCTGGCTGGGCTCTGATTGAATGCCCCACTATCGGCGAATATGCGCACATTGTTAGACAACATATCCTTTAGTCGTGCTTGCCTCCGTCTGCGAGTAACATGCAATTTCCCAAATCGCTGTCCTTTTGGGGACAATGATGGCGAGCTGTATCACCCACTTGCAGTAGGAGTGCCGGGAGCCTTTCGTAACATACGGGACTCAATATCTTGATCCGTCTTGCTCTTGTCACCGCCTCCACATTAATATTTTTTTAGTTTATTCCTCACAATATGTTCATCCCACGACAAATGGTTCCTCTAAAACTTTCAGTTACTGGCGCTTATTTCAAATTTCCTTGCATGTACTCATTGCAAATCCTATTTCATTCTTGCGTGCAATCGTCTTGCATCCATCCCTTTTACTGCCCAACATTCTGAATCACAAATTAAAATCATGAACTTATAAATGTTCCTCTTTAGCGTCAGGGGCATCCGTGGGTCATACGCACGCCCACGTCCATTGTAACACGAAGAGGATGAAAAAGATTTTCTGTTGTATGAACTGTATCCATAATTGGCAGATCTCTTTTTTTAGGCTTATCCTATGCGTGCTCAATGGGATTAAGTATGGTAACTGAGCAGGCCATAGTAGGACGATGATGTTAGCTTCGGCAAGTGTATTTGATCCATACACACTTTTGTACGCAGATATCGTATGGTATGGAGAGGGACATGTTACTTTTTTCTCGAGAGTGTGGGTGAGACCGCGGGGGACAGTTAATAAATACATATTCTGAGACATTCCTCACACACGGCCATCTGACCCCAAACTAAGCAGAGCTTGTACTATGGAAGCCAGATAACTGATATACTACATATACTACTTTTTTTTGTAAATAATATCCTACTAACTATCCAACTAGTATTATAAATGTGATAGTTTTTGTATTTGTGATTCATAAGGTACATGGTGGGATCAAAAGTAAACAATATGTCATTCCAAGGTATGATCTATCTATGTGCCAAGTTTTATCCAAATCCATTCATCCGTTTATGCGTGATTGAGTCACAAACATACAAACCTTCACATTTATAATATTATAGTTAGTAGGGGAGATGTAGGTAATGAGGATCACTTTAGCAAGAGTTGAAATAAAACCAAATCTATTAATCTACTATTTATTGCTTTGCTCTTATAATAAAATTTACTTATTTAACTATCAAATGAGATCAATTTTAAACTCTTTGGCTTATCAATTATGGAACAATAAAGATTAAAAAAAAAAACAGGTTCGGTCACCATTGTCAACATCGGTTGGCAATAGTGATCAACACATATCGCACACATAATTGCGAACAGAGTCCCTTCCAGTACAGTTGCAGTGCTTTATTTGCCTTCATAGGACGAACTTTCGGTATCTACTAACAAAAAATACATTGTATCATCGATGTTAGGTAATGTGGGCAATGGGAGTCACTATGTATTCACTTAACTCCGATTACCTACATGGGCGAAAAGAAGAAAAAAATATTCCTGAAGAGAGAGTAAGTTATAATAACAATCTGCATTTTAAATTGCAATCTAAGATGTTACAATTATTACATATCACAAGTACTTACAGAAATAAAGATTTAATACTTTCGGATTTATCTAGAGAATAGCGAGAAATCTTCACACATCTGTTTCTCTCAAGAGCGTCGCGCGAACCGAGTGAGCCGCCGTACGCGCACGGGAATGACGCAAAGCTATCACGTACATATGTTGGCATCACTTGCTCGCGTTCGGTTTTTGTTATTTTGTGGTGATCACCATTGTCAACTGACTCTGATTGCCTACATCTCCCCTACCTAGGTTGAATTGTAAATTTAAAATTTTCTACGGTGAGTACGTCCTTGTCAGAAAATTATTGAAAAAATATTTGGAGAGGAAGGAAAAGCAACAATAAAAAACAATAAAAATGATCGAACTGAACGAACCTCATCTCTACAATAATTGTTTTTACATCAATATTAGGAACTTCACTATCAATAGTATCTTTATATCATTTATCTTTAGTTCCAGATGATATTTTTTTTTTTTTTTTCTTTTTACGGGTCAAAGTCAAAGCCATTTATTCAGCTTAGGCCCTAAGAGGGCACTTATGAACGTTGAAACTACTGAAGTTACCACCGATTCGGAAGTCGCCTTCAAGTGAGAAGAACCGGCAAGAAACTCAGCAAGGTTACATTTTTCATATATTTAGTTTTTTGTTTTTTTTTGGACAGTCTGATAATGTAATATTACATAATATGACGGGTAATATTATGTCCACCCCCGTGACTTGAAATCACTAACGTGGGAATGGGAAAACCCTAAACTCTTTGCTCTACAGTGACCTTCAGTCTTGAAGTCCTCGAGACATACCAACTAGTGACCAGCGCCACCTAACGGACAATTAATATCAATTGAGGATCTTTGAGGCGGAGCTGTGGGCGGCGACGCTCAACTACGTTCACGCCCTGAGTCTGACGTGAAATGACGTCAGAATGCTCGAAATATGAAGACAGCTGACAGGCTTCTATTTCATTTAGTTATCATGATTTTGTTGAAGAATTAGTTATGATTTGGTGCAAAGAATTTTTTAGGTTTACTCAATGGTAAAAAATCCGGAAGCTGGATATTTATAGAAAAACGTATTCGTAACAACGGCCTGCGACATAATTAAACAAAATTCAAATCAATAGATTTGAATTTATTCTAAAGAGATGAAACCTATTTCCACCTACGTTTTATTAAATTTAAACATCCTTTCACAAATGGAACACAACTTCAGTAATCGCCTAAATAAAATTACAAAAAATAAAAATAACACTACACAAATTACATAATTTCAAGGAAGTTATCTTTAATCTTTATCAAATAATTAGCTTCCGCGCCGCGGTTTCGTCCGCGTTCCCGAGGGATCTTGTGTTTTCCCGGGATAAAAATTATAAAATGCTTCCTTCCTTGATAAAATGGGCTATCCAACACTAAAATAATTTTTCAAATCGAACCAGTAGTTCCTGAGATTAGCGCGTTCAAACAAACAAACAAACTCTTCAGCTTTATAATATTACCTAGTATAGATAATAGGCGCATTAACATGTCGAATTAAAAAGCCTATTTATTGTTTGTGAAAAGTAAACAACTTTGTATGCATTTCTACGTGACCCAGACTGTTGTAATATTGCTAACGACTCTTTTCCCACGCGTTTGGTTCCTTTGGTATAGAATTTTCATTAGATTTTAATTGAATTGAAAATTATATCCGAGTATTATAGAAGCATTTAAAAACATAAACTTTTCAGTATTTAGTTCAAACTATATAAAATTAATAATACCTAATTGCAAAATCAATAAATAAATATTACAGCTAAAAAAATAGTTTACATATTTTTATTTGAACTTTTCGCAAGCCTTTGTGTTCGCAAGATAGTCAATTTACGAAAAATATCACAAAATCTTAGCAATCTGAATTCACGGTTGCAAAAAGATTTCTATGACTAGTTATCCAAGATTGTAAAAAGGTTACATTAATGTTCAAATCTTAAACAAGAAAGCTGTTTCGTGGTAAAAAAAAATACATCCCGCCAAACAAATCAGATATCGGCCATAGCCGCACGGCGGCTGGCGGCAAAATTTTATCGTCATCGAATCACAACGTAATTCCGCCAGAGCTTTCCTCGTCACGTACCACAGACAATATCATAAAGGCAACCGTATACGACCTTTTTTGTTCCTCAATCTGATTTATTATTTACAGTTGTTAGATTTAAATACGACATGTATTGAAATTGTTATTAATGGGGTTGGGGGCGGAAGTTTTATAGGACTTGTCCGATAATTCGAGTGTGTATTGTTAAGGGCATGTTCTGTAGTTAGTTCTATAATATTATTTGAGATATAATTGTTTTCCTGAGCCGAGGTTCGAGCCTCACATGGGGCACCCTCTAGGTGACAGTTAGTAGAACTCATCTATCTTATCCGCATATGGTGCGGCTAACACTTTCTTCTCCTTACAAAAAATACAAAATGTTAATGTCATTTTTGAGGTCACTTGACCAGTAATGGTAGTAGTCACTGATAGGTACCTAGTTATTTCCTTCATTAAATACAAGGCGTCCCCTAGGCCTAGATGTAGTCTTATTTGTCTCTCTCGAACTATTATGATATTCAGTGAACCCACAACCCCAAAATTCATGAAACGCAAATGCGACGTACCAATAAAACCCCAAGTGTCATAATTTGACGTGTTATCGTCATCGACCGGCGAGACAAAGGCGCCAATTTATTCAGCCTCACGTAGGACTGTGCAGTCTCTATTGTTCTTTTGCGACTAGTTTATGGCATTTTAACGATCGTCGTAAGTAAATGATTATTTTAATGTAAGTATAGTTATTTTACCTGTGGTGTATTCTAATTTTTATTTATGAAATTCATTAAGTTTTGATGGGATTGCAGACTAAAAGCGACAATAAAATTGTAACGGATCGATTGTATCATGGGTTAACAATATATTACATAATACTTGTCTAGTCAATTAAAAGTAGTATACGTTGAATAATTATCCAATAAATAGCTACCTTTACTGACAATATATAAAACAAATAATAATGGACTTATGCAGTTAAAATTACTGAAAGAAATCATAACGAAATACAGAAAATGACAACCAGAAAATCACCAAAGCAAAGAAAGAAAAGAACTTTGTAAAAGGTAGTAACGCGGAGAAATATGATTCCTATTTTAATAGCTACGAATGCTACGAGTGCTACGAACTAGATTTTATTATAATTTGCTAGACCTTGCCCCGCAGTTTCACTCGCGTTTCGAACTTAGGAATTTTCTATAGATTTTATATTATAAACCTAAAATAAGGCACCTACTAGATATTATTTATTGCAATCTTAGTTATAAAAAACCCGATTAAAGTGGCTATTAAAAATATTATGCAATAATGCATAATACATGAGTTACTTTACATAAAAGAAGAAAAGCCTTTACATATTGACAGCTATCAGTAAAATGAGGTCATTTACAATGTGTGCATCATTTCCGCGGCTGTTTTACAATTACTTACTCAAGAAGGCCGCTGCAACGCTGACCATGCGATACTTTGACATTGATTTTAAATAAAATATAAAATACGGAAGTCTTACAACCTGTAAAATATATTGTGTGCTCAATTTCATTAGTTATTCGTAATTAAAATCACTTGACAGTCGCCATTTATGTTCGTTACGTTCGCGCGCTTTTCCGCAACGCCATAGACACTTTTGTGTTTTTAAGGAAAAGGAAGGCGATTGAAATTTTTAAATTTTGTGAGTGCGTTATATGTGTATGGAAATGTGTTTCATCGAAGGGGTCGTTTTGTAGTGAAATAGAATTAAGTGTTATTTCTTTTACTTTTTAATTGGAGACATACATCACAAGAAATATACAAAGATGAAGATTTCAGGTGAGACTTGTTAATAATCTAATTTGAATTATAACTTAGCTGTACGAACATAAAGCGCTCCTGCGTATTATGGGCCAAACCTCCTTATGCACACACACGGACACAATTTTAATTGTTTTTTTTTAATAGCATCACACGGCTTATGTATTTTGCACATGTCAAGTTATAATATAATTTACGTTAAATAACTTCGCATGTGCCCGCCAAAAAAAAATCTGCATTGTCTCCTATGAACCTGGTGAAGGTATGCAGAATCCAATTAGAATGAAATTATGTCTAAGGTGCGTGTTGCCGTCACTACTGGACAAGCACCATAAAAAAAAAGAAAAAAAAATACGGGGAAAAGTATTTCCTGGTATCCAATTAATCTGAAACTTTCCAAACAGTTTTTATTCTGGGCAAATTTTATGTTCTTGGAAACCATGCAACAGCAACTGTCTCCTGACTATAGCGTCCTTTAACGGGTAAAGTTACGCATGCCATGTTTGGGTTCAAATACGACTCTTTTTGCAAGTTAAGGGCAGGAATTCCCGTGCTTGATTGTTTAAAAAAAGAAAAACAATACATACTTTTATTAAAATTCGCACCTCTCGTGACAAGCTTTAAGCTTTAAACTTTTTAGTAGATTTTAATTTTCTAAAGAAAGATTCAGTTAATATTTATCATGCAATAGTGATATTGGTAACACTGTTGTAATTTTTATTAATTATTGATATTGCATGTTACAATAATTTCACAAGTTTTTAATTACAAAAAGGTGAATATGAAATATCTAGTGATTTACTAGTCCCATTTTCTTAGCCAAAATGGCAAACCCTAAATTTGTCGTCAATTCCATTTCATTTGTCACATACTTTTTACGGTAAAAATTAGGGAAATTTTATTCCAAACCCAAACCCAAACCTATTCAGATTAGGGGCCTCAAGAATTCAACTCTTGACTCTACCACCCACATTATGCAACACAAATTTCAGTAAAAGAAAAAAAATGCAACACATACAGAGTCTATGGAGTGTCAGTTTTTTTTTTAGCTTTTATAAATTGAAAATAGAAAATAGAACTCGTTACGTACCGTTCTCGTGACGTCAAGGTCATAAGGCTGAAGCCAACTAGGCTATATATCTATCACAAATTCAAATAATGAATCATAATAGCAATAGACAGATAGGCATGTAAGTATGGCCGTGCATCTGTGCTTTTTGCTGACTAGAAATCAACTCGGTCATAGTTCGCAATAATAATAGGTTTTAAATTTCTTATCCTTTGCTCAATAGATAATGGGACTTCGGATTAATATTTAAGATTGATTACACCTTAAAATGTAACAAAAATGACTCATTGAATGATACTTAATAATAATACTTTATACTAGCTTCCGCCTCGCGGTTTCACCCGCGTTTCCGAGGGATCTTATGTTAATCCGGGATAAAAAGTATAGGCCTATAGCCTTCCTCGATAAATGGGCTATCCAACACTGAAATCATTTTTCAAATCGAACCAGTAGTGCCTGAAATTAGCGCGTTCAAACAAACAAACAAACTTTTCAGCCTTATAATATTAGTATAGATTAAAATTAGCTTTCCGCCCTGCGGTTTCACCCACGATCCACTTTTTTACCTCCAAGTTATATTTTACCTTTTTAAGGATGGACAAAAAAGGCTGGCGGTAGAGGGAATGTACCCTAAATATTAATGCTAGCAAATTTTACTGAAAGTATTTTTTTTTGAGTATTATTTACTCAAAAAAAAGAATGTAAGATTGCGTGGTCTTCCTTTAATTTAATACTTATGTTTATTACAGAGATTTAATCCTCAATTGTTTTTTACTATGCCACCTATCGTTAGTATAGACTGCCGTCTAGGACAGATGAATTAAAAAAAGATTTATTTTAACGCCATGAAAATTCACAGCAGTAAAATAAAACTTCTAACTACTTATCTCGAAAAAAGCGTCTACACACAACGAAATCAAAATTAATAGTTCAATATTAGAACATAAAGTAGCGGGGAACAGATTAGAGGGGAGGAATCTACACTGACAAGACTCCAGCTCTTAAATAAGTAGAAGAAGAATATTTGTAGTACTTTACCTCGACAGATAATGTACCAACGTTACGAATAACATCAAAACTAAGCCACTTAACCGAACGTTAAAGAAAGAATAAAAAATGTTTAAAAGGCGTGTGTAACTTATCTTTGCAAACAATTTTCATACAAACTTGCAATTGGTTGTAGTGCTTGGTTAACTAGCATAAAAACTCCACAAGTAAAATTCAGCTTTATCTTATACTAGTAAAGCCCTATATTGCAAACATTTTCCAATATCCATTTTCACACAAAGTTATCCTTATGGAATGTATGTGCAAATCCATTACGAACTTTATTTGTAGACTGATTAAGATCGAAGTGGCTTGTACAATATTCACAGGTGGTCAATTATGCGCGTGAGACAGTACACACACTCGCTCTGAGTTTACAAACCATTTCTTCACATTAGCGGAGCGATCAGGAATAAACACACTGAATTTGCATTTGGGTATCTTTGAATAATAAAATTTTTCAGCTGAGTTTTACGAAATATAATCCTAATTTTATTTTCGGATTTATATCCGGATCGATTTGATATCTTCATCGAAAAACTAGGTTTTTTTTCCGTTAATCAAAGAGTTAAAATTAAACGATGTATGTACGTCAGTTAGGTAAGGTTAAGTATACCACCATAATTATCAGAGAAAATAATTTTAGGCATATTCTTAAAATAAATATAAATAATAATTGCAGGACCTCAAAAGACCTTAGACCTAGAAACTAATTAGAATTTTAATATTAATATCATTATAATACGCTACGGAGCCCTACATAAGGTTTAAGGAACCCTCGCCGAAAACCTGTTAAAAAGTAAAATCTCAACTTTATTTACTCAATAAATAAGTCGGCGCGGTGCGGTAGCCATCTTGGCCATAGACAAACATAGTGTAAAATGGCCGACCGATATGGAACCTCTTTCTACGAACTCTAGACTTTTTTCCTCTTTTTATTACTGATGGTTTTTATTGTTGTTTGGCGACGTGGGACTTGAAGTGGGCTGATCTGTGATTATTGTGTTCACTTATGAGTATGTCTAACTAATAAGGTAGGTATAGGTAGGTACCTACTTAGTAGATACCAGTAAATATAGGATATGATGTACGGCTTTTTCAACATTTATAAGTAAATCTGCATACGACACTACTACTTCTGCAAAATAAAGACATGTAAAGTCTGCTACTCTACACTGGAGTGGTCAGCTGGTGGATTATTTATTGTTACGAGAGGCTGGTGACCTAGTTAGCAGTGGCGCAATTTTTGCGGATTTTTTTGTTTGTTTGAATATTAAAATATAAAATATTAAAGTTCTTAACTTATAGCACAAACTATGCTAAAGCAAAAGTAATAAACAGGTGCCAAATCATCGCAATCGTATAACAAAGACGGATTTGCAAATCTGTAATTTATCTGGGAGGCGATTCTCGAGCTCTAGAGAAATATCACTTTCGATATTTATCATAAAACATGGTGCATATCTATAAAAATCAATTTTTGGTATTCTCGAGATATCACATTCGATATTTATCTATCGTTAGCGTGCGATATGCAACGAGTGGTCTCTAGCAGTCGATACGTATATATCATACCTTATGTCATGATATATTTATCGATTTCGATATTATTATCGAAAGCCCTAGAGTCAAAAATACGCAGTTCGCCCTCTTTGCGGACGACACTGCCGTATACTGCTCAGGCAGAAGCCCGCCCGCGATCTCTAAGAAACTCCAGACCGCAGCTAACGCCCTAGGCGCATGGTTCCGGAAATGGAGAATAGAGATCAACCCCTCCAAGAGTCAGGCGGTTCTCTTTTATAGAACCGACCGAAAAAGACGTCCCCCCATCCCCAATCCAGTCACACTATTCGGCGAGCCGATCCCTTGGGAGAGGCAAGCCAAATATCTCGGTGTGACCCTCGATGATCGTCTATCCTTCGCTGCACACATAAAGGCGGTCCGCGCGCGCGCCGCCTTTGTGGCAGGACGACTCCACTGTCTGATCAACGCCCGGTATAAACTTGCCCTAAAAAGCAAGGTTAAACTCTATACCGCGTGTATCCGTCCCGTCATGACATACGCGAGCACCGTGTTCGCTCACGTTGCTCCCAAGCAACTTCACACCCTTCAGGTATTACAAAAAGCCACGGGCGCCCCGTGGTACATGCGCAATGAAAACCTACACCTTGACTTAGGTCTCCCTACCATCAAACAGTTCATAAAACACGCTGCACGCAGATATTTTGATACCGCAGCGCATCACGCGAATCCGATTATCAACACGATCACATACACCGCGTCCCTTATCTCCCGCATCCGTAGGCCAAGGTTCGCCCTCAGCGAACCGGACGATGCCATCACCCTAGCTCAGATCGAGGCTGAAGAAGCCCGGAAACAAATACAGATGCGTAACCGTCAACCACGATTTCGTCCTCGCCGGCGAGGACCGTCGCGACGTCCCTCCCAGTCTCGTCCCATTTAAACGCGGCCCGAGCTGACTATTAAGCAATCCGACCGATCCCCAAATAATATATTTTATTTGCATGCTAAGTCGTCCCCTATTCCCCTGGCAACGTCCTGAGCCGAGGTCGAGCCCCACAGGGGGCACCCTCAGGCTACCGTTGCCCTAAATTTATTTAGTTTTAAGTCACGGCTAAGAGCCCTCAGCGCTCGCCGTATAGTCCGCGTAACGGTGGAAGAAGGTCCCCTGGACCCACCACCTTTCTAAAAAAAAAAAAATTGAAAGCGCGAAATTCGACCTCCTGAAGTTTTGAAATTATGTTTTGTATGATAATTTTAAAATAGCTTATTCAATCTCAATCAAACATGGACATTTGGCTGGGTGTATGACATGCAAAGTAAATAATAAACTTCCAAATATGTCTTAGGTTGTCCTCTTGCTATCTTCACGTGTGTTAGAATATGCTTATGTGCCTTTAAAAAAGCCTACTGAATTTTGTCTGAAAATTATCCTGTCCCTAAGACAAGTAACAAAAAAGCTCACATCTCCCACCTTCGGTAATCGGTAGGTATATTCCAAAAATCACACGTAACGTAAGTAATACCACCGAATCCCAACTAATGGCGAATTCGTGACTACTAGAATGCATTCCGATGCAATAAAAACAAATATAGATGCTAAACACAACAAATAAAAGCGAAAAAGAATTCCAAAAACGGCGGCCATTTTGTACGCGCGTGTCAGCGCCCGCGCACGTACGTTGGCCCTAAATCTTTATAGATCGTTTTCGTGCGTGATGTCTCATACATTTTTTGGGACAGCGAATGGGTTTCGAGTTTTTTTTTTGTACTTCAAACAAATGATGATCAATGATTCTATTTGAGAGCGGCATTTTTTTCTACTTTCATAATTTACTCAGTGAAACGTTCATTGATAAATCGGTTTCCATTTTATGAATTAAGAATACCTGGCTTTTATCTCATTGTTTTACCAACAATCCGGAGTTTTATGAGGTAAATGACACTGACCTCAGAGCTTCTTGTTTCAAATCTATTCATATGTTATAGTCATGTTATAGTTAGGTATATTATTTGCATGACAAACTGGAAGTGAACTTATTGTTAAAGTTTTTAGAATACAAACAGTTTGGTTTGGACAACTTTTACGTCAAACCAGTCAAAGTAACTCATTGCTGGATCTTCGTATAAAACTCTGTCACATAAGTATCTTATAGTACTACATAGTCTAAAATTTACTTTGCCTTTGCTCTGTATCAAATAATCGAGTTCTACAGGCTCTCCTAATTTTCAACTATTTTATTTTCGCCATTTCCTTTGCTAGCATTTTCATTTAGATACTATATACTTAGGAACATAACTTGCAACTGTTTGTAATTCCGGAGAACTCCAAAAAGGTTTTACATTGTAAACTTACTCATTAGCTGCCTCGTTACCTTAAATACAAGTGAATAGACCAAAACTCGTATCGTTAACTCCGTACGTGACTCCTGGGCATACATTGCGATTCTATTTACGTTCGGAATCACGTACCGTGCAAGTTTGTTGCGTTCTGTATCGATTGCGGTACATAGTTGCACGATGACATACATTGTTTCTACATAAGTCATAGCGTAATTGTATTGTTACGGGTTTTCCGATTTATTTTATTCGAAAATTAAATAAAATGTTATGAAATCAAAAGTTTAAACATTTTCCGTACATACTGGGTGATTTTGTTATCATGGGCAATACTTGCAAGGGTGGAAGTACTCATCAAAATGAACAACTTTTATAATGGGACTAACTGTGAAATCATGAAAAAATTATCAGCTGTTCCATACAAAAGTTCAATGTACTCGACCAAAATGTATGAAGCAACCGTATTATTTTACGCGATATCAGAGTTAGCCCTTTAATAAAAGTTGTTCACATTGATGAGTACTTCCACCCCTGCAAGTATTGCCAGTGATAACAAAATCACCCTGTATAAGAGCGGATTCGACCTAACGTCATGTTTTAGGTGCCAGAAGAGTAACTAGCCCTGGAATATTTAAGTAACACCTTTTATGGTGTCCAAAATGTAGAGTTGACAAATAAAAGACTGATGAATGAATATGTAAACCAACTCTACTAAAAAAAGAATTGTTGGCTGGCTTCAACTTCAGTAAACTACCTATACCTACCTTCATTTCATTAGTGCCCTCTTAGAGCATTGCTGGCAGGGTAGACACAGTCTCTGTCTACGGCTGGTAACCAACACATGCTCTGTATCTTTATTGGGGTCCGTATCTATAATCTAAGACCTACACTGACCTCAAATTAATCCATCCTTAGTCGAATACTAATTAATTTCAGATGCATTTAGGTATTTTTAGTGAGATAAAAATATTTATTATTTTTTTTTCATAAAAGACAGCATATTACTAATTATCATACAGCCATAAACAATCAAGTTTTTTTTTTACCCAAAAAGTACGGGAACGTTTAGTAAAAACTGCCAGATGTTTTCAATGAAAGTGCGTTGGATTAGCAGGACCCCCAACACCAATAACTCTTGTTTCTCGCATGTTACGCATGTTAATCCAATAATCTTGAGCCGCCGGAACAGAAATATATTGCTGTGAAAAAACAACCCGCCGATGTTGATATATTACCTTTTCCTGTAAATTATGGAATGTTTTTACACCTTTGGTCTTATTTTAACTAACAGTTGAGTATGATGGATGTATTGTTGTTAGTACTATATTATATTATTATCTCTAACGTAGGCAAGACTGAACATCCACAGTAGGTAAAATGTATTTTCTTTTGGTGTAATTTACTCAATATACCTACCGGATTCACTGGAACTAGATCAGAACCATTCTGATTATTTATCTGATATCTAGGTAGAGGTACTAGTGACTTACTTTTTTTTTGTCACGGGACACGAAGGTGGTGGGTCCAGGGGACCATCGACCACCCTTACGCGGACAATCGGCGAGCTCGATCGTACTTAAAACTAAATAACTTTTTGGGCACCGGTAGCCTGAGGGTGCCACCTGTGGGGCTCGAACCTCGGCTCAGGACGTTGCCAGGGGAATAGGGGAGGACATAGCATGCAAATTATTATTTGGGGGTCGGTCGGATTGCTAATGTGTGTAGCTCGGGCCGCTTAAACGGTACGAGAATCTGTTTTTTTTTTTTTTTTGGACTGGAACAGAAAGGTGGTGGGTCCAGGGGACCTTCTTCCACCGTTACGCGGACTATACGGCGAGCGCTGAGGGCTCTCAGCCGTGACTTAAAACTAAATAAATTTAGGGCAACGGTAGCCTGAGGGTGCCCCCTGTGGGGCTCGACCTCGGCTCAGGACGTTGCCAGGGGAATAGGGGAGGACTTAGCATGCAAATAAAATATATTATTTGGGGATCGGTCGGATTGCTTAATAGGCAGCTCGGGCCGCGTTTAAACGGGACGAGACTGGGAGGGACGTCGCGACGGTCCTCGCCGGCGAGGACGAAATTGTGGTTGACGGTTACGCATCTGTATTTGTTTCCGGGCTTCTTCAGCCTCGATCTGGGCTAGGGTGGTGGCATCGTCCGGTTCGCTGAGGGTCGAGAATCTGACCCTTTTAACAGCCTTTATACAAGATCTCCCCAATTCTGTAGAACCTGTCAGCTAGCATTACCATTTTTCTATATAAATTCATAGACAAAACGTTTTTCATTTCATAACATAGCCTTAGAATTATTCAATTTTGTGTTATAATCGCACGAATTAAAGTCCTCATTGCTGTAAACTCCGATTCTCAAATGCAAATGTCTTCTGACACAACAGTGCGAAAAAATGTTATTGTCTCCTTTATAATTCTTTGCGATTGTTTTCTATTTATTGCTGTACGTGGGAATCTAAAACATTATTTGTAAAGTGTAGTGTTAAGTGACAATTGTGACTCATGCTTTAAAGTCACGTATAATAAATAAATGTTGGATAATTTTTAATGATACGAGGGAAATATCTCTCCACGCTGTTACTGCTAAAAGTACCAAAACACGCCGCTTGATGACAGTTTTTTTTTCAAGGCACTTAAATATATACAAAATTGTATATGGGCCTGGAAAAAACTTAATATGCGAGTTGTAGTTGCCATAAATAAATAATCACTTTTTTTTTTGCATGAATAACAATTTATTTTAAAAAGAACAACAAATACCTACTTAGTAATTACATCACACCTCTATAAATATTGCAAGACGATCCATTCATTCATAAACAAACAAAAGACGGTCACCTAACACCAATCGGTTCCCACGTACAACGCAAATTACTGAATCATTACAAACGTACAAACTTTATGAATGACACAACAGGTGTCTACTACGCCCAGAAAAAAACAACAAAACAAAACACAGTAAATCCCGCCATAGACACGTGCGTCCGTCTTTTGCGGCCAGAAACAATGGCATTATCACACTCCATCCTTGCCTCTCTGACAAAAAAAAAACAAAGACCATAGATATTGACTTTTGGCGCGGAAATTTATTGACTTGTTACACGTTCCCACGCAATAGGATAATGTAATTTCCTTTGGATTTATCAATTAGCATACATTATTACATTTCGAAAAACGGTGAACTTATTTTAGTCGGTTAAATATTTTTAAAACAGACTTTTTATACTTAATAGTTTTTTTTTATGTTTTAATTAAAAAATCATAATTAATTGACTTAGGCGTGACTTTGCGGAAATCCATTACAAACAAGCTCCATTGCTGGAATAGGTCATTCCCTACGTAGTAGTATGTCATACTCACCTAAATAGGGTTCTTCATGGTGAAAATCTTTTTAAACTCTAAATTATTGGTGATTAAAAACTAAATCTCCTTCTGAGTGACTGAGCACAGTAGCAGAAGTATTATTTTCCGATATTTCTTTGAGTTGATCATATTAATTGTTTGAAATAATGGTATACGGAACATTTGCCACGCAACCCCTAACTCACTCTTGGCGAGTTTTAAATCTTTCTGTAATCTTTTACAGATGGCTTGAGGTAATGTTATCCAATTAAGCTGGTTGGATTATATCATAAAATAAAGTGACATCTGTTGTGTCTTACAATACGAAAAAAAAAATCCGGAACAAGGATATCTGCGTTCGTGATTATCTGTTTTTTGTTAACTTAAAAGTTTTCACTTTATGCAAAAATTACGTTATTTTGTTGTGTAGATGATTGTTAACTACTTTTAATTTCCATTTTAATTGACTTTTGTCATAAATCTAATAGAGATTTAAATATGAAAAATAATCGTATTTTTTTTTTTTTTTTTTTGAGAAAATTACTTACAGCTTAGTATGTGTAGGTACCTACTACATTTAGGGATAGATAGCACTTCAGCTACATATCTCTGAACCTACTTTAAATTGTGGTACATAGTATATTATTAAAATCAGATGGAAACTCTTGTTATAGTTAGATCTACATACACGAGATGAAGATTGTCAATAAACACATCACAAACTAATTGATTAAAAACATTAAAAATGGAAGAAAAAACAATTTTCTTATAATTTAATAATGTTGACAAATACCCAATAATACTTACTAATTGTTCCTACTAATAGCGTACTCCTGCGCACCCCTAAAAACAATAGAAACGCGCGGCTCCCGATCCTGCCCTAAAAGTAAACTAAACACTCGAAACAAATCTCCGTGGTGATGCTGGGACCACCCGACCATAGACCCGACGATCCGATACCCGGATCCGCAGGATTACCGCACGTGTGCGTTACATGCGCAGGGCTGGTGGTAGGTATTGTTTCTTTGGGAATTTACGCATGGGGACCATAGATGTGAAGTGGATAGTGAATAGATTTATTTTTAACTACATAAATACTTATATTTGTGATGCTTAGTAGGTACTCACGTGCTGAATTTAAAGAAAACTATAGTACCTAAAGGTTTCAATTAAATAAATTATTTGAAAAATATACTAGATTCTGGAATCTTTGCCAATGCTAAATCAGTCGTCTTAAAGATACTTATTTCTTTATAAAATAATAACGTCAAAATGTCTAAGTGATAATTTTTAGGTACTTACTCATTTAGAAAGGACCCATCCCTCAATACAATGAAGTTATTACCATCCCCAATAAATTCGATAGATCTCACACAAACAGTATTGTCCTTTATCGTAAAGTTTGTCGTGGGAACGTTTTTTGTCAACTTGTCAACAGAACCTTACAACTACTACGCAATAAACAACAGTTACGTTACATTATTGTTTCACTAAATATATCAATAAAAATAATAATTATAAAACGAAAAAATTACTTGGTAAAAAAATACATTATGTATTTATAATATTATTTCAGGCCTTGATAGACACACTTTTGTTTGTGCGTTCAAAAGCGATTTGAATCGTATCAAAAGAACATATTCGGGATTCAAATTTCGATTTCTTTTTTTTACTCGAATCAAATTGCGACGTTGCTCTTTTCTTCCTAAGCTAAGATGGCGACTGATATGCAAATATTTCACAGTCCTGTTGATTTTTGTTATTATCAAAAGACTTTATAGAGAATGAGCGGAGTGTGATCGTGCATAATGAATACCAATATTATTAATATAGGTACACTTGAATTATGAAGTTATAAAAGTTTGAACGGTGTGCCCAAGTTAATGTTTTAGATTCAAAATGAAGTCGGTAAAGAACATGGATGGGTATCGCTAAATATTATTTACAATTACTGAAATAGTGTGAAATATTGACTAATTAATAAATCAACATAAAATATTTATTTACAATCAATGTATCAAATACAAACTATGATGTATAAAAAACATCCTCAAAGCCCTCGCTGCTGTCGATAGGTAAGGTTCCCAACAGGCTGGCAGTGTTCCCTTTTTGGAAGGCCAAGCTTATGCATTGGCGGAAAAAGCTCCCAGCCCGTCGGTCTCCCGAAACCTCAATGAGCTTGGATGATAAAATCCGAGCAAATCGGCGAACCTCGAACCCCCTATACCTATATTATAATTCCATTTTTAATGTAATTATATATAAATACATTTTAGAAAGATAGGTTAAGGGTAACCCTTTAGTCATATTTACAGATATAAACATGAGAAAAAAAAATCCGTTAAAGCCAAGACCAGCAGATAAACATGTAAACAGATAACACAACATTATCACATTACACAATACAAATCAATCGCTTGTACAACATCAAAACTGTCAAATCTCTATACGGGTCCTTTTATTTGTCGCCTATTTACGGACTCTATTGTCGTGTACCTGTCGTTATTTTTTTCGGAAACGGACATAGGAAACGAAGGTGTTCCCAGCCAGTACGCATTTGAATCTGTTCGTGTAAGGTGCAACCTATTTTGTTATTTTTTGGCGCGTGTTCGATGTTGAAAGTTTCTTCGAAGTTTGGAAATATTTTTTTGTTGCATAAACTAAAATAAAATGAAATATCCGTGCAAAAAATTGTTGAGCAAATATACAACAGAATTTGATATTATGGACTATCGTGAGTAATTTTATAATTTAAAAAAATATTTTATTTTTACATAATTAAGCTTGCGGACTTACTCTAAACCTATCACGTAATAATCTCTAACGTATCTAAACAACCGCGTTCAAGGAAGCCAATGTCTAGAAGCTTAATAAGAAAACTGTTACAAACTATTTTCTAATCAACAAACACTGACCGTAAAACAAAAATACTCTCAAATTAAATTTGAAATGCGAACAGTACTCCGATCGATCTCTAGCTTTTAGACGATAGTTTACGGCCAGTTTCTATAAATGTAGCCCATATGTTGTGTTTATTGTCGTTTACAACCATCGGTAGGGGGCGAATACCTCATACATTTCCTTCTAAGCCGCCAAAATCATTTGTAAGTATTAAGGTTACCGTTGAATAATTCATCTCTACGATGTTGACTGTTGTTTTCCCGCCGATGCGAACTTTTTTTCTATGGTTTAGTTATTTTTTTACAAAGGTGCTTTTCCGTAGAGCCTTGTCGCGTTATAAATATGCATGTGATATCGTTAGCGTTGCTAATGGAATATTTTTAAATGTATAATTTGTTGGTGTAGGTCGGTAATATTTTTTTACAGAATGAAACGCCATTTGATTGAATTAAAACTATGGTTTATTACAAAAATATATTTCGGAACACAATTTTGAACCTTAATCCGTTCTTTTTGATTGGTACAAATTCTTTATGGAGTTAGGATTTATGGACTTTTGTAACAAATAATATTTAAGTAAACATTTTAAAGTTGGAAAGAATCTTACTGCAACTCTTATTTAGCATCGCCATATTTTAAAATAACGTAATTTTCTCGCAGCTTGCCGCAAAGAGAACGCAAGGCACCAGCCGTACAACGCGACGGCCATCATGAAAGAAAAGAGCAAGAACGCTGCACGGTCTAGAAGAGAGAAAGAGAACGCAGAATTTCTGGAGCTAGCCAAACTATTGCCATTGCCTTCTGCTATTACGTCACAGCTGGACAAAGCATCTGTTATAAGACTGACTACGAGTTATTTGAAGATGCGTCAGGTATTTCCTGATGGTGAGTTGAATTAGATCAGGTTTATGCCATGGCTTTGGTTGAGCAGGTTGGAATCTATTTATATGATAGCATGAGTAGATTATGTCTCCCATGAACTAACGCTAAGTTTCATTAAAACAAAACCTTTCATTATAAATACTATGTATGAACTCCCTGTGCACTTTTAAGCCGACTTTTCTATTCAATTCATTTAATAGGTCTTGGAGACGCATGGGGAGCGGCACCACCACCACCACAGCCTAGAGAATTGTCAATTCGAGAACTGGGCTCACATTTACTTCAGACCCTGGATGGCTTCATATTCGTGGTAGCACCTGATGGCAAGATAATGTATATTAGTGAAACGGCCTCTGTACATCTTGGACTTAGTCAGGTACCTATGATCTTTTCTTTTTTTTTATGTCAGAAGGGATACGATCCACTTCATGGTACTGGCCACAGTTGCCCATGAACATAAACGAATAGATTGATTGCCAATGTGTTCCCGACCTCTCCGAAGCCTCCAAATTCTATATCTATAAATATTTCCTCAACTATCATTGACCTAACATGATGGCCATTATCGTCTTATCCATGAACATCGACTACTGAACTGAACAAAGAAAGATCTCTGTTATAGTTTGGCTCAGCTGTTTGAGCTACCTCAAAAATTTCTACCATCTAATATCAGGAACCCGTAAATTAACTTATATTTCCTCACAGGTGGAACTAACAGGCAACTCAATATATGAATACATTCATCAGTCAGACCATGAAGAGATGAACGCAGTGCTCAGTTTGCAGCATCCACACTCATATCTTGGTCACCAGTATCCTTCTCTTGGGTGAGTATTGTATAAAGACCTCTTTTATACTCTACAACATAGACAATTATGGCGTTATTATTTTTCCCCATGGCTCGTAATAGATACCGGCCTGGAGTAGAAGATCTCTTTCACTGAACCCGTAGTGCATCCTTCTTACCTGTACTCCCCAGCAACTATCCAAACTGAGGTTCGAAGCGCCGCCTTCCAGCGAGATGCCCATGAGCTTACCTCACGCTGGCAGATTGCCTTTCGCTCTCCTCCCCCGACCCCCCTTCTCATGAGTTTTTAAAGGTCGTCTATACCAACTATTACCAACAGGAACCGTCAACATAAAAAAGTATGTTCTTTTATATTTCTTAACAAAAATATGTTTTGCTTCAATAGTTACCCAGTGGGTGGCACATGGGGTCCAACAGTAGACATCGAGTGTGAGAGAGCCTTCTTCATCAGAATGAAGTGTGTCCTCGCCAAGAGGAATGCTGGTCTCACCACGTCGGGTTATAAAGTAAGTTTTAGGAATCATTGAATAGTTTTCAATTTTAATATCATTTCATTTATTTTTTACCGATTTAACATAAACAAAGATAGAAGAAGATTCTCAATTCGTATACTATACTTTTTTTTTCGGGCATACACTAGCAAATATGAACGGATTGAAAGAAAATTCTTCTGAGATGGTCTAAGCTTGCTTTGATGACAAACCCTTCCACAAAGACTAATGAGATTGGTGCGGCAAGCCGCTTTAAGGGTTCCTCACTGACCTCCCATCTGAACATTAAGTGGTCCTGCGCCTTTGACCCGTGACTTCAGATACTCGTTGTGCGCGAGGAAGGACGCTCGGTCATAAGCTACCGAACAGACGAATATGCCCATCCTCTATAACTAACCACAATTCTCCACGAATCCGACTCTAAGCCGGGGCCTGCCTAAAAGGTAGAGGGCTTCTTTGGCACCCATGGTACCATGATCCAAGCAGTCAGACCTGTAGTTCCGCCTGCGAGCTCAATCTACTCGGGTCCTGTGGATAGGGGAGGGATGTGTTTTGAAGCCAGATCTATTTTTAAAAGAGGAAAAAACGGAGGAGGTTCTCAAGTCGACGCGTATATATATATTTTTTACGTTAACTACTACTATTACGTATGTCATCAATGATATTTTAATAAAGATAATTTGATTACGTTGCATTATAGACGCCAGTAAATGTGGGAGTCTGTCAAGCGTATTTCAAGTATAACATATTTACAAATAGACGTTGTTGTCTATCTGTCCGTATGATACTTAAAGTATCATATTTCATACATAGTTTAATGATCAAGCAAAATTAGGCATTTATATGTCAGTCAGACAGTCTATCTGATGGTAAGTGGCCACCCTCGCCTATGAATATTAGCAATTTTTTGCTTCTTCAATGTTTTGCTTACCTTTACTAAGCCTAGAACTGGCTCGCAAGTGCAACTATCGGAACATATAGGTATTTGGCGAAATATTTTCAACTTGTGGGTAGCCAGCTAGCCGGGTACAACAAAGTATCACCGTATTATGGTTTTTTTCCGATGTTTTCCATGACCGAAATCTCAAGATCATTGTAACATTCAACCCACGAACTTTTTACCACTAAGTGATCACTAAAATGTAACGGTTTTATTATGATACTAGCTGTCCCCCGCGGTTTCACCTGCGTTTTCAACATAAAAAGTAGCCTATGTTCCTCAATAAACTGCCTATCTAACAAAAATAACAGTGTCTTAATTTCATACCAAAATCCTATACTTGCAGTTTTTTCCGAATTTTCAAATTTTCTTAATTATTTTTTTTCATAAGAACCTTCTCCTGACAATAATTAACACAACAAAAAAAGAATTAGCGAAATTTCTCCATCCATTCACGCGTGATGCGATGACCAAGGGAAATAGGGATTCATTGATATTTGCCGCACTAATGATAGACAACCGATTGAAAAATTAACAAAATAATCAAAAACAGAAGACTTTTTCGTGATAATTTTTAACACACAGAAAAAAATATACTAAAACTCATTCTGTAATTATGCCTACGACCGCCCTATATATTTCCATAATGCGCAAATCCCTTAACCCGCCGTATAGAGTGAAAACAAGCTCAATCCACGTTATTGTTGCTTCAATCCCTCTGTAATGTTAATTCTCACTCACTATGTTTGTATAATTGAGCGTGCGCTTGCCCTGTGTTATTAGTTGTGTGGCATTCGTGAGGGGACGGTGATTGGTGCTTTCACCCTATTGTTTTTATAAATAATTCTCACAATTTTAGTTTTTGAAAATATTTTTTTGAGGTTTAAATTAATCTGTAACGTTTTATTTTTACAAAGTTTTTTTTATTTGTTTAGTTATACAGAGAATCAAGAGAGATAGATACGATAAAAAAAAAAATGCACTCCGGGAGTGCCGATAGAAGTGAAAACTTTTTTTTTTGAGAGATTGAGATTGACAATCTGCGTCTCATCATAACGGTGTCGCGTCTCATAACGGTGTCGCGAGTCCAGAGGTTTTACCTCATCTAAAAATATGCATACCGCGCTAAAAGAAGTTTACACTTCAAAAATTGAAGATCAAATTTCGATGGTTATTTTTCTGATCCTGTGTGCTTTAAGTAAGTACCAAACATCTTGGTAGAATAGGATTGAAAAATTTCTATGGAACACAACACCCACATCATTTTCGCTGATTTCAAAACAGTACCTAAATTAATACTACAGCCAGAAAAGAGTTCCTACATAATTTCACATTCAATACTTTTTAATGTAAACCTATTTAGGATTCGGTTTTATTTATATTTTACTAGCTTCCGCCCCGCGGTTTCATCCGTGGTCCCGAGGGTTCTTATGTCTTCCCGGGATACAAAGTAGCCTATGTGTTAATCCAGGGTGACAGCTACCTCCACACCAAATTTCACCAAAATTGGTCCTGGCGTTTGAGCGTGAAGAAGTACCAAACATACACACTCACTTTTATAATATTATATACTTACTGTGATTTATCGACGATCAATTACTTTATATTATCAATATGGCCAGTTACACAGTCAATTACCCTATACGTATCCAACCTTTTTATGAATTCTTTTATGTTATTGTCTTAGGTCATACACTGTTCCGGATACCTCCGAGCCCGAAGGTTCGGGGAAGGCTCTGCGCCCCTAGGGCTAGTAGCCGTGGGGCACTCGCTCCCCCCCTCAGCTGTCACAGAACTGAAGCTCCACTCGAATATGTTTATGTTTAGAGCTTCGTTAGATATGCGGCTCATCTTCTTGGATGCCAGGTATGTAACTTTCTTATTTTAATCATCTTTAAATTTATAGAGGTTTTACATTCTCGTGTCGCCATATTTACGGAGGTTAATATACTCAAGCTATTAATTACTCCTTGAATAGAAAACAAATTAGTGAAAAAAAAAATACATTTTATTTTTAAACCTTTAAAAATCACCAGTTTTAACACTAAAGCTTGAAGGCTAAAAAAAAATCACAACAAGTCTCAAATAATAAAATAAATAATTTAAAGTGAGTTAATACAATCGGCGCATACGCCGACACCGTAGCGGCGCGACGCGAAGCGATTTCACGCGAGAGTCGCACTCAATGATCGCAACAGAGGTGTTCGTTTAAAATATCGATACTTAGCTAATTGACAATTGAGAAAATATCTTCCTAAATGTTACTAGAATCAGAATTATACTATATAATAACTTAGGCCGTGCGGTGTGGACTAACTAAGGTGGAATCGTGCGGCGACTCCCGCCCGACTCGTGCGGTCGTGTTTGAGTTGGCTCAGTGTGCATGGACACTACACTCACTGAAGATATCTAAGTCACAGCTGACGACATTTTCCTTTAACATGCATATGGTACTGGGTGGATACTTTGAGATGGCATCTTCTCGAAACTTATGTCTTGTTAATCACTTTACTAAAGGTTACTAACTAACTGTAAAAAAAAAACTTTTCAAATATTTGTTTAATCGAGCTGTGTACAACACTATTTTATCAAAATCTGTAGACTTTATTGTTTCTGGAATCCTTTAGGATCCCCAAACAGTGGTCTCGGCCATCTTAGACGGCATCTAGTCACCTATCGGATCTCGGTTTTTTTTAAATCATGTCACACCGCTAGAAATTACTATTTTCAAATAATAAATACTTAAAAATCAATGTAAATATTGTTGTTTTAATGTACGTCCCTTCCCTCGTATATTGCTCGATAATTTATATGGCATTCCAAGAAGGCGGCCATAACTCTGTATCGCTTAAACAATACTGAACGCTGGAGCCCTACGAGGCGTGGTTTCCACTGCACCCGACACAATTTTCCGACACGATAATTATTGAACGTGACTCTTTTTAAATTCGCTGGTAGAAAAACAATTGACAATGGTTTTTTAGTGTAGTTATTGCAAACTGAATGATAAAACGTTTCTTGAAATATTAATATAAAAAATAGTGAAATATTCACAATGGATGGGAAACAAGTTTTTTATAGTTTGGCTAACAATATAATATCGGCAGCTGTATCGCAACGTTCGACACAAGTTTTAAAAGTCCACCTTCACTCGAACACACGTAATATTTATTATTTATCTACAGCGGTGCTTCTTAAGATATAAACAAGACCGATAAGCAACAAGAAGAAGTTGATTTTGTGATACGGAAGCGATATAACTTTTAGTAATTTGGCGCACATTTCTTTTATACCACTAAGGTGACAAACAAGCATACGGCCCGCCTGATGGTAAGCGGTTACCGTAGCTCATTGACGCTTGCAACACCAAGAGAATCATTCGCGCGTTGTCGACACTGCAAAAATCTCTTCACACCCTTCTTGGAAAATCACGGCGGGAAGCTCGTTTCACAACATGAGCTTCCGATATTGAAAGATATGGTGTTTGTTTGTCTACTAAGCAATCAATACACACTGATAAACCTTTCCCATTACAATATTTTCATTTACACATCGGAAACAGTGGAACACTACACCGCACAAGTTCAACATTTATTAGTTCACGGCAATCAGTGGCGCGTAAACCGGCCGACCTTAACAATACGTGGCTTAAGCTTCGGAGAACTGTACCTTTAGTTGTATGTATGTATGTGTCGACTAGCGGGCTGACTTCGATCGGGTTGCAGAATTTAAGTTATTGGTTTGTAACATGAGCTTTATATTTAAACCTTCGTTTGATATATTTGTTCAGCATTGAGTCTAAAAAAACAAACAGCTGATAAACCTCTGCGTCAGTCCTTTGGATAATTCATATAAGTGCTTACGAAAGCCAATTGGAAAAGAAAATTATATTATTTAATATGGTATCTTAAAATTAACGTACTAAAGATTATTCTGCAGTGGATTTTTAACTATATTTTAACAATTTAAATTGAGTCTCAGACCGAAAATTAAAAAGAAGCAGGTACTTTTTAGGTTTCCGTACCCAAAGGGTAAAAACGGCTGTATGTCAAGAACCGCGATAGCTAGACAGTTGAAATTTTCACAAATTATGTACCTATTTCTGTTGCCGCTATAACAACAAATACTAAAAAACAAAGTAAAATAAAAATTTTGGGGGGGGGGCATACGATAAACGCTTTTTTTTTTTTTTGGACTGGAACAGAAAGGTGGTGGGTCCAGGGGACCTTCTTCCACCGTTACCCGGACTTTGCGGCGAGCGCTGAGGGCTCTCAACCGCTGCTTAAAACTACATAAATTTAGGGCAACAGTAGCCTGAGGGTGCCCCCTGTGGGGCTCGACCTCGGCTCAGGACGTTGCCTGGGGAATGACTTAGATCGATCGCCTCGATCTGTGCTAGGGTTATGGCATCGTCTGGTTCGCTGAGGGCGAACCTAGGCCTACGGATGCGGGAGATAAGGGACGGGGTGTATGTGATAGTGTTGACTATCAAGGGATTCGCGTGATGCGCTGCGGTATCAAAATATCGGCGCGAGGCGCGTTTCATGAATTGTTTCATGGTGGGGAGACCTAAGTCAAGCTGGAGGTTTTCATTGCGCATGTACCACGGGGCGCCCGTGGCTTTGCGCATGAAGCGGTTTTGAATCACCTGAAGGGTGTGGAGATGTTTGGGAGCAGCGTGAGCGAACACAGTGCTCGCATACGTCATGACTGGACGGATACACGCGGTATAGAGTCTAACCTTGCTTTTTAGGGCAAGTTTAGACCTGGCGTTGATGAGGCAGTGGAGTCGTCCTGCTACAAAGGCGGCGCGCGTGCGAACCGCCTTTATGTGTGCAGCGAAGGATAGGCGATCATCGAGGGTCACACCGAGATATTTGGCTTGCCTCTCCCAAGGGATCGGCTCGCCGAATAGTGTGACTGGGTCGGGGATGGGGGGACGTCTTTTTCGGTCGGTTCTATAAAAGAGAACCGCCTGACTCTTGGAGGGGTTGATCTCTATTCTCCATTTCCGGAACCATGCGCCTAGGGCGTTGGCTGCGGTCTGGAGTTTCTTAGAGATCGCGGCGGGCTTCTGCCTGAGCAGTATACGGCAGTGTCGTCTGCAAAGAGAGCGAACTGCGTATTCTTGACTCTAGGGATGTCGCTCGTGTAGAGCGTGAAGAGCAAGGGAGATAGTACCGAGCTCTGCGGGACACCGGCACTAATGGGGCGAGGTGAGGACAGGACGCCTTCGACCCGATATCGAAAGTGGCGATTCGACAAAAAGTCTCGTAAGATGGTCACGAGTCTCGGTGGCACACCTAGGGTGTAAAGCTTGTAGATCAAGCCTGTGTGCCACACCTTGTCGAATGCCTTTGCGACATCGAAGAAATGGGCGCCTGTCATGTGACCTTTCTGGTAATGAGAGGAGACATGTTCAATGGACTTGATGAACACACGAGTGTTTGGGTCGGAACCCAAATTGCTCGTCTGGGAGGAGTTTGTTAGCATCGGCAAATGCTTTAAGGCGGACATAAATGATTCTCTCATAAATCTTGCCCAGTACGTTGAGCAGACTTATGGGACGATAGCTGGAGGGCTCGGACTTGGGTTTGCCGGGCTTGTGGATCCCAATCACGTGGGCTTCTTTCCACTGGTGTGGGAAAATATTATTTGACAGGGCGGCATTGAAGATGGCCGTCAATAACATGATAAGGGAGGCTGGGAAGAGTTTGATCACTCTGTTGGTGATCTTGTCCGAGCCCGGGGCCTTACGAGGGTGTAACTTCCCGATGATCGCTTTCACCTCGTCATGGGTCGCGGGTGGAAGTGGGTCGTCATTTGTGTTGACGTCATTGGCGACGTCGTCAGTCGGGGGAGCGGGAGGAGGTAACGGAAGAGCGGTCCTCCGTTCTACTTCGGCTGTGATTGTCTCCAAATAACGCGGGTCAATAGGGAGAGAACTGGGCGTACATTGAGCCTCCAGACTTTCGGCGAGGCATTCGGTCTTTTCCACGTCTTCAAAGGCGGGAGGAAGATTGGGTCGCTTTAAAGGAGGCATTGGAACTACTGTGTCCTTTGTAAGGGCACGAGACAATTGCCAAAAAGCTAGGTGGGAGGGCTTGATTTCGCTGAGGGTCTGATCCCGGCGATTATCACGAAACTCTGTGATGCGTGCCTTGACGGCACGTTCGAGAGCTCGTAATTGGACACGAACGATAAACGCGATTTTATACCGTTTTTATAAATAATGTACGGAACCCTTCGTGCGCGAATCCGACTCGCACTTGGCCAGTTTTTTTATACTTACATACCAAGGTAGACCAGTGCCGGATTAAGCCAGCCAGTGCGGGGCCTGTATTATCAAGGGCCCTAGGTTTGGGCTCCCTAATCTTATGGTTCAGGTGGAAAACCAGCGTCTAGTTAGTTAGATAATAAGAGTTGGTCGCGCAGAGATATTTTCACTTTATTTTAGTGTTTTGGAAACATATGAAAGACATTTATTTAGATTTGTCTTAATTTTATTATTTCAATAATTTTCCTTCTCAATCATTTTAAATTAAGTAATTTAGCCACATGCTTTTTTAAGCTTTTTCAATGCACATAATTCCAGCACCTTATTTTTGCCGCGCACCGAAAATGACCGCGATTTCAATGTAATAAATCTCATTCCTTACGAGTGATGTGTAATATTATCGCGGACCCATAGCATTTGTTACTCCTGCTTTATGGCTAATCCGGCAGTAAGGTAGACTACCATCAGGATTTATGCAAGTACTACGTAAGCACCAAGGAGGGTGGGGGTCTGCTTTATTTTGCAAAGTAAAAAAAAACTTGATTTTTATAATATGATAAGGACGCAGAAGAAAGTAGGGGGTATAAAATAGTTAAATATTTATCACAAGTAGCAACCAGGAACACATGGTCACAAAGAGGTATTGTATTTCAAAACATTGGACTGCAGATAATTATGCAAAGCGAAGTCCGTGACACACCTGAGCCACAGATGTTCGCAACGCGATACCTTTGCCTTTATTTGGCAAGATTCTTGATAAGCCTTTGCTACCTTCTTTTGTCTATTTTAAAAAGTAAATAAGTTCCTACTTAGTACTTGTCCTTTTGTCTGTGGGAGGTATTTTATTTTTTTGTGATTCTGTCCTCAAACAGGAGAATGACTCAATTTTAGTCTGACGTTCGTGTCCATATATCCCTTTACTACGATTAGTTACAGTGCCACATTAATGTGTATATCATATTTTTCATGAAAAAATCCACTTTGTGCGAGCTACGTGCCATAGGTGGTGCACTCGAAGCGCGATCTCTTCCGCGCGGTCAGCAAAATGGCGTCTGTGGAAACAGCTGACTCGGCGATTTGATTTGTGAAAATATTATGCTGATTTTGTGACTTTATATCCTGATACTTGATTAAAATAATCTTACTAGTGGTCGCTCGACGGATTTACACGCGCCGGTTTTAAACATCACAAAAAAAATAATTAAGATTTCCTCTTCTACTAACTTCCGGGGTTTAGATATCTTCAAGGCCAGAGTGAATAATTTTTTTCTGGGCAAGCGTGCTACATCCTCGGCGTCGACTTGACTCCTCCTGGGCTGACCCATAGTCAAACGTAAGCCCATTTAACATAAAAAATAATAATAATAAAAGTACCTAATAAAAATCGTTTCTTTCTATAATAAATAAATATAAGTAATACTTTTGTTACTTATTTATTCACAAAAACCAAACTTGGTCGACAATTTCGTCAACCCAACCCGCAACGCAATATATACAAGGCATTACCTATTAGATTAAATCTAGCCAACTAACTTTTTTTTATGTTTCCTTTCCTAGGCACACCCCTATCTACATTACCCTTGTGCATCAAAAACGTAGTGCATCAAAAAACAATGCGCGTAATGATGCGTCAAACCCTCCGCCGCCCACGTCATAATTGCCACTTGTTAGCTCCGGGTTTTTAACCCTCCACTCGATATCAGGTTCCGGTAAATTTACCGTTAAAGTTTCAATCAATTACGGAAGCATATTTACTTTGTCGACGTGGCTATCGCTTTACGAGGGGTATCAATGACTTTTGAAGAGATGTGATGTACTTTTGAAACTATATAGTACCTAAGCTCTTCACTCAAGGTTTCATCTTGTATCTAGAGAGGATTGCGTTGATGAGTATAATCACCAGGCTTTATATTGAATACGGAATGTTACAGATTCATAACATAATTCAATCAAGCAAATACCTACAGCATTTCATTTAACCGTGACAGTATTAGACGTAGAGTAGTTTTGAGTAAAAGTTAAATATTAACATTAGTATACTTTACTAGCTTCCGCCCCGCGGTTTCATCCGCGTTCCCGAGGGATCTTGTGTTTTTCCGGGATAAAAACCTAGCCAACTTCGTCAATAAATGGGCTATCCAACACTGAAATAATTTTTCAAATCGAACCAGTAGTTCCTGAGATTAACGCGTTCAAACAAACAAATTCTTCAGCTTTATAGAAGTATAGATTAAGGCATAGGATTATTGCATATTGTATTGTACATTTAGCTGTTTTTGAAAAAATATAGCCAAAAGACAGATTATAAAAAAAAAAATGTAACCTTGCTGAGTTTCTTGCCGGTTCTTCTCAGTTGAAGGCTGACTTCCGAACCGGTGGTAACTTCAGTAAATTCGATCTTCATAAGTGCCTTCCTAGGGCCCAAACTGAATAAATGGCTTTGAGTTTGACTTTGAAAGTTCACGCTTCATCAAAACTATGAAAGATACAAAAGTGTGTAGTATTTTATTTTTGTCAAATTTGATATCCCTACTGCGCAACGTATTGTTTTTTGTGTAAAATTTTTGTTGACAAAAGAAAAACTTCCGCCAATTAACTCAACAAAAAGCGCCCCAACACCAAAGGGACTATAACGACCCTTGATAGGAGACTGACAGCCACTATAGCATTAAGGGTTTTCTAATTGATATACATACTAGCTTCCGTCTGCAGATTTACTCAGTTCCCACGTATGTATTTAATATTTTTCCACGATAAAAAATAACCATGTTTTATTAGTATGTACAAACTTCCACATAACTTTTTATAGTATTTTTATGTACATACTAGCTTCCGCCCCGCGGTTTCACCCGCGTTCCCGAGGGGTCTTATGTTGTCAGCGGGATAAACAGTAGCCTATGTGCTATTCCATACTATAATCCATCTCTGTGCTAAATTTCATCCATTCCGTCGCCGTCGCCGTTCGGCTTTCGGAATATTTAGTTAATATTTACTTTAAAAATAAATAATTAAATTAAAATAAAACAAATATTGAAGGGGGGCTCCCATACAACAGACATGATTTTTTTGCCGTTTTTATAGATAATGGTACGGAACCCTTCGTGCGCGAGTATGACTCGCACTTGGCCGGTTTTATAAATTATCAATTAATTTAAACAGAACTGTCACAGAACTCAATAATTCGTTATACTATTAAAGCTGTATAACGTTATAAATAACTTCGTAATATATATTTTTTTTATGTTAGCACCACTAACGTTATATTAATTTTGCTTGTCTACAGAGTAGCAACGTTAACAGGCTATGAACCACAGGATTTGATTGAAAAGACGCTCTACCACTACATACATGGCACAGATGTGCTGCATATGCGATACTCACACTGTACTTGTAAGTATAAAAATATATTTTAATCCTTTTCTTAGAATTTTTTTCTCTTAAGAATGACACTAGATTAACGGCCAACTTAGAAGCTATTGGACTGTTAAAAAACGTACATTTACTGGGCATATGTAAAATTATAGGATAAGGACTACAAGTTTCTATGAAAATCTGTCGCCAAACACCGATTGGTGAGTTCCGGCAGCTGCACTTGAGAGCCAGTTTGTTCTAGGCTTTGTGTGCTTACCACCTTCGGCCACATCATCACTTACCATAGTGAGATTGTGGCCAAACACAAGCCTATAGAAAGTAAAAAAAAAATGAATTGAAAAGAAAGAATGAAACATTTACTTCGACTTACATAATAAAAAATAACATAGACAACAATATAATGTGATGTTGAAAACCAATGGAGCTATTTGGAATTTAAAAACTGTATTCTAATGAGTTAATTCTTCCACAGTATTAACAAAAGGTCAAGTAACCTCTCGTTACTATCGCTTCCTCACGAAGTCTGGTGGCTGGGTGTGGATGCAAAGCTATGCGACCATCGTCCACAACTCGCGGTCGTCGCGGCCGCACTGTATCGTCTCCGTTAATTACGTACTCAGGTGCGTTATAACGTTATGCTATTTATGGTATTATATTTATAACATACGTTATTTAGACAGCTTTAGCAAAAGTAGCAACTAATGTTTAAAGTTGCTACTTTTGTTACATATAAATACTTAAAGGAGATAAAATCAAATGGTTAAGTACGTAGTCGTAATTTTTTGTAATAATCTCATTGAACTCGAAGTAACTAGTACATTTCTTCACAGTGACATCGAAGAAAAACATCTAATACTAAACATAGATCAAGGTCCGCCTAAATTAAATAATCACGTCGATGTACCAACGCCATCCCACGTTCCCACCACCACAGCGTCACCACAAATGCCCCATGCGAGACACACAGACAACAAAATAAACCATATACATTTAAACGAGAGTGAATTTAGTGGGGATTCTAGTGGAGGCTACAATTACCCAGAGTATACGATTCCTGTCATCCCATCATACGAAACACAAGAAGAGTACCACCATCAGCAAAATGGGACATACCAAGAGCTGTTCTACAATGAAAACTACACAGAACCTAATGAAATACTACCAAATAACTACGTCAACTACCCTCAAAATCAAAGGCCATTTTCAGCAAGTTCATCTTCTTGCAGTTCTATAGAAAGCTCAGAAATAGCAAATCAACAATACAATTACACAAATCTGATTTCATTTTACGGTCATAATGGACAGAATCAAAATGGCAGGCAGGTAGTTGAAGGTAACTTCGGCGGGAATTTCGGTAAAATACCACCTAGTCCTTCAGTTCAAGAAACCGCTTACACTAGCGTTATTGTCGATAATACGCATTATGGGAGCGGTGTGAACGAATTTGTGCATTGATAGACTGTTGTACTTGATAAGTTTTATACAGAAAGAAATGAGTGCAGTACCTTATTATGATTTAAATATAAACTTTATTGATGACAGAGATATTACAATTTGACAGATCAAGAACTATATTGAATTATAGTCTTTGTTTACATACTTCATAAAACTTTTTCTTAAATATTTTGTTCAAAAAAAGTTCTGGATTTGCCTTACTTGATATTGCAGTATGAGTTTGAACCATAGTTCAAAAGACTAAGTCAAATAATTACCTACACAAAATAGGTTTGTTGCGCCTTTATTAATTGAAACTTTAATGTGTACTTATAGGGATTTAAAATAGCTTTTTATAACATGCTATAAACTGCTATTTAATATAACGGTTAGCGAGTGAATCGTTGTTTATAGTGTAACATCACTATTATTCCAAAAACGATAATCGAACATTGTAAATAATACTCATAAATTGTATATAAATAAATTATATCACTCAACATACTTGTATGTTGCCATTATGTATCATATTATTTATAAAAATAATTGTTAAATGTTAATTATAGCCGACATGAAAACTATTAAAATGAAAATTAACTTTATTATTTATAAAAAAATAAATATATATTGCATTGACACAAAATACAGTCCATATTCACTAACTGAGATTGTTCGTCGACCAGTTCGACTTGACTCTCGACCCGACTTTGCTGTTGGGAAAACCGAAAACAAATTAAAAAATAAATATCTATGGTATATTTTGTTTGTTAATATGTATGTACCTTATATAGTAATTATTGTAATATTATAGATATAAGTAGTTTACTTATTATAGGTATGCTAGATTCAATCTCCTAATTCACTGAGTGAGCAAAATATTAGGTAAAGCGTTGTGGTTAAAAGAGCAAATCGAAACGGCATCTAGGCATCGGCTTTTTTTGTTTCATTGTTTTTTATTTATTTTTTTGGCACGTCTTACTGGCAGGTTATACAGTTATTTTATTATTATGACATTTTGTAAACTACATATATCAAAACAAATAAAGTTGCAAATAAAAATATATTTATGTTTTTAATAGGTTGTACTTTGTCCAAGGGTTGTGCCTGTGCCGACGCGACGACCCAATGCCGACCAGTAAATGCCAATGTTGCCACATGCGAATTCATTATGTACCTAATTGTTTGAATGAAGCCACAACGCGTGTAGGACTGTACATAATAAAATAAATAGTTGGGATTTGAGGCTAACAGATGAATTGGTTATATAGCCGAAATATCAAAGCTTAGACAATAATAGTGTATTGAATTATTAATTATTAAAAAATGATTTTATAAATTTTATTTCCTCTTGACTCGTGAACTAGATATAATGTATAAAAATTATAATAAAACAAAAGCATTTAGTTTTTCAACATTTTTATTACTTTTAGATAGGTACGAATTATGCTAAGGCTGACCGCACACGGGCGACTGAACCTTAGTGACTTAGTTGCTTTGCTCTTTTTTTATTGAATTCGTGTATTAATAATCGCGAATAGTCGGTCGAGCTCGAGTCTAAAAATGCTAGGTGTCTTCAACATGATTTTTTATACAACTTATTATCACACCTAAAGTAGTAAGTATGGCTTTCTGGAGTTGCCTGCAAATGGTTCATATTAGATTTTTTTGCGTTAAATATTAAATAGCGGGGGAGACAGTGACGTAACTTTACAGTAGGTAGTTTCATACGTACACATCACTTTTAAAGACACTTGAGCAACTTTTGTATCGCTTAATTTTAAAACAGGATGATTGACTGCAACTAAAGCGGTTATTACACTGGTTATTATATGTGTAGAATCTTAATTTGTTAACAATTTAGGGAGTAGTGCGGTTGGGACCTTCCAATCGCACTAAATTGGAATCTAATTACTATTACACCTTCCGATTTCCTAATTAGAGTCTTTACAAATAGGATTGGGTAATAACCGCTTACAACAAGTCAGTCATGTCTCATTACGAGAAAAGGTTTAAAGTGAGTATCGGAAAACCCGGTTTAAAGCAGCACCGTCTCTTTTTTATATAACGTTAGAAAGGGATGGATATATTTAAAACTTTGTTTTTGTTAGACATGCTCAAGCAACAGTAGCTCGTGTACGGTTAGTGTAAAAAGACATTGTGAATAAAGTGCCATTGTATCGGAGTCTCCTAGTCCATAAATGTACATAGATTTTATAATAATAAGTAAAATATAGGTTACAGAAAATAAATTTAACCCAATATTTATAAATATTCTTTGATCTTTTGTACTTATTTTTAATTATTGTCGATTCAAAATTTTGGATATTTAAATTGATTAATAATACGTAAGCAACTTAAATTTGGGCAATAAAAAACAACCTATATTTAAGTATAGGTAAATACGAGTATACGTATGTCTACTGGCCAGCCTATATTTAATGATTTATTCCACAGGCTATTAAGGTGACGCCGCGTTAAGCTTAAAAATCTGAAATTCAACGTGCTGCGTCCCGCTCCCTACTATAGTGACCTCTTATAGAAAACCCGCGTAAACGGAACGGGCGTATGCGACAAAATTGTTTAATTTAAAAACTACATATATATTTCATAAAACCTGAGTACAATTTCTAGTATCAGTTTCAATTAATATATGTAGAAATTTTGGAACCTCAAATCGATCCTCAATGCCGGTAAAATTGGAATCTCTTATTTTAAAGAGGTCTTTTTGATTAATTATTTTGTGTTATAAAAGTTAACCAATCGTGTTATGCAACGTACAAAATAAAGTCAAAGACATGTTTAGAAAAATCGGAATCCTTGCAACCAAAATCTTCAAGGCGTCGCCTTAATATTCATACTAATGGATTGATATAATAGGTATTTACTTTTTTATGTAATGAATTTACTTAAGTAGTTTTAGTTTAAAATTATTTGGCAAATAATGAACAAACAAATTGTGATATTCCAAACATATTAAACCTATTTATGATATGAAATAAAGCGCATTGAATATTCGTAAATTAAATAAATTGTGTTTTATTTTTTTGGGTATTTAGAAAAAAATAGGTGTAACTATTCCTACTTATTCTTCAAAGCGCTACTTATTCCAAAATAAATTATTTGCTATAAAATGTAACTTTTTGGAGCCGAATATAGTCTTTGTTTCATTAAAATAGGATATTACAAAAAAAAGAACATCATTTCAAAATTTTTGAAATTTACTTTTATACTGTTAAAAAAGATACATAGTTAAAGCTAGGATTAGCATTAGCACTTCGAATTGGATTAATTTCATAGAAATTGGGTGAGAGGAATAAAATATATAGATACTTTATGAAGTTTGAGTTAATCTTCGACGTCACCAAGATCCATAATCATTCCTTATCCGAGAAGGTACGGATACACCTACCTATTGGTATGAACGTAATTATGATAATATCACCGGTTCCGTTTTTCCCTCATGAGGGAAATGTACATACACCCATCATATACTTATGACTTAATTACGACTCGTAACGCCATCTATGTTGGAGTGTAATCTGTTATTTTATTATTATTGGCATACCTTAGTTACGGAAAGCGCCATCTATTGTCGAATAGATGGCATAACATTTAAATTTATAAACGGGCCATAATATAAAAGTTTATACTAATAAGATCGTATAAATTATATATTACTATATAATACGTTTGTTTCTTATTCTGTTGATTTTTGTATTTAAATTAGTTGCGCGATTACAGGTCTCACTAAGACTCAAATTGGGGTACACTTGAGTAAATTTTCCTACCCTCTTTTTTTGCTTACCATAATAATAATCTTATTTACAGTGATGTTCGACGTACCAATTTCTTGGTATGCGTACCATTTTTCATGTACCAAGTAAAAATTGAGCTGGTACGCAATAACACCAACTTTCAATATCGATCGTACTTACATACATTAAAATTATTTTTCTTGTATCTCTAATAATATACATAGTTCTTGATACCGACATCATTATTACAACATTTATTATTGTAATACTGTTTTGATTATTGTGTTACTGATCATAATGATATTTATTTGGTAACTAGTAACTTACTTCAGCTTATCAATTGCGCAAATTGGCCATTGATGAGGGGAATGATTTTGTTATAAACTCGACTATCATTCAAACCCTGCTGTCAAATGTATTTAAATAATGGAAACATACGGTCAATGTAACTGACGGTTGATTTTTTTTTTCAAATAATGAATGTCTAAGGCCGCGCTCACTTTAGACACGTTTTATATGAATTTGACTCGTGCAAACACATAAGTAGGTACACGCACGAACAATCCCGACCTTCCAAGATCTATGGGAGCGCGCAGACTAGACTAGTTAGTCGTACGTATAGAGTCCGCGCCACCACTGAAGTCCGATAGGTCCACCTCTATTGCAGAAGAAATAAGATCCATTTTCATTAATTCCATCGGACTTCAGTGGTGGCGTGGCCTCTAGGTGCGTGTAGTTCCGAAGTCCGAATACAATCCGAACTTGTTGGGATTTTATGCAGTTTCGTGCGTTGAACAGTGGCTGTAGAAAAGAAATACCTAATTGACGGAGAAAAACGTATTCAATGTGCTGCGCACTCAATTCGTACGACCAGTATTCATACGTTTACGTACGATACAAATTCGCATCGCTGAAGAGTTTGTTTGAACGCGCTAATCTCAGGAACTACTGGTTCGATTTGAAAAATTATTTCAGTTTTGGAAAGGCTTTAGGCTTACTTTTTATCCCAAGAAAACACAAGATCCCTCGGGAACGCGGGTGATACCGCGGGGCGGAAGCTAGTTATTAGATATAAGATGAATAATAATTACTTTTTTTAACAGGTATGCTTTTTTATTTAATAAAAGAATGCTGCCAATACCAACCCAATCATATGCGTTTTATTATTCGTTTTACAAGTGTGATAGTAACCATTAGTGTGTTCATTGTCGGTATCTTTGAAGCAGTATATCACCATACTATACATCTATAAAACATCTAAGAGATGAATGTAAATAGTGTATATTTTTCAAATACCAACTTTTTGTGATATCCTGGTACGAATCACTTAAAAAATCATATTGGTATTTCGGTACACAGAGTCGGTTCCCTAAAGATCTACACACCTCTACTTGTCATTTTCCTGAAGATCATACAATGAAAGGCTGGGGTCGTAGCGACGCGTGCACCCGGCTGATTTAAAAATCTAGTATAATATTACTAATCCGTCGCCATTTAATTATTAAAAAGGAATATTCGTGTGTTTTCTGCGTAAATAGTTTGCAGATGGCTCATATTTTCAAGATTTAAAGGAAACATGTGGATCCACGCAAGACATGCAACGACGTTACACCTGTGAGTATTGCTTTTTCTTTCCTTTTATTGTTAGGTAGGGCCTCTTTTTAAACCTTTCATAAAATCGTAGTTATATTTCGATCAGTAGTCATAAGATATTGTCTTACAGTGTTTGGTGCAAGTCAATTAAAAAAGGAATCAAATTATTAAGCTTGCGACTGATTGAGCCAAAATATATATGGCAAAAAGCGCTATCTATTGTTGAATGGCGAATAATTGAGTTTAGTTAAACGAATCATATAATATATGAATTCGTCGCCACACACAACACACTGTTATATTTGAACTACCATAGTCAAAAAATAACATTTCACGCACGCTTGCATTATGCTCATGGGAAAAATATTAGAGTTTTATAACGTGAGACGGCCATGAGAGAATGAGAATGAGAATAATTGATTTGCTAGAGATAGAGACATGGTATCAATGGGCTCGCGAATGCTTTGAGTATCTAGATACCTATAAAAAAAATGAATTCCAGGAATCGCGCGCAACTCTAGTTATAAATGTTATATTGTTAGTTGTGTACATCATGTTTCGTCGTTGTAACTACAGGCAAAATTATCATTTTATAAATAAATATATTATAAAAAAATTATTATCAACACCATAGAATAGAATATGATCAAAATTATTTCATCTTTTAGATTGCAATGAGGTCAAAATTATTTTTATGCATTGGCACCACTGAAAGCAAATGTCAATCTGTCAAAATGACATTTGATCGAATGTTCGCAAATTAGCAGGGCTGCCAGATGGGTATGAAAAGAACGAATTTCGTACTTTTTGGGTTATGTTACGACCTTATTTTCGTACCTTTTTCAGACTCGTTTTTGACATTTATTCATACTTAAAAAAATCGACAAGGTAAATCTAATTTTATATTCTAAATTCAGTAGGCCATTTTTCTTTTTAGTTTTTCCAACACGCATACTCGTAATTTAAGCTTTGCGCCCCCTACAACTTCTGTTTAGTTTTTTTTTCAACGTTTTTATAAAATGGGCTATATTTATAACATAACAATAATTATCATAAGAAGAACTAATTATTCGGAAAGACCCGTAATGATGAATCCAAACTCGATAAACTATTCGGTGCCTTGTCAAATGTTCTCAGTTGTTAGCGAAAAATGTGTTTAGCGATGTCTTTATTTTCTTTTGATGTTGTTTGAGGTAATAATTAGTAAATCTTCTATTGACACGATGCATGGGAGTATAATGGTTGAATTTGAGTGCAACATGTTATAATGTAAAAGACATTTATTTTCGTTGCTAGGTGACTACGTTCTCGTCTCGTACCTTTTCAGAGTCTTCTTCGTAGGATTCGACATATATCATCTAGCAACACTGGAGCCCAAATTAAAAATTATATTGTACACATTATCAGAGATTTTTCAATTTTCGTAAAACTTTAATTTATAAATTAATTTATAGCTACCTATAGTTTCCAAAATCCTTTATATTCATGCATTAAAATTACTTCCTTACATAATTAGATTTAGACTAGTTCGTCTAGTTATGGCTAACGACTCGAGAAGTGGTTTACGAAATTCAAAAATAGCCCAAATAGATGATAATATATTGTACTCATGCAGGGTGTGCATGGCAAATAATAAGGACATGAACTCTGTGTTTGAAAAAATAAAGGAGAATGTAATATGTGATAAAATAAGTTTTTGTACTGGATTACAAGTAAGCATCTTATCTATTTTGTAGATTTTACTATGTTCTACTTACAATATACCTAACGAATATTTTGCTTACCATGCACAGGGAAGAGCAAAGTATAAATGTATTTTTTTTCTTCCATAAGCATATTTACCAGATAAACTGCTGACCCAGTTTAAGTGACTGATAGACAAAGTAAACTTAGACTGACTTGTGGAATTCCATGGAAGTGAGAGGTCAGAAAGTAACCCTGTAGGACTTGGGAAATTAGGAAACTTTCCATGTATAAATGGGCAATATTATAAATTACTAGCTGTTTCCCACTGTTTCACCCGCATTCCCGGTTAAAAAATTTGCCTTAAACCAATAAAAGTAGCCTAAGTTACTCCTTATTACATGAGTTATCTGCCAGTGAAAGTCCCGTCAAAATTTGTCCATCCATTTCGGATATTAGCGGGAATAAACAGATAGACAGACTGTATTAGTACTGTATATTTCAAATGCATTTAGTAAAATGCTATTATTTTGACATAACAAACAGTCTCTTAGATTTTATTTATTTGTATAGATAAAGAAAGCTTAATATACCAATTACTATAAAAATCCACTTCTAAGCCAATAGCTGAATATAAATTATACTATGCAAATAACCTATGACATATTTTTACTCATGTTTTTGGCTTAAAAAATTTAAGTTAATTGAACTATATTAAAAAAAATGATAATTTTGCCTGTCTTACAATGATGAAACATGATGTACTTACAATTATTATATAACGTTTTTATACCATGTCTCTAGCAAATAAATTATTGTTATTCATATCTATGTATTTCCATATTTCAAATAAATTGAAAATTTAAGTAAAATTTGAACTTTTATACATAAATAAATTATTGCCCAGCAAAATCATATCAAGAATGCTGGACGGCATGTATCGTAAATTAAGTTACTTTTGCCACAATAATAAATAAATAAATAATAAATATTCTGGGACATTATTCCTCACACACGGCCATCTGACTCCAAACTAAGCAGAGCTTGTATTATGAAAGCCAGATAACTGATATACTACATATACAACTTTTCTTTTGTAAATACATACATATATAGATAATTACACCCAGACACAGGACAAACAGACATGTTCATGCACACAAATGTTTGTCCTGAGTGGGAATCGAACCCACGACCTGCGGCATGATGGATAGGGTATCTTACCAACCACGCCAACCGGCCCGTCATAATTCCTAAGTTATTGACCATAGTGCTTATTTATGTAAAACAATTATTATTATTTACTTTATATTGGTATTTATTTCGTTTTATTTTAATTGCATATTGTATTGTACATTTTGCTGTTTTTGAAAAAATATAGCCAATAGTCAGATAATTTAAAAAAATAAAATAATATGTAACCTTGCTGAGTTTCTTGCCGGTTCTTCTCAGTTGAAGGCTGACTTCCGCACCGGTGGTAACTTCAGTAAATTCGACTTTCATAAGTGCCCTCCTAGAGCCCAAACTGAATAAATGGCTTTGACTTTGACTTTGAATGTTACAGGTTACGAACAATGATGGCTTACCAACACATATATGCAACAAATGCCTTGAAGACCTCCATATAGCCTTCAAATTTAAAACCTCATGTTTATTAGCCGACGAGACATTCAGAAATTTGATCAAAAAGAACATAAAAAGTGAAATTGTTGACACTAGTTACAATGACTTTAATTATGATGATGATGGATACGAAGATGATGATTTTGGTGATGGGGCTAAAGTTAAAGATGAATTGTTTATGAATGTGTTGGATAATGGAGCTGCGGTAAGGAGTGAGGAAGATATAAAACAGGAAAATTGTGAAAAGTATGTCATGATTTATGCCAAATGCCAATCTAGCCTTTGCCCTGATTTTCCACAGTAAAAAGTAGTCACCATAAATTTTATAATCCTTTTCGTCATCACACAATATTACTGATATTATAGTGTATGTTTGCTCTAAATGTTGTCTTGCTATGAATTTATAATTCAGCAAAATTGTGTGTATGTGGAATTAATGTTTTTCCTCCCTTTCTTAAATTGATTCAAAAACAATTTTAAACCTTATCCTCAGCTTAGCAAATGTCAAAGTCCCACGTAAGAAGCGTGGTCCATACAAAAAGTCTGGCAAACCAAAGCGGTTCAAGAAATACACGTTTCCCAGACTGACGTGTGTCCCGTGCAAGATCAAGTTTAAGAGTAAACAAGAGTTTGATGAACATAAAAAGAATAATCATAAAGATAAAGAAGATTGTTGGGTTTGTGAGGTATGTACTGAGAAAAATATCTAGAATTAACACTAAAAATACCTAATTGTCAATATGGAGAGGTGAACTTCTGTTTTTTGGAACAAAGTTCCTTTACGGAGCTTGTGGTATGAGTTGACTGGCAGAAAAGGGAATGTAACGAAATATGTATATAAGTATATATTTACAGAAGAAAAGTATTATATCTGTTATCTGGCTTCCATAGGCTGTGTGTGAGGAATGTCCCAGAATAATTTTACGTATATTTTTTCCTTTCTAATTGTAACGTTTTACTGTTGCGGTTCGTTTTTGTTTTAAAGCTAACCGATAACTTTTACCCACAGATATGTGGCAAGGTGTTCATCCACCGCGCGTCCCACTACACCCACATCAAGTCCCACCAGCCCCCCTCGTACGGCTGCTCCGACTGCGACTACAAGACGTGGCACAAGCACGACCTCGTCAAACACATACGTATACACACCGGTATGTTTTTTTGTACTATTTTACCCCCTTAGGGTGTAGCGACATCTATCAACACTTCCACTAACCGTGGATAGATGGCGCAACAAGATTCTACATCGCGCTAACAAAGAACTCTTTGAACTTGGCATATATACAAGATTCCAACATCTACAGTTGGACCGCGGTCCCCAGCCACTATGACCCAGGCTGGCTAAAGATCTTCCCTCTTCAATGGAGGTGTCTACCACCTTGCTCCTCCATAAAGGGTTGAATTTTGAAAAACTCTTTAAAGAATGTGTGCAATATTTTAACTTAACCCCAGCGGCTTAGGTTAAAGCACAACCAATCAAACACAAGCAACCTTAGTACACTAGGTGTGTTTAAAAGGCCTATACTGAATAAATGGCTTTGACTAAGCAAGGAACTCAGCAAGTCGACAAGGCTCTCGCTCGTCTTATATAAACACTAGCTGTTCCCCGCGGTTTCATCCGCATTTCCGGAATAAAAAGTAACCTTCCTTAAGAATTAGACTATCCAATGCAAAAATAACTTTTCAAATCCAACTGACAGTTCCAGAGATTAGCGCCTTTAAACAAACAAACGAAACTCTTCTCCTTTATTATATTAGTATAGATAAGTTTTATTTTCTTTTACTTTGTGTTTGACCACAATCTCACTATGGTCAGTGATGATATATAATTCAACTTAAGGATGGTAGCCAGCCAATTTCAATGAAACAAAGGGAAGCCTAGCTAAGCCTAATTAACGTCTGAAAACTCATGAAAATCAGTTTGAATGTTTCGGTGATACGCGTTACAGAAAAGAAAGACAGACAAAAAAAATCAAAAATAGCCACTGCATTACTCTTTCTACATGACCGACACTCCATTTTTAGTAAAAAAATCTTTATTATATGCATATGTTACAGTCAAAACCACTTTTGACTGAAACTATTTCAGTCAAAACCCTTTCCTGGTACATAAAAAAAACCTATAAGTCAAACTAACCTAACTAAACTAACTATCTCAGTCAAAACTATAGGTTATATAGGTTTTTATTTTTTTATGTACCAGGAAAGGGTTTTGACCGGTTATGAGTTTTGACTGTAACGTTTATTTACGTTTTCCAGGTGTAAAATTATACCAATGCGAGTTCTGTTCACAATCATACTACACGTCTTCGAACCTGACGGGCCACATACGACGGTTCCACGAGGGAACCAAACCGTTCCAATGTACCATGTGCGACAAGAAGTTCCACGACAGAACCAAACTTAATCGACATATTGATTCACATAATGATGTTAAAAGGTATGTTAATTTTTTCTTTCTTTCTATTCTTGTGAACTGGTGCTATTTGTGGGGGCTGGTCTGCTTCAATTTAACCTATTTGCTATTTTATTTTTTACCTATTGGTGTGTTCCGGCAGCTGCACTTGAGAGCCAGTTCCTTCTAAGCTTTAACCTTCGGCCACATCATCACTCACCATAGTCAGGAAAAAAATTGTAAAGTAAAAAAAAAATGCTATCCTTTTTTTTCATTCCGTTATAACACACAAATTATTGTCAGTGAGACTAGATAAATAATTTTATGTAATAATTCTGAGTTGGTTTTGAAAAGAGTAATTGCTGAGTTTCTTGCCGGCTCTTCTCAGTAAAAGCAACCTTCCGAACCGTGCGTTAGAGTCAGACTATTCATAAGTGCTTGTGAAGGCCTATTTGATTAAAAAACATTTTAATTTTTCATTGTGTTATTGCATCTGAGCTGTATTATTAAATTTTAAATTTCTTTTTTTTTTATTGACTAGCAGGACCTATAGAAATTATACTAGTGAGATTGCCAATGTGTTGCCGACCTTTATAAAGCCTAGAAGGCAACTGGCGGAACACACCAATAGGTACTTGGCGAGAAATTTTCAACTTGAGGGTGGTAGCCAGCCAGGCGGGTACTACAAAGTACCCTGCCACCGTGCTATGGTTTCCTCACGATGTTTTCCTTCACAGCTCATTGTTGGATTCAAACCCACGACCTTAACTAGTAAAAAAATAATAACCAACAAACATTTCCCAACAGATTCGAATGCGACATATGCCATTCGTGTTACACAAGGCGTTGCTACTGGAAGAAACATCTACTCACCCAACACAACGTGGTGATACCTCCGCAGCGACCTGGCAGACAGAAGACAAACCTCATCATTGGAGAGTGTCCCAATAACAATAATACCGGTACTGTAATTGGCCAGTAATTGGCTTATCGATGACTAACTGTTCCCTGCGGTTTCACCTGCATTCCCAGGATAAAATACCTATAACTTTCCTCGAGAACTGGGCTATCAAATGCAAAAAGAATTTTTCAAATCCGATTGGTAGTTCCAGATATAAACGGCATTAAACAAACAAAAAACTCTTCTCCTTTATTATATTACTATAGGTTGCAGGTTCACTCGTGCGTAAAGAACTAATCACGAATTTTCAGGCTTACTACTCCATAGTTTTTTTGTTATGGTCATAATTTTATTTTGTTTTTTGGTTCTGTTTACTTTAATATGGTAGTCCGTACCCAGTATCCTGTATACTTCCTTAAAAAAAAGTATTTAATATCCTGAACAACTTTTTACTATAGTCTAATCATTTATTCACTGGAGTAAATTGACTGGTAATACAGTAACCAGTTTCTGATGAAAAAAAATAGTGTTGCGACAAAATGTAATGTTGTAGGTTGACCGGGTAGTGTGTTGGTACGTCTGGTCCCGTGACATAGTAGCCCGAGCTTTCTGCGTCGTCCAAGAGTAGGCGGCCGTTCGCACAAATGCGGCTGGAGTTCCAGCCCGTGTGTGCCAGCTTCGTGACTCTAGGGATGTCACTCGTGTAGAGCGTGAAGAACAAGGGAGATAGTACCGAGCCCTGAGGGACACCGGCACTAATGGAGTGAGGAGAGGACAAGACACCTTCAACCGTGCACTTCGACCGTGATATCACTGAAGGCGTCAGCTGAAAATCAGCGCTGCTGACTAAATGGTAGTCAGTAGCATTATGCTGAGCTGATGTCCTGTTTGGCGGTTATGTGTTATACTATTGTTTAATTTCACTTTGTGTCTGTCAAATAAATGGTTTTTCTTTCTTTCTTTGTTCCACGTGCAATCGCTAACTAACGATTGCACGTGGCTTGTGAGTGAGTAGATAGCGCCTACAGCGTCGTCGGCGGTGACTAGGCTGTCTGGGATACGGTCTAGGTGAACGGACGAGGTCGCCTTGAGGCTTTCGCCCAATTTGTCCCAGTCCGTCACGACTCTAGGACTCTCTAAACTCTAGGATTACAGGTCGGTGGTCCGATTGGAGCTCGTGTGGCACTGTCAAGTCATGCAAACGTAGGTTTACATTACTCAGCAGTGCCACGTCGAGTATGTCAGGTCTGTGGTTCACGTTGTCGGGGAAGTGAGTCGGTTCGTATGGGGCGATCAGGTCCACGTTAACTGGCCCGAGGAGGGATTTTAGAATAATCCCTCTGGTATTGTTTGCGACGCAATTCCAGAGGGTGTGCTTCGCGTTTAGGTCGCCCGCCAGAATAACTGAGCTACCTAAATTGAGAAGGAATTCTAAGTCACGTTTGAGTGACATTCCTAGATCGGGTGGGTTGTGACTAGGAGAACAATATGCAAAGACCAGTATAATGGAGGAGTGTCCAGTCATACCAAGCCTGCAGACTGAAGCCTCAATGTACTCTAGGGCCGGAGGGGCCATTGGTGAGCAATGTAGGGATCTTTTATAGTAGATGAGAGTGCCGCCTTTTGCGGCGTTGGGTCTGTCATTGCGAATTATCTGATAATTCGCAATTTTAGGGTCCCTATGAAAGGGCTTGAGGAATGTTTCCTGTACCAAAAGGATATCGAGTTGGTGATCTCGCAGAAATTCTGCGATCTCTTCTCGTTTACCTGTAATGCCGTTGTCTTAAAGGTTCCTACCTTAAGGGATCGGGGCTTTACTCTGGAATTACTTACGGGTGTAATATCCATTATGGGTTTACGCGAAAGTGATCTAGTTGGCAAGCGATTTTATGAAACCGCAGCGCTCCAGATGCAAAGGCACGACCGTTACCCTCACTCTGTTTGATGATATCAGCGAGCTCCCTAATTTCATTTTTAATTTTTAGAAATTTATGAAATCGATGAAGCGTTCCTGAGTAAAAGAAACCACAAGAAACCTCAGGCAATCGCCCTAATCTAAACCTACTATGCTCGCCCCGCGTGGATGGGCCCGGGGGTGTTTGTTACACTCCCAACCGTGATAGGTTAGGTGGTGGGATAGGGAGGTGAGTAGGCCCTAGGGTGTGCCCTAAGCTTGTCTCCCGCTGCCAATCTTATTGTGCAGCGGGTTCCTACGTCCCTGCCTAACGACAACTGGGGTTGGCTAGGGAAGCCCCCAAGGCCAACTGGTCCAGTCCCGTCCGGGTTGGCGTTTTCCTTAAGGGAAACCGCGAGCGCCCGGGTCACGCTCGAACCAGCTTAGTTATCACCGTTAGGTATCCACTGGTTCACCACAAGTAAATATCTGTGGTTTTGCGAGCGCGATGTCGATAGAACAAATATTCGTTTGGTGACTCTAAACTGAAAAGTTCCGAGTCACAAACTGATAAGAGCGATTCGGCGAAAGGCCAGGTAGTGAATACCTCAGCGCTTCCGCGAATCGGGTCGGGGTGGTGGGCGGAACACAATAGACCGTACTGGGTACGTCTGTACTGTGCGGCGGCTCGGAGTGAACTTTTTCTTTTTTCAGTTCGCGGTATTTTTTTTTTTTTTTTTGGACTGGAACAGAAAGGTGGTGGGTCCAGGGGACCTTCTTCCACCGTTACGCGGACTTTTGCGGTGAGCGCTGAGGGCTCTCAACCGCTACTTAAAACTAAATAAATTTTGGGCAACGGTAGCCTGAGGGTGCCCCCTGTGGGGCTCGACCTCGGCTCAGGACGTTGCCTGGGGAATGTGGGAGGGCTTTAGCATGCAAACAATTATTATTATTTGGGGATCGGTCGGATTGCTAATATGCAGCTCGGGCCGCTTAATCGGGACGAGACTGGGAAGGACGTCGCGACGGTCCTCGCCGGCGAGGACGAAATCTAGGTTGACGGTTGCGCATCTGTATCTGTTTTCGGGCTTCGTCAGCCTCGATTTGTGCTAAAGTGGTGGCATCGTCTGGTTCGCTGAGGGCGAATCTAGGCCTACGGATGCCGGAGATAAGGGACGGGGTGTAGGTGATGGTTTGAATAATTAAAGGATTCGCGTGATGTGCTGCGGTTTCAAAGTATCTGCGTGAGGCGCGTTTCATAAATTGTTTGATTGTAGGGAGACCTAAGTCAAGGTGGAGGTTTTCATTGCGCATGTACCACGGGGCGCCCGTGGCTTTGCGCATGAATCTGTTCTGAACCACCTGAAGGGTGTGGAGGTGTTTTGGAGCAGCGTGAGCGAACACGGTACTCGCATACGTCATGACGGGACGGATACACGCGGTATAGAGTCTAATCTTGCTTTTTAGGGCAAGTTTAGACCGGGCGTTAATTAGAAAGTGGAATCGTCCTGCCACAAAGGAGGCGCGCGCGCGGACCTTCTTTATGTGTGCAGCGAAAGATAGGCGATCATCGAGGGTCACGCCGAGATATTTGGCTTGCCTCTCCCAAGGGATCGGCTCGCCGAATAAAGTGACTGGCTTGGGAGCGGGAGGGCGTCTTTTTTTGTCGGTTCTATAAAAGAGAACCGCCTGACTTTTGGAGGGGTTGATCTCTATTCTCCATTTCCGAAACCATGCGCCTAGGGCGTTGACTGCGGTCTGGAGTTTTTTGGAGATCGCGGGCGGGCTTCTGCCTGAGCAGTATATGGCAGTGTCGTCCGCAAAAAGGGCGAACTGCGTATTCGTGACTTTAGGGATGTCGCTCGTGTAGAGCGTGAAAAGCAAGGGAGATAGTACCGAGCCCTGAGGGACACCGGCACTAATGGGGTGAGGGGAGGACAGGACGCCTTCGACTCGATATCGGAAATGGCGATTCGACAAGAAGTCTCGTAGGATGGTCACGAGTCTCGGTGGCACACCTAGAGTGTATAGCTTGTAAATCAAGCCGGTGTGCCACACCTTGTCGAATGCCTTTGCGACATCGAAGAAGAGGGCGCCTGTCATGTAGCCTTTTTGATATTGGGCGGAGATGTGTTCCACGATTCGGTGCACTTGGTGGATGCACGAGTGTTTGGGTCGGAACCCATATTGCTCGTCGGGGAGGAGTTTACTAGCATCGGCAAATGCTTTGAGGCGGACATAAATGATTCTCTCATAAATCTTGCCCATGACGTTGAGCAGACTTATGGGACGATAGCTGGAGGGCTCGGACTTGGGTTTGCCGGGCTTTGGGATCCCAATAACGTGGGCTTCTTTCCACTGGTGTGGAAAAATGTTATTAGAGAGAGCGGCGTTAAAGATAGCCGTTAGTAGGATGATGTGGAAGGGTGGGAAGAGTTTTATCACTCTGTTGGTGATCTTGTCCGAGCCGGGGGCCTTGCGTGGGTGTAACTTCCCGATGATCGCTTTCACCTCGTCATGGGTCGCGGGTGGAAGTGGATTGTCGTCTACTACGTTGACGTCGTTGACGTCGTCAGTCGGGGTGGCGGTGGCGGGAGGAGATAACGGGAGAGCGGCTCGCCGTTCTACTTCTAATGTGACTGTCTCCAAATGACTCGGGTCGATAGGGAGAGAGCTGGGCGTACATTCAGCCTCCAGACTTTCGGTGAGGCATTCGGTTTTTTCCACGTCCTCGAAGGCGGGAAGGAGGTTGGGTCGCTTTAGGGAAGGCATAGGGGCAACGGTGTCCTTTGTCAGGGCACGTGAGAGTTGCCAGAATGCAAGATGGGAGGGTCTGATTTCGCTTAGGGTCTGATCCCAGCGATTGTCACGATGCTCTGCGATACGTGCCTTGACGGCACGCTCGAGAGCTCGTAATTGGACACGATTTTGCTCTGAGGGAGCTCTATCGTAGGCGCGAATGGCGGCTTTCTTCTCCCTCAACAAGTCACGTATGTCTTCGGGCAAGCGCCAGCGTCGGTCGTCCTCCGCTGGCACTATCCGAGAGCAATCGCTAACTAACGATTGCACGTGGCTTGTGAGTGAGTCGATAGCGCCTACAGCGTCGTCGGCGGTGACTAGGCTGTCGGGAATACGGTCTAGGTGAACGGACGAGGTCGCCTTGAGGCTTTCGCCCAATTTGTCCCAGTCCGTCACGACCTTGGTACGAGAGGGTTGACCTGAATCTGGGGGACCTACGCGCGGTGTAAACTCTAGGATTACAGGTCGGTGGTCCGATTGGAGCTCGTGTGACACTGTCAAGTCATGCAAACGTAGGTTTACATTACTCAGCAGTGCCACGTCGAGTATGTCAGGTCTGTGGTTCACGTTGTCGGGGAAGTGAGTTGGTTCGTAAGGAGCGATCAGGTCCACGTTGAGTGGCCCGAGGAGGGATTCAAGAATACGCCCTCTGGTATTGTTTGCGACGCAATTCCAGAGGGTGTGTTTCGCGTTTAGGTCGCCCGCCAGAATGACTGAGCTACCTAAATTGAGGAGGGATTCTAAGTCACGTTTGAGTGACATTCCTAAGTTGGGTGGGTTGTGGGAAGGGGAACAATAAGCGGAGACCAGTACAATGGATGAGTGTCCAGTCATACCGAGCCTACAGATTGAAGCCTCAATGTGCTCTAGGGTTGGTGCGTCCATAGGGGAGCAGTGTAGGGATCTTTTATAATAAATGAGAGTGCCGCCTTTTGCGGCGTCGGGTCTGTCATTGCGAATTATCTGATAATTCGCAATTTTCGGGTCCCTGTGAAAGGGCTTAAGAAATGTTTCCTGTACCAAAAGGATATCGAGTTGATGATCTCGCAGGAATTCTGCGATCTCTTCTCGCTTGCCTGTAATGCCGTTGGCATTAAAGGTTCCTACCTTGAGGGATCGGGGTTTGGTTCTACAATTCGCGGTTGTGGTAGCCATTAGGGATTAACTTTGAAGTGATCCAATTGATTTGCGATATTTTCAAACCGCAGCATGACTGAGGTGAGGGCACGACCTTTACCCTCACTCTGTCTAATGATATTGGCGAGTTCCCTAACTTCCTCGAAGTTGACGAAGTCGAGGAAGCGCTCCACCAGAGAAAAGTCCGACTCTCCTGCTGGTGGAGGTTTTTGTTCCCGTCTTGGCGGGTTTGCGCGGCGGGAAGTATTAGTTGGCGGCGGCGGCGGCGGCGGGGCGGTCGCAGAAGGTGAGGCGACTGGGGAACTATGTTGTTGCCAGGCTGTGGCCTTGGGAGGAGGAGGTGGTGGTTGGGATACGGTTTGTTCAGAGGGAACAACCGCTTTTCTTTGTATGGGAGGGTACTCCTTGGAGGAGTTTGTGTTTAGACACTCCCATTGGGAGTGTCTCTGCGGGCGCAGATTGGTCTGTGCCGGGTCGGAGAGAGTCCTTGGTTGCGTGAGGTGTGAGGCACTTCACGCAACGGGGAGGGGCGAAGCAATTGCGGGCAGAGTGCCCGTACAATTGGCAGTTGTGGCACTGCGATGGGTAGGTCCCCTTGCGGGGAGGCTCCACGTGGAAGCCTTCGTTAAAGCCACATACAGAATTAATTCTGTATATGGCCTTACCGGCCGGACCCTGGTCTAGTGCCACAAGCACCATATTATAGGGCTTATGCCCGCGACCACTGTACATGCGGTGTACCAACCTAATTGGTAGGTTGTGCTCCTTAAGGGAGGCTTCCACCGCGGAAATTTCGATTTGGGAAGGGATGCCGCGGATGACAACGCGGAGGGCCTTCTCTTCGGGAAGGGTGTACGTATGAAACGCTACACTCCTTTCCTTGAGAAGTTTTGTCAGGGCCCGGTGGTCCTGGGAGGTGGGGACCGAGACTTTGATACCGTGCTCGGTGGGGCGGGCAGATGTATAATAGATCTTATTTGGAGTGAACCAGGAGGACACCTCTGTCCACCTGGCCTTATCCTGTATGAACAGGGGAGGCGGGGCGTCCTTCCGCTTCGGGTGTTGGGACTGGGGCTGCGAAGCGGAAGGGATAGGCTGGTCCGATCGGGTCGGGGGCGGGGACGGGGGCATGGGCATGGGCACGAACGTGTCCAGAAGAGGGCGGGGCGTGGGTGAGGGTGAGGGGGCGGAGGCCTTGGCAGCTTTGGCGGCTACCTCGGCGTCCGTGGCTTTTGCCTTCTTTTTTCGCTTGCGCTTGCCCCCGACGACCGTCGTGAACTCTCCCTCCGAGGAGGAGGAAGAGTGGATTCTGCAGGAGAGGGCGGGGCGGAGGGTTCCGCGGGAGAGGGAGGGGCGGAGTGTTCCGCGCGAGAGGGAGGGGCGGAGTGTTCCGCGGGAGAGGGAGGCGGGGAGAATTCCGCGGTTGGTTCCGCGGAATCAGGGGCGGATATCACGGACATCCTTGATGATGACCGTGAAGTGGGAGCGGGTCGGGGAGGTAGGAACGTTGGCCCGTAACGCTGGACGAGGAAATCCCAGGACTCGTCGTCCTGGAGAATCTCGACCAGCGTCAGGGGTAGGTGGTCGTTCTGGCTGGCCATCATAGGGAGCTACTCTACTTCGGCAATCTACCGTGGTTTCGGACGCGGGGCGTTCCTGAGTAAAAGAAACCACAAGAAACCTCAGGCGATCGCCCTAATCTAACCTACTATCTCGCCCCGGGTGGATGGGCCCGGGGGTGTGTGTTACACTCCCAACCGGGATAGGTTGGGAGGTGAGTAGGCCCTAGGGTGTGCCCTAAGCTTGTCTCCCGCTGCCAATCTTATTGTGCAGCGGGTTCCTAAGTCCCTGCCTAACGACAACTGGGGTTGACTAGGGAAGCCCCCAAGGCCAACTGGTCCAGTCCCGTCCGGGTTGGCGTTTTCCTTAAGGGAAACCGCGAGCGCCCGGGTCACGCTCGAACCAGCTTAGTTATCACCGTTAGGTATCCACTGGTTCACCACAAGTAAATATCTGTGGTTTTGAGAGCGCGATGTCGATAGAACAAATATGCGTTTGGAGACTCTAAACTGAAAAGTTCCGAGTCAACAAACTGATAAGGTCGGTTCTGCGAAAGGCCAGGTATAAATACCAGAGGTATAAATTCCGAGAATCGGGTCGGGGTGGCGGGCGGAGCACAATAGACCGTACGGGGTACGTCTGTACTGTGCGGCGGCTCGGAGCGAAGTTCAGTTCGCGGTATTTTTTTTTTTTTTTTGACTGGAACAGGAAGGTGGTGGGTCCAGGGGACCTTCTTCCACCGTTACGCGGACTTTTGCGGTGAGCGCTGAGGGCTCTCAACCGCTACTTAAAACTAAAAACTAAAACTAAATAAATTTTGGGCAACGGTAGCCTGAGGGTGCCCCCTGTGGGGCTCGACCTCGGCTCAGGACGTTGCCTGGGGAATGAGGGAGGACTTAGCATGCAAACAATTATAATTATTTGGGGATCGGTCGGATTGCTAATATGCAGCTCGGGCCGCTTAAACGGGACGAGACTGAGAGGGACGTCGCGACGGTCCTCGCCGGCGAGGACGAAATCTTGGTTGTCGGTTGCGCATTTGTATCTGTTTTCGGGCTTCGTCAGCCTCGATTTGAGCTAAAGTGGTGGCATCGTCTGGTTCGCTGAGGGCGAGCCTAGGCCTACGGATGCGGGAAATAAGGGACGGGGTGTATGTGATAGTGTTGACTATCAAGGGATTCGCGTGGTGCGCTGCGGTATCAAAATATCGGCGCGAGGCGCGTTTTATAAATTGTTTGATTGTAGGGAGACCTAAGTCAAGGTGGAGGTTTTCATTGCGCATGTACCACGGGGCGCCCGTGGCTTTGCGCATGAAACGGTTTTGAATCACCTGAAGGGTGTGGAGATGTGTGGGAGCAGCGTGAGCGAACACGGTGCTCGCATACGTCATGACTGGACGGATACACGCGGTATAGAGTCTAACCTTGCTTTTTAGGGCAAGTTTAGACCGGGCGTTGATCATACAGTGGAGTCGTCCTGCCACAAAGGCGGCGCGCGCGCGAACCGTCCTTATGTGTGCAGCGAAGGATAGGCGATCATCGAGGGTCACACCGAGATATTTGGCTTGCCTCTCCCAAGGGATCGGCTCGCCGAATAGTGTGACTGGATCGGGGATGGGGGGACGTCTTTTTCGGTCGTTTCTATAAAAGAGAACCGCCTGACTCTTGGAGGGGTTGATCTCTATTCTCCATTTCCGGAACCATGCGCCTAGGGCGTTGGCTGCGGTCTGGAGTTTCTTAGAGATCGCGGGCGGGCTTTTGCCTGAGCAATATACGGCAGTGTCGTCTGCAAAGAGAGCGAACTGCGTATTCCTGACTCTAGGGATGTCGCTCGTGTAGAGCGTGAAGAGCAAGGGAGATAGTACCGAGCCCTGCGGGACACCGGCACTAATGGGGTGTGGTGAGGACAGGACGCCTTCGACCCGATATCGAAAGAGGCGATTCGACAGAAAGTCTCGTAAGATGGTCACGAGTCTCGGTGGCACACCTAGGGTGTAAAGCTTGTAGATCAAGCCTGTGTGCCACACCTTGTCGAATGCCTTTGCGACATCGAAGAAAAGGGCGCCTGTCATGTGACCTCTCTGGTAACTTGTGGAGATGTGTTCAACAATTCTATGGACTTGATGAACACACGAGTGTTTGGGTCGGAACCCAAATTGCTCGTCTGGGAGGAGTTTGTTAGCATCGGCAAATGCTTTAAGGCGGACATAAATGATTCTCTCATAAATCTTGCCCAGTACGTTGAGCAGACTTATGGGACGATAACTGGAGGGCTCGGACTTGGGTTTGCCGGGCTTGTGGATCCCAATCACGTGGGCTTCTTTCCACTGGTGTGGGAAAATTCCGCGTATCACTACGCGTAGGGCTTTGTCCTCCGGGAGAGCATATGTGTGGAAAGCCACTTTTCTTTCCCGGAGGAGTTTGTTGATGGCACGGTGGTCCTGGGATGTAGGTACCTGGACCTTTATGCCGTGCTCGGTAGAGCGGGCGGACGTGTATTGAATTTTGTGTGGGGTAAACCACCCGGACACTTCGGTCCATCGGGTTTTGTCCTGCACAAATAGTGGTGGAGGAGTGTCCTTCCTTTTGGGGACTTGGGATTGGGATTGGGACTGGGGCTGGGATATGCGCGTCACGGGACAGCCTTGTTCCTCCGGGGGAGGAGCCATGGGCACGTCCATTAGCGGCGGGGGTGTGGGCACAACAGTGTCCATGAGTGGGCGGGGCTTGGGTGATGGGCAAGGGGAAGGGGCGGAAGCCTTGGCAGCTTTGGCAGCTACCTCGGCTTCAGTGGCTTTCGCCTTCTTTTTTCGCTTGCGCTTGCCCCTGACGACCGTCGTGAACTCTCCCTCCGAGGAGGAGGAAGAGGACGACTGGCCGGTCGTCGCGGCAGGCGCAGGCGGAGAGGGCGGTTCGGATTCCGCAGGAGAGGGCGGGGCGGAGGGTTCCGCGGGAGAGGGAGGGGCGGAGTGATCCGCGGTTGATTCCGCGGGAGAGGGAGGCGGGGAGAATTCCGCGGTTGGTTCCGCGGAATCAGGGGCGGATATCACGGACATCCTTGATGATGACCGTGAAGTGGGAGCGGGTCGGGGAGGTAGGAACGATGACCCGTAACGCTCGACGAGGAAATCCCAGGACTCGTCGTCCTGGAGAATCTCGACCAGCGTCAGGGGTGGGTGGTCGTTCTGGCTGGCCATGATGGCCAGCCAGAGGGAGCTACTCTACTTCGGCAATCTACCGTGGTTTCGGACGCGGGGCGTTCCTGAGTAAAAGAAACCACAAGAAACCTCAGGCGATCGCCCTAATCTAACCTACTATCTCGCCCCGGGTGGATGGGCCCGGGGGTGAGTGTTACACTCCCAACCGGGATAGGTCGGGAGGTGAGTAGGCCCTAGGGTGTGCCCTAAGCTTGTCTCCCGCTGCCAATCTTATTGTGCAGCGGGTTCCTAAGTCCCTGCCTAACGACAACTGGGGTTGACTAGGGAAGCCCCCAAGGCCAACTGGTCCAGTCCCGTCCGGGTTGGCGTTTTCCTTAAGGGAAACCGCGAGCGCCCGGGTCACGCTCGAACCAGCTTAGTTATCACCGTAAGGTATCCACTGGTTCACCACAAGTAAATGTCTGTGGTTTTTCGAGCGCGATGTCGAAAGAACAAATATGCGTTTGGAGACTCTAAACTGAAAAGTTCCGAGTCAACAAACTGATAAGGTCGGTTCTGCGAAAGGCCAGGTATAAATACCAGAGCGCTTCCGAGAATCGGGTCGGGGTGGCGGGCGGAGCACAATAGACCGTACGGGGTACGTCTGTACTGTGCGGCGGCTCGGAGCGAACTTCCTTTTCTCAGTTCGCGGTTTCTTCGTGGCCGTCTCGTTGCCCCTCACGGGGCACGGGGAGCCGGAGTCAGGGCCGGGCCCTCTGTCCGGGGTCTCGACGCCGCTCGTAAAAACGAGCGGGGCGTTGGGGTGGACACTTTCCTTGGTTTCTACGTTTCTTCACGCCGCCCGTGCGGACCGCCCTACTGGGTGAGACCACTGGCGATACCAGTGGAGGCCCAGCAGGAGCGGTCTACGCCAAGCAGGCGGCGGCTGTCTAATTTGGGATGTCAAAAGGGGTGTGTAGAGATAGGTAGGGAAAAAGGAGTCAAATTGGGTAGGGTCTAGTCCGGTGGTGGAGCGGGAATGAGGTCCCGCGGGTAGGCCTTGCGGTCAGGCGGTCGCGCGTGCAGCGGCGCCAGATCCCGGATGTGGTCCAGGTCGGCTGCATCGGCTCGCGCGAACATGCCCTCCGCAAGGCGGGCGATGAAAGCGTCCAGGCTCTCGATCCGCATGTCCCTCTGGATCGTGGAGTTTCTTACCATTCTCGGGGCGTTCGTGATGGTGCGCAGCGTGAGGTTCTGCTGCGCACGCAGCCGTCTCTTGCCGCTCTCGCTTGTGAGAGCGTACCAAGCTGGGGCGGCGTAGGTGAGACGGCTGCGGATGTATGTCTTGAACACCCCGAGCTTCACCCGCAGAGGGATGCGCGGAGAGTTCAGCACTGGACGCAGTTGTGCACGGGCAGCTCTCGTTCTGTTGACGATGTCACTCACGTGGGTGGCCATCGTCAGTCTGCGGTCGAGGGTGATCCCCAGGTATTTCACCGTTGGGGACCACGGGATGTCATGTCCGGTAAACCGGAGTGGTGGTGGATGTTTGATGGCGCTGCTGATCATGATGGCCTGTGTCTTCCCGACGTTGACCGACAGCCTCCACCTGGAGAGCCATTCTGGCAAGGCGTCGAGGCATTTCTGGAGTTTGGACGCGGCGTGTTTCCGTCCCATGGATGTCGCGTAGTACGCCGCGTCATCTGCGTAGAGAGCCAGGTGGGACCCCTCTTCCAGGGGGATGTCGTCGGTGAAGTGGGAGTACAGGCCTGGCGATAAGCAGCTGCCTTGCGGTACGCCCGCGGCGATGGGACGCTCGGCGGACGCGGTGCCTTCCACCACCACTCGGAATCTTCTCTCTTCTAAGAAGGAGGCGATCACCTTCACGATGCGACGGGGAGTCGTGGACGACGACAGTTTGTACAGCAGACCCGCATGCCAAACTCTATCGAACGCCTTTTCCATGTCGAGGAATACTGCGACGGTGTGCTCTCTCTTGTTGGAGGCTGCCGTCATGGCGTGGAGCATCCTCGACAGCTGCAGGGTGGTGCTGTGTGCAGCGCGGAATCCGAACTGCTCCGGGCGGGGCGTTATGCACGGCGTTAAGTGCCGCAGCAGGAGCGCCTCGAACACCTTGGACATAGTCGAGAGCAGTGTGATTGGTCGGTAGCTGTCTGGTTTTAGTGAGTTTTTAGTGAGTGTTCAGTTCGCGGTATTAACCTGCCCCATTTATAACCCCATTTCTATACTCTAACTAACGTCTACAGCGAGTAAACGCTAGAAAGAGATAGCATCATTTGGTGTGAGGCACCCATCCTAAATGAGACAGATAGTTGTGTGTAAGTGAGAGGCACACGAAAGAGACAACTATATCTACCTATTGTCTCAGACCCTATTTTGTGGCGTTACCTTTTCGAAGCCCTCTGATCTTTATTTAATAAAAGTATTTACAATTAACTTACAAACTATCTTAAATAACAACATAAAACTTATATCTAAACTTATTCTTAAAATCTAAATGTCGATGTCGTGAACAAAATGTATCAGATGAATCTGATACATTTAGTTTTAGTCAACCCAATACAGACATTGTTATTAAAGGCGAAAAACTGGATCTTGTTGAAACAACCGTATTTTTAGGTATTACTTTAGATGATAAGCTACAATGGACCACATATTTGTAATTTTGTGAATAGACTTAGTTCTGCAGCTTATGCAGTGAGGAAAATTCGTTCTCTCACTGACGAATCTACGGCAAGATTAGTTTATTTTAGTTATTTTCACAGCTTGATGTCTTACGGCATCCTCCTTTGGGGTAGTGGTGCCGACATCAATAGAATTTTTATTCTGCAGAAGAGGGCTATTCGCGCAATTTATAAATTATGTCCTAGAGATTCTCTTAAAGATAAATTCAAATGTAGTAATATTATGACTGTGTCGTCACATTACATTTATAGAACAGCGATACTCATAGCTTGAACACCAGAAACAAGCACAAACTTGCTGTACCTGTATCTCGGCTCAGAAAAGTGAGGGACTCATTCAAGGGGCAATGTATACGTTTCTATAACAAAGTACCCAAAGAAATTCAAGAACTATCTGTGTACAGATTTAAAAAATTAGTTAAACAAAAGTTATGTAAAAAAGGGTACTATAAAGTTTCTGATTTTGTAGAAGACAAGAATGCATTTAAATGAAATGTTCGCTACACAAACTATTTCATTATAATTTTATAAACTTTGTTATTTGTAATTAAATAGTTACTTAAATTAAATAAAAAAGAACAAAGATCTATAAAAAAAAATGTCCCTCGCTGAGTTTCTTGCCGGAGTCTTCTCAATCCAAGTGTATTCCGAACCGGTGGTAGAATCAATTGTAACGTTCATAAGCGCCTTATTAGGGCCTAAACTGAATAAATGATTTTTGAATTTGAATTTACTTTTGGGGTTAACTGTACGTAACCATCGTCCAGTGGTAGAGTACTTTGTTATAGCCGCTGGGTTACAGTAAATTGTAATTTCGTGATAACTCCTTCTATATATAAAGTTGATGGACAAATACTAATAATAAAGAAGAAGATTATTTTGTTTGTTTGTTTATTTGAAGGCACTAATCTCTGGAATTACCAGTCGGATTTGAAAAAATCTTTTTGCATTTGATAGCCCATTTCTTGAGGTCCCGGCAATGCGGGTGTAACCGCGCGGAACAGCTAGTAGGTTATATGAGGCTGAATTCACAATGGTCCATAATTAGTGTTAATAAGGTCCAAAATGTACAATATAATATTTGTGGTTATTTATATTTGTAAGTAATGTATGCAGTATTAAAGATTATTGATATTATGTTTGGATTTATTATTTGAATGATCCTTCATTACCCTTTTTCAATAGAAATGGATAAAAAATATTAACAATCCTACGATCCTACTAATCCTAACCTACCCATATATCTTTATAAAATGTACCACATTTCATGCAATAAACATTTCTATTTCTATCCTACTTCCTTCCTACTAATATTATAAATGTGAAAGTTTGTGAGGATGATGGATGGATGTCTAGATATTTGTTACTCTTTCACACAAAAACTACTGAACGGATTTGGATGGAATTTGGCACACAGTTAGATTATATATAGGATACTTTTATCCCAGGAAAATATAAGATCCCTCGGAAACGTGCGGGTGGAAACTAGTATTTTTGACGGACGGGCTGGTTGGCGTGGGTGGTAACATACCCAATCTTTCACGTCACAGGTTGTGGGTTCGATTCCCATCCCATCCCACCCAGGACTAATTTAATTGACGTTTATACGCGTATGACGTTTATACGCGTATGACGCATAAGCGTATCTACTTGGTTTTTGTAGGTAATAATTCGTTGCACAAAACCTTAATCTATCTTCTATATACAGGGTTACTTGTAATTCTATACATTCCTTTAAGGGCGTGTTAGTAGAGACTGTAAGCTACGAAATGAACCCTATATTGTATTATACAAATGTTGACCGTTACTGAGAAATTTGAAAATTTTGTATTTTCTCAAAAAATCCCGAATAAATTTAAAAGTCAAATTAGAAAAAAAGTACGCAACATTTTGTTCTTTTTTTGTTTTTGGTACTTACCCAACATGCCAATACTTTTTTAAAACCAATAAAATGATTCAATTTTGCAATGGCTTCGTGACAATATCTTAAATCTCGTATCACTTTGAATTATTTCTTTATTTTCTTATTGATTAAAATGCCAATAAAAAAAAAGTAATGGAGTAAAAAGTGTACAAAATCTAACAAAACTTCCTCACCTATTTAGCTATCTAATGAGGTAAGAATGTTAAAAAAAACCTCTCTACTTCTGAAGAATTACTCTTAGAAACAGAACAGGTTGCAATTTAATAAAATGACATTTATAATTATTTTTACACAAAACGTGTCCATGCACCAACAATGTTGTGATAAGAGATTGGCAAATTCCGGTAGGGTTTGGGAATGGTCGTGCTCGACTTCCCTGGTATTTTTTTCTTTCTTTTAATGTTCTCCATTGGTTGCTACAACTTAACCATTAGAACTGTGTCAAAGTGACTGTTTGTCAACATTATGAAAACTTCCTACGAGGGGAATTGTTTTCTCTGTTAGAGGTCGTACTGCTACAGACGAGGCAACAAATGATGTATCAGCACGATAGATGTAAAGCGCACTTCCAAAGATCTGTACGGCAGTGGCTAGACGAGTCATTTCCAAACAGATGGATTGGCAGAGGAGGTCCGATCCCGTGGCCGGCAAGATGCCCAGATCTTACACCCGTGGACTTTTACATCTGGGGGCACATGAAGGCTTTAGTTTACGAGAATCTGACAGGCCCTATATCATCGCAAGAAGTTTTAAGGCAGCGAATAATCGATGCAACCAGCAATATGAGAAATAATCTCACATCAAGAGTCACTAAGACCGAAATCCGGCGTTGATGTAGAAAATGCATAAGAAATAGGCACAATTTGAACAAGATTTATAACATAATCCTAACTTATAATATTATAAATGCGAATGTGAGTTTGTCTGTTTGTTACCTTTTCACACCTAAACCACTGAACTGATCGCGATGAAATTTGATAAACCGATAGCCTATGGTATGGAGAAGAACATGGGCTACCTTTTTCTTGGGAACGCGGGTGAAATCGCGGGGGACAGTTAGTAAAGAAATAATTCAAAGTATCACGAGATTTAAGATATTGTCACGAAGCCATTGCAAAATTTCATCATTTTATTGGTTTTAAAAAACTATTGGCATGTTGGGTGAGTACCAAAAACAAAAAAAAAACAAAAAAAATGTTGCGTTCTTTTTTTCTAATTTGACTTTGAAGTTGTAATTCGGGATTTTTTGAGAAAATACTAAATTTTCAAATTTCTCAGTAACGGTCAACATTTGTATGATACAATATAGGGTTCATTTCGTAGCTTACAGTCTCTACTATCACGCCTTTAAAGGAATGTATCGAATTACAAGTGTATATATTAAAAACAGTAGAATACGATGCGTCTGTACATTGAAGAAAGTAATAAAAACAATAGAAGTGGGGTAACTAAAGAGTAAGAACATACTGAACGGATATTCATGTAGGTTTTACAGTTAGACAGAGTTTAAATTAGACTTTGTTTTATTTATAGTATTAATATTAACTGTTCCCCGCGGTTTCACCCGCGTTCCCGGTATAAAATAAAAACGGCAAAAAAATCGCGTTTGTTGCATGGGAGCCCCCATTAAATATTTATTTTATTTTGTTTTTAGTATTTGTTGTTATAGCGGCAGAAATACATAATTTGTGAAAATATCATCGCGGTTCTTGAGATACAGCCTGGTGACAGACAGCGAAGTCTTAGTGATAGGGTCCCGTTTTTATCCTTTGGGTACGGAACCCTAAAAAGGAATTAAAATATCCTATCTTGTTGGATCAAATTTCACATTTATATAAAAAATACGTTAAGATAGGATAAGTAGTTCCGGAGTTCATTGCGGACCAACATTTGACACAGGAGATGTAGTGATTCATTAACATTTTTATCCCAATATACCTACCTACTTGCGTGGACTGGAGAAGACAGGAGGTGTAATTACTGTATAATTTTTAGGGTAGGAAATCAACGGTGTCAATAGGCGGGAAGTGAGCACAAATTACTAAGGGATACTACATTATAAGGCCGCGTTTAGTTAAGTGGGTTATTACACTACCCTAATTAGAGACTCCCTAATTAGAACACTATTTAGGGAGTAGTGCGGTTGGCACCCTAAATCGGAATCTAACTACGATTACACCTTCCGAATTCGTAATTAGAGTGTCTCTAATTGGAGTAGTGTAATAACCACTTTAGACGTATTACGCGAAAGCGGCCAGGTTCAGAATGCTCAAAGACCATCAAGTATGCTCCATAGATAATACCTGTGGATAATACACTATGTGTGCTCTATGTATGAATTATATCGCAGTTGAATTATAGAATCTGCGGCAATACAAAACAGATACGCTTTACGAAATAGCATATTCTGTGAAATTTAAGTATGCTGTTTTGTAATTTTTTTCACATTTTGACAATGTTGGCTTTTTTCTATTAAATGTTTAACAATTTTTAAAGCAATATAATAAGCATAAATTTATACAAAAAATATCAAGCAAAGTAAATAATAACTATAATATATACTTTATCTACGTGCAAAAACACTAAAAAAACTAAGGCTTAAACTAAACGCTTTTCATTCGTTCAAAAACAAAATGTTGTATATAGGCTATGGTTCAATGATTTTTGTAAGATATTTATTTCCTTCAAATTAAAGTACATTATGTACATTAATCATTAAATATAATAGAATCAATTTATATAAATCTGCGTTAAATTGTTAATATTTCCATTCAAAAAAAATCTCACAGAAAAATGTATAATTAATGTCACAATTCCTGAACGAAACTCAGTAATGGAATGGCCGCCTTGAAATGGAAACGTCAATTCTGGTGACATCGGCTCGTCGGTTGGTCGTTTTATCGAGTGAATTTTTATCTCTAGATTATTTTAGCAGTGTTTAACTTCCTTCAGCATATCTCTACGCATCGAGCCGGCGTATATAAGTAAGTCTTAATGTACATAATTTATGTTTTTATACGTGGTTATCGGGTTTTTCTTTTGCTATCATGTTATCTGTATTTTAATGCGGATTTATTGGAATTTATTTGATTAATCAGTTATTAGATGATATTCATATGTGTACGAGATTTCAGGGTATTGCTTGTGTTCGGTTTGTTTGCGTATAATATGTGTATCATCGTATTACGCGGGTTCTACATTTCATGATCAGGTAGGTCGAGATCGGCCTTTTACAAACTGAATACCCAATTTTAACTCAAGATCTTTTCTATTTCTTTATGTTTTTGAAGTTATTGCCTCGGTAAATGACTTTAATTTTGTCCTTGACTGATAAGACTTTGGCCACTTCAGTGGCCTAATGACCTGCATTAAGTCAATAAAACCAATAAGATTTAAAAAATCATTGCTAAATCTAGATAAGGTACAATTTTACTAATTTTCAATACACATCCATCACTGATAATTTATACATTGATTGGTGAAGTATTTGATAAGTCGGCTTGTCTATAATGCATTGTTGTAAATAATAACAGACACTAGTGACTGCAATTAGCTTAAGGTTGTAAGGCATATTTATAAGTATTTATTGTTATTTTCAGCTGTAAACTTTAATTAGGCAGGGTATATGCTATAAAATGAAATCTTACATATTCTTTTGATATTATTCTCTCATAAATTTTAGGACTTGGGCATGTCATGGGATAGTTTTGTAAAGTAATATGTCTTCATCATCTTATTCAGCTACTATATTTCTTTAACAAAAGGACTTGAACCACCAAAGCTTTCAGTGATTCTGACCAGGTCATCAGTCCACAGGTTTTCCAGCTGGCACAGTCAGCGTCATAAGTAGATTGGCACTTTAGTACCCTTTCATAATAATCTATTGACATTCTCTTAACAGTTTGTATGAAAATAATGAATTGCATAATGTGACACGGTACTAAAGTACCAATCTACTTTTGACGCTGACTGTACATGGTTGCTACTTGAGAAGATTTCTACAACATAATATTGTATTTGGTTGAAGCTGAATCATGAAAATAAAGCTAATGTTGAAACAATAAAACTAAATCTTCAGCATTATTATTATTAGTATTGATTTGTTTATTAATTTTAATAAAAACATCTCTTTACATCAAATCCCTTACTATTATCAATGGGAAAGTGTGATTGTTAGTTTGTCCTTCTGTCATACAGCAACGGATCAAGATTATCTTTTGCATAGGGATAATGTACGGATCGAAGAGTGACATATGCTACTATTTATCCGGAAAATGTGGCTGAAACGGCGGGGCGAGAGCTAATCTATACTAATATTATAAAGCTGAAGTGTTTGGTTGGTTGTTTGTTTGCTTGAACGCGCTAATCTCAGGAACTACTGGTTCGATTTGAAAAATTCCTTCAGTGTTAGATAGCCCATTTATCGAGGAAGGCTATAGGCTACTTTAAATTCCGGGAAAACACAAGATCCCTCAGGAACGCGGGTGAAACCGCGGGGTGGAAGCTAGTCTAATATAATTACATCATTTCTTATCTTAATAATTAAAGTTACTTTGATAAAATTCAAGGGTCCAGGATGGGCATCTTATCCCCACTTACACACAGACAAGTGTCATTTCTATATCGACTTTTGTGGGGTGGTACTTGGGCGGTGGGCGACCGTCTGACGCGGCGAATTTTCTTTGAATAAGTTAAGTGTCCATTCAAATATGGCTGAGGTTGGGATCAAAACATGAAGTTATGATTTGTATTGAAATATACAAATATATTTAAAGAGCTATAAAATAAGATTCATATCATTAAGTTAAAATAATACTATCAAATCTTCAAACAGCATTCAAATAAAATACATTCCTTAGTTATGGAACATGTAAAACTTAAACCATAAACAATATCAACATATAAAACAACTAAGAAAAGTTAACATCCAATGCAACTTATTCATTTTCTTATTTTATTTTTAATTCTTCGCCCGACGTACACTCTGTTGAAATTTCATGGAATTTAATAAAACAATGAGGTAATACAAATCCCATGCGACCATGTAGCTTGACCCTTAGAGGACGCAGCGTCTTTCACGCGACATTGTGAGGTCGCGCGACCCCCACTATCGATGCAACGCTCACGCGCGGATCAACCTCGTATCAGGAAGACGGGGTCAGAGTTCCACCGTCATGTCGCTAAATTTTATACTATCGAGTGATAGGTTAAAGCTGATAATGAAGCTGTTCTCGCAGTTTAATTTGAAGCTCCAGTCAAAGCTATTTATTTAGTTTGGACCTTAGAGTATGCATAAGCAAGCTATAGAGCGCACCTTACTAAGTACGAACCGAAAGCATAAGTATGAACACAGAATGGTCACAAAAGGGGACGCGGAAAACGCGGGGTGAGTGCAGGTGTATGGAACACTGCTATACCATAGCTAAGTATCTCTAAAATTTTTGCTTACGATCGGCACTACGGACCGGAGCGATACTGTTACTCTATAGCTTTTATGTATACTATAAGGTTTAGACCCTATGACCCTATATTGAAGGTCGAATTTACTGATGTTACCTCCGGTTCGAATGTGAGCTTTAAATTGAGAAGAACCGGCAAGACACTCGGCTTGCCTAGCTACCACTTTAAAGTTGTTAATCAGTATTAAGTACCCGGTGAGTTCTGGCAGCTACACTTGAGAGCCAAATTCCTTCTTGGCTTACTATCTTTGTTCCCATCATCACTTGCCTTGGTGAGGTTGTGGTCAAACTGAGGTTGATAGACCGGAGGGTGGTAGCCAGTCAGGCGAACACTACAAAAAACCCTACCACCATGCTATGGTTTCCCCACGGTGCTTTCAGCTCAAGGTCATAGTAGGATTGGGATCCACGACCAACAGACTGTACAGATTGGCAAAAAGGGAAAAATAAATAAGGAGCTAGATAATTTATCAGATAGCAGATATAATACGTATCTAATAATAACTATGCATGTACGTCAACATAATTTAGGGATCCTTCGATGTAAATGAAAAACCATTAATAAATTCTTAAGAATGACACGATAGCTGCTAACACTTTTAACCGATAATTTAATTTTATTTACATTTTTTTTTTGTAGTTCCGACTTTCTGCGCGCATGCTTTTTATTACTAAACATACGCCCTATTGTCCGTCTGACAATCACAGGGCTAATACAAGATGTAATGTGAAATAATGGCAACCCCATAAAAAATTTTTTTTTTTTTACTTTGTATAGGTTAAACCACAATCTCATTTTTCATATCTATACTAATATTATAAAGCTGAAAAGTTTGTTTGTTGGTTTGAACGCGGTAATCTCCGGAACTAGCTATAGGCTACTTTTTATCCCGGGAAAACATAGGATCCCTCGGGAAAGCGGGTGAAACCGCGGTAGCTAGTCCTGTAATAAAATAGCAAATGTTTATAATAATAGACCAAAAATTAAATTTCAAAGTCGTGAAAATCTAACAGATGCATATTTTATTGCTCCTATTAGTAATTTCATAGCAAAACTGTACGATCGCGTTTAGTTAAAACGCTACAAAATTACGTTATTTCATTAATATTTAACGGAACCCTCCGTGTAGACTTTATTGTCGCCCATCTCGGAAAAATCATAAGTCTTCATCACAATTACCCGCTCACTTCCCCATAGCAATTCCACATTTAAATAAACGTTTTCGCGTTATGATCATGCGATTGTTAGGTATAGCTTTATCTATTCGTCAGACGCGGCGAGGTGTCAAGGTTGCCGCACTTTGAACTTGCCGAGTACAGTGTTACCTACCTGTTTATAAGCAGATATTTTGTAAAATTCCATCCAATTGTTTAAACAGGCATCTGATGGATTCATAAAAAAAATGCGACATCATGATTATACCTCAATGCAATTTTAAGGCGATGATAGCTCAGTGCCTCAGTGGTAGTCGCGGCGAATGTCTTGGGTTCGAATCCTACAATGAGTTTGAGCTTTCGGTGAAGGAAATCATCGTGAGGAAACCATAGCACGGTGGTAGGGTACTTTGTAAAGTACCCGCCTGGCTGGCTACCACCCTCAAGTTGAAAATCTATCACCAAACACCTATTGGTGTGTTCCGGCAGCTGCACTAAAGAGTCCTAGGCTTTGTGTGCTTACCACCTTCGGCCACATCATCACTAAAGTTAAAAAAGGAGGAATACAATCTATTCTATAATGTAATCCGTGGATATCATCTTCTAATAACGCTATCTGTATCGCATTAAACAAACCCGAATTTTGCCGAAGCGATGGTCACCTTATTGAGATATTTGTCAGTCCAGTCGGCGCGTTCTGTGATTGGACAACAATAAATGAATTAGGCTAAGATTAGAACCCGAACCGAAGGACGCTAACGTTCAATTGTTGTGACCTGCGAACTGCAAAATTTAAATATCACTTAAATTATCATTTAAATTTCACGACCGATGGCTTAATTAAATATTAGGTACTAGTCTAGAAGACGTGCCCGTACATTGTTCTTTAACTCCAACACTTATTACTAGTCTGGGAGACGCACTCGTCCATTATTATTTCCACTTTTTTTTTTAACTTATTTTTCTGTCGTTCCGGGTGGAATCTTACAACTCAAATTTCGAGCACTTCCCGATTAGCTATCCGGCTGTAACTTTCAGGGTAGCCCACAGCTTTTTTTTAAATAAAATTTAAAAATGTGTTATGGTTTTTAGATTTTTTTTTCTTTAACTCCAACACATACACATACTGGTATCACGATACTTGTATTTCTAGTCTCATTTCAGCCGCTTTCAGTTTTGCGTTTTATTACTGCCAGCTAATGTTCAGGTTGATCATTAACGTCTATTTAGTCATTTCTACTTAAACTAGTCGTTTCTATAGAAAAGACAAATCACATACAATTTTTTTTATGTTTTGGGCCCTCTGAATTGAACGAACTGAAAAACCGATAACGCTTTACCATCCAGTTACATCATTGATCGAAAGAAATCGTGGACCAAAAGTGTTATAAAATATAGACATGTTCATTTGGAACACGTAAATACTCTAAATAGCTAATGCCTTGAAAGTATATCTACTACTTTAGTAGACTATGTCTGCGATCTACTTTCAATTCACCCCTTCAATGCTGACTGCTGACAGATGACCTCAAACCGAAGCGAATGTCATGATCTTATCTCTGCCATTGAGTTATGTAACTATTACAAACGGAACTGAATTTTATTCGCTTATATCTTTGAAGATTAGTTTAGGTTGGGAAGATATTTCTTAAAACTCTGGAATTCTTAGATCCCCGGAATCGAGACAGACAAATCGTTTTCTATGGTAATCTGTTGAAGATTTCGCGCTTAAATTTCCTCTCATACTACTGATAGAGTCTGGACTGAAAAAACGTGGTAAATTTAAAAAATCTCACACTAGTAACTCCGAAATTTGTATGAAGTACCTGGAATAACCTGACTTGATACTTTAGAGTTATTTATTTTTTGTGTAAAACAATATTTGTACACTACTGCTTGACAACATGTGGACAGGTCCAAAAATGGGAACCTACGGTACTTGTTGTATGTAAAGTCGTAGTTCGTCGAATGTGAACCAAACACAGAAATAGTTTTTTTAAAATCATAAATAATAATTACGAATACAAACAAAGTATCAAGATCAAAGCGACAGAGATTGACATAAATAAAACATTGCCATATGAAAAGTTTGAAAATAATGTCTACTTTCATTTGCCAGCCCTTTGAATAGCCCATTTAGGCTTACGTTTAGCCACTGACTCAACTATAATTGAAGATGCCTATGCTGGAAGTTCCCCATAATCTATTCATTCTGACCTTGAAAGTCGGGCCTTCAAGACTAGAGTTTCTGGGCAAGCATTCCATCCCTAGTCTAGTTATCGCTCTTTATGGGTAAGTCTCTGGCAAAACGCCAGCCCACTTAGTGTAAAAACTTTTCTGCACTTCGAATCTATGACAGTGAGTTGCCAGGATCGATAGAAAGGAACGGTGACGCTCGTTTTCCACCTATAGGTTGCTATAGATGCAAATAGTTCCAATCTACAATTTTGCTATTTATCTTTTAAAATATAGAGTCTAATATAGCGTAGGCATCCACTATGGGTATAATAAGGAATTGTAGCTGATACCGCGATCAAGAATGTAAGTAAGCGAGACTGTCAAAATATTTCATTTGCATATTTCTTACTTAGAGTAAGAATACGTTTTTTAATTACTTGGGTATTTCCTTGTCTCATAGAAATTGTTTGTTTACCTTTGAATTATACTTATTAGTCATTAATCGGGTTACTCATAATTTTAATCATTTCTATCCTTTGATAATATTTGTTTTGTAACCACAAAACAAATATTATCAAAGCTTAAGCTTTGCAGCAAACGTTAGCAGCTTTTGTTTATTTTTAACTAATTGTAGTAGAGCTCTTGGTTTCACTTGCATCCTAAACGTATACTTATTACTAGTTTTCCTCGTAAATATATTTGTGTGTATAAATTGCACCCGTGCGAAACCGGGGCGGGTCGTTTATATTTCTGGTCATTGCGGATTCTATATCTTGAAAGAAAGTTCCTCAATTTCTATAAGCCTGATAAACGTTAATCTCCTATTAAAATTATATCCGTCACTCACTATCTCTATGAGTAATACTTTTCAGATATACGAAGTCTGGGCTTTCGGACAGTAGCCGTGTGCCGCCTAATTTCAACAGCATAAAATGAGGAAGTCATGGTCGGTAACTGCCTTAACGTACTAACTCTGCAACTCGACAGTTTATTTGCATTGAAACTCCATGTCAGATTTCATGGTGATAGTGCTGCTCCATATCACAATTGGTGTGCAATAAGTATCGATATCGATACAATTAGCATCGAAACCGTGTCTAATGTTTAGTGTGACTTAGCCACTCAGAGCGTTTAATCGTTCGAATAACTCATTACGTATCTAGATGTACTTAATGCTTGAGGGTGGGCGATATCTGGATCTCAATATTTTCCTAGATATTGCCATTTCATTCTAACACGTTGTCGGTTTCCTGTGATTGTGAAACGCGTAATTTCAACCAGTATGTTTTCTTTATTTGATCTGACGATTGTTTTTTCGCTTGTATTTCCGTGTTTTTTTTTATTATTTATTTGTTTATTCTCTTCTTAACAAAGGTATATACTGAAGCCTTCAATACCAATATTTTTGTTGTCAGTTTATGGGTTTGGAACATTATTATTTGGTATCCTCCGCTAGATGGACCCAATGTATTGCGATATTGTAGTAGGAAGCGGCGGGATACAGAAAGCGAAGGATCAAAAATTGTGGCAGTTGTGAAACGATTACCTATTTTTATTAGAATATCGAGTTTAAGAACACCCTGGTATGCTCTAAGAGCAATTTTGGTTTTGATGCCTCAATTTTGTAGGCTTTTAAAAGGTTCCCAGGTAGGCGACGACTGTATCCGTCCACTTACAATCAGGTGCGTCCACTTGCCTTCTAAGTCAGTCGACCATCCACTGCAGATTCTGGCGACACCCTTTATGCAACTTACGTTTGGCAATCTCTATTTAATCTTGGCCACAGACCTAAGCACCATCATCATCGTCAACATATAGAAGCCATTTCCCGATAGTTATCATATTTTCCGGTCCTGCATGTTCCACACCCTCGCGCTGCCTACATCAACTTTCTCAGTAATTCTCTATGCTATTTCTAAATGGGGGAATTATTACTAATAAATTGTCCGCTTAGCACATCCAATGCAAACGAAGCCTGTTCCTAAGTAGCTCTAATTAATATTGTGCAAATTGATTTGTTAACGACTGCAGCAATTAAGTATCCACATTTGTGTTTTATTACTACATTAATGCTATAGTGGAAGCACTGTTTCGCATTCATTGTTTCAGGTTAAGGTCCCTACGAGGGAGTTTCTTGGCTCTTGGAAATCTATTTCTGCAGGTGTTAAACATTTTTGTTTTTCCATTAGTATTAACTAGCTGTCCCCCGTGGTTTCACCCGCGTTCCAGAGAAAAAAGAGTAGCCCATGTCCTTCTCTATAGGTACCATAGGCGGCATAGGCTATCTGCGTACCAATTTTCATCGCGATCGTTTCAGCAAAAGGCAACAAACAAACAAACAAACTCACATTCGCATTTACTTATAATATTAGTTACGATATATACATAACCTACCTCAAAATATTTCCAACTGGAAATTGCACTTCGGCGCCCGGAACTGAAACTACGAAACCACTGAACTTACGCACCACTATAACACATTGAATTTCATTTTTATGATTATCAATATATTATGTAGGTATCACCGCGAAAGCATCAACTTTCGAAAGTCAACCCATCTCTTGATTAACTTTAAATAACTTATCGCCGCAGGACCGCGACGGTCAGAAAAACATTGGCCCTGAAACATACTCATAAAAAATTGCTCAAAGCATCTCAAAGTCAATCAATGCGTGACAAATAAATCATTATCTCCACATATACACAGAGATCACCTAAATGTTGTCCGAAACCTCTGAGCGATAACGGTTCATGCACCCGTCATTGTAGTTCCACGAGGGAACATAACACGGCAAATATGAAATCATTATGAATGCGCCCGCGCCACACGTCCGTCCGCCACTCACCTATTGGCTGTGCGTAATCGCGTCAGCAGTCGACCGCTGGCAGCCGCACGGAGCGGACGCGTCGCCATCACATAGCAAAAATCGCGAGTGTTAAAACGCGCGTGATTATTTTGCCTTCAGTTAACATTATTTGGATTTTTTATTCATCGTGCCCCAGGCGAGCTTCAAAGTGAGTGTGACTCTACAATGTTATTCAATATCGGTACAATTTATTGTATTCCACTACTAAATATGTTAATGTCGCGTTGCTTGTCGGGCGAAAGTGTGTTGAATAAATATAATTATATTACGTTGCGGCTTTTTTAACGAGTCTACGTTTTGTGACTGAATAAAGTTGCCTGTATATTAGAAAAATAACTATAAAATGTGCTCAAGTTCCTTGATTTTACAGTTTTAAAAACTGTTTTTTTTTTGTCATTAACCTCATTAACAATTCGTAAAAATTGTACGATTAACATAATCATTTGCTTGCTAATTATTCAAGCTCCTTTGATTTGTATTATTCATTCTTTGACGACTTTATAAAGGTATTTCTGAGGTGAAAATATGTTTCGCAAAATAAATCTGTGTTAAATCAATACGTAGGTACCATCCAAGATTGGAAAGTTGCATATTATCAACTGTTCTTATTCAACACGTTAACTTATATATTAATATATATTTTGAAGACATCTTCAGTAAAGTAGCGCAAAATAATGTTTCATATATTTTAAAAGACGAGCCTTTTTGCTCGTCTTTCCAATCAATTAAATTCACTTAAAAAGAAGTGAGCACCATTTATCACTTAATTAGATCTCTGCAAAGCTGTTAAAATTCGAATTATCACTTATACATGATATTCCAATTGATGATAATAGAGAAGCTCCAAAGAACTCCTCTAAAATTTATCAGGTACCTCATGAAGCGAGACTTTGGAATTTGGAACAAGTGAAACGTCTATGAAATAAATGTCAGGTATTATAAAAGTTTAGACAAGTTCCAATGGATTGTACTCGCTAATACCGGTTGTGTACATGTGATGAGGGGGGGGGGGAATGGCGAGGCATCGATATAGACAAGTGCTTACAATCAAATATTGATCTTTCGGGATCAAAGATCAACTTGGAATGAGTTAATGTATGTGACAATGTCACCATAAAGGTCGAACACCTCAACGATTCATTATTTTTTATGTACACACGTAGGCTGTTTTCTAGATTATTTTTTAAAAGTAATCGAAATTTAAAAATGATCTCACAATCCCGGCAAATAAAAATAACTTTATGAAGAACAATAGTCACTGCAGCTAGTAACAAAACGTAATTGTCATACGTCAGTTGTTTTTTTTTATTGTTATAAGGAGTTTCTGATTAGACTAATCCTAACTAATTTTACAGTGATGTACCTGCTGTCAAAAACGTATTTTTTAGCTCAAGATAATAGAGTTAGACATTCACTTTTAATAATGAACAAGATCATGATATATTGTTAGAGTTGGAAAAATCTAATAAGTGCAAGTGTTCTGATTTCTTAATACGATGTAACACGTACAGTTAGAAAGTTATTGGATATTATAATTGCGACCTTATTTTGTTGTCGTACTTAGAACCAGATTCGCGATTATGATAAATATTTATTTAAAATATTACTCTAACTTTCACATTTTTTTTTTGTGAAATTTGGCAACTACCCTAACTAAGTCAATTCTGCCAGGATCATAGGCGACAGAATACCTACATAGGAGGCTTATTAAGGTACCAGTAGAAAAAAAAGTAAAAGCTAAAAGAAATATAAGTTTCAAAGCTATTGAGTGTATTCCATTGCATAAAAGTAAAATATTTTAAATTAAATGATAACTTAACAACGACCAAAAAAATAACATAAAATCGCAAAAGCAAAGGAACTTGGAATCTCAAAGCACAGTCTTGCTGATTTACGGGTAACACCAAATTAAACAAAAAATACAAATTAAAAAAAAACACAAGCAGTTATTTTTCTTTAAGTGCTTGTAATTCTTTTTTTAAAATACCAACACGCGTTCTTTAAATATCGATTGAGTTAATGTGAGCGTTATAGGAAACAAACAACCAATCGATTTATCGGTGAAGTAGGTTTATTATGTATTTTTTATTTATTTCAATTGCTACGTTAAAATTGTATGCTTTTTTTAAATACCTATACTAAATCTTCATTGTTAATCTTATCTTTTAGATTAATTAATTTCTCGGATCATTATTTGTGCATGCCGTGATCTAGAGATGATTAAGATGGTGTAAGTACTCAGTTTTGACGTCTTTGTAAGTGTTTTTTTTTTGAAGTCCGAGAAAAAGTTGGCTGGAATATTCGGGAGAAACTGAAAGTATGGGAGTTTTGTATGAACTTTAGGCACCGATATTTTTGCTTGCTTAATTTTTACCTTGAGAACACAGGTGATACCGCGGGGGACAGCTATTAAATTAATAAAAATAAATAAATAAAACGTTTACCAGCATTCGTCATTATAAGCGTGCATGGGTCGTATTTTTTTGATTTCCGATAAAGCGTATAGCAATGGATTAAGGCGACGCCTTGCAGATTTTGGTTGCAAGGATACCGATTTTTCACAACAACGACTAAAGCGAACGAAATGAAATTTATTGTAAGAATTCATCATGTATTTGACTTTATTTTATCCATTGCAAAGCACGATTGGTTAACTTTTATAACACAAAATAATTAATTAAAAAGACCTCTTTAAAATAAGACATTCCAATTTTACCGACATTGAGGATCGATTTGAGGTTCCAAAACTACATATATTAATTGAAACTGATACTATGATTTGTTCATAGGTTTTATGAAATACTAGCTTCCGCGCCGCGGTTACCCGCGTACCCGAGGGATCTTGTGTTTTCCCGGGATAAAAGGTAGCCTATGTTCTTCTCCATACCATAGGCTACCTACGTACCAAATTTCATCGCAATCGGTTCAGCGGTTTAGTCGTGAAAAGGTAACAAACAAACAAACTCACTTTCGCATTTATAATATTAGTTAGGATTAGGATATTTGTAGTTTTTAAATTAAACAATAAAAACCATTATGTCGCAAACGCCCTTTCCGTTTAAGCGGATTTTCTATGAGAGGTCGCTATAGTAGGGAGCGGGACGCAGCACGTTGAATTTCAGATTTTTGAGCTTAAGGCTCCAGTCTCCCTAAAATCAGTGTTCTTGCGGAATTTATCAGAAAAGAAATATTGTTTTTTAGTCATCAGAAAAGCAATAAATGAAATATATTTTACGTTATTTTAAAGTGTGAGATTGGAAGCTTCCAATGCATATTTAATTTTTTAATTTGACGCCATCTTTATTAGCTTTGTGAGGCTTTAAACATACCTCTATTTACGTTCCACGCGTAGAGGGTCTCATTCATGCACACGCCACGCAAAAAATATATCAAAAACAAGAAATGTATTCAGATAACATTCGTCGGCAAATCCTCTACAATAATCTTATCTAGTTACTTTTTTTCAAAATCGTCTCAATTTCTTATTTAAACTGCTTTAAAAATTTATAAATTTCTGAATTTGACCCTTGCAACATATATTTTTTTCTATTACAAAGTAATGGTTTAGGGAAATCACACTTTAACCACTCCGAAAGCAACTACTTATCTGTCGAATAAAAAATATAAACATTCAAAAAATCATGTGAAATAAATTTACCGAAACTAAACAAATAAAACATAAAACGCATCAAAATTCCATTCAATTCCGCTGGGAATTGACAGCCGTTCGTTGGAGCCTTAACGCGGCGTCATCTTAAGTATTTACACTTTTAAAAGTATGTAGTTAGATATATACTATTAGATACCCTAGAGGGCCTAGCTAGACGAAGACATGGATACTTTTATCTCGAAAAAACATAAGATCTCGTGGGTATGCGGGTAAAACCAAGGGGCGGAAGCTATATATATTAAATTATCGTTTACTTGTATATTTATAAATCACTGTTATCAGGAAGTCATTAAAGTCGCATTAAATAATACAATTTATTTTATCAGTGATTGTCCTGTATTCTATATAGTATCATATGATTTATTTTTGATTGTAAATCTTATAATTCTAGCTGACCATTCGTGGAGCCTAAATGGGAGCGAAATTCATTAACATATTCCTTCGCGTTTGAGCCCTGGGTTCGTCGCCCGCGCACGTCGTCCATCCATTTAGCCTGCAGTATGTCAATATGTCAATGTATACGTTTCTTGATCAACGACTTCAAAATACAATATACTCGATTTGTCAAGTTAACTCCTATTACCGTTTTTATTGCGTTCTCGTTCACTTTACAAAGCGATCTCACTATGGTCAGTGATGATGCAGCTAAAGGTGGCACACAAAACTAAGATCAAACTGGCTCTCAAGTACAGCTGCCGGAACACACCGGTAGGTGTTTGGCGACAGATTTTCAACTTGAGGGTGGTAGCCAGCCAGGCGGGTACTACAAAATACCCTACCCTAGTGGTTAAAGTTAGACTATTCCCCTTATTCAGTCTTGCTCGGTTGTTCCATCTTCCATTTGGAATGAGGCAGTCGATCGGTACAAGATCGCGGCAAATTAATTCTGCGACAAACACGGTATCAGCCTAAATTTAACGAAATAAAATCGTCCATTCCGTATGGAATCCGCTTTTGTTGTATAATCCAGTGCATTAATGTAATGACATGGTCCCAGCTAGAATTCCAAAATATCATGACCTACCAGAAAAATTGTGACAAATGAATTGATGTCCTGAAAAAAGTACTAGGAGACCAGCGATGCAAGAAGATGGCACCGCGACAGATTGCCAAGCGAACCACAAATCTTCTTCAAAGAGAACGTTCAGTTCAGAATCAACACGCCCAATCAAATATAGAAATAGTCTCGAACACCAACTACTGAGTACAAACGTGTTGACGATTATGTGTGTGTAAAATACCACAGTGGACCTCTGACCTACGTTTGACGTAGCTAACAGCACGCTACTCCAACACCGATAGATTTACATTATGCATGTAAACGTTTAATGGAACCGATACGGTCATTTGAATAATTTGTTTTGGGGAATTCTCGGTCAGAATCCGTATTTATGATAAGTCAATCTCTTAATCCCAGTTTTTAGAACTCTAATATTATCTATAACTATGGATTTAACCGCTCAGCATACTGATGCGAAGATTCTGCTGGGCAGATGTAACACCAGTACACCTCTTGTGTGAGCCTAAATGAAATACTCATCTGGAGAAACACTTGTTCCATTCATGTCAAGAAGTTTGTTGGTGAAATGGGAATATTTTTTTTATCAGTCTACTAGCAGGGTTTTTACGCGAAAGGAAATGTTAGTGAATTTAATTGAATTTGGAGCACTGGAAGAAGACCCGTTTTGGGGAGGCCCAGAAAATCATTAGGTAAGCCAGCCAGACAGTCAGTAGTTGAACATTAGTAAATCCATAACTTGTTAAGACGGCACAACATACGTTTTAACTAGGTAATAGAGTTTCTCGCGAACTTTGTTCGTTTCTATAATAAAATACCACTTGACGTAACTAAATACTTATAATTATAATAAATTATAAAAATAAACTTATATAAACAAAGAATATAAAACTGGGGTTAATAATAATAGGTAAGTTAAGTTAATAAAGCTGGCATATTGCCGTGGAAGTCAAGAAAATATGTCTGGCTAAGTGTCTATTTGAACCGAAAATTTTAATAATGTAAAGGAAGAACCACAAAATAAATGCCCTGCTTAGATTTTTGCAAGAGTCTTCTCAGTCAGTTGAAGTGTGTTTCTAACCGATGGTAGAGTCAACGTTCATAAGTGCTTGATAAATTTTTTTTTTGAGTTTATTCCTCAGGTATCAAATTTAACATCATTAACTTCTTGTGTTTTTTTAGTCCAAATCCTAGGATTCATATTATTGCCTTGCGCGTCATAGTTGCGGGTCTTCTCAGATGGAATGGTGCAAGAAAATAACCACCTTCATTATTTTTTAAGTCCTCACCAAATGATAGCTGAGTGGTAGTGACTCTGAAAGCCTTGAAGGGTAAGCTTACGGTGAAGGAACCATATCACGGTGGCAGGATAGTTTGTAGTACGACTCTCAAGTTTAAATCTGTCACCAAGTACTTCCCAGCCACTTCCCTCCTAGGTTTTAAGTGCTTGCTATCTCCGGCCATATCATCACTTTCCAGTGTTAATGGTCACAAGTCTTATGGTAAAAAAAGTTACCTAAATCAGAATGGTAAAGGTCAAATCCGGTTCTGTTGCAACTCCACCCAACTACATACCAGTGGACCTCGTATAATCGTTGCCTGTCGCACATTTGACCGGTTCTGTTTCCTAATTGGAAAATAAGGCCAAATGTAAACGACCGAACTGATTGTGAACGGCAATAGTTGCCTTGGGCTGGATTTAGGCTGCCCCTTCGCTGTCAACATTTTTTGCGATCAATATACATAGTTATTAAATGTGTTTGGTACATTCTGTATCAATGTGTTGGGTTTAATTATTTTCATAAAAAAAAAACTTTTCTTTCTTCTTTCATATTCAGCTGGGCCTACTACTGCTACTTTAGCTAACAGCGGCTTTTATTCTCGTTTACATGTGAATCTCTTATTGTCTATGCATCCAGGTCAGATGTCAGCCAAGCCTCTTCGACAAAAGTCATAGGTAAAGGATGGATTAGGAAAAAAACGGATTTTGTCACACATATTCTTAACGCTCGTTGTATTGCCAGTTTCCCTAATTTATTAAAAAATCCTCATTAATTTATAATGCTACATCATTATCATAAATAGATTTCTACCGGTAGGTTCCGATGACTGCACTATAAGTTCATAGTCCGGGAGAGGTCGAGTTACCATCACCTTCTTGTCCCGTCAAAAGAAAACTAAGTTCACTTCTAGGACTACAATGATCTTATATACTAGATTAGCTGTTTACGGCACCGACGCAGTAACATTCTTTGGCAAAGTTAAAATGTGGATTTAGTGAACGAAAATTTTATTTTTATTTTATTAACATGGCACAGTAGCTATAGCAAATATAAATATTTTCCTTATAATATATCACTATACCGACCACATGGTTCCGGCAACGTGGGCAACGTGATTACATAATTTTCAACTTGCAATTGTACAGTCGCTAACGTCGCGTCGAGTGTCGTCATAGCAACTGGTCGTTAGTAGATTGTAGTATTAGTTTTATGATTGATTGTCAGTTAAATGATCCAGTACCAGTTTGCTCGTAAGTCGTAATATAATCTTTGGCATTTAGTCATACACGTAGGTAAAGGTTTATAATGTGAAAAGTCCTCCGCGGTTTTGCCAGCGATTCCGAGAAAAAAAAGTAGCCCATGTCCTTCTCCATACCATAAGCTATCTGCGTACCAAATATCATCGCGATCGGTTCAGCGGTTTAGGCCTGTAAAGGTAACAAAAAAAACTCACATTTACTAGCGACCCGCGTATTTATAATATTACTAGCGGCCCGCCCCGGCTTCGCACGGGTTGAAGACAAATTATATACCAAAACCTTCCTCTTGAATCACTCTATCTATTAAAGAAAACCGCATTAAAATCCATTGCGTAGTTTTAAAGATCTAAGCATACATAGGGACAGACAGCGGGAGCGACTTTGTTTTATATACTATGTAGTTAAGTTAGGATATAATGATTTTGTAGAACCGGCGTGTCTGTATTTTTTTTTTTTTACCAAAAATTGAGTGTCGGATAAGTAAAAGAATACAAAGATACCATTATAGATTTTTTTGTTTGTCGGTCTATCTGTTAAAACACGCTAAACTCCGAAACCATCGAATGGATTTTCATAGGGTTTTAACAGGTTAATTAGGCTTAGCTTGGCGCTTCGAAAAGGCTTTGTTTCATCGAAATTGGCTATCGGGAAAATTTTTATAGAAATGTTATAAAGTCTGAGCGAAGCCGCTGGCGAAAAGCTAGTTTAAAATAAAAATAGCTTTAATATCCGCACTACTGAGAAAAGTAAAGTAACTCCATATGAAGTGTGAATCTGAACAACCGATTGCAAAATACACAATCAACGTATTATATTTGCGTTAATTAAATAAGTAAACTTCCATACATTTTAATTATATGTTAATAATAGTCGCAAGCGGTACGGTAGCAGAATAATTCATTTCGTATGAGGTATGTCCGAATAGTGGCCTTTGCCAGGCCATTCGGACGCTAGATAGTTTTTTTAGGCTATATAGCTTTTATCGCGGGCTTCGGGCTTAGAGCGCGGCGACCGAATCAAGAAATTTCGTAACGAAAAAATTCCGTAACGAAAACATCTAACACCTCCCACACACATATATACACGTTAAGCGAACGCGTATGTGTGTGTATGCTGTTTGTGAGAAAGTATATAGGTGTATAGGTATCTATTAATATCAAAGAAAAAACTTAAATTAAAATAAAAAAAAAAAAAAAATTATAATTGTATAAGTTGATAAAAAATGCTTTACCGCGGCAGTCCCCGAGTGCCACACGTATTTTATCTAATATATAAAATTCTTCTGTCACGGGGTGCGTAATCGAACTCCTCCGAAACGGCTCGACCGATTTTGATGAAATTTTTTGTGCTTATCCGGTATCTATGAGAATCGGCCAACATCTATTTTTCATCCCCCTAAATGTTAGGGGTAGGCCACCCCTAAATTTTTATTTTTAATTTTAGATAAAATGTTTTGTTTTTATTTTTTTATGATACAGCATCAAAAAATACATACAACCCTAAATTTTCAACCCTCTACGATCAACCCCTATTTTATTTATTTATCTTATTTGAGGTTGGGCCAATTAAGCTAGACCTCTAAATTGTATGAGCGCCCATACAACTCAGAGGCCTATCTTAAATGGAGTCAACTATGTATGTATGGACAGAATTTTCAACCCTCTACGATCAACCCCTATTTTATTTATTTATCTTATTTGAGGTTGGGCCAATTAAGCTAGACCTCTAAATTGTATGAGCGCCCATACAACTCAGAGGCCTATCTTAAATGGAGTCAACTATGTATGTATGGACAGCCTTTAATTTTTAACTTTTTTATTTTTTGGATTTTTTCCTTTATTTGTGCTGTAAGTCCATGCTTTTCGCCAAATTTCGTGATTCTAGGTCAACGGGAACTACCATTTTTCCAATAGAGACCACTCTGTCCCCAGCTGTCAAACATTAGACGTCAATCAAAACAAAACAAAGGCGCGTTAGACAGAACGAAATCTGTCGGGGTACCTATTAACATAAAAAAATCAAGGTTACTTTGTTTTAGAGAAATAGGGCAGAACAAGGTCTGCCGGGACAGCTAGTTTATTTATACATTAATAGCTGTCCCACGAGAGTTCACCCGCGTACCCGAGAAAAAAAAACCTATATCCCTCTTCGTGCCATAGGGCAGGGGTCACCAATTAGGTTTATTAGGGGTCCGATTAAAAATATAAAAGATTATCGCGGTCCGGTTGGTAGATGATGACTGGCGACCAAGCTTAGACCCTTTCCTACAAATCCTACTATAATGTTACTACTGTATGTTTGGATGTGCGCGGATTAAATAAAATATCCATGTGTACATTTTTGTTTGTCAAATTTTGGTCCGCACAATAATATAGGTCGGGCGTCCGGATCCGGACCGCGGTCCGCAATTTGGTGACCCTGACCCCTGCCATAGGGTGTCCGCGTACAAAATTTCATCGTGATCGGGTCAGTGGTTTAGACGTGAAACGATAACAGACAGAGTTACTTTCGCATTTATAATATTTGTTTGGATTCTCGCTATCGACGACTAAAACCTAATGCAATAGTGCTTATTCTAATATTATATTTTATAAGAAATATCTAGGAATACTATACTGGGTGATTTTGTTATCACTGGCAATACATGCAGGGGTGGAAGTACTCATCAATCTGAACAACTTTTGTTATAGGACTAACTGTGAAATCATTAAAAAATTATCAGCTGTTCCATACAAAAGTTCAATACCTACTCGACCAAAATGTATGAAGCAACCGTATTATTTTACGCGATATCAGAGTTAGCCCTATAATAAAAGTTGTTCACATTGATGAGTACTTCCACCCCTGCAAGTATTGCCAGTGATAACAAAATCACCCTGTATATGTGGATTCACTCAGAGCATAGCAAAACAGGTCCGTTTCGACCATAAAGGCTTATTACTTTATTTACATAGTATATATCAATTGCTAAAAATTAATAACCTAAAATAACAACTTACTTACCTGTTATGGCGGCAAAATATAAATAAACTAATAGTTTGATTTCTTTGCACAGGTGTTAGAAGCCTTTATTTATTATGCCTTTGCCTCCATATTGGCTACATTTTTTTTTATTGTTTAAATTTCGCATTACAACAATTCGAAGCGAAAACCAAGTATTACTAACTATATCTGACTGATTCCTCGATTCTAGAGCAGCATCACGATCTCTTTGATTGTCATCGCGTTTTTTTTATTATATTTTAGTGTTTTTTTTACCGGCTCTGCCTGCCTTTATATCTGTCACGATTTTTATGATCTTTGATGGATTTGTCTCCGCCTCGAACAGCAGAATAGGCTAATTTTTATACCGGGAACGCGGGTGAAACCGCGTGGAACTAGTTGTTTATGAATTTGATATCCTCGAACGATCATTGTGTTTCTTTGGGATTAAAGGCGTTCATACTTTAATGAAATGTCGTGTAATAACCAAAACATATGTTCATGTTCATACATATACAGCTGGCATCTGCCACCTGTCAGTTCCCATACATTGAGTCTCGCGATGCGGCGGCGGCGCGGGCGGCGGCGTGCTGACCCACTTCCAATACTAATGAGCCAGTGGCCTTGATCTTGGCTCGCCTCAGCCATCCTCTGACTCGTTCGAAGGCCTTACACACTCCCTCGTTGTGATGCATATTGAATTTTTAACATATCTTTTGAGGCGATGATAGCTCAGTGGTAGTGACGTCAGACGCCGCGGCGAAGGTCGTGGGTTCGAATCCTACAATGAGCTTGAGCTTTCGGTGAAGGAAAACATCGTGAGGAAACCATAGCACGGTGGTAGGGTACTCTTTGTATTACCGGCCTGGCTGGCTACCACCCTCAAGTTGAAAACCTGACGCCAGACACCTATTGGTGTGTTCCGGCAGCTGCACTTAAGAGCCAGATCCTAGGCTTTGTGTGCTTACCACCTTCGGCCACATCATCACCTACCATAGTGAGATTGTGGTCAAACGCAAGCATATACAAAATAAATAAAAAATACTTAAGTAGTTTCCGCCCTACTACGGTTTCACCCGCGTTCCCGAGGGATCTTATGTTTTCCCCGTATAAAAAGTATCGTATACTTATGTTAACACACATCCAGACATCCTCACAAAGGTAGGATGGATATAGGGCATTGATAGTACAGTGGTTGTGACCTCAAATACCGTGGCAAAAGTCATCAGTTTGACTCCAGTGAGCGGAAGGAATACATGGCACGGTGGTAACTAGTAGAGTACCTACTTTGTAGTTCCTGCCTGGCTGGTTACCACTTTCGATTTCAAATCCGTGTATCCGTGTGGGTGTATCTTTCTAGAATGGAATTAATATCTGACGGGCCGGTTGGCGTGTAGCTGTTTTCTGGCTTCCATAGCGCAAGCTCTGCTTAGTTTGGGGTCAGATAGCCGTGTGTGAGGTCCCAGAATATTTATTTATTTATTTATACGAAAATATCATACTTTCAGTTTTTCCCGAATATTCCAATTATCCAGCCAACTTTACCAATTGTTTCTTAATAAGAAACTTCCTCGGACTTAAAAAAAAAGCAATTACTTAGTCTAATTGGTACACCCGTTCTCGAGTTTTGAGCTTAGCAACACATTTACCTTTTTTTTTTTTTTTTTTTTTTTTTTTTTGTACGGACCTAGCGGTGATAACCAACGATGGTCTTGTCACCTTTACGCGGACTGTACGGTGAGCGCTGAGGGCTCTCAACCGTGGGTATTTAGGTAACTAACGCCTGAGGGCGCCCCCTGCGGGGCACGAACCTCGGCTCAGGGCGTTACCGGGGCACAAAGACTGAACTGATTTCGCTAGAAGCGAATGACTAGGGGACTATTACTGGGGCAGCAGCGGGCCGCTGAGAGGGACGTCGCGCCGGTCCTCGCCGTCGAGGACGGAAACGTGGTTGGCGGTTTTGTTGTGTCGGTGTGATCCTATCGCGAGCTAATTTGGCTGCAATCTGAGAGAGGGTGATGTCGTCATCGGGCTCGCAGAGGGCTAACCTCGGCCTACGTATTGATGAGATTAATGAGGGGGTATAAGTTGCAGCCTGAACTATGAGAGGGTTGCTATGATTGATGGCGGTATCAAAGAATCTGCGTGAAGCGCGTTTCATGAATTGTCTGATGGTAGGTATATCAGTATCTAGATGGAGATTTTCGTTGCGCATGTACCACGGAGCGCCCGTGGCTCTGCGCAAGAAGCGATTCTGGATTACCTGAAGGGCGTGAAGGGCATTGGGATTGGCTTGGGCGAACACCGGACTTGCATAGGTCATGATGGGACGGATGCAGGCGATAAAAAGGCGGATTTTGCTTTTTAGGGCCAGTTTGGATTTGACATTTGTCAAGAAGTGGAGCCGTCCTGACACAAAGGCGGCGCGTGCGCGGACCCCCTTAATGTGAGAACGGAAGGACAGTTTGTCATCAAGTGTCACCCCTAGGTATTTGGCTTCCTTTCCCCAAGGGATGGGTTTGCCGAATAGGGTGATTGGCTCGGGGGTGGTGGGGCGGAGCCGGTTAAACTTATGGAATATAACCGCTTGGCTCTTGGTGGGGTTTATTTCAATTCTCCATTTCCGGAACCAATCGCTCAGGGCGTTGGTCGCGACTTGGAGTTTTTTGGCAATGGTCTCTGGGCGATAACCTGAGGTGAAAAGCGCCGTATCATCGGCAAAAAGAGCCAAGTGGGTCTTGCTGGGTTTGGGGATGTCACTTGTATAAAGTGAGAACAATAATGGTGAGAGCACCGAGCCTTGAGGGACTCCTGCTCTGATGGGGTGAGGGGAGGACAGCGCGCCCACTGTACGGTAACGGAAGTGGCGATTCGACAAATAATCCCGTATGATGAGTACGAGTCTTTGTGGGACACCGAGAGTGTACATCTTATAGATTAAGCCGTTGTGCCAGACTTTGTCGAATGCCTTTGCGACATCGAAGAAGAGGACGCCTGTCATTTTGCCCGTTTGATTTTTGAGAGAGATGTGTTCAACAATACGATGGACTTGTTGAACACATGAGTGTTTGGTTCGAAAACCGAACTGCTCGTCTGGAATGAGCTTATTAGCATCGGCAAATGCTTTGAGTCGGGCAAGAATGAGTTTCTCATAAATCTTGCCCATGACGTTGAGCAGACTTATGGGACGGTACGAGGTGGGCTCGGATCTGGGTTTGCCGGGTTTATGAATCCCAATAACCTGGGCCTCTTTCCACTGATGTGGGAAAATGTTGCAAGAGAGGGCAGCGTTAAAAATGGACGTCATGAGCATGATGAGATGGACGGGGAAGAGTTTAATCACTTTGTTTGTGATTTTATCCGAGCCCGGGGCTTTTCTTGGGTGGAGGTCCTTGATGATCGTTTTGACCTCATCAGGGGTCACTGGGTAAAGTGGGTCATCCTCTGCATCAGGAGGGGGAGGAGGTATTGGGAGAGCGGCTCTCCTTTCTACCTCTGCGTTTACTTTTTCCAAGTGACACGGGTCAATTGGGAGGGTGCTGGGCGTGCATTGAAGCTCGAGGCTTTCGGCAAGGCATTCAGACTTTTCATCATCCTCAAATGCAGGAGGGAGATTGGGCCTGTTTAATGCGGGTAAGGGAGCTACCGTGTCCTTTGTCAGGGCGCGTGAGAGTTGCCAGAAGGCGAATTGAGAGGGGACTAAGTTACAGAGTTTCTGGTCCCAGCGAGATTGGCGCTCCTCATCGATCCGAGCTTTGAGCTCTCGTTTGAGGGCCCGAAGGTGGACTCGGTTGGTTTCCGAGGGGAATCGGTCGTACGCGCGCAAGGCGGCGTTCTTTTCTCTCTTCAAGTCACGTACGTCATCGGGCAGCTGCCAGCGTTGACTAGTGTCTGCCGGCACCGTCCGTGAGCAATCATTAATTAACGATTGCACGTGACCTGTGAGTGAATCGATCGCGCCTACAGCTTCGTCCGCGGAGACGATACTGTCCGGGATTTGGTCTAAATGAGTGGATGAGGTCGACTTGAGGCTTTCGCCCAGCCGGTCCCAGTCCGTCACGACCTTAGTGCGAGGGGGCTGACCAGTATCTGAGGGGCCTACGTGCGGTGAAAACTCTAAGATAACCGGTCTGTGGTCCGAGTCTAACTCATGCAGCACTTCTACGCTATGCAAGCGTAGGCTTACATTTTGTAGGAGCGCCACGTCAAGTATGTCAGGTCTGTGAGTTATTGGCCCTGGATAGTGAGTCGGCTCAGAGGGAGCGACTATATCCAAGTCTAGTGGCCCGAGAAGTGAGCTAAGTAAACTGCCTCTGGGATTGGTCGTATTACATTTCCAGAGTGAATGTTTCGCGTTTAGGTCGCCCGCCAGAATGACCGAGCTGCCTAAATTGAGAATGGACTCAATATCGCTTCTGAGCGATTTGTTATCGCGATTCGCGGACATATATGCTGAGACCAGGATGATTGATTGATGGCCGGTCATGCCTAGCTTACAGACCGAGGCCTCAATGCCTTCCAGCGGAGGAGGATCCATTGGTGTGCAGTAAAGGGACCTTTTGTAATAAATGAGAGTACCCCCGAGTCTCTCATTTAATCTATCATTGCGAACTATATTATAGTTGGCAATTTTGGGATCCCTGAGTGAAGGCTTTAGGAATGTTTCCTGCACCAGAAGGATGTCAAGTTGATGATCTCGCAGAAAATCAGCGATCTCATCGCGTTGTTCCTTAATGCCGTTGGCATTGAAAAAACCTACTTTTAGGGAACGCGGTTTGATTCTACCTACCATATACAAGTTAATCATTATGGATTAACACGGAAGTTATCGAGTGAGGATGCGATGCTGTCTACACGCAGCGCTATTTTGGCGAGGGCATAACCGTTGCCCTCGTTTTGCCTAATTAGGGTTGCGATCTCCCTAATTGCGTTGAGGTCTACTGCCTCGAAGAAGCGCTCCACGAGAGCGAAGTCAGAGACAACGCTCTGAGAGGTGGCCGGGGCCCTACGGGGCGGGGGGTTGGTTTGTGCTAAAACCGGTTTTGGTTTTACCACAGGGTGGGGGAGCTCCTCCGTAGCGGGGGAGGCTCCGTTCCCTGTAGCGGGCCTTGGCGGTTGAGCAACAGGGGTGGCACCCACTGGTTGTATGGGCGCGAATGGAGGGAGGGGGAAGGCCGCGTTATGTTTTCCCGGGATAAAAAGTAGCCTATAGACTTCCTCGATAAATGGGCTATCCAATACTAAAAGACTTTTTCAATTCGAACCAGTAGTTTCTGAGATTAGCGCGTTCAACCAATTAAACTCCTCAGCTTTATAATATTAGTATAGATTTTTACAAGTAAAATTGGAGGTGTATTTCACAGATTGATTTCACCAAATATTTATACTTATCTTGTCGACACCCATCCCATCTTCCACGGCAGACTGTGCTGGAGCGGCTGCTGCAGCCTCAGAGAACCTCATACGGCGCAAATATAGTAATCTAATTGGAAAATATTTATTTGAGCCGCTTGGGGTTGAAACACTAGGGCCATGGAGTCCTTCTTTTTGAACAGGGCACGAAGGTGGTGGGTCCAGGGGACCATCGACCACCCTTACACGGACAAACGGCGAGCGCTTAAGGCTCTCAACCGTACTTACAAACTAAAGAATTTAGGGCAACGATAGCCTGAGGGTGCCCCCTGTCGGGCTCGAACCTCGGCTCAGGACGTTACCTGGGGAATAGGGGAGAACATAGCATACAAATAAATTATTATTTGGGGATCGGTCGGATTGCTAATATGCAGCTCGGGCCGCTTAAACGGGACGAGGCTGAGAGGGACGTCGCGACGGTCCTCGCCGCCCGGCGAGATCGAAATCTGGGTTGACGGTTGTGTTCTTGTATTTGTTTGCGAGCTTAGTCAGCTGTACTATCGAGATATACTCCCGCTCACTTTATAGAGAAATCGCCAAGCGATTAGTCGACTCTTCAAGTGACCAAAGGGCTGGCCTTAGCCTTTTGGGCACTTTTCCTGTTGATAGTGATGTGGATGATTTTTTTTAAGCCCTGTAAGCCCCCCGTTTTGTCTTTTCTTTTACTGTAAATAATAGTTAAGTTGTCTTCTTTACTTATCGGTTTACTTTAATTATAATTTACTTATCATAAAACAAACTCTTGTAAGGAGCGATGGGTAAGATGTTTGATCCAAGATTACACTAGCTTTGTCAGCGGATTTCAAGTGGCGAAGTAAGCCATCTCTCAATCAGATATATACCTAATAGATAATATTCATATTATTACAAGACAGTTGCACGAGCTACTGGTGAATGTTTGTGTTGCTATTCCTATCCCTCTCACTATACTATAGTGGGAAAAGGATGGCTTATAAAAAAGTTCGCTGAATCCTGATAAGTAAGGAGCATAAGATACAGTTTGATGTCCCAGTCTCGTCCCGATTAAGCGGCCCGAGCTGCATATTAGCAATCCGACCGATCCCCAAATAATATATTTGCATGCTAAGTCCTCCCTCATTCCCCAGGCAACGTCCTGAGCCGAGGTCGAGCCCCACAGGGGGCACCCTCAGGCTACCGTTGCCCTAAATTTATTTAGTTTTAAGTAGCGGTTGAGAGCCCTCAGCGCTCACCGCAAAAGTCCGCGTAACGGTGGAAGAAGGTCCCCTGGACCCACCACCTTTCTGTTCCTGCTCAAAAAAAAAAAAAAAAACAGTTTGATGTCATTCGAGTTCTAAAATATGTTCAATCAAAGTTTGCGGCTGTGAAGTTAGTTAGGCTTTGCAGTTATATTTATTTTAATAACTAGCTTACGCCCCGCGGTTTGACCCGCGTTTCCGAGGGATTTCCCATTTTTTCTTTCCGTGAGAACCTTCTACAAAGTATAAGAAAACTTAAAAAAATATGAATGAAATCGGTAATGTCGTTCTCAAGTTATGGCGTGACCAAGGGAAATTGGGATTCATTTTTGTATGAAATGAAATAATTTATTCATTCAAATATGCCTTCACAGGCACTTCTGAATAGTCAGACTCTAATACACGGTTTCGGTTGTGACGTCAAACTGTGATGGAAAATCTTATAAGTATTTTTTTTTTTCCAAATTAAGTAGCATTAAATTAGCAAACAGTCGAAACTTATTATAAATAATGTAATTTTAATGTCTTTTTGCACTCTAGTGATGTCAATTACCCTGTAATTTCTGTACTTAGTGTCTTTGGACGAAGTTGATCGTATCGTAAATGACGCTCCCTCAGAGAGTTTTGATCACGCGATGCCGCACCATGCCTTTCGACCAATCACAGTGTATCCCCAACTCTGCTGACCAATTATTTATCGCTACGCTACTGTTACTCGCGCGCTGCGAGTTCGTTTTTCCCTTGTCATTTTTATGGCAGTTTATTTTTACAGTTTCTTACTTAGCATCGTGACAAATTATGCAGTGTCTTATAAATTAACCGCCGCGCGGTGTCACCCACGTTCCCGAGGTCCAGAATATATTCTATCGGTGTGCAAAATTTTATCCAAATCCGTTGAGTAGTTTTTGCGTGAAAGAGTAAAATATTCCGAGACATTCTGGGACATAATTTCTTATTCCTCACACACGGCCATCTGACCCCAAACTAAGCAGAGCTTTTGCTATGGAAGCCAGATAACTGATATACTACATATACTACTTCTACGATAATTACACTCAGACTCAAGATAAACAGACATGTTCATGCACACAAAGAGTAACAAACATCCATCCATCCGTCCTCACAAAGTTTCGCATTTATAGTAGGATATTTTGAGGACATTCTACACACACGGCCATCTGAACCCAATCTAAACGGGACATGTATTGGAAATCAGATAACGAATATGAATAAAATCTTCTCAAAATAAAATCTTTTTCTTTCTTTCTTTTACTTATAAATATGTTTAAAAATACTTATATAAAAAACATACTATCACTATAGAATTTATATTAAGTACATTACATGCAAAATGAGGATAGATGTTGATAAAAAATGTTTAGTTGTAAACCGTTTGGATGAAATTAGCCGATACTCCGTCAATGAACCGTTTTTAGGGTTCCGTACCTCAAAAGGTAAAAAAGGTACCCTTATAAGATCACTTTCTTGTCCGTCTGTCCGTGTGTCACCACCGATTTTCTCAGGAACGGGTGGACCTAACAAGTTTAAATTTATACCAGATATTGAAGTCTATAGTCCCTATTAGGTGTATAAAAATCAAGGTCCTGCCTGAGTCAACTCGATAAAAAGATATAGGCAAATTTAGATTTTCGCGAAAACTTGTAAGTACCAAAATTTACCTTTATTTTTACCTTTTTTTATTTTTTGGATTTTTTCCATTATTTGTGCTGTAAGACCTTGTGTCCCCATACATACATAGTTGACGCCAATTAAGATAGGCCTCTGAGTTGTATAGGCGTTCATACAATTTAGAGGTCTAGCTTAATTGGCACCAACCTCAAATAAGATAAATAAATATAATTATGCTATTGTGTGAAAGAAAATATTTTGGCGGTATAATGGGTAGGTACGGAACCCTCGGCGCACGAGTTCAACTCGTACTTGACTGGATTTTTTTTATACAAAATATGTTATAGTACCACCACTGTTAAAAGTTACAAAGTACCTGCTCAGGAGTAATTTTTAGAGTTCCGTACCAAAAATAAGTAAAAGAAACTCTTATGGGGCGACTCCGTCCGTTCGTCCTTCCGTCTGTCACAGCGGCATATTATAGCAACTCAACTAATAATGATTTCTTTGCTTTTGGGGCCGAAATTGTGGCTGTGACGGCGAAAGTGTGTGGCCAAAAGTGGGGCTGATGGTTCTAGTGGGATAAAGGGCTATTTGCACATTTCAATATATGTTTTTATATTTTTATACAACATGTTTTATATAAAATGAGTAATTTTTTAATTGTAACCACTAGTTTTTTAATAATCATCAAAATCCTCCAAAAACAAACCTAGTTATGCGGTTTATTTTATTTTAACCACAGTCTTGATATGTCCAAGAAAGGAACCCTCGGCTTACGAGTCTGACTCTCACTTGGTCGCTTTTTGTGATAGGCGCGAAAATATTTCATCCGCTATTGGTTGCTAAACTGCACAAATATTTCGATCAAGAGATAACTCGAGTCTCTTGTTGCATTTCAAATCTTAAACATAAAGCAATAAGACCTGTATTTCATTGATGTTTTTAGATTTAGTCGGCGTTAGATTATTTTCTGCACTCGTTTAAAACTAGACTTTAAAATGAGGTGTATATTATTATTATTATTTCGACGTACATTTTTGATATGGAATGCAACTAAATGATCCCTAAAACAACTTAGGTCGTCTAGTGATTGAAGGATAGAACAGCTTTTTTAATCAAAATCACCAAGCCACCTTTTTTGTTTAATGTGGGGAAATCCTCATTCTCTGCCGTATGGTGAGGCTGCGGGATGACGCTTGTTCCCAACCGCCATTACCAAGCCCCCTAAGGCGCCCTAAGACACATACGGATGTCATGACTGACAGACGCCGTGTGATGGCACTATAGTATAAGAGACGAGCATAGCTAGAAAGAGCGAGATACCAACCTGTCATAATGATGCTGTCAGTTATGTTGCGGGTTGCAGCAAATAAGTATATTATCATAGGCAAACAGCTAAACTATATTTTTTCTTCCACAGACAAAAACAGCAGCCATATGACGTGAGGCCACTTCACCTGTAACAAAGCGACACACAAACAGACACAATGTCGTCTAAAGCTATAAATGAGGCGACCGGCAAGGACCTTATTAATAGGTAAATAGTGTTCAATTTAAAATGAATTTGCGAGTAGTTCTATAAACTGTGTTAGTAAGTAAAAGTACCTCTGTATTAATTAATTAATAATAATAATATTCTAGGACATTATTCCTCACACACGGCCATCTGACCCCAAACTAAGCAGAGCTAGTGCTATGGAAGCCAGATAACTGATATACTACTTTTCTTTTGTAAATATATACTTATATACTAGTGGGCCCGACAGACGTTGTCCTGTCCAAACTCGATTACGACGCCATCTACCGGGTCCAATTATATTTTAAAACCATCCAGGGACCCACTCATATATACACAAAAAATTTCATCAAAATTGGTCCAGTCGTTTAGGAGGAGTTCAGTCACATACACACGCACACAAGAAATATATATATTAAGATGTAGATAATTACACCCAGACTCGGGACAAACAGACATGTTCATGCACACAAATGTCTGTCCTGACTGGGAATCGAACCCGCGACCTGCGGCGTGATAGATAGAGTATCTTACCAACCAACCACGCCAACTAGAGGAATAATGTCCCAGAATCTTTATTTATTATGATTGTGTTAGTTCTTAGGACGTCATCGTCAGTATCTCAAAGACATAATCTATGTTCGAAAGTATTGCTATCTTTATCACTTTATATGTCATAGATAGTGACAGGTATTCTTTTCATTTATCTACATTTCTAAATAAATAAATAAATTTCTACATCTACAGTAATATTATAAACATGTATTTGTTTGTATGTAGGGGATAATCTCTGGAACTACTGAACCGACTCTTAAAATTATTTCAATAATTAAAATCTACACTGTCCCTGAGTTTGGTTACTTTTTAACAACGCGGGAGGCGCGCGTATATATTATTACAATTTTTTTTTACATTAAAATCTCACCATGTTTCTTTTATACAGGATGATTTTGAAGTCGTTGGCATTACTTGCAGGTGTGGTAGTTTTCATCAATATGAACAACTCTCACTATAGAAATAAGATATTGCGTAAAATAAATCGGCTACTGCATACATTTTAGTCGACTAGGGGTATGTTCCGATATACACTGGGTGCACTGTTCAGTGCTCTTACTGGGGAGAAATACGTTCCGTTATGCACTGACAGTATACTGCCGCAGTATCCTAGGGAAATATAATGACGTCATAAATCGCCGCCATTTTTGTACTATGAACCCTGGCGTTTTTGAGGTAAGGTGCTCTCGGTGCTCTGATGACGTGATCAACAGCGTCCAGAATGACAGTAGGATATATATATGGATGACAGACAGTATACTGGACTGCGTTCCGTTTTAAATAGTACCCAGTATAGCTAACTATAAAGGAACGGCTTCTCAGTATACTAAATTGACGTCACACCTTACAGTGCTCGCAGTGTATATCGGAACATACCCTAGGTAAATCATTTTTGTATGGAACAGTGGATATATTTTTTTTGAAATTTCACAGTTGTTCCCATAACAAAAGTTTGATGCCAACGACATCAAAATCAACCTGTTTAAACAACATACCAATAAGGTTAATCTAAACTAACTCGACGTGAATTTCATGCAATTCCATGATCGGACTGTCGTGTTACGCTTTTCGGGAGTCTCCCCTTTATGCTTCACGTCAAAATGTACTATTGTAACGAAACCAAATGTATGTTTCCAGGCACATAGCCCCGGGCACAGCGCTGGTGGCGTGCCGGTTCGCCACCTTCGAGCAGAACACCGTGTGGGAGGACGAGCTGGGGAAGAACCCGTGGCTCTACAAGGAGGTACTAAATGAAAACATCTATACTAATATTATAAAGCTGAAGAGTTTTGTTTGTTTGTTTGGTTGAACGTGCTAATCTCAGGAACTACTGGTTCGAATTGAAAAATTATTTTAGTGAATAGCCCATTTATCGAGGAAGGCTATAGACTTTTTATCCCGGGATAACATAATATTCCTCGAGAAAGCGGGTGAAACCAATGGGTAAAAAATCGCGGTCATACAAACATACATACGGAAATAAAGAACCTTCCTTTTTTGAAGTCGGTTAAAAAAGTGCTTGAGTTTGTTATTCATTTACTAAGTCACGCAAATATATAGTCAGTGACACATTACATCAATATTATATATGTCACCGGAAAATTATTATTATTTTAGAGTCAGACTATTCATAAGTGTAGGCCTATTTGAATAAAAATACTATTTTCATTTCATCCATACTAATATTTTACAAAATTAACTCTATCTGTTACCTTTCACGACTATATCGCTGAACCGATCGCGATGGAATTTGGTACGCAGATAGCCTATAGTATGGAGATATGGGCTACTTTTTTTTCTTAGGAAAGCGGGTGAAACCGCAGGGGACAGCTACTACTTACTATAAATAAGTCCGAAAGTAACTCTATCTGTTACCTTTTCACGACTAAATCGCTCAACCGATCGCGATGAAATTTGGTACGCAGATAGCCTATAGTATGGAGAGGGACGTAGGCTACTTTTTTTTCTCGAGAAAGCATTTAGTTTCAAATCTATTTACATATTATTATATAAAACCGGTTTCATTACAAAGGAAATAATGAGAATTTATTTATTTTTGACGTATACACTCCGGTTATCTATACTTCTATATCTATAATAATATTATCACATACAGTGGTCTATGGCGTTTGAAGTAGCGATAGACCACTGTATGTAATTATCACGAAATGCCGCTGTATAGGCATTCGTCATTGCTCCATTGTGTCCCAAGCGAGTGTATGACAGCTTGGGCTCGCTACCGCCCCTCTCTCACCCCGCAAGCCCCGCACGATTGCTCCGTTTAGACGTGTCCTTTGTCCGAATGTAAGAGTTACATAGACTGTGATATTATAAAGAGGACAGATTTGTATTTTTGTATGTAACGAATTAACTAAAAAAAACCGGCCAAGTGCGAGTTGGACTCGCGCACCGAGGGTTCCGTACAAACTTCGTCCATCGTTCATCCATCACGGGAAATGCACAATTTTATTTATTTACCTTATTTGAGGTTGGTGCCAATTAAGCTAGAGCTAGCTAACCTCTAAATTGTATGAGCGCCTATACAACTCAGAGGTCTTTATTGATTGGCGTAACTATGTATGTATGGGGACACCCTTTAATTTTCAACTTTTTTTATTTTTTTGGAATTTTCCCTTTATTTTTGCTGTAAGACCTTGCTTTATGCCAATTTTTTTATATATTTGAGTTGATTGAATGAAAGGTAAATTGCGGTTTACGATTTATGACGTATTAAAAAAAAACTACTTACTAGATCTCGTTCAAACCAATTTTCGGTGGAAGTTTGCATGGTAATGTACATCATATATTTTTTTTAGTTTTATCATTCTCTTATTTTAGAAGTTACAGGGGGGGGGGGGACACATTTTACCACTTTAGAAGTGTCTCTCGCGCAAACTATTCAGTTTAGAAAAAAAATGATATTAGAAACCTCAATATCATTTTTGAAGACCTATCCATAGATACCACACACGTATGGGTTTGATGAAAAAAAAAAATTGAGTTTCAGTTCTAAGTATTTATTTATTTTATTTATTTATTTACTTAAGTATGGGGAACCCCCAAAATTTTTTTCTATTTTTGTGTGAAAATCTTAATGCGGTTCACAGAATACATACATTCCGTTTTTTGCCATTTGGCTACGGAACCCTAAAAACGACTGGACCGATTTAAAAAATTATTTCACCATTAGAAAGCTACATTATCCCCGAGTAACTTGGGCTATATTTTATCCCGGGAACGCGGGTGAAACCGTGCGGAAAAGCTAGTCCATTAATAAAATATAATGATTTAATTGTAACATGTAATTCCAGCAACTGGTTGTGAAGCCCGACCAGTTGATAAAGCGTCGCGGCAAGCTGGGCCTGGTGGGGGTGAACAAGTCGGCGGCGGAGGTGCGGCGCTGGCTCGCCGACCACATGGGCCGCGAACAGCAGGTCGGCGCCGCGCAGGGGAAGCTGCGACACTTCATCATCGAGCCCTTCGTCAAACATGAACCTGTGAGTTACCTTTTATAAGATTTTTGTATGAAATTATTTTTTTGTTCGAAAGGGTATACTCCCGAAATGGTCCCATATAAATTTTATTATGATCTGATCATGGACTTCGAAGATATGACGATATGAAAGGGGCACTAATGTCGCGATTGAAATATCTTATTCAATATTGTCGACAATTATTATTCGTATGCATCCTCGGTCAGTGATAAATCTTGATAGGTATTCAATACACAAGAAACTTAAAATGGAATAATAAAATTAACTTTTAAAGGGAAGCACGTGTTCCAGAAAACCAAAATTCATTTCCGCGATCTTGTACCGATCGACTGCCTCATTCGTAATGGAAGTCTGAAATGAGAAAATAGAAGCCATCCTATTCATTAGACGACTCAATCGGTTCGTCTACCGAATCGGGACCGCAACCGAGCGGGTCTGAATAAGGTGGACTATAAGACTATTCATAAGTGCTTGTGAAGGCATATTTGATTTAAAAAAAATATTTAATTTTACTTTAAAAAATATATATTAATATTTAATTTAATTTAATCAGATATCGCGGAAAATAAAATAGTTGCTTCATACATTTTGGTCGAGTAGGTATTAGGTAGGTATAGCTTTGTATGGAACAGTTGTGCTATTTTTAGTTGTTCATATTGATGAGTACTTGCACCCCTGCAAGTATTGTCAGTGACTAAAAAATCACCCTGTATAAATAAAATTGAAGTGTCTGTTTGTAATGTCAAAATAACACCCTTTTTTTTACTTAATACATATGAAAATTGTCTGTCTGTTTGTTCCGGCTAATCTCCGAAACGGCTGGACCGATTTTGATAACCAATGTTACAAGGTGGAACTAAGGCTAATTTGATCGGTTATAGGCAATTTTTTATACCGGGAACGCGGGTAAAACCGCGGGGAACAGCTAGTTCTAAATACTTTTGAGCACCCCAAGTAACAAGCACTTGTTTTTTTATTGAACAGAGTGACGAGATGTACCTGTGCATCCAGTCGGGCCGACGGTCGGACACGATACTGTTCCACCACCAGGGCGGCGTGGACGTCGGCGACGTGGACGCTCTCGCCATCAGACTTGAGGTACCCACAGCTATTGCCAACTACTGTTTATATCTAATAAAAAAAAAAAACAGCATTCGAGAGGTAGAGTACGTCCGACTTGACCGCAAGAGCTATGTCGCGCACCTAGCTACACTAGTTAGTGTCATACACAAGAGATTAAGGGTATGTTCCGATATACACTGCGAGCACTGTTCGGCGCTCTTACTGGGGAGAAATTCGTTCCGTTATAGACTGACAGTATACTGCCGCAGTATCCTAGAAAAATATATATTCAAGGTAAGGTGCTCTCAGTGCCTTGATCACGTGACCAACAGCGTCCAGGATGACAGTATACTGGACTGCTTTCCGTTTTAAACAGGTACGGCTTCTCAGTATAGTAAATTGACGTCACACCTTACAGTGCTCGCAGTATATATCGGAACATACCCTGCGTCATAATATTAAACTTATGTGAGCTCATGGTCTCGCTTCCCCTCCCCCTCCCCGCCCGCACAGCTGCTGACACTCGCGGTCATACAATAGCCCGTAAATAAAGGCAAAAATTTAAAAAAATATATTTTATTTAATTTGTTCTTCAGGTACCTGTAGACACATTCCCATCGGCCGAGGAGGTCGACAGAGTTCTACTCAAGAACATTAAATCTACTTCTATGAAGAGGTAATTTGTATAATGATTATTTTTACTTAATAGGCTTTATGTGCTTACAACCTTCGGCTACCTTATCAATACAAAAGTAAAACAAGGTAACGATAATCACAGGAGACCATTTCAAGTTATCGGTATAGAATCTATACCAAATTACCATCTATACTATAATAGATGGTAATTCCCATCTATCTTACGATTTCTCATTGTTTAATAATTCTGTTAACATAAAGACTGACGGTGAATTTTGTCCAGGGCTTGTAAAACGGTTAACGTCCAATCCAAGTACATACGGAACTTTTTGCGGGTTTGTTCTACCTGTTATCACAATTAACCGGTTTTAGGCAAAATGAGTTTCGTTTGAAAAAAAATGTTTTTAACATTACTGACGTCCCACAATCTGTTTTCAATTTTGTACCTTCATTTGTCGTTCCTGCCCTTGCAGAATAAACCGACTATTACCGGTTTTCTATAACACTTGTATTTGTTTATTTCAGAATACTAGCAACATTTATAATCTCACTCTACCGCGTATACGTAGACCTTTACTTCACGTACATGGAGATCAACCCTATAGTGATCACCAACGAGAGGATATACCTCCTCGACTTGGCGGCCAAGCTTGACCAGACCGCAGACTTCATCTGCGCCAAGAATTGGGGAGCGATCAACTTCCCACCACCTTTTGGAAGGGACGCGTATCCAGAGGAAGCTCATATCGCTGACTTGGACGCGAAAAGTGGTGCCAGTTTGAAGGTTGGTGGACTTTTTAAGTTGTTACGTTGGGGAGCATATTTAAGTATGTATTTATGGCACGGTGATACTTCTTTGTAGGTATGTACCCGCCTCGCTGGCCCACCTACTGGTGTGTTCCGTCATCTGCACATGAGAGCCAGTTTCTTCTATGCTTTGTGTGCTTACCACCTTAAGCCACATCAGATTGTGTGATTGAGTTATAAATAGTTAAAAAATTGACCGATTCAAGATGTAATTCTAGCAAGGATAAGATACTTTATAAAACGTAAAACCGACTGCAAAGTCATAGAACATCTAATAGCCAGTAACAGTTTCCTACTTCACAAATATATTTTTTGTATACCATAATGTAAGTACATAGGTAAAGGTATCTTTAAAATTTGCCGACTTATTTAATTTTATTTATTTATTCGTAGTCATTACGCTCGCTCATTTCATATCTGTGCTGTGATAGAAAAAGTTAGCCGCCCGAACAGGGACTTGAACCCTGGACCCTTGGATTAAAAGTCCAATGCTCTACCGACTGAGCTATCCGGGCTGTATATGTGGTGACGAAATTAACATTTATATGCTATGGTGTATAGAATGTGAATAAAAAAATAGTCGTTTTATTGCGATGGAGAATCGATTGTATTTCTTTATTATTAGAGTTTTATATACAATAACGTTGATGGGTTAAATAATGATGACGTCATGCTGTAGGCAACACGTCTCATAATATTTAATTAGGTGGACGAAGATTTTGATTTTTCTTATTGTATAGATTTTATTAAAGAATTTTTGATTATATAGAAATTGAACGGTATTTTTAAAATACCGTATGACCCGAAAATATGTTAAAAAATATATGTTAATAAAAAATAAATATGTTTGTATTTTTAATCTGTGGCTTTGTTAACTTGATGTTAAGTAGTCGATAGTATTTTTTTTTAATATACCTACTTTGTTTATCTCTACAGTTAACAGTACTGAACAAATCCGGTCGTATTTGGACAATGGTCGCCGGCGGTGGAGCATCTGTCGTATACACTGACACTATTTGCGAGTTAGGTATGTATACAAGTTTTTTTTTTAATTTACAAACAGCTATTATTAAAAAACATAATCTCCTCTATAAGCATGCTAATTAGTAGCCAGTACCTACTTTTTTAATTTGAACGTTTTTGTTGTTTTTTTTTTTTTTTTCAAATCAGGTATTTTAACATTTTCAATCAAATTATGTTCACTGTAACTCCAATCCTATTTTCATACTAATATAAAATATATTACACTGTCGAACAAATATAAAGTATATGTATATAATTTTTTATCTTAATTTGAATGTTTCCCCGACAGGTGGCGCCGCGGAGCTGGCCAACTACGGCGAGTACTCGGGCGCACCCACCGAGAGTCAAACAGCTGACTACGCCAAGACAATATTCAGTCTCATGTGCAGAGAGAAGCATCCTAACGGGAAGGTAATGATTACGTCATCTGTTACAAAATTACGAACAAAGTAACTCTAGATCTAATATCAAAATTTAGGTTAGAATTTACATTGCCTATATGTAAAATTTTCACATTAGAAAATGTTTGGGGTACATAAAAAAAATATAGTAAATTAGTTGTATGAATATTCGGCTAAAGGCGCTGTACCAATACGTAAACAAAAATTATAAAAGCGTTTACGATGTCACTTCTTGGAACCAACGATCTAGGTTCCCCTTTGATTAGTTTTCTTAAAATAACTCCGTAAATTTTATTTATTGTATAGGCTGAGTGATCAGGCACCCAAGATTAATTTTATAGATTAAAAAATATATTTCAGGTTCTCATAATCGGCGGCGGTATTGCCAACTTCACGAACGTAGCGGACACATTCCGCGGTATAATAACCGCAATAGAGGCGTACAAAGACGCGCTCCTACAGTACAACGTTACGATCTTCGTGAGGAGAGGGGGGCCCAACTATCAGGAAGGGCTCAGGTCAGTTTTGAAATTACAGTTTATTATCTGTCAAAGATTTTGGTAAGAGAGAGAAAGAGATGGAGAACTGAAGTTGAGAATGACAATGACAGAAGCAGTAATATGATGAAACCGTTTCATGCGCAAAGCCACGGGCGCCCCGTGGTACATGCGCAATGAAAACCTCCACCTTGACTTAGGTCTCCCTACAATCAAACAATTCATAAAACGCGCCTCGCGCCGATATTTTGATACCGCAGCGCACCACGCGAATCCCTTGATAGTCAACACTATCACATACACCCCGTCCCTTATTTCCCGCATCCGTAGGCCTAGGCACGCCCTCAGCGAGCCAGACGATGCCATTACCCTAGCGCAGATCGAGGCCGAAGAAGCCCGCAAACAAATACAAATGCGAAATCGTCAACCTAGATTTCGTCCTCGCCGGCGAGGACCGTCGCGACGTCCCTCTCAGTCTCGTCCCGTTTAAGCGGCCCGAGCTGCATATTAGCAATCCGACCGATCCCCAAATAATATATTTGCATGCTAAGTCCTCCCTCATTCCCCAGGCAACGTCCTGAGCCGAGGTCGAGCCCCACAGGGGGCACCCTCAGGCTACCGTTGCCCTAAATTTATTTAGTTTTAAGTAGCGGTTGAGAGCCCTCAGCGCTCACCGCAAAAGTCCGCGTAACGGTGGAAGAAGGTCCCCTGGACCCACCACCTTCCTGTTCCAGTCAAAAAAAAAAAAAAAAAATATGATGATATAGAGAGAAAAGAGTTTAATTAATGATCTTTTCCTATTATAATTACTGTAGTAGCTTACCGCCTCGCAGTTTCACCCGCGAACCCCTATTTTACTCCCTTAGGGGTGTAATTTTCATAAATCCTTTCTTAGCGGATGCCTACATCATAATAATAGCTATCTGTATACCAAATTTTAGCCCAATCCGTTCAGTGATTTGAGCTATGCGTTGATAGATCAGTCAGTCAGTCACCTTGTCCTTTTATATATGTCACCGGAAAAGAACAAGAACCGCAAATTTATAAATTTACTAGATTAGGTTAGGTAAATTTATAAATTTTCTAGAAAATTTATAAACTCGCGGATCTTGTTATTTTCCGGTGACATATATATAGACAGAAGATAGATGATAATGAGGGGTACAAGTTCAAAATCTAATCACACTTAAATAATTTTTTTAGCCATTAGCGTAGAATTTGTTTGGGTTACTATTTTATTATTTCCTTTATCTTATTATTTTCAAATATTATAAACAAAATGTATGAAAAATGTAACCTTGGTGAGTTTCTTGTCGGTTCTTCAGTAGCTTCGACGTTCATAAGTGCCCTCCTAGGGTCTGAATTGGCCCTTATAAGAATCATTGACCCCACAGTGGAGACGTAAAGCTCTCTCGTAATCTTTTCACTAATACTGTTACTTCAGAGGGTTATCTAACTCTTAAATAAAACCACAACGTATTCACTTCACTTGATATTTATTCCTTATGATAACACTGAGTTCGGACATAGTTTTCACTAGTCAAGTGTTCACACGAGAATGAATCGTTCCGAGAGCCGTGCTGGCCTTTATAAGCTTTCCCCACCACCACCAAGCGGCACAGCTGTCAAACAGTGTCAATTATTGTTACACCTGTTTCTTTAAAATCATCCTGTATATGACGATACGGTGAAGATAAGATAAGAGATAAGATTTAGTTTTTTTTTAATTACATCATTATCATCAGAGTATAAATGCGAATGTGAGTTTGTTTGTTACCTTTTCACGCCTAAACCTCTGAACCAATCGAGATGAAATTTGGTACGCAGATAGCCTATGGTATGGAAGGACATGGGCTATTATTTATTCTCGGGAACGCGGGTGGAACCGCGGGGGACAGCTAGTATATTTTATATAATGATTCCCTTTCTCGTATCTGCAATTAATTAGTTTTTTTTTTTTTTTTAATGTTTTCCAACAGACAAATGCGCGAGGTAGGGCACCGGCTGCGCATCCCGCTGTACGTGTTCGGCCCCGAGAGCAACATGACGGCCATCGTGGGGCTCGCGCTCGGCCACGCGCCCGTGCCGCACGACCACCAGCTCGACTTCGCGCCCAAACAGTTGCCCAAACCTCAGGCTGCTGTGAGTGCTTATATTATTTCTATATCACTTCTATATAACAAACTCTTCAAACCATACTCAATGTATGGAAAAAAAAAAATCGCACTTTCAATATTGGTAACTTTCAACACTGATAGTTTAACTAAACAATTAAAATATACCTGATTAACTAAAACCGGCCAAGTGCGAGATGGACTCGCGCCCGAAGGGTTCCGTACCATTATCTATAAAAACGGCAAAAAAATTATGTCTGTTGTATCGGAGCCCCCTTAAATATATATTTAATTCTATTTTTTAGTATTTGTTGTTATAGCGACGACAGAAATAACCATCTATGAAAATTTCTACTGTCTAACTATCACGGTTCATGAGATACAGCCTGGTGACAGACGGACGGACGGACAGCGGAGTCTTGGTAATAGGGTCCCGTTTTACCCTTTGGGTATGGAACCCTACAAACATAAATAGGTCATAGGCGTCCCCTAAGGATCTCCAATAGGACTTATGTCCCCAGCAGTGATCGTCTTGCGCCTGAGATGATGATAATGATGAATAGGTCATATGTATTCATTAAAAAATATACGGTCGTTACAACTACGTTGCAGTGGGAATGACCTCTCGGACAGCGAGACTAACGGTTTTATAATTTGTACTAATGCTATGTTCAGTTTGGAATTTTCTATTATTTTCTGTATTTATTTAAATCTATTTACAGCCAAAGCCGAAGCTAGATATCCCAGAGCTGACCCACAAGCTGCTGGACCTGGTGTGCTCAGAAGCGCCCACCAAGATAGACCTGGGCCAGGGCGTATCCACCGCTCTGCCGCTCTTCAGTGACCGCACTAAAGCCATCATATGGGGCATGCAGAACAGAGCTATACAGGTAATATTAACATACCTTAATACTAGCTGTTCCCTGCGGTTTCACCCGCATTCCCGTCATAAAAAGTAGCCTATAACCTTCATCAAGAATTGGGCTATCAAATGCAAAAATAATTTTTCAAATCTGACTAGGTAGTTCCAGAGATTAGCGCCTTTAAACAAACAAACAAAAATCTCTTCTGCTAAAGCAGATAATAAATAATAATAAAATTCTCGTGTCATAGTGTTTGTCTGCAAACTCCTCCGAAACGGCTCGACCGATTCTTATGATTTTTTTGTGTATACTCGGTAGGTCTGAGAATCGGTCGTAGGCTATTTTTTTTATTATGTATTTTGCTATTTTTGAAAAAATATTGTGAAAATAGTCAGACCATTAAAAATATATAAAAAATTAAACCTTGCTCAGTTTCTTGCCGGTTCTTCTCAGGCCTAAACTGAATAAATGGTTTTGACTTTGACTTTGAAATATTTTCGGTGATCTGTTTTAGGAGATAATGAACATAATGTATTTAGTTATTAATATAAATATTATATGTAATATGTACAGGGTATGTTAGACTTCGACTACATATGCCGCCGCGCGGAGCCGTCCGTCGTCGCCATCGTGTACCCCTTCACCGCGGACCACAAACAGAAGTACTACTTTGGAAACAAGGAGGTCTTCATTCCCGGTCAGTAAAAATATAAAATACCATCTTCCACCCCGCGGTTTCACCCGCGATCCCGAGGGATCTTTTGTTTTCCCAGGATAAAAAGTATCACATATGTTAATCCAGAATATATTCTATCTGTGTGCCAAATTTCATCCAAATCCGTTCAGTAGTTTTTGCGTGAAATAGTAACATCCATAATAAACTTGACTTAATTTTTTTACTTATGTATTATTATTTTTTTCTATTATTTTGTCCTATGTTCTTATATTATTTTTGTATTATTTTCTGTAATTTGTCACAAATAAATAAATTTGAATCTGGAAAAAAAATTGACGTCTAACAATTATCATAATAGCAGAGAGAGAGAGAGAGAGACAGCAAATCGATCCATCATAGTGTTCATTCCACAGATACCACACAGACAAACAACAATCACATTTTCTATTCTATTCTATATATTCTATTCTATATTTTGAGGCAAACAAAACCATAGTTACTACGTACCTTAATACCTATATGAAGGTATGAGTCGATACAAATAATGTTTTAAAATTAAAATGATGTATCTCAAATATTTTTTATACTTACGCTTGATTTGTTTTTGACTGCACAAACAGAAGAGAAAATGGTACCAAACTATTTTGTCTTTTTCTATTTATATACAGTATGATTTTTTTGTCACTGGCAATACTTGCAGGGGTGGAAGTACTCATCAATGTGAACAACTTTAACTATGAAACCGTTTTATTTTACGCGATATCAGAGTTGGTCCCATAGTAAAAGTTGTTCAGATAGATGAGTACTTCTACCCCTGCAAGTATTGCCAGTGACTAAAATGTCAACCTGTATAGATAATAAAAAATCATGTTATTAAATACCTATTTATTTATAAAAAGTCACACCATCATATTTTATATCTATTTGTCTCGTTACGTTTGTGTATTTTTAGTACATGGATATAAGTTGTCAATTGTGACGTGCCTGATGGTAAACGGTTACCGTAGCCTATTGACGCTTGCAACACCAGGGGAATGTCATTTGTTTTAAATACCTTTAGTTAAAAGTGTAAATTAAAGTTTTTATATTTGTATATTTTGTTACAGTATTCTCTGACATGGACGTGGCGATGCGTAAGCACCAAGAAGCGACAGTCCTCGTCAACTTCGCCTCTCTCAGATCTGCTTACGACAGTACCATTCAGGTATGAGATAAGAAAACTCGATTTTATACAGGATGATTTTTTTTGTCACTGGCAATACTTGCAGGGCTGGAAATACTCATCAATATGAACAACTTTTATTATGGGACCAACTCTGATATTGCGAAAAATAAAATGGTTTCTTCATACATTATGGAACAGCTGATAATTTTTTCGTGATTTCACATTTATTCCCATAGTAAAAGTTGTTCATATTGATGAGTACTTCCACACCTGCAAGTATTGCCAGTGACTAAAAAAACACCAGAATTATTTTGGTTACATTGAAATTTTATATGAGTAAAAGTGGGTTTATTATACACGATTATATGCAATTGTTTTTTTTTAATCATAAATACGACTTCACCCGCTACTTGTTTTTCTCGGAAACGCAGGTGAAACCGCGAGAAACTGCTGGTTTATTATATATATCAAACTTTTTTGATTGTTTTATTAAAATATTAGTTGTTTTACAGGCAATGCAGCACCCACAAATCAACACAATAGTGATCATTGCTGAAGGTATACCCGAGAACATGACGAGGAAGATTATCAAACTAGCTGACACCAGAGGGGTAAGCTATACCTCTTCCATTATGAGAAACACTTTTTGACGTTTAAGAATGTCAAAGAACAATGAACTATATTGTTAGTACTGTATGTATCAAAATAAGACTGGCAGCAACTTATAACATTCTTATTTCATTCGCTCACTCTCACAGAAAACGTAATATATGGTTAATTGTATAATAATATAATATAGTTGAACCTTATCGTAAAGCAATAAGGATTATTTTTCATTGACATTCTTAGACGTTAAATAACTCTCAGATTCTTACTAATATTATATACCTGAAGAGTATGTTATTTATGGCGATGATTGCTGTGGTAATGACTTTGGATGCCGCAGCCAAGGTCGTGGGTTCGAATCCTACAATGAGCTTGAGCTTTCGGTGAAGGAAAACATCGTGAGTAAACCGTACGGTGGTAAGGTACCACCCTCAAGGGGCCGTTCAAGTATTACGTAAGCACAAAAGGGGGTGGGGGAGTCTTTGCTTTGCTTATTTTTGATGATATGGGGGCCGGGGGGGTCTGTATGGTGATTACGTCAGCAATATTTATTCATTAACTTTTTCATTTTATTTTTTTTACAAAATATAGTAGAAGTAAAGTAACTTAAACAGATTTTGTAAAAATTATACCAATGCTTACGTAAGCATAAGCGGGGGTAAGAGCTTTGCTTGCTTTCGCTGACAAGGAGAAGGGGGGGATTAAAAATTACTAAAATTCTGCTTACGTAATACTTGAACGGCCTCCATGTTGAAAATCTGCACTTGAGAGCCACTTCCTTCTAGGCTTTGTGTGCTGTCTACCATGTCATCACGTAATATTGTGATCAAACACAGACTTCCAAATCTATACTAATATTATAAAGCTGAAGAGTTTATTTGTTTGTTTGAACGCGCTAATCTCAGGAACTACTGGTTCGATTTGAAAAATTCTTTCAGTGTTGGATAGCCCATTTACCGAGGAAGGCTATAGGCTACTTTTTATCCCGGGAAAACACAAGATCCCTCGGGAACGCGGGTGAAACCGCACGGAAAAGCTAGTAAAAAATATAAAAAAATGTTTGTTTGTATGTTTGAACACGCTAATCTCGCAAACTTCTTGACCGATTTGTAAATTTTTGAGTTCATAGAGGCAGTATAGCATAATGCGAAACGCGGGTGAAACCGGGGGCCTCTTTATAATTTGTTTGTGTACAGGTGAATGTGATTGGTCCGGCGACAGTGGGCGGCATCAAGCCGGGCTGCTTCAAGATCGGCAACACGGCCGGCATGATCGACAACATCGTCGACAGTAAGCTATACAGGCCCGGCAGGTGTGTACTGTGCCTTAGATTATACAGGGTGGCTAAAAAAGTTATATATTAAAAAAAAAACTCGTCTATATCTCAGTAATTGCGATAAAAATCTGTTTTAATGTAAAAAAACTTAATCTTATTTAGATTAGAATATGTGGAACGCTAGATTGCGATTAACTCCGAAATCTCGATAAATATACGCGGATGAAACCGCTAGTAGCTAATATTATAAAGCTGAAGAGTTTGTTTGTCTGTTTGAACGCGCTAATCTCAAAAACTACTGGTTCGAATTGAAAAATTATTTTAGTGTTGGATAGTCCATTTATCGAGGAAGACTATAGGCTACTTTTATCTCGGGAAAACATAAGATCCCACGGGAGCGCGGATGAAACCGCGCGGGAGAGCTAGTATATGCTAACTTCTCAAAGAACTTTGTTAGTGCGATGTAGAATATTGTTGCGCCATCTATCCACGGATAGCGGAAGTGTTGATAGATGTCGCTACAGTCCCAATTTGTCCCCGACAGCGTGGCGTACGTGTCTCGGTCGGGCGGCATGAGCAACGAGCTGAACAACATACTGTCCAAGGACGCGGACGGGGTGTGCGAGGGGGTCGCCATCGGAGGGGACAGGTACCCGGGGACCACCTTCATCGACCACTTACTCAGGTACATTATAGTTTTACTACTACATAGAGTTTACTACGTCTTTAAATTATGCAATAGGCAAAAAGGGTAAATAAATTATTATAGGGTATTTGCCTGTATTCAAAATAATTTCTCCAACACTAACCAATGTATAAAACATCTAAAAAAAAGGGGAAACCACGATTATTTTATTAAATTTATCCTTATTATGATTTTTAATGACCAATCTAACCATAAAGAGTATGCTATATAATTATGACGTCACATGCTTGTATTTCATACAAAACTCCATATAAACCTATCGTTTTGACATTAAAAGTTGCTGATTTGAATGTCAGTCAAATACTCTATTAGAGACGTTTTTGATACACGGAAGAATAAAGTTTACCAAAAATGAAATTGGTGACGTCACTTCCGACTTTTATACAATAGAGTTTTGTGAGAGGTAGAGCATAGCGATATGTCGCTCAAAGAGCAGCTCGACTGGGGAAGTACCTCCACCTTACATAATACCGCAGGCAACGCGCGAGTGATACGTCTGGTGTTGCAAGCGTTCATAGACAATGTGGTATAAAAAAAAATCAAAAAAACTTAAAAATTGTCGTCCAGGTTCGAAGCAGACCCAAAAGTGAAGATGCTGGTGCTGCTGGGCGAGGTGGGCGGCGTGGAGGAGTACCACGTGTGCCGCGCCATCCGGGACGGCCTCATCAAGAAGCCCATGGTGGCCTGGTGCATCGGCACTTGTTCCGGTATGTACCTCTGTTTACTATCACACTAAACTGGGGGGGGGGGTAGCCCATGTCCTTCTCCATACCATAGGCTATCTGCGTACCTCAAATTTCATCACGATTGGTTTAGCGGCTTAGGCGTGAAAAGGTAACAAAATCCCATTCGCATTATAATATTAAGTTAGGATGGAAAACATGCGCCACTTGAAATTATTTTGACAGCTCGTAGTAAAATCAGTACACATTAGTTCCGTGAAATTACGCAATATGGCGAGATGTTTTTAGGGTTCCGTACCCAAAGGGTAAATACGGGACCCTATTACTAAGACTTCGCTGTCTGTCCGTCCGTTGTCCGTCTGTCCGTCTGTCTGTCACCAGGCTGTATCTCAAGAACTGCGATAGCTAGACAGTTGAAATTTTCACAAATTATGTATTTTTGTTGCCGCTATAACAACAAATACTATAAACAAAATAAAATAAATATTTAGGGGGCTCCCATACAACAAACGCGTTTTTTTTTTTGCCGTTTTAATTGATAATATGGCTATATTATCAATTAAAACGGCAAAAAAAAAAAGGAACTAGCTCTCAAGTGCAGCTCTTGAAACACCGACAGGTGCTTGGTAACTCAATACACGTGACAGAACGGAAACTATAGTTCTCTCTTTTTCTCTCTCTGGCCAAATACCTATTTTCCGTCCTTTTTGTGTCAGAAACGTTACATATAAAACATTTCACTTAATTTTTCTCATCGCGATCAAAGTTTGATCAGTAAAAAGTGTTGACTACTAACTAGCTGTTCCCCGCGGTTTGACCCGCATTCCCGGGATAAAAAATAGTCTATAACTTTCCTCAAGAATTGGGCTATCATATGCAAAAATATTTATTCAAATCCGACAGGTAGTTCCAGAGATTAGCGCCTTTAAACAAACAAACTCTTCAGCTTTACAATATTAGTATAGATAGATAGATTAATTTTGTAATTTTCTTTCCAGACATGTTCACATCAGAAGTACAGTTCGGCCACGCGGGTTCCCTCGCGGGGTCCAACCTGGAGAAGGCCGTAGCTAAGAACGCCGGTCTGAAGGCCTACGGAGTGACTGTACCGGAGTCGTTCGATAGTCTAGGAGCCGCCGTCAAAGTCGTCTACTCGAAGCTGGTTAAAGAGGGCAAGATCTTAGTGAAGGAGGAGGAGGAGCCGCCTAAGGTGCCCATGGACTATGATTGGGCGAGGGTGAGTGTCAAATTTATGTTTTTGATTATAGTTTTTATGTCCCGCTTCTTAGGGTTGAGATTGGGAGAACCAAGTGTGTTTTTTTTTTATAGTAGTAGTTTTAGGTAGTGATTTCGAAAACCGTGGGTTCGAATCTCACAATGATTGAGCATTCAGTTATTTTGTAGTACCAGCCTGTCTGGCTACCATCCTCTAGTTGAAAATCTATTGCGAAGCGCCTACTGGTACTGAACTTGATAAAAAAAATATTTAGTTTTCCGGTATATTTTTTTTTTACTTTGTATAGGCTTGTGTTTGACCCCAATCTCACTATGGTAAGTGATAATGTGACCGAAGATTGTAAGCACACAAATCCTAGAAGGAACTGGCTCTCAAGTGCAGCTGCCGGAACACACCAATAGGTGTTTGGCGACAGATTTTCAACTTGAGGGTGAAGTACCCTACCACCGTGCTATGGTATCCTCATGATGTTTTCCTTCACTGAAATTTCAAGCTCATTGTAGAATTCGAACCCACGACCTTCGCCGCGGCGCCCGATGTCACTACCACTGAGCTGACATCGCCATAATGCTGTTACATACGTTTAGAAAAAAAAAACCTTTTGTTCGTTCAGAAACTAGGTATAATCCGCAAGCCGGCCGCGTTCATAAGCACGATATGCGACGAGCGAGGCCAGGAGCTGAGCTACTGCGGCGTGCCCATCAGTCAAGTGTTGGAGAGGCAGCTCGGAGTCGGCGGCACTATCAGCCTGCTATGGTAATTATAAATCGCTTTAACTTCTCTAGTTTATACACTACTTCAATTTTAAATTTCATGAAGATCGGTTGAGTAAAAAGATTCGATCTATAAATCTGCTATTTTTACAAGCTTGTATACAAGTTGGAGAAAACGGTCGATCATTAAATGAAATCAGTGCTTTATCACGTTGTTTTTAAACCGTATACAAAAAATAATTTAAGTCCATCGAGTAGTTTAGTCACAGTAATTAATTTTCGTTTTGTCAATTTTACTCATCACGTAGATGCCTAACAAATTCACAAAAGTAGGTCGGACAATGACCCGATCAAACGCGCTGCCTCAATTTCTCTGTCTAACAAGCGAAGAAAGCGAATCGCTCGCACCGCGTTCAAGGTCGCGCTTCTTACAGGTTGGTGACGATGTAACTATAAATGATGTTGTATTTTGTTTACGTTCCAAAGGTATTTACTTTGAAATTTCGATTTTTTTAATTTGTTCTAAAATCGTTTTCGACTATCTTATAGTGCCTTAATGCACTTGTAACGATAGTGTTTAAATTTAATGATCGACCGTCTTATCCACTTTGTATAACTTCAACTGTTAGTATGTGCGTAGGTTCTTGCAACGGATTTTTTTTTTGCAACGGATAATGACGCCTAGAAGGAACTGGCTCTCAAGTAGGTGTTTGGCGACACGTTTTAAACTTGAAGGTGGTACCCAGCCAGACGGGCTCAAACTACCTTCAGCTATCATCGACTTAAATCTAAATATAAGTTGGTTAGTTGGTGTGTATAGTGTTGTTTCCTGGTTGTAAGGTTCCAGCGCGAGTTGCCGGAGTGGGCGAGCAAGTTCTTCGAGCTGGTGCTGATAGTGACGGCGGACCACGGGCCGGCCGTGTCGGGCGCACACAACACCATGGTCACCGCGCGCGCCGGGAAGGACCTCATCTCCTCAGTCGTCAGTGGACTACTCACCATCGTCAGTATTACATTACAAGTTTACAACAACATTACATTACATTAGAACAACATTACATTACATTAGAACAACATTACATTACATTACAACAACATTACATTACAATAACATTACATTACAACAACATTACATTACATAATATAACATGCTCACCCCGTGTGTTGCAATTTATAGTCAACTATCTAAAGCTCATCGCTTCTCATAATTTTAAGGATTTCAAACACTTGCTTATTTCACTCAAAAAACACGATTTTTTATGTTTTTTTAATATACATATATATTTATAATACTTGCTTGCGCCCTGCGGTTTCATCCACTTTACCGAGGGATATTATGTTTTTCCGGGATAAAAAGTAATGTGCTATTCCAGACTATAATCTATCTCTGTGCCAAATTTCATCCAGATCCGTTCAGCCGTTCGTCGTGATTGAGTAACAAACATCCATCCAACCAAACTTTCACATCCTATAACTAATATTATAAATGCGAAAGTGAGTTTGTTTGTTTGTTACCTTTTCACGCCTAAACCGCTGAATTGATCGCGATGAAATTTGGTATGCTGATAGCCTATGGTATGGAGAAGGACATAGGCTACTTTTTATCCCGGGAAAACATAAGGAAACGCGGGTGAAACCGCGAGGCCGAAGCTAGTTTATAATATTATAGTAGGAAGTAGGATTATACAAATCGTTTTTATTTTTAACTACCTGTTCCCCGCGGTTTCACCCGCGTTCCCGGTGTAATTTATTTTTTCATACAAACCTGACAATAACGAACACATAAAAGAAAGATTTATCCAATTTGGTGCAGTCGTTCGGAAGTTATGTGCGTACAAACATTTTGGCGATCCATTTTTATTTATATAGATTTTGAACCTTTACCAAATACCATTTTTATCAACCATATTCGTGCAAATAAATATAATTGAACTCCATTCGCCGGTCAGGGCGACAGGTTCGGCGGCGCGCTGGACCGCGCGGCGGCGGACTTCTGCGCGGCGTACGACCGCGGACAACATCCGCAGGAGTTCGTCAACGAGAAGCGAGCCAAGGGTGAACTCATCATGGGCATTGGACACAGGTATACACATATTAACTTAATTATATTGGAAAATGGATCTTTTCGTTAAAAAAACGACCCTAGAATGTGCTTCTTTAATGTAATTTTTTTGTATATTTTAGATATTAATTAGCATTACAATCCAGTTTAAATGTGTAGAACTTGATATACTTGAACTAGTATTTAAAGAGATCTACCAAAGTGGTTTACCTTTTTGAACATTTATAAAAAAAGTTTACCATGTTTTTATAAATAGTTTCATCTTTATCAAACTATTGCAGTTTTATTTATCAAATTGTTTAATGAACGCTAAAATTAGCGTTTCTTAACGCAAATGTCAAAAGATTCTAAAACTCCGAGACACTATCTACATCCTTATCATTTAACATCAAATAGAAAAGGACAGCATGTATTTCTTAAGTTTTCTTACACATGCTCATAAATAAGTGACACATATTAATCTCCCAATCCAGAGTGAAGTCAATCAACAACCCGGACAGTCGGGTCCGCGAGCTGAAGGCCTACGTGACGGCGCGGTGGCCCGCGTGGCCCGTCACTAGGTACGCGCTGGACGTGGAGGCCATCACTACTCGCAAGAAGCCCAACCTGATCCTCAATGTGGACGGCATCGTTGCGGCCGCCATGGTGGACCTGTTCAGACATTGTCAGCTGTTCACACAGTAAGTGCCTCTCTTTATGTTTGTATGCCTCTCTTTGGGTATGTAGTAGGCCTCGCTATGGTTAGAAAGGAATCTCCGGGTCTAAATTCCTGTCAAGTGTCTATATCTTATACTGGGTGATTTTTTAGTCACTGGCCATTCTTGCAGGGGTGGAAGTACTCATCAAAATGAACAACTTTTATAATGTGACTAACTGTGAAATCATAAAAAAATTATCAGCTGTTCCATACAAAAGTTCAATACCTACTCGACCAAAATGTATGAAGCAACCGTATTATTTTACGCGATATCAGAGTTAGCCCTATAATAAAAGTTGTTCATTTTGATGAGTACTTCCACCCTTGCAAGTATGGCCAGTGACCAAAAAATCAACCTGTATATAAAACAAAGTCGTGTTAAAATTTCAAAATACTTTAGAATGACAAAGATATAAATTACACTTATATTGTTGATGGAATGGAACAAAATAAGATGGAATCAACCTCATGTGGATTCATTCCACTGGTCATACAGACAACTAATTTCTGAAATCTTCTATACAAATAAATAAGATTGAAGAGTCTGTTTCTGATTCTTCTCTGTGTCTTCTCTGATTATGTCAAAATATCATCTTATTCTAAATGCATATATGGTGTTTATAACAAAAGAACATTTTTTTTTTTGTCTGTCTGTTCCGGGTAATCTCTGAAATGGCTCGACCGATTTTGACGAGACTTTCTCTGGCAGATAGATGAAAGGGGTAACTTTGGCATATTTTATTGGTTATAGGGTAATTTTTATACCGGTATGTAGTATAATAATATAATGAATATCTCTCTATGGTTCTTATGGCCTTATTCAAATCACTGCTTTCTCCCCCAACAGAGAGGAAGGCAACAACTACATCCAAATGGGCACAATCAACGCGCTATTCGTCCTCGGTCGCACCATCGGCCTCGTCGGCCACTATTTAGACCAGAAGCGTATGAAGCAACCCCTATACCGCCACCCCTGGGACGATATCACCTACATGTCGCCACTTAATTAAACCAATATGGGTATATGTAGAGATTTTTTTTTCATCATTTTTAATAGAATTTTTTTGACAACCTACGGGAGACTTGTTGACCTATATAGGAATTGATTGATTTGACCTGATTTGGGGTAGTTGGTTGGGTCGTTTGAAAATTAAAATTCAAAATTTGTTGCAAGAACTATAACAGCATTTGATAGGTTCCTTTTATGGTTTTGCGTCTAGGGACTTAAATAAATAAATAGATAGTTAAATATAACGTATTTTATATGTAATAATGAGGCACAAATCAGACAAAACGTTCGTAATATATATATATAGGTGTTATTTACTTATATGGGTATTGGTGGAGTACAACAAAATACAGTACAGAAAGAAGTGTTCGAGTAATGAAAAAAAAACTGCATCAATCTAATTGGATGAAAAGAACAAAGTAGAGATAGAATGACAAAAAAAACTAAATGGTTTTATTAAATGGGATTGACGGGGGTTGCTTTTAGTTTTGTAAAATTGTAATTTTAAAACGACGTAACTTGCTACCTTTATAGGTTATGTAAGGGATTTAAAAAAATAAGTAAAATCATACAAATAAATTGAAGACATGCAAAAATAAAAATAATTTCTCTATAAAATGTTACAATTAATTTATTATGGTTATGTAATGATAAGTAATGTTTTTTTTTTTATATAAATAAATTAGAATTTTTAAAAAATATTTCTATGATTTTGACATATTCCTAATAACCTATCCCTTTTCCTGACCAGTCGCACACCTGTCCCCTATTTTTACTTTCTACACGACATTAGGGATGGATATTTCACATTTTTTTAATGACCTAAAAACAATAAATTCTAAAATTGAAGATATAAAAATCTCTACATATAATGATACCTAGCGAAGGATAAATTATAAAATATTATTTATATGTTATAAATAAGTACACGGGGGTTTTACGTAAGAGAAAGTGTCTGTCCAAAAAAATATTCTAGTAAAATTCTGTTTATACGCCTAACCTTTCATTCCATGATTATTGTTTATTTATTTTTACCATTTACGTAAAATGCTTTATATTATTTTAAAAGGCTTGAGTGAGACATGGCTTAGGATTTTTTTTTAATAAACGCTTACATAGATCTGCTGAGGTTAACAAATGTTTTACTAATTTGCCACTAAAACTATATTGACGAACCTCTTATTTCATTCAATAATAATGTGCAAGTGAGACGGCATGCTATATCTTGTCATGTTTTGTAGTTTAAAAATGGTTGTCGGTTATTCATAAAAGTTGCTGTTACCTTTTCGACATTACCTACACCTTATTTCAGAGTACATTTAGCTAAAAGGACTTTCAAAATGGCTAATTTTAATGTGAAATGCATCAACGAATAGGTTACATAGATTAATGTTGTTAAATGCACTATTTAGAATAGATTTGACTAAATAATTGAACTGTTAGTTTGATTTGCAATATAAATACCTACATATTTTTGAATAATCTATGAAAAAGATTGAGATCGAATACTATCTCACGTTTTGGATATTTGGAATTAATCTATAAAAAAAAACAAAATTCTGGGATTCTTGTTGAAAGGTAAAAAGTATATATTTATATTGCAAATTGATCCTGTTGCTTTTGAAATAAATATTTTTTTACTGTTGCAACATTAGACGCGTATTTGTATTCAATCAGTGAAACACTGTTGTAATATAGTTATAAATAGTAAGTGTTGATATTTTTTATAAAATAATGAAAAATATATAAACGAACAAAAATAATTTAAGCACTCATGTAAAATGCACCGGACCATGTTGTAGTAAATTGTGGAAATAAATAGATTTTATTATATTTTGTTTTAATTTCGTAATTGGAATAGGACTGCACTGTTTTTAGAATGTCACAAAATATATAATCATAAGGAATATATAAATAGATACATAAATAGATATTTATTTCTCAAGATTTGTCGACTCCATAGAATTAACAAAATAATAGGTAGGTATATTTTATTATTAGCTGGGTGGCAGAATGCAATAGTGTGAAACGATCTTACAGAAGATAGAACACAATTTTCGGAAAAAGAAAAGAAAACGAACATGTGAAAAGTGACATTTCAAAATTACCAGTTACCTAACATTTGATTAAAGACAATTATTATTGAATGCCATCCATTCGCAGATTTCAAATTATTGCATGTTATATGTAATAAAATAATTGTTAATTTGTTAAAATTGTTAAAATATGTAAATATTTGTTTGTCGACATATTTCAATTACATTTTTATTTCCTGTAATACTTTGTTTTATTCATCCTTTATGAACAGTAATTAAGATTTTAAAGCGAATGTCGAAAAAGGTAATATCGTTTGAAATTCAATTGTTTTTATTTTTCCATTTTCGGCTCGCTTATGTAAAATACAATGAAATGCCATAATTATTCAAATGAGCAAGAAGGAAACATATTTTTGACATAATGTAGTTCAAAAATACATTATACAAAAGAGTAGAATAAGAGTCAGTAGACACGATTTTTTTCAAAAAGGATTTTCTTTCAACAAAACCAAGGGCGGAATTAGGGGGGGGGGGCACATGCAATTAACGCTAATGAAGTGCTGGACATCTTTAGCAGGAAACATAAAAGAAAAATAATTTTAAGTTACAAATAACTACGTGACTGTTGAACAAAAATTTTTAGGGTATATTGAGGCTGTTCAAAATCATAGGTAACAAAAATTGGCGATAAAACGCCAGCTCGCTAGCTCATGGGGCCCAAAGGTCTGTATATTTATTAATTGCTACAATACAAAGGAAGTAAACTAAATAATGCTCCTATTTACACCAAAATTGTTCGCCTTACAAACGGTGATCATTTTTTGTAAGAAAGTAAATCAATTTATTAATTCCTGGATGATATCTCGTATCACCACTTTAATACAATATGAATACAATTATGTAACACCGTCAGGGTAATATCTGGTTTTACCACGTCAAGACTGTAGGATAGGCAGTTTTTGTAAATCTATATAAATAAAAATGAATGGCAAAATGTGTTGCTAAGCGCAAAACTCGAGAACGGGTAGACCAAATTGGATAAATCTTTCTTAGATATGTTCGTTATTGTCAGGTTTGTATGAAAAAAAATGACACCGGGAACGAAACAAACGGGTGAAACCGCGGGGAACAGCTATAATTAATATATTCTAAAACATTGGAGGGTAGATTGATAGTACTAACCTTCGTTACGCGTGGAACCATGGCGTAATTTTCTCTCCAAACGACGTATTTTACGACAAATAGCATCAACATTTTCATATTTGTGCTTCCACCCAATCTGATCAATTATTTACAAAAAAATAATATAACTGAGAACAAACACTGCAAGTAGATGTTAACGATGCGGCACACGAAGAACTAATGAAATAAAACATGACGGTATAGAACGAACGAACGATTTAGTGAACCGGAAGTCATAATACTTTTAATTTTCTTATTTATTTACACCAAAACTGTTCACCTTACAAACGGTGATCTTTATTGTTTGTGTATATTTTTTACTTTTTATATTTTTTATTGATGGCATTGGGATCAAAATTGGAACATGAATACATTATTATAGGATACATTATAAAACCGCCCGGGGACGGAAGCAATAATCGAAATAAAACAATAGATTTGATTAAACGTTTTATTTTTATTAATTTTCCTAACAGGTAATTATGTATTTCGTTCACTCTCGTGAGGCGGTCGGCGGCAGTAATAACAATGCGTTTCCATTCAAGGCGACGTTTACCGTTTTTTATAGCATTTCGAACATTCACCAGCCTAAGTCGTCAATGTACTACAAAATCGTATTGTCATAATGTGTTATGTTGAATAAGTTTTTGACAAGTGGTATTCATGAAAGAATTAAAACCAGTCATATTAATTTCTCGAAATTATACTCAAAATGTGAGAGAACTTCTGAAGAACCCTATAAGTGTGCTGTTATTCAACAATTCGTCTTAATATTAGCATCTCAATCGGCTATTTCATTTATTATTTTTTAGTAACAAAAAAGATTTTTAATTGGTATTTATTTTATTTTTAAACTGGGCATAGCCTTCGCGTTTCGCTTGAGGTCAAGTCAATAAGGGAAAACTTATAGAGTCGATATTAGCACCGCTTCCCCCTCACACACAATCAAACGAAAATGACCGCAAATCTCTTAAAAATATCTAAATATAATGAGTTCTTTCGACTACGAGTAAAAAAAAACCTAACAATTTCGAAAACTCGTCAAAATTACAAATAATAAAATCTTAATAATAAATAATTACTATTAACCTATGAGTTGATAACAAAAATACCTTAATTTATTAACTTAAACAAAAACTTTATAAAACATAAATTATTTTATACAATGACAATTTGGTACGAGACATCCAATTGAAGTTGGACAGGGCTTACATGTAAAGGTACATACACCGAATTGCGGCTATATCTAGAAATAACAGGCGATTTCGCAAAATATCTACGTACACTATTATTAGGAACAAACTGTCTTTATGATTAAGAAAATCATTTATATGATATTATGGATATAACCGGATAAAACTAGATATAACTTCATTTTGGGTATTTAACCGCAACATATTATCAACAAAGAAAATTATTTTATAATACAAATAATAATATATGGGGGTGGGGTCAGATTGGTACAATATGTACCTATTTGTAAGAAAATTAAATAAAACTTATAACTTATAAATGTTTTACAAAATTTGTAAATAATAAAGTATAAGAGCAATTTCACACTCAACGTCATTTTAAAATATAAATTACGCATAGTGTGAAAGCGCTCATAAAATTCACTAAGTGAAAGACATCGAATAGTTTTCAAGATGTCATCAATAGATGGCGTTGAAATAACATTTCAACTGATATAAAAGTACATGATGATATATTATTTTAAAACTATACTTTTATGTAAACTGACCAATGTTCCATTTTAGAAATAGTCATTTATAACAAAAAAATAGTCATTCTCATGGAAATACTGACAGAAAGAAAAGGCGATACTGCGTCTTGAAGTTAAATCATAAGAGAAATTAAAAAAGAAGTTTATTGATTTTCTGTCAATGTCCATTCACATAAAAATATAATTATGACGAATTAGTCTAAAAGGAATATATGCGATTAACTGCGGAGCGAGAACTGGCAACATCTACAAAATTTGTAACACAAAATATTTCATACATTGCACACTGGTCTTTTTATTCGACGGTAATTAGTCACAGAGCGACATCATAAAAGTGATACTAACCCCAAACGAATAAAGTTCAATTTCAGCCAGACCGCCTCCGTAAGTCTTGGAAAGGATACGTAAATAATTCATTTTATTTCTATATCTAATTCAGAGGAACAGCAAAGTATAAATATAATGATTTTCTTATTTATAATTTTTATCTACATTTAATTTTACTCTAACTTCATAGACGACGGGTTTTATAGATTTGACCTTACTAAATTATACTTTTTTTATAATATACAAATATATTTTATTTTCTACTAAATCTTTTTTATTTTTCCACTTATGTATCTAAAAAGTATATTATATCAAATAGATTATATTACAATTATTATACAGTACGAGTTATTGTTTACTTATTTAGTTATAATACTTGATTTATTAAATTATTCTATGGAAATGTGTTTCCTGCTCTTTTTTTTTTCTAGTGTAGTGTCTTCTATACAAAGGTAGTTACGTCACGAACGAGTTCGAGTTCGTCAGTTAGTGGCGAAAACTTAAATGAAATTATTCGATTTTGAAGCTTATATCTATTGCAATAAAGACATAACATTTCAAACTGCAAGGCGAGGAAAATGTCTGATAAATGTCTGATTTTGGTTAGTAATATTTTATCAGGTATCGGAGGTAGAAATATTATATATCATTTTCATATCATTATCATTAATTTTTATGATAATATTGAATTAATTTATTAATGCCTGGTGGTGGGTCATCGTAGTCTGGACGAGTGAAGGCGAACTCGTCAAGTGGCATTATCCAATTTATTTTATATTTAGATCAATTCGCAAACAAACGTAGTAGTAATTTTACATTTTGTTTTATATATTATCGCCTGAGAACACGGCAAAAGCAACCATCCGAACCCGGTATTGGAGACAATTTTAATATAATTTTCACTTTCTACGACGGTAAAAATATATCCGTCTGAAAATTTAAGACAACATGGAACTATGTATGCAATAGCTCATAATAAAACTGGAAGAATGTTCTAGACTCTGCATACGTACCAAAATATTTTAGCAATACGCCAAAGAATTCTAAGACGGAGTACTCTTTCCAGCAGACGACAGATTTACTATCGACCGATATTTTAGTCTGGTCTTGATTGGGCTTCAAACTAAATTATAAATCAGCCGACAGAAAGTACATTGTCTGCGGAGTCTCTTACTTTCATAAGCCTAAATGTTGATCTTTCATCAAAACTATTACCATCTTTATCTTTTTATACATTGATGACAGTGACAGATAAACGTATATTAAGGCTACTAGAAACTGAAGAATTTTTGTCGCGTTTATGACATCGATGTCTCAGACAAATTTTTCAAGTAATAATCATCCTTATCATATTCAAATAGAGTTCCAAATAGTATGCAAAAGACTCAATTTTATAAGATTAAACATACCTTTTTATTACTGGAACTGGACTTCAACTGAGCCAACTGCCATAAAATCCACCTGATAAGGACAGCAAACGTATGACTATCTCTTTCTATCTAGTGAGGAATGAAATATTGCATCCTTTTTTTCGATATACTCTTTTTGAGTGTCATCCGCACTATGATTTCGCAACATCGATGTCGTAAACGCGATAGGGCGTTATTTGTAAGTTATTTTACATAGCACATTCCGGTATCCGACCAATAAACCATCAATAGAACACTATATACATCTCCGTCTCTCTCTAACTGGTGCATCACGTGGTATCGTCGTCTCTCTTCACGTCGGGTTTCCTCGCGGCGACGATCGTGAGGTCGGGCCGCGTGCGCATCAGTGCGCAGGGGGAGGGGGGCGCCGGGGTGGGCACGCTTGGGGTGCTGGTGGGGGTGGGGGTGGGGGTACTAGTAGGGGGCGCGTCTCCCCCGCGGAGGGTATCAAGGCTGGCCACGCGGATCGACGGCCATTTGCCGCCTGGAATTAAGAAAAAAAACATGTTTTATGTCCTTATAATTAACAGGTATTGCAAAAATCTAGGCTTTGTAAAGGTCCCGCTTATATTCATAGGCAACATTGGTGTGTGTGCGTACTACCTTCGGTTACGTCATCACTTTCTATGGCGAAATTGTATGTACAACTCTGTGACACGTGACAGAAGTGAAACTATAGTTATCTCTTTCCCTCTCTAGCCAAATACCAATTTTTCATCCTTTTTGCGTCAGAAACGTTTCTCTCATCGCGTCCAAAGATTTATCGTCAGAAGATGTACAAGGTGTCCCAGAAGTAGACGTCAAGCCGGAAGCGGATTGTTAGGGACATCATTCTGAACAACTTTCACTATGGGACCAACTTGATCAGACCAATTTTATTTTTCACTTCACATACAAATCAGCTGAGCGCTCGGCCCGAAATGTAGTGAGGTGAGAAAAATAAAGTTGGTCTGATCAAGTTGGTCCCATAGTGAAAGTTGTTCAGAATGATGTCCTTAACAACCCGCTTCCGGCTTGACGTAGACTTCTGGGACAACCTGTATACTTACAGCTGGTGGTGGTGGCGCTCGTGATGGTGGGCGTGGCGCTGAACTTGGCCTCGTGCGTGGTGATCACCGTCGCCGGGATCGGGTCCTCGTCCGTCAAACTGCCTATGAGGATCTTCTTTATTGGCTAAAATACAAATGATAATGGTTATAATATTAATACGTGAAGCAAAAACTTTGGTATACCTTTTTACGAAAATTACGCGGACGGAGGAGTATGACATTTGGCACAGTTCAAGTTTATACGGAGGAGCGAATATTTTTATATTATATTCATTAGAAATAAATTAAAATACTAAAAAAAACATTACACACACTACCATAGTACGTTTGACACACACACACGTCACACTGTCAATGCTTTGTTGAGAGAAGAAAAGAGTGAAGTGATTTTCTTTACATTCTCAATCCTACTATAATATTATAAATGTGAAAGTTTAAATGGATGGATGGATGTTTGTTACTCTTTCACGCAAAAACTACTGAACGGATTTGGATGAAATTTGGCATTGTTATTATAGTTTGGAATAGCTGACTTCCGAACCGGGGGTAACTTCAGTAGCGTCAACGTACATAAGGGCACTTAGAGAGCCTTAACTGAATAAATGGCTTTGACTTTGAGATTCTTCTAGGCTTTGTGTGCCACCTTCGACCACATGACCACATATCCTGAGATAGTGGTAGACAAGCGGTAATGTAGGAGTGGAGGTTACCTTATCGACAGGCTTGCGCGGCGTCTTGCCGGCGCCGCCGGCGGGCGGGGCGGCCGGGGCGGCCGCGGCGGCCGCGGTCACGCTGTAGGTGCGCGGCCGCATCTTGAGCGACGGGTCCACCTCGATGGGGATCGGCTCGAATTCTATTATAAAACACATTTAATTATGCTATATTTTGTGAGGTATAATGTGAATAATTCTAATAATTAATATTTTCGGGGATATAGGATCTAAGAACCGAATAGTTTAGGAGATAGCGAAAGTCAAAGTCATGATCTATCAATAATATCGTAATTTTTAAAAAAATATGTGTAGGCCTGTTTGACTACAAATTCACCATGGTAGGTGATGATGTGGCCGAAGGTGGTAAGCATACAGAGTCAAAACGAACTGGTTCTTAAGTAAAACAGCCTACCACACCCTACCACCGTAATATGATTCCTTCACGATATTTTCCTTCATCGAAACCTCACTCATTGTAGGATTCGACTACCAATACTACTGTAAAACACACGCTGCCTATAAAATGCGGGAACAAGACGCACCCTGTAGCGCTCTCTATCGCACTTACGGGAAGCACCGTGACCGGGCAGCGTTTGACATAAGTATAGTTGTCTCTCTCTAACCTTTCTCGGGCAGCCCGAAGTCGGCGACGTGCGCGGCGAGGTTGGCTATGGAGACGCCGAGCGCGCGCGCCGCCGCGTCCAGCGAGATGTCCCCGCGCTGCAGCTGCTCCAACACTTCCGAGGGACCCTTCGCCTGCCAGAACTCACGCACGCCCCTGTATAACAAACACGTTATATTAGTGGGTCCAATTAGAAGCTAGCTAGAAGTTGAGCAAGTTTTTATTTTATTTCGATCAGGACACGGTTTAATTTTGCTTGAATCTTATTAGAATGAATTGAGAGTGAGCTAAGCTTTACAATTGGTGGAACAAAACTCATTCGAAGCTAAATTAAATTAGTTAGCGAAACTTTACAATCGCATTTGGTATCTGTTAGTAAGTATATCTGAGTGAAAATAATATATATATTTTTTTATTTATACACACATGCACAGGTACAGTTAGTAATACCTATTTATTTAAAAGTTAATTTTCCATTGTAATGTTATTATAGACATTGATAATTCTGTTATCACTAACTAATATCCTGGTACAGTTGCACCATCTGTATAGTTTATAATATTAATGATTCTAAAAGTTTAGTATAAAGTATAAATAAACCCAGAAACTGTCTTAAGATACTTTTTTATTTTGTTACGCTTAATTTTTTTATTGGCCAGATAAGCGGTATTTAGCTGGTGATTTGAAATTAGAATGAGTAAAATTTTTAAAACGAAAATTTATTACTGCGGCTAAACCATTCGATGGATTTCAATTATATTTTGTAGATGGTTTAAAAACAACGTGATAAAGCTCTGGTTTCATTTAATGATCGACCGTTTTCTCCAACTTGTATACCACTCGACCACCGAGGTCGAAAAATATAAATAAATAAATAAATATATATATACACAGTGAGCACAAGTACCCAATCGACCTGTATGGTCTGTTGATGCAGCCGTACACGTCGCGGTACCGTCCGTACAGCGTGCCGTAGCTCACACCGAGTATCTCGGCAGCTTGCTTCATCTCCAACTCTTTGACTCGCACCGCTTCCATCACCTGTAAAAAAGAATTAATGCTATTATAAAAAAATATTCAGGTACCCGACAGCGGATCTTCCTCTATCTCCATCTCTTTCTCTCGAATAAACATGTAGTTCGATAGAGTGAGAGAAATATAATTTACAGCCCTCCCTCGCTCTAGCGAAGGATATTTTGAGCGACATAAAAGGATGGAGATAGAGGAAAATCCGTTGCCAAGGCCGAACAGTTAGATTTAGGTCGACTCTAAAACTATAAAAATTAACGTACTGACGACAAACGCACGCCGATTCAGTAACAAACATAACAAAAGACTAAACCTTGAAATAATACATTACGTTTTTTCGCGGAAAAAAACATGAATTCCCTCAAACATGTACGCTACGAGAAAATTATCTCGAATCGTTTTCGCATCAGAAACTGCCTTTATCTCATTTTGTCAGAAACAAACGATTAAGAGAACTGCGAGATTATCACGTTGCGTATATCATCCCTACTGGACACGGGCACGACTAGTAAGCTAGTTAATTACACATTACCCTTTTAACATAAGGTTCCTCCCAAAACTGCGGCCTCCTTCCATGCTGGAGGTAGTCGCTCAGCTTTATCACATCCGTGAACCGAGGGTCCGTAGGACCGGATTTTGGGCCCACCGTCGCTGTAACAATAAAGCGAGGTACTTACTATGGCTTCTTCTCCACTATCTAACCGAGATAAGTCTTTAATAACTTGTGATAAGCACACCATGCATACAGTTCTGTAGTTACTTTTAATTCGAAAATGAGTTTTCGATCGCAGAATTATTCGACTATAGTTCTTGAACTAGACTTTCATTGGGCGTAATAATTTTCCTTGTAACTTCGGTCCTTGATCTAGAGCTGTATGTAGATTCCTTCAAATTATTCAGTTTTTTTTGGCTTGTTTTAGCAGTTCGGAGCTGGGGTAACTCATGCAAAACGTTCACTTTGCATCTTATTTCGTAAATTATATCGAAAAATTATTGAAAAAATCTGACAATGATTTTTGAATCCCCAATTCAATGATACCCCACTTGGGGTTCTTAATGAAGAAAGAAATACTTCGATGACTAAAGATTAATTTACACACATAACGTCAAAAACAATGTTTTATAGAAGTGGTCGTTATCTTCATACATCAGTTGACCGTAACGGCATGTCACGACCTTTATACACCGGACGGATTTGTTGACGGATCAGTGATGCAACGTGTGTGGTATGCATCGAAGTAGGTACCCTAAAACTGTGGTCTGTTCAATTATAAACGATTTGATGCTTTTATCGATAACTAGCTTCTCCGCGCGGTTTCACCAGCGTTCCCGAGGGATCTTGTGTTTTCCCGGGATAAAAAGTAGCCTATAGCCTTCCTCAACAAATGGACTATCCAACAATGAAATAATTTTTCAAATCGAATCAGTAGTTCCTGAGATTAGCACGATCAAACAAACAAACAAACCCTTCAACTTTATAATATTAGTATAGATATTAATTGTAGGCAACCTTGCAATCTTGCCTTTCAGGTACTTGTATGTATAAATATAAAAGAACAAAACTTCTTCAAAACTTTCAGATCTTGGCAAGTGAGTTAGTTTTAAGGTGGTTTCTCCATCGAGTATTGCCATCAAGATTCCAATAAATAGTAGTACACTGAGTATGTTCTCAAATCAATCTGTATATATAAAATGGTATACTGACTGACTGTTGATATATCAACGCACAGCCATTTTCCACATAGACCTTATACAGTGTAGGCATTCACTAAGGAAGGATTTTTGGAAATTCAACCCCTAAAGGGATAAAATAGGGGATCACGGGTGAAACCGCGGGGCGGAAGGCTAGTATTGAATAACTATTTTCGTACCACTTGCTCAAAAAAGTGACATTCTATGCCACAAAAAGCGAACATAACAATAGTCATTTTTAATCTGTTAAAAACAGGGAAAGAAAATTGTACTGAATTTCATTCATCCTCTAGGGGGAGAATGTGATTTAATACAAAACTTAATCCATCAGAGCCACAACCATCAACTTCCGGCATCTTATCTTCGTCCGTAACTCACGATGCACCACCACCACTATCTCCGACGTATACTATCTACAATGAAACGCAAGTTCCTCAGACGCAAGAACAGAGAAATACTCAAATCAACTCATCAACAATAAATGTACCAAACAAAAATGTAACTCTCTCTATCAATAATTGGACCAATGTTTCGAATGTTAACTTTTACTTTTAATTGTCATTATTTTTAATAAATGCTTATCTCATATTATTATTGTGTTAATTTTTTCGCAAATGGTACGAAAAGTAGAGTATTTTCCTAGGTGATAAAGCTGTCTTAGTCTTGGGTGAACTTAAATCCCTCGCTACACTCAGGACTCGACTTAAATCCCTCGCTTCGCTCGTGATTTAAGTTTTTAACACCCTCGCTACGCTCGGGTGTAAACCTCGAGTCCTTCGTTACGCTCGTGATTTAAATCGTCACCCGCGACAGAAGACACTGCTTTATCCCCTTGGTTAATAATCTACTATTAAATGACGAGAATTCTTGGGTGCAACTCTTGCAGGATACATGCTATATAATAAATCTATGTTTGTTTTTAAAAGAATAATTGCAGTAAAAGCAACTTTCCGAAACGTGCATTAGTTTGAGAATTCATAATGCCTATTTGAATGAATAAATATTTCATTTAATTTCACCCATTTATTTTTAGCTTAACCAAGAACGAAACTGGCTCTCAAGCGCAGCTCCTAATCAACTGCTGGACGACCGACAAACAAAGAGATTCAACCTTTATTATAAAACGCTATTTATACTATTAAAATGGTCACGTAAATAACGTCTAATTGTTTGAAAATGACAGTAGAGTGGTCGATAAATATGTGACAACTTTTCAGAAACAACGTTTTATAAATAAGGGTGTTTGTGAATGAAAACTTACCTACTGAAGTGGCACTCTCTTCTACACGAGCGATATTGAACCCAAAAGCCTCGCAAGTACGTTCAAATTCCAGTGCACGTCGGTCAGTCTGATGCGGCGCTAGGGTATGCAATAATTTTGAAATAAGTACGGGAGACTGTACCGCGTAAACGCAATGTTGCCAATTGAGGTGAAATTATCTATACAAATATTATAAAGAGGAAAGATTTGTATTTTTGTATGTAACGAATAAACTTAAAAACTATTGGACCGATTTCAAAAATACTTTCACCATAGAATGGTACACTATCCCTGAGTAACATATATTATATACCGCTATATTTTATACCGAGAACATGGGTGAAACCTCAGGGAATAGCCATTTATTATATATTCCTCATTCCTGCCTGGGGTCCCCCGACCGCACATTACTTTTTTTTGTATATAAATATTATCCGACTACGAGCGCATCTTTGTTCTAATTAACGATGAACAGACCATAGTTTTAGGAATTATGTTCCTCATTTATAACGCGAACAGCAAAGGAGTGGAACTTGCTACCGGCGTCTTTGTTTTCTGACTCCTCCAATCTAGGGACTTTCAAAGCGTAATTTTAATTTAAAAAAAACTGAAATTGTACTTCATCACTACTATGCATTAATTAAAACCATTAACAGCATAATCAGGTGTAAAAATTATTATTAAAAAATTAAAAAAAGCATTTAAAAATACATTACTTTTATTTATGAAGTACAATTTCCGGTTTTTTTTTTGAATATTTTTATTTTTTCATTTTCGGAATACTTATGACCTATACTATCATCCCTCAAAAGGACCGAACTTCATTTATTAGGACCTTATATAATAAATAATTATAAGAGATACTCACGTTTATTAGAGACGGGAGTATGTTGCGGAGTTGGTAGAAATAATTCGGAAGGCGCCGACGACGACGACGAAGCTGCCGCCGCTCCTCCACAAGCACTTTCATTTGATTCCTCATCTGAAAAATAAATACTGAGTACACTACACAGACATTTTCCGAATATATACGTACGGCCTTGTACCGAAAGAGATAGTGCTATGCGACAGAAAGAGAGGCGTTTCAGCATCTTCAGCAAAAATATCTTCTTGAAGAACTCCATACTGGGGCTATAGCTCCCTATAGTTGGAGCACCATAAAAATATACTTTTTTAACTCCATAGGTGTCCGCCCATTGTAACAATAAAGTGCTAACTATGTGTAAGGCGACGATACCTCAGTGGTAGAGACGTCAGACGCCGCGGCGAAGGTCGTGGGTTCGAACCCTACAATGAGCTTGAGTTTTCGGTGAAGGAAAACATCGCGAGGAAACCATAGCTCCGTGGTAGGGTATTTTGTAGTACCCAGTACCCACCTGGCTGGCTACCATCCTCAAGATGAAAATCTGTCGCCAAACACATATTGGTGTGTTCCGGCAGTCTTCGGTCACATCATCACTTACCATAGTGAGATTGTGGTCAAACACAAGCCTATACAAAGTAAAAAATAAAACGTTACCTGCACTATTGTCTCCGTCCACCCTCAGTCTCGTGTGCAGGAAGGAGCCGATGTCGGCGGGCGCGTCGGCCCACTCGTCGTCCGACGCGTCGCGCGACGAGTCGCCCGCGCCCCACCCCACCACTCGCTCCGCAGATATGTCCTATTATATATATATATATTTTTATTACTGCTAATAAAAATATATATGTCCTATTATATATATATATTTTTTTATTACTGCTAATAAAAGTCATAATAATTGACTATTTTTAATTGAATACAGTTAAGTTCTATTCTGCAAAAGGGACATTTTGCACATGAAAAGAGATAATTTAGAAATAAGTTTTTGTTGCAAAATTCTGTACTTTTTGTTGACTGTACTTGCATTGTTTTTTAATATACTAATGTATACCAAATATCAAGTAAATCCGACCACTGAAAGTGGGTGCAATCCGACTTGCAAGATTCCACCTTAACAAACATGGTCACATACATACATTCCAAGTTAAATAAAATCTTGTGAAAAAAACCTTTTATAGAGTCTATGAAGTGGACTACATCTGCATTCTACTTAATATTATGTTCTGGGTTAACACATATAAAACTTTTTATCCTGGAAGCGCGGGTGAAACCGCGGGGCAGACGCTTGTTTTATATAAATGGTGAAACTGACAGTAGACATCAACTATGGTTTTTCAAAATTACAGGGGATAGCAGCCGTAACCGCGGGGCGGAACGTTACGTCAAAATCACATGATTCTTACCAAGTTTCCATGTTGCCATTCCTGATCCCTTTCCCTGTGTACAAATAAAGCACAATTTTAATATCGACATCACAAAACTACACAAACGATAATAGATTTTAAATAAAGCGTATTACGATTTAATATGACCGAGCGAGTCGTCGTCGGTGTGCTCGGTGCCGCTCGCGAATCGCTGTCGCTTCGGACTAGGGCTGTCACTGTAAAAAAGAAAAAATAAAAATGAGAGGACGCCACTTGTACATTCATAGATACAAATTAGTTCCTGGCTTTGCTGAACAAATTTCATAAAATCGCTTGCCAACTCGATCACTTTCGCGTAAATCCATAATGGATATTACACCCACGCGCGGTAGAATCAAACCCCGATCCCTCAAGTTAGGAACCTTCAATGCCAACGGCATTATAGGTAAACGAGATGAGATCGCAGAATTCCTGCGAGAGCATCAACTCGATATCCTTTTGGTACAGGAAACATTTCTTAAGCCCTTTCATAGGGACCCTAAAATTGCGAATTATCAGATAATTCGCAATGACAGACCCAACGCCGCAAAAGGCGGCACCCTCATTTATTATAAAAGATCCCTTCACTGCTCCCCTATGGACGCACCATCCCTAGAGTACATTGAGGCTTCAATCTGTAGGCTCGGTATGACTGGACACTCATCCATTATACTAGTCTCGGCATATTGCTCCCATTCTCACAACCTACCCGACTTAGGAATGTCACTCAAACGTGACTTAGAATCCCTTTTCAATTTAGGTAGCTCAGTCATTCTGGCGGGCGACCTAAACGCGAAACACACCCTCTGGAATTGCGTCGCAAACAATACCAGAGGGCGTATTCTTGAATCCCTCCTCGGGCCACTCAACGTGGACCTGATCGCCCCATACGAACCGACTCACTTCCCGGACATAGTGACTCACAGACCCGACATACTCGACGTGGCGCTGCTGCGTAATGTAAACTTACGTTTGCATGACTTAGCAGTGCTACACGAGCTCCAATCGGACCACCGGCCTGTAATCCTAGAGTTTACACCGCGCGTAGGTCCCCCAGATTCAGGTCAACCCTCTCGCACCAAGGTCGTGACGGACTGAGACAAATTAGGCGAAAGCCTCAAGGCGACCTCGTCCGTCCATCTAGACCGTATCCCTGACAGCCTAGTCACCGCCGACGACGCTGTAGGCGCTATCGACTCACTCACAAGTCACGTGCAATCGTTAGTTAGCGATTGCTCTCGGACAGTACCAGCGGAGGATGACCGACGCTGGCACTTGCCCGACGACATACGGGACTTGCTGAGGGAGAAGAAAGTCGCCATTCGCGCCTACGATAGAGCTCCCTCAGAGCAAAATCGTGTCCAATTACGAGCTCTCGAACGTGCCGTCAAGGCACGCATCGCAGAGTTTCGCGAGAATCGCTGGGGCCAGACCCTCAGCGAAATCAAGCCCTCCCACCTAGCCTTTTGGCAACTGTCTCGTGCCCTCACAAAGGACACAGTAGTTCCAATGCCTCCCTTAAAGCGACCCAACCTTCCACCCGCCTTTGAAGACGTGGAAAAGACCGAATGCCTCGCCGAAAGTCTGGAGGCTCAATGTACGCCCAGTTCTCTCCCCATTGACCCGCGTCATTTGGAGAAAGTTACAGCCGAAGTAGAACGGAGGACCGCTCTTCCGTTACCTCCTCCCGCTCCCCCGACTGACGACGTCGCCAATGACGTCAACACAAATGACGACCCACTTCCACCCGCGACCCATGACGAGGTGAAAGCGATCATCGGGAAGTTACACCCTCGCAAGGCCCCGGGCTCGGACAAGATCACCAACAGAGTGATCAAACTCTTCCCAGCCTCCCTTATCATGTTATTGACGGCCATCTTCAATGCCGCCCTCTCAAACAATATTTTCCCACACCAGTGGAAAGAAGCCCACGTGATTGGGATCCACAAGCCCGGCAAACCCAAGTCCGAGCCCTCCAGTTATCGTCCCATAAGTCTGCTCAACGTACTGGGCAAGATTTATGAGAGAATCATTTATGTCCGCCTTAAAGCATTTGCCGATGCTAACAAACTCCTCCCAGACGAGCAATTTGGGTTCCGACCCAAACACTCGTGTGTTCATCAAGTCCATAGAATTGTTGAACACATCTCCACAAGTTACCAGAGAGGTCACATGACAGGCGCCCTTTTCTTCGATGTCGCAAAGGCATTCGACAAGGTGTGGCACACAGGCTTGATCTACAAGCTTTACACCCTTGGTGTGCCACCGAGACTCGTGACCATCTTACGAGACTTTCTGTCGAATCGTCTCTTTCGATATCGGGTCGAAGGCGTCCTGTCCTCACCACACCCCATTAGTGCCGGTGTCCCGCAGGGCTCGGTACTATCTCCCTTGCTCTTCACGCTCTACACGAGCGACATCCCTAGAGTCAGGAATACGCAGTTCGCTCTCTTTGCAGACGACACTGCCGTATATTGCTCAGGCAAAAGCCCGCCCGCGATCTCTAAGAAACTCCAGACCGCAGCCAACGCCCTAGGCGCATGGTTCCGGAAATGGAGAATAGAGATCAACCCCTCCAAGAGTCAGGCGGTTCTCTTTTATAGAACCGACCGAAAAAGACGTCCCCCCATCCCCGACCCAGTCACACTATTCGGCGAGCCGATCCCTTGGGAGAGGCAAGCCAAATATCTCGGTGTGACCCTCGATGATCGCCTATCCTTCGCTGCACACATAAGGGCGGTTCGCGCGCGCGCCGCCTTTGTGGCAGGACGACTCCACTGCATGATCAACGCCCGGTCTAAACTTGCCCTAAAAAGCAAGGTTAGACTCTATACCGCGTGTATCCGTCCAGTCATGACGTATGCGAGCACCGTGTTCGCTCACGCTGCTCCCACACATCTCCACACCCTTCAGGTGATTCAAAACCGATTCATGCGCAAAGCCACGGGCGCCCCGTGGTACATGCGCAATGAAAACCTCCACCTTGACTTAGGTCTCCCTACAATCAAACAATTTATAAAACGCGCCTCGCGCCGATATTTTGATACCGCAGCGCACCACGCGAATCCCTTGATAGTCAACACTATCACATACACCCCGTCCCTTATTTCCCGCATCCGTAGGCCTAGGCAAGCCCTCAGCGAGCCAGACGATGCCATTACCCTAGCGCAGATCGAGGCCGAAGAAGCCCGCAAACAAATACAGATGCGAAATCGTCAACCTAGATTTCGTCCTCGCCGGCGAGGACCGTCGCGACGTCCTTCCCAGTCTCGTCCCGATTAAGCGGCCCGAGCTGCATATTAGCAATCCGACCGATCCCCAAATAATATATTTGCATGCTAAGTCCTCCCTCATTCCCCAGGCAACGTCCTGAGCCGAGGTCGAGCCCCACAGGGGGCACCCTCAGGCTACCGTTGCCCTAAAATTATTTAGTTTTAAGTAGCGGTTGAGAGCCCTCAGCGCTCACCGCAAAAGTCCGCGTAACGGTGGAAGAAGGTCCCCTGGACCCACCACCTTTCTGTTCCTGCTCAAAAAAAAAAAAAAAAAAAAAAAAAAAAAAAAAAAAAAAAAAAAAAAAAAAAAAAAAAAAAAAAAAAAAAAAAATAATGCTGAACAAAATGGCTGACCTAAAGCCTGACTAGAAAAATAATACACCAGGATGAGGGCGCCACTTGAAAATATTTTGACAGCTCATAGTAAAATCAGTACATGTAATAGTTCCGTGAAATTCCGCAATATGGCGAGGTGCTTTATTTATCTGGTCGAGCTCTAACTACTACTACTACTTGATCCGACCATTACATATCATATTTATGAAAATTCCAGATGCCCATCAAACTCGCATAGCCTAGCCTTTACCCGCGGCTCCACCCGTGTGACACCTTCCACAAGGACATCCCCGCTAGGTAATGATGAAAACCGCACCAACTCCCGTACATAGTAAAAGCTAACCAACGAACGGACAGATAGAATCTACGTTTTATACCATAGTAAGTAACCCATACCATAGTGTCCTATAGAACTTTCGTTTTGTTGAAAATTTATTATGTATGCTATTAGTTCATAGTATTTCTTAACCGACATAAAAAAATGAGGTTCTCTATTTTGTTGCATGTATTGTGTACACATTCTTACATTCATAAGTGTCTGTATTTTTTTTAATATTTGTTGAAGCTGTGTCCATAACTTTTTCTTTCTTTCTTTCTATATAACTGTGAGAGGTAGAGCATAGCGATATGTCGCTCAAAGAGCAACTCGACTGGGGAAGTACCTCCACCTTACAGAATACCGCAGCCAAATAACTTATAGTTGTATTCCTGCGCGTGAGTAAGGTCGCCAGAGCTCATCGGGGAGGGGGGAAGGGTCGGCAACGCGCGAGTGATACGTCTGGTGTTGCAAGCGTTCATAGGCTACGGTAACCGCTTATCATCAGGCAGGCCGTATGCTTGTTTGCCGACAAAGTGGTATAAAAAAAGGAAATTATTCCTTCAAAAGCCATGCATTTCATATAATCATTATTGATTATCCAGATTCCAAGAGAAATGTAATCATACATGAATGACGTAACTAAATGTGACGTCACGATACGTCATCGCTATCAACAGTCAAAACATAAATAAATAAAACAATACGTATTGGCCAATAAGGTATGCGACAATCTATGTAATCGTATTAGGATTATTTTAATCTCTAATTATTTTATGGTATAATGACTTGAGTATTTTTTGTCTGGATAAATAAATATAATAATACGTTTATAGTAAACTAGTTTGCCATCCTGCGGTTTCATCCGCGATTCCTTAGTAAAAAAAATATCCTAGAAATCGCAGCGCCACCAACCGGGACCAATTGTGAATTTAAACCACCCAGGGGCCTACTCAAACACACAAACAAATTTCATCAAAATCGATAAATCCGTTTAGGACTTCAGTGACATAAAGACGTACAGAAGATTTATTTAACTAGGACTCGCTCTGGCTTCGTACCTTTCTCGTATATCGCTCTTTCTATTAGTGAATACCGTATCAAAATTCGTTGCGTGGTTTAGAAGTTAGCGGACAAACAGACAGAGGCAGATGGCGACTTTTTTTTAATAATGATTATGAGTTTCAAATATGTACAGTCAGCAACATAAGTAACTGAACAGACCCAAAACATAATATGGATAGATAAAGTATACATACAGGTGTTTTGCGAATGTGTTTATAAAAACTTTTTTTTTTAATTATCAGTTCAGTCACTTGTGTTGCTGACCGTACTATCGATATTACTGATTAACACCGTCAATTGTGACACTATCATGTAATTTCTGTTTCTATATTAATGAATCGAATTACTGGTAGAAGCTTATAGTTACACGTATGTAAACTAATTATCTAGATATGACGTATGTAGACAGTTTAGAAGAAATGAAATTAAGGTTTATACATAAGTGATAGAGTTTATATTTATACGTTCGTTGTTAGTATACGACCATAGATTTTTTTTTAATCACGTTAACGCCATTTTTAACATTAACATTAGATAAATAGTTGAAACAACCTAACAGTTATTATTATTAAATATTCTTCGAAAATATATGAAAACGCACAAATCCATGTGTATGGTAACTTCGACCTTAATTAGTGCACTTTTAGGGTCTAAACTGAATAAATGTCTTTATCAACGCTAAACTTACGAGTCTGAATTTTCTCGCTTCGTCGGGCTGTTCTTTTCCTTGGTGGGTAGTTTTATTAGTGGTGGTGGGCCTCCTGGAGTCAAAAACAAAAAATCATTATCATACAAAGTAAAGACAACGGAACACGAAATAAATCAGGTTAAAATATCAAAATATCTTTGCTAAAATATGGTTGTACTATATGTAGTACAGTGCTGATACCACAGTCGACCGCCTCAGAGATAGTGGATATGAGTTTGTATGTTTTTTCGATACCTATTATGCCAGGTTCGTCTATCATGCTAAACAACTTTTAGTAAGGGACCAACGCTGAAATCGCGACATTTTTCATACAAAAGACCAAGAATGCTTGATCAAAAAGACTCATAGTAAAAGTTAAAAAACAACGTACTTAAGTATGAAGAAACTAAAGAAATTATAATTTTAGCGAGCTATACGAAACGAATAACCTAGCCAAGATCTTTTAGTACACATGCTTTTGAGAATAAATAATTAGGGAACAAGCCGCTTTGGGGAATGATTAACATGGGAAAAAGTGATTTGGGGATAAAAATGAGTACAGGAACTCTCACTTCAGGGATGTAATCACTCACCATTCGCATTACGTTTCCCTATATTAATGTCAACATCACCAATATCTGGTTCCGTCTTCATATCCGCGTGTAGTTCCGTCGCGATGTGATCCACTTTCGGTGTTTGGAACGAGTGCTCTGGGAAAGAGTGATTAGGGGACCAATGATTTGGGAACAAGTGCTTTTAGTATAAATGCATTGGGGACGAGTTATTTGCGGATGAATGTTTTGTTAAGGAATGCTTAAATGATAAGTTTTTTGGGGACGAATATGTTGGGGATGAGCGCTTTAAAAACTTGACTCGTTACTCCTGTTTATTTTTTGCCAAGGGATTAACAATTTCCCACACTACAGCTTATACACAGCGACAGCTTACATATATTTGTATTTTATATTCATACCTATAGAGGGATCCTGCTCTGAAAGCCTTATGTGACTAAAAGAGTGGTGAATATGAAGAAACGGGAAGAGGTAGGTATGTGCCTATGTATTACAAAATGAGTATGTATGAGTAATGAAATGAGTTCGATAGAAATTAAAAAGACGGTAGATACCAACAATTCTGTACAGGGACCTAGATTTATTAAGTCTTGTGTCTGTCAGAATACCAGCGTTACATTGCTTCCTTATGTACAGTGTAACTTTATGCTGAGATTGGAACCTTTTGACCCCGCGCAGCACATTCGTTTGTTAGTATTTATGTACCTATTAGCTTATAGACATGAGGCGTTACGACTTTGTGGGTCAATAAATTGTTTTTTCTTTCTTTCTTTCTATTTGGGAACAATCACTTTGGAGAAATTTATTTACATTATAATACAAAACAAATATTCTTTATTGTTGACACTACATACAACACAAAAACAGAATAAAAAAAAAATACAAAATTAAAGTGAAAATAATTTAGGCGGTCATTATAGCTGAAACGATTTCTTCCAGACAACCTAGGGTAATAGAATACATTTATGATGGGTGGTGTATCACATATATACCTACGTAAAATACATACACTACATAATAATTCTAAAACCTTATATCAAATAAATATTTACTCACCATTAACATTGCATTTCTCTTGTCTAATCTCATTTTCGCTAATCTCCTGTTCTTTTTTCATGTAAGCGCGTAGCTCCGCCGCTATGTGGTCCGCTATCGGTTTGGGGGTCGACACCCGTTTTGGGGACGCGTGCTTCGGGGACGCGTGCTTTGGGGATGGGTGCTTCGGGGACGGGTGCTTCGGGGACAAGTGCTTCGCTAACTTTGGGTCCGCTTGCTTCTCTTGCTGTTTTGGGTCGGCGGGGGTCGCTGTTGCTACTACACCTGTAAGTATATTTCATAATATGACGTTGTAAGTGGATTATATTCCTTCTATTATAACTAACGCTTATATATAGATATTAAAAGTAATATGTTGACGACAACTCTAGCGTAGAATCACACGCACGTTTAACTAAAACACTGTTAAGTTGTCACCTATTTATCGACCACCGTACTGTCATTATCAAACAATATGACGTTATTTACGTGACCATTGCGCTTTTTAAAGGTGAAAAAATTAAAAAGTAAGACCGAAACCCTATAGGAAACTTAGCCACAAAATCTTCTATATTATATACAGAGACATATTCTATATTATATCTATTACCTCCCTTTGCGAATTACGATATATTAAAAAAAAATGATTCAAGACAATTGAACATAAACTTTCGCTTGTGTTTGACCACAATCTCACAGGTAGGTGTTTGGCGACAGATTTTCTACTTGAGGTTGGTAGCCAGCCAGGCAGGTACTACAAAGTACCCTACCACCGTGCTATGGTTTCCTCACGATGTTTTCTCAAGCACATTGTAGAATAACTGTTCTTATAGAACAAATGCCAATGTCTTACCAGGTTCACAATCGGGCGGTTCATCCTTATTGTTCCACCTAATATCCGTCAGTCCTTTGATGCGAAGCTCTTCCGCCGTCTTCAGTAAGCTGGCTAACTGAGACTGTCCAAAACAACAAAAAAAAACAATATTTTTATTGAGCTATGTAACTGTTTTTTTTTCGTTCCGAAGAACAGGCTAAGATCATAGACCATATTGTCTCGTCATTAGTTATATATTTTTCATGAGTACTTAAAATTTAAATTAAACATTAAAATTTTAAGTACGTTCAGTTAAAAACTAATAAATTTTAAATTCATTAGTTTTTAACCGAATCTAGTATAGATACAGTCAAGTCAAGTCAATCAGGGTGGCTGTTTTACTAAAACTTTTCGTGGACTATTTGTTACAACATGAAAAGTCACGATACACGGATTCATTTAATTTCATTCACTCGTGCTCTTGTATTGATTTTTATTGGACAAAACGCCACCAATATCATTAAATAAAACTCAAAATATACCGATTTCATGGAAATAAAACAAAAACGCAACGTCACTTCGCAAGTTCCCGCCAAAAAGTCGCTATGTAACTCTAAGTGACGTTTTGATAGTTGATTTTTTTTTTCTTATGACTGTCAAAAATGACTGAAAATCTAGGTATGTAGAAAAAAATGCACTATTCAAACTTTTCTTATTCCGAACTCTCCAAAAACTCGTTCGCTCAAACATAACTTAACTGTAAAATTATTCGTTAACTATTTTTTCAACCGCGGCTTCGCTCGCGCAGACTTTTTCCCGTTAGCCAATTTCGATGAAACAAAGCCTATTCGAAGCGGCAAGAGTTGCGAAAGACAGAGAAAGATGGCCTATCCTCTAAAATAAGTATTTACCTATACTAAATAATATATACTATGTATAGAAATTATATTACAGTTATAAAGATATTATCATAGTAAAAAAATTGAGACACCGATTTCACCTCCGCTTAATACATAGCACAAATTGCGGCATTCAAATTATTTCAATACTCCGAGAGGAAAATGGTTGCGTTCATGATTAAATTTTCGCAATAATCTATGGTTTAGACTGGAATGTGGGCGCTTTTCAAAATATTGCGCGTGCAATGGGAACCAGGCATATTTATCCGTAGATCTTAGCTAAATTATTTTGCATAATCTGTCTTGCATTTACCGAAAATTGCATCGATGGAAATTTATTTGTCAAAAATTACAATAACAATGCAATAAACGGAAAATTTCTTTAAAATTACATTAATTTAAAATTAAGATGTGGTCGAAATTAAGGTGTGGTGGTAAGCACACAAAGCATAGAAGGACTATAGGTAGTGGAACTCTTGGTGCAGAGTTCGCCCGGGGAAGCACTGCCACCATATCTAATTCCGCCGTGAAATAGTAGTGCACTTGTATTACTGTGTTTCGGTTAGAAGGGTATGGGAGCCGGTGAAATTACAGGCACAGGAGACTTAACAACTTCATATCTCAAGGTTGGTAACGCGTGAGTGATACCCCTGTCAGGGAAAATATAATATTGTATTTTCTGCAATCAACTAGAGGGTGGTAGCCACCCAGGCGGGCACTACAAAGTACCCTACCACCGTGCTATGGTTTCCTTACGATGTTTTCCTTCACCGAAAGCTCAAGCTCATTGTAGGATTCGAACCAACGACATTTACCGCGGCGTCCGACGTCACTACCGCTGAGTTATCATCGGCTTACCATAATAAAGTAAACTTACATGATGCACATTCATTTCCCCAGTATACATGTAGTCGAGCAGCGCCTTCAAGTGCTTCGGCTCCGCTCCGTCGATGACCAGCACGGGCTCGCCCTGAGCTTCGTGAGCACCGAGAAGGGCGCCGAGCAGTTCCGAACACGCTGCTAACACCACCCTGTACCAAACATTAAACCTGTTTTCATAAAAGATGGTATGGGTGACACATTGTGATGTCTCATGTCTCATTGGATGATTATCATTTTTATATTTTTTGATACATGGTCAATTTATTTCTGACACTGAAGAGCACTTTCCACCCCTTTTTTGTGGAACCCCAATGTACCATCTGTATCCCCATGTATCCCAAATCGAGTGCTATTTCACAGTGTATAGATGGAACCTTTGCTACGCACCATCCTGCACGAAATACTTTAGAGTTTAGACCAATAAAATAAGTTGCAACTTTATAGGGGAGTATATGGGTAGTTTGATTACAGTCATTATTTCACCATAATATCGAGGTTAGTGATTATACGGCCCAAGGTGATAAGCATATAAAATTTAGAAGGAAACTAATTTTATAGTGCAGCTGCCACACCGGTAGGTGCCTGATGAAAGATTTGTCAATTCGAGAGGTAGCGAGACAGGGGATCATTATAATGTAGCTTAGAAATAGGTTTAAAGTTATACAACAAACATCATGTTCTAAATTAATAGACATATCAACCTGAATGACTTTAGAATTGATCCTGTTCAAAAGGATGGTTTCAAACGCAAATTGAGATGGTTGAATATAATTTGAAAATGAGTCACCACTTACTGCGACCTACATGAATCTACTGCGACAATCACAAATAGCATCTGAATATTATGTCCTTAGAGATTTTAGCGAGATTTCATTAATTGGTTTACAAACAAAATTGAAATTAAGGAATAGTAAATGTCCTACCTGTGCGCCCTGAGGGACACCCCACGTATATTCTGGGGGTTGACGGTGTCCTTGTTAGGGACCTGGGTCGCGAAGCTCGGTGAACAGTAGAGGGTCACGTCGCAAAATCGCTCTGAAACACAAGTTATGGTTAAAATTGCACTTGCAGTTGGAAGTCATTTAGGGGTCAACGAAAGTTTTTTGCAGCAGGCCCGCAGTCCTCCTCATGAGTGACTACGGTCAACCAGGATCATTAGCAATACCAGGGGGATTGTCAATCTGTTTCCAACTCTCCAACGCTTACAAATCCAAGTAATACATAGGTCGGTTCTTAGCGACAGATGCTTAGATGGTGAGGCGTTGGTATCAAATGCTCGTGGAAAATCTATAAGTGTGTTATGCGTCATTTTATAATATGTAGTCATAGGAGTTTTTATACTTTTGGAAAAGCAAATATTTATAGGTATGGCATATTTAGCGCAAGTCAGACGTCAGTTGGAAATTTTGCATGGGATTTTGTTGGATATAAGAATAAGAGGTATATAAAATATGTGTAGCGGACATCTTAATACTCTTGAGGTTAAGGCAGATCGAGCTCTTCACGTTCGTGTTCGATCGTGAAGTGAACCAAATGGATAGTAATTTTTGATGAGTTTTTCAGAATTCTTGTTTCATTGGCACGAATAAAATTAAAATTCGACTTCAAGAAAGCTCCTACTCATCTGTAGATATTAGTTTCTCCGGAATCAATCTCCAATTTAACACCCAAGTGCGATTCATAGTTAAAAGCATATATTGTAGTCGTCGTAAAAACTAGTCACACGCCGCTCTCCGATTTGCGAATTACTTGTTAAATTGCAATAATAAATAAAAATATCCTAATTTCGTAAAGCGATGCGATTGGACGGCTACATTCAAAAGATCTGCCAGTATCTTTGCAGATTTCAGCTAACGGTTGTTACCTAACTTGATGGGCGGAGAGAAAACTTATTAAACATGTAGACAACACCAATCAGAAACAACTTTTACCATTAAATTTGCATAACATATATCATAATTGTATATATTTATCTCGCTTTTACACTGCATCATCTAAATATACCGTGTCATTGAAATGTTTTATTTCGTTATTAATGTTTTGCTAATTTGGTTCTAAATCAGTGCTCAGCGTCTAGAAAACCCGTAGTATTATACGAAATTGCGTCTAATTTTAGACACTGTGACGTGGACTGTGTTGTCAGTGTCGTCGGTAGGGTTCCTTATGACGGAAAGTGTCGTTACAAATGTTAATGAATCACGCACACTAATAATTGTTTGACCTAAATTCGTTTTCAGCTAGATATTATTCTATGTTGAAGCGATTTTTGGGCTCCGTTTTAAAAACGCGACACTTTTATACAAATAAACAACACCAAAATTTTGACGGCAACATATGCTCTACAAACATAGCTTGTAAGTTGACCGTATTTTTTCCTGTTTACATTACTCGGACCACGTGTGAATTTAATTTTAAATAACCTAAAAAAAAACAATGTATTAGAAAACAAAGTCTCAGGAAAGTGTTATCTTATAAGGTATATCTATACTAATATTATAAAGCTAAAGAGTTTGTTTGTTTGGTTGAACACGCTAATCTCAGGAATTGAAAAAAAAAATCGTGTTGGATAGCCCATTTACCGAGGTAGGCTATAGGCTACTTTTTATCCCGGGAAAACAAGTACAAAAGCTAAATCAAATGAAGTTTATTACTATCTAACGCGGTAGAGCCCCGGGAGGCTTCAGAGTGGCTACCTCCCCAATTTCTGAAAGCCTAATCAAAGTTTATAATATAGTGAAAACTTTTGCCATTTCAGTAATTTTATACGTTACTAGCTGTCCCAACAGACGTTGTCCTGTCCAACTCATACACAAAATTTCATCCAAATCGGTCCAGCCGTTTAATCTAAACCATTCTCGAATCTCCACGAACACACACAAAAAATTTCATCAAAATTGGTCCAGTCCTTTAGGAGGAGTTCAGTCACATACACACGCACACAAGAAATATATACCTATATTATGATTAGTAGTGATTGTAAATCATAGATTAATATTAATGAGGCTTTGGGAAACTGATGATTAGAATTCCTCGATGTGATCTCGACTCATAACGTATTTTTATGACGATTTTACCATAAAAATAAGCCCGTGTAGCAAAATGTTTAATATCAAACAATTGAGTATAATGGATACTGAGCGATAGGATAATATTCCCCCTCCCCCACTTGGCGTCTCTCCTATTCCCTTCACTAGATGAGAGGAACTGTATTCTAATTATAATGCCTTATCATAGTTTGTATTGAGAAATCACTTTTGAATAATGCGAAAACAGGTTGACAACAAGGCCAGAACCGGACTCAAAATATCATGCATAAAATTAAAATTTCAATATAAAAATTTAATAATAGCTTTCAATTTATTTTTAAATTCATTTGCTAAAAACAAAAATGTATAAACCGGTCATAGTTCTTTCGACATTTTTTTGACTCGACTCTTCGAAACGTGACCCTGACGCCGTCTAAATATAGAGTTCTTTGAAAAATATTTACTTTAATTAAAGGTAGGTATTAAAATAAAAACTGACGAGTGACCTTTTGGTGGGCACGACGCGACGTGGCAAATTGCTTTATAAAAACGTTAAATGTATGTGATAAGGGGGTTTTCCATATTTGCTATTTTGCTTCTACCGTTGATTAATAGAACATTATTTGATGAAGGCAGTTGAATGGTATAGACAGTAATAAATTTCAAAAAGGGAACAAAGTTCTTCAATATTTCTACTTACTGACTCGACTTATTTACTCTTTGAAGACTTTTGAGTATCCTATAAAATTTTGTTGCGCAAGGGAACTCTAATAAACTTCATTCTATATAGGTCCCATTTTCTGGAAATTAATGGACCGTTAGTGGAACAGAGGATTCAATTAAGCTATCCCTTGATTCGTATGATGTTTCGCGTGGGACCTAGATATAAATATATTGAAATTCTATGAAGTTCGTGACCATTCCTTGCGCGGCAGAGCCCCTGGATTAATTCTCGCAACAAAGACCCTAAATAGCTTTAATATTAAATTGTCTTATGTCCATAATATCCAAATGTGATCAATAGTAGCTTATATTATGTGGAACAAATCTTTGTTTTGGACAACTTATCAATTGAGACTGAATATTTCTGTCACGTTCGATATTTTACATTGATATGACTGTTTCGACTGTTTTATTTTCGTTTGTATGTTGACCCTTTCCGACAGTGTTTCATGGTTCTGATTTTAATGTTCGACTATTAAAAGACATGAAATTATCTACAATTGTGCATTTCTTTTGATTCGACTCTCGTTTTTTTTTTACTAAACTGCATTTGTTTTGATTTTTTCCGCGACATCCAAAGTAGAACAAAACCATGCCATCTGACAGATTTAGATTATAACGGATTTAATTCTAATAATACACAAACTATACCGATATTACTGTGTTGCATACTGTTTTTATGCAAATTCAGATTTGCATAAAAATAGATAAATATTATTGTGTGTCTTCAATTTATATTTATCTACATAATATTTAAAATAACTCGTTTGACGCCAAGTATATTGTATCATATAGATTTAATATCTAAAATTGATAATGAATCGAATCAATTTTATTGTGAAAAACTTAAAGAAACTATTCAGAAGATTTTTCTTTTAAAGCAATATCAACCTAATATACCTACCTCCATTGCTAAACTTACATATTCGATCGATCTAGGATTGTCCATTTGTCCATTGCTTGGCAAAGGCCTCCTACACTACAAAAAGGGTTTTGACCTTAGAGTATATAAAAGCTATAGAGTAACAGTATATTATAGATACTTAGCTATGGTATAGAGCTTTCATAGCGATGTTCCATGCATCTGCATCCACCCCGCGTCTCCCGCATCCCCTTTTGAGATCCTTCTGTGTTCATACTTGTGCTTTCGGTTCATACTTAGTAAGGTGTGCTATATAGCTTGCTTTAGTATACTCTAAGGTTCTGACCTATTTGCACCTGGCAGCTAAACGCATCGCCTAAAAACATGGGGCTCAGTAGCGTAACATAAGGTAATGTACTTCATTAAATTGGGGTCACACTACTAGCGGGAATTCGATTATCTAGTTTATACACGGTGCCCCTGAATTGATCTACAGTTTCTCTCTATTGGTCCAGGATTGTCCTGTGATCCCTTCGAATGCCTTCCAATTTTGAATTCTCACTATAATTCCAACTGGAGCCTGTCATTGTCGCGTTACATTTCAATAAATAAGTATAAGAGCTAAACAGTACAAAAAATATATTATATACTAACCTTTTTCTAAAAGCTGCGCGAACATATTCTGTACATTCGAGTGATGATGTTTCCATCGCAGGCAGTACTGCTGGGGCAACATTTTGTATATTATCTAACTCTACGATATTCCACAATAAATTATACAAGACTTTGGTAAATTGAAGGCAGGTTATAGAGGAAGGTATCTCATGTAATATTCTCTTCTCTTCTATACAATGTGTATAATAGTTTGGTAGAAAATTTTGGTCGATAGTTGGGTTTCTCTAATATGTACAAAAAATATTTTTCCTTATTTAATAATTTCAGGTTAAGGTACTTTAGATTTTCCCTATATTATTTTTAATAATAAATAGTTTGGAATGTAGTCCTTTTGTGGTGGGCTTGGGTTACCTGCAACAAAAAATTGGAAATTATTAATTTAGTTACTTGTTGAGATCTATGTTAAATGTTATCAGTGTTCATAGACGTGTGAACTTATAAACAAACATACATCATCTTTGGATGAGAACGCAATCGTCTAAAATTGACTTGTGGGGAATTCAGAATACTGATTGATTTTTGAATATTCTTTTTTAAGAGATCTAAAACTTATTTGACGATTAAATTTGGGTAAGGGGCCGTTCAAGTATTACGTAAGCACTAAATGGGGGCGGGGGGTCTGTGATTTGCTTATTTTTGATGACATGGGGGATGGGGGGGCCTGGATGGTGATTACGTCAGCAATATTTATTTATTTACTTTTTTGGAATTTCTGCAAAATGTTACTATTTCGCGACTAAACCGCTGAACCGATCGCGATTAAATTTGGTTCGCAGATAGCCTATGGTATAGAGAAGGACATGGGCTACTTTTTTTTCTCGGGAACGCGGGTGAAACTGCGGGGAACAGTTAGTGGCCTATAAATTCCTTATTTCTAGACTTGCTGCTCATGAATCAATAAAGAAACCAGAAAATATTAAATAAATATTATGTACTTACCAATGTTTACGTAAGCATGGGGGGGGGGGGGGTATAAGCTTTGCTTACTTTTGCTGACGAGGGGGAGGGGGTGATTAATAATTACAAATATTCTGCTTACGTAATACTTGAACGGCCCCTAACATAAAAAGTAACATGCTATTAAACGATATCAGCTCAAACGAATGTTAAATTAAAGTAAGTAAGTAGGTACATAATTATGACACATTCCACCACGGTCGATTTTTGGGTTGACTTATTGTTGTCATGTACAATACTTTGGCTGGATTACACCATTTTTAATCAACCGTTTAAACGATTAATTTGGTATTTATGACATTTACTAGAGGTAGAGCTTAGCGATATGTCGCTCAAAGAGCAGCTCGACTGGGGAAGTACTTCCACCTTACAGAATATCGCAGCCAAATAACTGATAGTTGTGTTCCTGCGCGGGAGTAAGGTCGCCAGAGCTCATCGGGGGGAAAATGTTATTTTACAGGATCTTTAGTAAATTTTGTAAACCAGGATTGCTCCATTTTGAGAGCTCGCTATGATCTAAATGAACATGAAAAATCTATTAGACTCTGAGATAAACCATTTCTCCATTTCAAAATAAGCAAAAGGAATCAATCAATATAAACCTATGTAATGATATAATATTAAAAATCAAAAGTCGACGCTATCTGTTAGAAAAACATCCAACATTATCTGTCAAAGCGGGCAACCCAAATTATCTAACTCATTATACAAACGCTTTGGAATATTTTAAAAACAGTTTTCGACTGCGTATCACAGTAGGTATTACATAACATTTTCGAAATGAGCGATAACGCCGTGTCATAGGTTCGCGCCCTTATCGCTTTGGGGCCATTCAAAATATATGCTATCCGCTGTTGATAGGAAAATTTGTTGTTTGAAATAATAATGTTTGTACAAATGTAGAAAAAATTCCACGACTCAGGGCGGAAGTTTGCTTCCGAGTCTTCGGAAATATTTTAAACCGCGGTGTTTGAATTCTAAACGTAACATCGGTACATATGATTCAATTTCGTTCAACTGTTGTTTTTTTATACTAACTCTTGCTCAGGTCGCTAAGCAGCAAATGCCTCCCCTAAGTACATCATAGGTCGTCAATCGTCATCTTCATTCTGTTAATAAATAGTATTTAAAAACATCGCTATCTGCCTCTGTCTGTTTCTCTGCTTACTTCTTCTAAACCACGCAACGGATTTTGATACCGTTTTCACTAATAGAAAGAGCGATAAACGAGGAAGGTTTGTGTATATAAATTGCACCCGTGCGAAGCCAGGGCAGGGCGCTAGAAAAAAATATATAATGTTACACATTAAATGTTTTTGTATTATTCGTACCCAACAACTAATACAATTGTTAGCAATCCGCTCTCGTTGCATTACAACGGCCCGCTTTTTGTGGGCTTCTTGGAAAAATGAAAGTACGCGTTTTGCTTCAAGCTGGAACGTTTCACATAGGAAAATGTATCGTAACTATGTCGCGTTAATATAATTGCGACAAGACGCCCGTTTTTGTATGTTTGTAATCGATTTGAGCGAAACTATCAATGAAAATGTTTAGAAAAATTTAGTTTTTAAATGCTGTGTCTAAATAAGTGAGTCTTGCTTGTGTCTGCAAATTATATGAACTTCAATATCTAGTTTATTGATACTCCAGAACATAACGGCAGAAAGAGTTCAACCTTGAATTTTAATGCGCCATTTTATTTTTGCCATGAATAGGAAACCTTACCGCCAATTGCTCCCGCGATTGGTTACATTCAATGACAAGACGAAACTAATAAATCGTGGCAGGCCATCCATTGGACGCCACGTTGTATTTCGATGCCACCATCTTCGATTACATTTATGTAGTAGTGTTATCATTTATGACTTCAAGTCAGATAAGAATCACCTAATGTGGCCAAATTAGAACACCACATTCTGTGATAATGCATAGAATATATTTTGAATCCGGGAGATTAATTCCAATCAGGGATATTACTTTAGTGGCCTTTTCAGGTGTCTGGGCTTTTTATTAAGAGAATTTCTTTCTAATCGGCTATAGGCACATCGGACGGTTGATGCCTTTCTATGGTAAACTGTCTTTGAGTGAAATGATTAAAGATCATGAACATAGTCTTTACCCATGACGAAACTGAGATGGTACGTATATGCATTTGGGGTAAGAGGTGGTATGTGTCTGTTACCATTTTCCTCTAAACTACCAGACCGATTTCGATGAGATTTTTGGCTTTACATTGGTATCATTACAGAGAAGTCTACTTACTTACGTATGAATAATAAATTTAGGAAATATAGCAGTGAGTGAGTTAATATTTGAATTTTCATTGTGGATTTTTTTATTTTATAAGTTTAAAAAGCAAATCCTACTCGAAATACATAACATAATCAGAGTTGACATTTGAAATAGAAATAAACTGTGCAGTGCACTTACTTTCAATCGAACTCATTCATACATGTGTACATAATTATACGATGACTTTTGCGACATGGACTGTCATGTTTTCCAACTATAGACACAATGTTACGTGCGCGATGCAAAAAACCAAGTCAGCATAACGTTTTGAGCGAAAATCGATAAATTCGATATCACACCGACAGTTAGAAATCGGGCTTTACACTTGATCTTTGGTGCTTAAGGAGTAAAACTACGGAAATAAAATATGAAAGTCTATGTAAATGTTATGAGTAGGTAGGTACGACAATCGAAACGAGATCAAAACTGGTATTTTTATTATGCGGAGTTTATAAAATATTGCGTGTAAGTATACTTAACATGTTCATGGTAATTGGTAACCTCTAAATTAGAAGGATTTAAAAACTACGTTTAAAAAAAAAATATATGCATCTCCAAAACATTCTTTAGAATCTTAACTATCCTAATCCTAACTAATATTATAAATGCGAATGTGAGTTTGTTTGTTTGTTACCTTTTCACGCCTAAACCTCTGAACCGATCGCGATGAAATTTGGTACGCAGATAGCCTATGGTATGGAGAAACACGTGGGCTACTTTTTTTCTCGGGAACCCGCGGGGGACAACTAGTTTATTATAAGGGAGAATCCTAATAAAAATGTCATATACGTGGTTAATCGAATCGTATTACAAGATGGGGGTGTAAAAACCATGCATTGTCGATAAACCATCCCGCGTGAAAAACACATTAGGTACATTATCTATACTAATATTATAAAGCTGAAGAGTTTGTTTATTTGTTTGAACGCGCTAATCTCAGGAACTACTGGTTCGATTTGAAAAAATTATTCAGTGTTGGATAGCCCATTTATTGAGGAAGGCTATAGGCTACTTTATATCCTGGGAAAACACAAAATCCCTCGGGACCGCGGGTGAAACCGCGGGGCGGAAGCTAGTTATCTAAAAAACTATACTTAGCGATGCCCGTCTCATAAATTCCAAACAAAAACTAGTTGGTAAAAATGTGCCAAATTCAACCTTTATATAGATGATAGTGTGGTAGGTGCCATCAATAGCTAAACCTACAAAGGTTTCACTAACTCGAGAGAAACCATAGAGAAAAAGCTAATTACAGTTTACTAATAAAGTGCCTATCAGGTATATTCATTCACTTTCAACAGATGTAGACTCAAATGCAGAGGCCTTCCTCTATGGGGATTTAGGCCTCCACAAACCGCAGACCAAGAGCCTTAGCCAAGACCAGTGAGGCTGGCTGTCTTAGCATACCTTTAAGTAGACAACTCCAGCCCTCACAATGTATCTCAACAAAAAGCCGAAAGTGAATCCGTACAGTTTAAAACCTTATAAAAGCTTCAACTCAAAGGGGGTTAGCGGAACACTGCGAATGTAGTAGTAGATCGATATTCTATTATTACCCGGGAGTTCTTTCACCCTGAACGTAACATTTATCAAATTTTTACAAGCTTTATATTAGTTTATATTAATTTGCAATGTATGTATGTTTGTCCGAGTGGAATCTTGCAAGTAAAATTTGGCCCTCTTCCCGGTTTCCGATTGAGCTGAAATTTTGCATGCATATGTATATCGCGGGGCAATGCCATATTATGATAACATGGAGCTGATCTGATGCTGGAGTTGGAAAGTGGACATAGGAACTCCGCAATAAAACGACACAACCGCATCGAGTTTGAGCTTGTTTGATTCGTATTGACGAGTACTCTGATCCTATATGGTAACCAGGGTCTGATGCTGGAGCTGGAAGGTGGCCATAGGTACTCCGCAATAAAACGGTGGTCCGATTGACTTGATATTTGGTATGCATTCGTATATTGGAAGACAATGCAAGTACAGTCAAATACAGTCACCAAAAAAGCTTATTAAAAATGATTTTTTTAACAAAAAAATATTTTATATCAAAAGTTTGACGAGCAGACAGACAGGCCACCAGATGGTAAGTGGTGACCGCTGCCTATGGATATTTAAAATACCATTTTGGAGGTTGCTAATGTGTTCTTCATTTAACACCCTTTTTGAGGAGTCCAATATCTTAACGCTGAGGCTCATCGTGCGCTTTCATTCAGCCAGTATCAGTCCAGGTTACTCTTGATAATAATAACATGTTGGTTGAGTATTTCCTTGTGTTATCACGTGGACAATGAACTTGATGCCCCTCATTAGGGGAGGCTTGTGACCCTACAGCGGGGACGTTTATGAGCTGTAGGTGATAATAAGGCTTGCGTGCACAATATCGTGGTGTTATGTGAATATGTGTCCCAAACGGGTAGACTATTAGGTACTTATAGTAAAATATTTGTGGAAAATCAATCACAGCGTCTCCTATAAATCCAGTCTGGGACAATATCTCGGGTTTTTGTCGCATTAGAAAGTGTAAATGTATTTTTTTTTATATAACGTATATTTAAAAATGTAATTTAAAAGGAAATATATGATAAAATTTATTCAATAAATACAAAGCAAAATAATACAGAAATATTCAACAAAAGTAGAAGATCTTAAAAAATCCTACTTAAGGATACAGTCTCCCTAAAATCAGTGTTCTTGCGGAATTTATTTTATTTAGTCATCAGAAAAGCAATAAATGATATATATTTTACGTTATTTTAAAGTGTGAGATTTTAAAGTTTTCAATACATATTTATCTGTCGAATAAAAAATATAAGCATTCAAAAAATCATTTGAAATAAATTTACCGAAACTAAACAAATAAAACATAAAACGCATCAAAATTCCATTCAATTCCGCTGGGAATTGACAGCCGTTCGTTGTGTTATATGTTTAGTTTCAGTAAATTTATTTAAAATGATTTTTGAAAGCATATATTTTTTATTCGACAGATAAGTAGTTGCTTTCGGAGTGGTTAAAGTGTGATTTCTCTAAACCATTACTTTGTAATAGAAAAAAATATATGTTACAAGGGTCAAATTCAGAAATTTATAACTTTTTAAAGCAGTTTAAATAAGAAAATGAGACAATTTTGAAAAAAAGTAACTAGATAAGATTATTGTAGAGGATTTGCCGACAAATGTAATCTGAATACATTTCTTGTTTTTGTTATATTTTTTTCGTGGCGTGTGCATGAATGAGACCCTCTACGCGTGGAACTTAAATAGAGGTATGTTTAAACCCTCACAAAGCTAATAAAAGTGGCGTCAAATTAAAAAATAAAATATGTATTGGAAACTTCAAATTTCACACTTTAAAATAACGTAAAATATATCTCATTTATTGCTTTTCTGATGACTAAAAAACAATATTTCTTTTCTGATAAATTCCGCAAGAACACTGATTTTAGGGAGACTGGAGCCTTAATCATATTATAAATGTGAAAGTTTGGATGGATGGATGGATGGATGTATGTTTGTTACTCTTTCACGCCAGAACGGGTGAACGGATTTGGATGAAATTTGGCACAGAGATAGATTATAGTCTGGAATAATACATCTATAGGCTACTTTTTATCCCGTGAAAACATAAGATCCCTCGGGAACGCGGGTAAAACCGCGGGGCGGAATACTAAATAATATTAAACCTAATTATTAGCTAAGATAAAATTTACAGGTAAATAAATAAATATGAAAAGTTATGACAGGTCACTCACAATAACTATAAGCGATCTGCCTGGACTAGGTTAAAACCTGAATATCGCTTTCTCGTACTAATATAACATTGTAGATCTTTATTATGAGAAAGTATATTTCCATAATTTGCATAACAGATAAGTCAGATTGTCATTTTTAGCATTGGATAAAATTAATAAACTATAATTTAATTAAACAACAATTATTTCTATTTATAATCTCAAGCATATTTTCTGTGTCTGCGTAATTGAGCTTCTCTTAATATTCTGTTAATCAAATACTGCGTTTTTTAAAATAAAAAATAAAATAAAATCCATAGGAGATTTTGTGTATGATAAAATGCAATACTTAACAGAGTTAGCCCCTTGCCAGAGTTAGCCCCCAAGAGATTATTTTATATACATAAACATACAGGGTGATTTTGTTATCACTGGCAATACTTGCAGGGGTGGAAGTACTCATCAATGTGAACAACTTTTATTATGGTGCTAACTCTGATATCACGTAAAATAAAACGGTTGCTTCATAGGTACATTTTGGTCGAGTAGGTATTGAACTTTTGTATGGAACAGCTGATAATTTTTTCATGATTTCACAGTTAGTCCCATAATAAAAGTTGTTTATTTTGATGAGTACTTCCACCCCTGCAAGTATTGCCAGTGACTAAAAAATCACCCAGTATATGTATAGTAATACTCAGTACGGTTAGTCTATCATCTTTCGAGTCCATATAGAACTAGGAGAACTAGAAAAGACTGGGTCACACCCAAAACGATATCAGTGGATAGATATTTCAAAAAATGCACACATCACTACAACGCGCATAATACGTACAACGCACCGTTGGAAAGCGCTAAATCGAAGCGAGGTTTTGCATGAATAGACAAGTATTTTGAATTGATTGATGTTTTTGCTTCGATATTACTGCTACTTTGGAAATTAGTACATTATATTTTTTTGCTGCGAAATCCATATCGATTTTATTGCTTGAGAATCTTCAATTAGTTAGGAATGTAATATCAAAGCTAAACTTTCTTTCTAATTCATTTTACATTGACAATAATCTTACGGTAGTAAGTAAATAGCCCAGAAGATATTTTTACTAAGTAATAGCTTTACCCGCGGTTTCATCCGCGTACCCGAGGGATCTTGTTTTCCCGGGATAAAAAGTAGCCTTTCTCGATAAATGGTCTAACCAACACTTAAATCATTTTTCAATTCGAACCAGTAGTTCGTGAGATTAGCGCGTTCAACCAAACAAACACTCTTCAGCTTTATAATATTAGTATAGATGTATAGGCCTGTATTGGACTACAATTTCATCATATAAATGATGATGTGGCCGACGGTGGTAAGCGCATAGAACCTGAAGGTACTGGCTCTGAAATGCTGCCGGAACACACCGGGAGGCTCTTGGCGACAGATTTTTGGTGGTAGCCAGCCAGTCGGGTGTAACAAAGTACCCTAACACCATGATATGGTTTCCTAACGATGTTTTGACGGAATCTGACCCACGACTTCCATCACGGCATTCGAAGTTACTTCCACTGAGCTTTTTTTTTACACTACATTGTCGGCAAACAAGCAAACGGCCCACCCGATGGTAAGCGGTTACCGTAGCCTATGAACGCTTGTAACACCAAACGTATCACTCGCGCGTTGCCGACCCTTCCCCCCTCCCCGATGAGCTCTGGCGCCCTTACTCACGCGCAGAAACACAACAGTAAGTTATTTGGCTGCGGTATTCTGTGAGGTGGAGGTACTTCCCCAGTCGAGCTGCTCTTTGAGCAACATATCGCTATGCTCTACCTCTCTTAAATCATCGCTTTATAACATACAATACCAAAATCATAAAAAGTCCATCTCTTCGGGTTCAAATTCAAAACTATTATCTTTGAACGTCCTTTAGAGAATTTGGTTTTTGCTAACCGAAACGACCCCTTCAAATTTTGAAATTTTAGGTCTTTCGGTCTAACGCCGAGTAGACTGAAAAGACTAAAGCCGCCATTGACATATCGAACATACGGACACAATGCTTTGAAACACCATTTATAATGCGGCATAGGAGTGGCCATTGTTCACAGACTCCTACAATTGACAACAATCTAGAAACTTTCATGGTCAGAGTGAATAGGATTCTACTGGGCAAGCCTGGTACCTACTACTTACTTCGGTTTCGCCATCGTCCCTTATGGGTAGGTCAGAGGCCAAACGAATAAATAAATATGCGTTTTACTATTAAAAATCAAAAGTTTGTCACACACAACAGTGATTCACTATATTTCAATAACAAGGAAATACAACTATAGAGAGTATAGTGCAAGATTTTGACGTAAGTAAACGTTTGCGTTTAAAATAATATTGTATATTAGTTCAAAGAGTATTCCGCGAGAGGCGCTGTGCCAATTCCTATAGAGAAATGTCGTAAACGCAAATGCGAGAGTAGGTAAGGCTAAGAACTCACGGAGCGATTTTCAACCGCTATGTTCAGTAGTAAACAAGACGCGAATTGACGCGATTAATGCCCACGGCATGAGCGGTTTTTGTCCGCGCGTTTGCTGTCAGATCATGGGCGGCGGTGCGGGCGTACATAATTGACAATCGATCGACTGCAAATAGTCGCCCGCTAAGTTTACGGGCGTTTCCGCAACCGCGCCGGTAACGGAATCGCACAATAGGTATAGTGATGTCGTGAGTTTTGGAATAAAATAGCATTGGCGATACCCCAGCGGACGCGGTTGAAAAACGATCCGTGAGTTCTCAGCCTAAACGTTTACTAACATCAAAAAGTCGCACTATAATCTGATTTCTGGTTTCATATATAATTTTGACGTTGCGATGAATCATTACATATATACATTCGAAAAACATTACCCGACTGCCCCAGAAGCAGAGCAATGTTTTTCGAATGTATACGTATGTAAGTATGTATGTATGTTGTTATACATAATATAATATGGGTATCAAAAAAAGCTAGTAAACAGTATTCCAAATACACTAAATTAAGGCTACCATTTTGTCACAAACTACAAAAAAAAAACAAATAAAAAAAAAAAACCCGACCGCGTAAAAAAACAAAGTACATAGATAAGTACATAGACTTACCTAGATGTAAACTAGAAAATATCGTATACTCAATGTAATCAAATATAATAAAATGTTTACACTTTTCAGTTCACTTTTTAAGAGATAATGCTTTGTGTGCTTACCACCTTCGACCACATAATTACTTACCATTCCTATTCATAGTAAAAATTACAAAAGCATCGCTAACATTGATCCTAGGCCCTGTAGCTCCCAAGCTAGATTAGAAACCGCTATCTGCCCCGATTTTATCTCGGCCCGCAACTTTTTACCGCAACAACCATTGAACATTTACAATTCAATGGAATTAAACAAAAAGTCGTAATACTAGACCTGCCCTTGTGTGATATGTACTTAGATATGCAAGTACTAACCTAGCCGTTCTCTTTGAAGCTTGAATATTTTTCAAATAGCATTAGACATTAAATATTGTATATTAAGTGAAGGCAAAACAAACTTGTGTACCAGAAGTATTTAAAGAAGAACTTAGGTCGTGAAATGGATTTTTTTATGTCAAATGGTATATTAGTTACGTCATCTACAGGAGAATAGGGTTATTATTTTTTATTTATTTTCCTTGTTATTTAAGTAAGAAATATTTTTTAAATTAATTTTCCTTTCTCTGGATGCTTATTATATTTTTAAACAATTGAAAGAAAAAATAGCTAACACAGTTTAGATTATACAAAAAATAAACGAGTTCCTTTCTCTCGGTTTTTCTCAGTTGAAGACCGACTTCCGAACCGGTGTTAATTTCAGTAGATTCGGCATACCTTCCTAGGGCCTATGGCTTTGACTATAGAATATTTGACTACTAGCTTCCGCCCCGCGGTTTCACCCGCGTTCCCGTCTTATATTCTCCCAGGATAAAAAGTCTATAAGGGGCCATCCATTAATCACGTGATGTTTTTTTTGTATTTTTAACCCCCACTCCCCCTTGGTGATACGTGGTGAGGTTTAAGACGAGTGCGTGAAAGAGTAACAAACATCAATCCATCCAAACTTTCACATTTATAATATTAGTAGGATTGAAGAATTAGGGGCCCATGAAACTCATTTACTTAAAAGCTATCTTATTACAATGTCGTAAAATGCCACGAGGCTATACTATCAATTCTGATCTTGCGCATCCAGCTTCAATATCACTAATAGAATTAGAGAAATTAAGATATACCGACACTAGATAGGAAGTGTTAGCTCCGTTTAACTCTATTGTTTATTTAAGTGAGGCAACATTGATGGGTTCCCATGCAGCTTGCAACGCTGTAGATTAATAGCGGCCAGACGGATCGGGCCACTTACATACTTTTACATTCTTATAGTGTAGTCAGTATGTATATAGTTTGTATGTAAAGTGGAGGTAAATTAACTGGATGTTTTGGAAATATTGGAATTTGAGATTGTTTGGACTTTGGTATGGATTTTATTAAACTACCCATCGATTCTTCGGTAGAAATACTTGTCTATACTTACCGAATAAGCAAAACTTAAGTCTCAATCATTGGTAATCGAGAATAAACCCTAATACATAGGTCGAGGATTGAAATTCGACTGGTTTTGATTCACGTTCCCTAGTTCATGGTTGTCCAATCAACCCTAGGCTCGCGGGTCACAACAAAGTGGTCAACACATTCACCACAGCACACCATCTACACTCAGCGACACAGAATTTAGCCCAAGCACGAAATTTCATACAAAATAGGTGTTTTCACAAAATATTTTCTCTTCTTTAATAATAACTTAATGAACTTCATGCGATACATTTAAAAAAAGCTAAACAATTCAGCTTGCAGACGGCGTTATGATATGCAAATCCGGCAAAATTGAAAATGTGGCAATTTTCAATTTTGCCGTGTGAGGTGATAATATTTTTAATTTCAAACTTCATACAAAAATTTAAGAATTTAGTATTGTCCAATCTTATCAACATGTATGGCGTCTACGACAAATTGCACAGTATACTTAATTGTATTGTCAAAATGCTGTCATTTTTATCTTTTAAATACAGTGCATATAAAAGAAAAGAAAATCATTTCTAAAAATACTTCATTTGTATGACATTTCGTGCATGGGCTAAATTCTATGCCGCTCAGTGTATATTGAGCTACTGTTAAAAGTACTTTTAAAAGCTCTTAAAATCCAATAAAGGCATATATATGGTTGTAGTATGTAGCTACTCTCTGCATTAGCAGCTTATGTTTTTGAAACTAAAATATAATTTTAGAACAAAAAAAATGTCTTCTTGTTAAGTAGGTACCAGATTCTTCTCAGTTTTAATTGCATTACGATGCAACGCGGCTGATTTTAATAGAAGAGATTTTATTTAAACTGACTGACTGTGAGCTTGCGGTGAAGGAAACCATAGCACGGTGGTAGGGTACCTTGTAGTACCCGCCTCAAGTTGCAAACCTACCGGTATACCGGGAGCTGCACTTCAGAGCCAGTTCTTTCTAGGGACTGTATGCTTACCACCTTCAGCCATATCATCACTTACTATAGAGACATTGTGGTCAAACACAAGCCTATACAATGAAAAAAAAACCATATTCGCAGATAGATTCCTCAGTGCACCTAATTCAAACAAAAAAAAAAAATCCTCAGTTAAGGTGACGCCGCGTTAAGCTTAAAAATCTGAAATTTAACGTGCTGCGTCCGCTCCCTACTATAGCGACCTCTCATAGAAAACCCGCGTTAACGGAACGGGCGTATGCGACAAAATGGTTTTTTTTATTGTTTAATTTAAAAACTACAAATATATTTCATAAAACCTAAGTACAGTTTATAGTATCAGTTTCAATTAATATATGTAGAACTTTTGGAACCTCAAATCGATCCTCAACGCCGGTAAAATTGAAATCTCTTATTTTAAAGAGGTCTTTTTGATTAATTATTTTGTGTTATAAAAGTTAACCAATTGTGTTATGCAACGTACAAAATAAAGTCAAAGACATTATGAATTCTTACAATAAATTTCAGTTCGTTCGCTTTAGTCATTGTTGAGAAAAATCGGAATCCTTGCAACCAAAATGTTCAAGGCGTCGCCTTAAAATGCTTACAAGCAAGCAAACCAACGGTATCAGACTGCGTGCTAAATATCATGTTCACGTAACGAGCTATAAGACACCTGCCGACGTAGCTCCGGCTCAGATGTCTGGCATAGGTACTACCTGAATTTACTAGATACCTACTGTGTTTTAGCGGCTGCTGATAGCCAGTTCCCTCCTTCCAGGTTTTCACATTCAATCACATCGAGACCTATCGAAAACCTGCATGTCAGTCAAGTACAAGTTAAATACAAATTCCATCTCGAAATGTAAATTAATGATAGAAAAAGCGTACACCACTTTCTAAATCAACTTTACAAGAATCGGAACCAATTTAAAACCTTACCACGAAAACCGTTACTCCAAGTGCAATTACAAAATAACTAAATTCTACCGCGGAACAATACAATATGGCCGCTATGGTGACTTGCATCTATTTCACTCATTTCGTAAAGTTTTACGAGTACGACCTCTGTGAACTCGAGCCAGTTGCTTTTACTTGTTCGTGGTAGCTTTTGAATTATCACGCCCTTAATAGTACAAGAATGTTGTATAAAAAAAAAAGAGAAGCCAGAAAGATTCTATTCAATTTTAATTAATTCTATTGGAGGACATCTTTGGCAGTCGCTCAGAAATATAATCATAATTTTTGTGTTCCAGAGACATCTTAGTATTTTACGGCATACAATTTTGGAAATATAAATTCCTTATTATAATTTTAAAAAAGGAATTGACTATATAATACTCCTTATGCTACACCTGCTTGGAAAATACCTTATTATTTTTTGAAAACGTCATTACTGTCAGACAAATATGCGGAAAAAGTGTAAGAAAATTTGCTGAGCGGGTAGAAAAAGTAAATGAAGTTGCTGTTTTATATCTTTTTTAGGGTTCCGTACCCAAAGGGTAAAAACGGGACCCTATTACTAAGACTTCGCTGTCTGTCCGTCCGTACGTCCGTCTGTCTGTCTCCAGGCTATATCTCAAGAAACGCTATAGCTAGACAGTTGAAATTTTCACAAATTATGTATTTCTGTTGCCGCTATAACAAAAAATACTAAAAACAAAATAAAATAAATATTAAAGGGGGGCTCCCATACAACAAACGCGATTTTTTTCCCTTTTATTTGTTTTGTGGTAGTTCCCGTTGACCTAGAATCACGAAATTTGGCAAAAAGCAAGGTCTTACAGCACAAATAAAGTGAAATATAAAAAAAGTTGAAAATTAAAGGATGTCCCCATACATACATAGTTACACCAATTAATAAAGACCTCTGAGTTGTATGGGCGCTGATACAATTTAGAGGTCTAGCTTAATTGGCACCAACTTCAAATAAAGTAAATAAATAAAATTGTGCTTTTCCCGTGATGGTCGAACGATGGACGAAGTTTGTACGAAACCCTCTCGGTGCGCGAGTCCGACTCGCACTTGTTCGAATGAAAAATAGTATACACCAATAATTAGTGTCTGTAACTGTTTTGAACTGATTCTTCAAAACCCAATTTGGGTATATTTTTACATTCTTTATTAATTTCAAATCTATCTAAATTAACCCCTCCATTTTTAGTATTAAGTAATTCATAATGCCAATTGTACAAGTGTTTTATATATTTATTTTGTGTTGTTACAGTTTTATAAAATGAATAAATTTATGGAAGACAAGTCTTTTCGTTTATAAATCTAATGTCCTCATCGTGACAGCACTATATAAAATGCGATTCCCAACTCGTGTGCCTCGGGCATCAAATTACACCCTTTTGGGTAATATAGGTCACTTTTCATGCTGTTTCGAAGAGTAAGATACCATATCTAGTTCTTCTGTCTCGTTCTTGCGAACTGTTTATTCTAATATAGCTAGATTGAAAAAAATCAAATTAGGTACATGAGGTCACAGAATGACATCAGCAGCCTTGAGGATCGCTGAAAACTGGTGACGTGTGACGTTCCATTCAAAGTGCCGATTGAAAACGTTTCGGGAGTGGCTTTTTATTGTTGTGCCAGTTTTTGTATTGACTTTTTTAACGGGTTCCTTCGTAACTGCTCAAATTCATCGGCGTGCTATATTTTTAACCAACATAAAAAAGTCTGTCTTCTATTTTTTTCTTTTATGTATTTTCATCGATTTCTCGAAAACGGCAAAATTGATTTGGATGGTTGTCTATATTCTATTAAGTTAGATCCCAAGATGTATAATGTTATTATGATCTGACCAAGGGAGCTAAAAAGGAAGCTCGAGCAATATTACTAATGCAGTTAATTTTTTCCGAATTTACGGCTGATTAATCAATACCAAATCTTTTAATGAATTAAACTGTATATTATGTGACTATTTGTAGTCTTGACTATTTTACATAAAACATATTGAAATAAGTAGGATCTGTCGAGAATTCGAAAAATGAATTGCATTAGCAATATTGCTTGAGCGGCCTTTTTAGAGGGGCTGAACTCTCATATGATGGAATTCCTTGTCGGAAAAAAGCATTTAAATATTTATCAGAGCATTTCAACATTTATATATTATATTTATCACTATGTAGCTAATATCGGCGTGCATTGCAGTGCATCTGGTCAGAATCCATCGAGCGCATGCGCACAACTCACCAAAGTTACATCGCAATCGAATGAATGGTTAGGAGCGCATACGTTACAAACAAACTAACATACAGTTAGACTGACAAATTATTGATATACATTCTTACTTAAATAGTGTCTATAGATAATAAAAAATCATAAAAAAATGAATGCATATCCTCAGACAGTGACAAATCTTGAGAGGTAAGTACTTATTGGATACACAAACATAAAATTAAAAAAATAAATATCAACTTTTAATAAAAGAAATAAACCGATTTTAACGTGGTTGCACTAAAAAGTAGTTCGTCTGCTACATTGTTATTATATACTTTTTAGTGCCAACCTGCTATGTTGTGGTTTTTTGTTCCACGATTTAGTTTCAGGGTTTCAATTATGACCTGCCTATTGCTATACTATACTACTGTAACATTTTGAGCTATTGGATTTCCCGCCAGGAAACCTGATTATTTTGTTCAGGTTATTTCTTACTATTTTTATTAGCCAAAGGTACGATTTTACAGTTTAGAAGAGCATCGCATCGGTGCGAGCGAGCCACGAATCCTTATAGTTAGACAAAAACCGGCCAAGTGCGAGTCGGACTCGCGCACGAAGGGTTCCGTACCATTATCTATAAAAACGGCAAAAAAATCGCGTTTGTTGTATGGGAGCCCCCCTTTAATATTTATTTTATTTTGTTTTTAGTATTTTTTGTTATAGCAGCTATCGCGGTTCTTGAGATACAGCCTGGTGACAGACAGACGGACGGACATACAGCGAAGTTTTAATAATAGGGTCCCGTTTTTACTCTTTGGGTACGGAACCCTAAAAATGACAGTTAACAAAATACCAATAAGTAGGGGTTTAATTCAATCAACCAATTTACCATCCCGTAGCATTCAGATCTCCACATACCAAATATGCACGACTGTAAAACCGCCCTAGTCATTCTTCTTTATCTAGTTTTCTTTTATCCATCTTCGAACCAATAAATATTTGTGGTCGGAACTCGGAACACGTTTTTAAACGCAGAGGTAAAGGATCTCTAAGATAACTTAAATTTCAAGGACATTCGACCAGTAACTAAGCTTCTGACGTACTTTATTCAAAAAATGACAGTTGCGGAACCTAATCTTGTTTTTTTTTTTCTATTTAAGTACTTGCGTCATTGACGAACAGCAAAAACAAGAGGTGGCAGTGAGTTGGCAGTCTTTGGATTTCCCATGGCCACTTAGGTATTCGTAAGTGATAAGTACTTCTTATTACGTACCTATTTGTATATGCAATAATATAGGCAAATAATGCAATATCAAGATAATAATCTTAATAATATTATTTTAATGTTAATGTGAGTTTGTTACCTTTTCACGCCTAAAGCGCTGAACCGTTTGCGACAAAATTTGGTAAGCAGAAAGCCTATGGTATGGAGAGGGACATAGGCTACTTTTTTTTCACAGAAACGCGGGTTAAACTGCAGGGGACAGCTAGTAATGGTTATATTGCGAAAACTTAAAATCCTAATCCCAACTCAAAAAGAATATCAGGTGTCCCACACAACGTATATGACGGAATAATGACCCTGAAAACTTTATAAATCTTCGATAATCTTCCTTGTACAATGGCTTCCTCAGCCGAATAGTTAATTCAGTAATTCAGGATTGTTCCTGCATACATTATTACTACAATCTACCTAAAGGTTGCGACTCACGAGCCACTTGCTTACAGCAGCTCCTATCGACAAAAATATTTGCTTGATATTTTACACGTATTTTATTAGTCCAAGTAGGTAATAATTCTATGGTCCAAGCTAATTGTAACTTAATAAAAATAACACTAAGTGCCAAATTCCACATCCATAATAAACCTTTATCTAAATTTTGAAGCAAACCGACATGTGCTAGTTGTCTCCCTCTTTTAGTCGATATTTATTTACTTGGTTACATTTTTATTTGCGTCACAAATATTAAGCTATTATGAACAAACAAGCACTATCATAAGTTTTTTTTTTCTAATATCAGTTTGAGATAAGACGTTAAGTATAATGTTTTCGTACAATTGTTTTTCATATATCAGTCTTCGTTTAAGAGACAATTATTCCTTTCTTAGCATGCCACAGTGTGAATTTAGTTCTTTTTAGGGTTCCGTACCCAAAGGGTAAAAACGGGACCCTATTACTAAGACTTCGCTGTCTGTCCGTCCGTCTGTCTGTCACCAGGCTGTATCTCAAGAACCGCGATAGCTAGACAGTTGAAATTTTCACAAATTATGTATTTCTGTTGCCGCTATAACAACAAATACTAAAAATAAAATAAATATTTAAGGGGGGCTCCCATACAACAAACGCGATTTTTTGGCCCTTTTATTTGGGTGCAACCTATATGGTAGTTCCCGTTGACCTAGAATCACGAAATTTGGCAAAAAGCAAGGTCTTACAAATAAAGGAATAATTCCAAAAAATAAAAAAGCTGAAAATTAAAGGGTGTCCCCATACATACATAGTAACGCCTATTAATAAAGACCTCTGAGTTGTATGGGCGCTCATACAATTCAGAGGTAAATTGGCACCAACCTCAAATGGTAAATAAATAAAATTGTGCATTTCCCGTGATGGATGAACGATGGACGAAGTTTGTACGGAACCATCGGTGCGCGAGTCCGACTAGCACTTGGCCGGTTTTTTACTTTATATAGGCTTGTTTAGCGACAGATTTTCAACTTGATGATGGTAGCCACCCAGGCGGGTACTACAAAGTACCCTACCACCGTGCTATGGTTTCATTACATTCATTCATTCATTACAATATCCCTACGTTTAGGTGAGGTTGTTGTCAAACAAAAGCAAGAGTTAGGTACACAAAATAGGTGAGCCACAAGACATACAGCCTCCAACTTTCCAGGCAAAACTAAGAGCTCTCTCTGCAATTATCAAACCGTCTGCTAAGTATCTTGTGTTGTTAGTGGTCTTTCTTCTTTAACGTGTGGTTAGTGGCCGACCGGGTGTCGCAATTGTTCAAACCAATTTGATGAGCGTACAAAATCATTAGTAAAGAAATCAATAGTGTTACAATGTAAGGTAGTTAATAAAATTATTAGTCACACCAGCTACGCGCCGACTTCTATCGATACAAAACAACACGGATATAGCTGCATACAACTTACGCACTACTAGAAGTGGCCTAGTTCAGGTTTTATCAATTAAGTTGCAATTTTGAAATATGTAGTAATATGTTTTAATGTTTTTTTGAAACTATACATAGATTTCGATTCTTTTATATCTCTTGGGAGTTTATTATACAATTGTGCGCCTTCAAATATTAAATTTCTCTTACCATAGTTAGTTCTTGGGTGCCGAAGGTAAATGTCATTAGCTCGTCTTAGCATTTTTTTCTGTACTTGATGTTTTTTTGCGAAACTTATTTGTGTTTGTAAGTCTTTATTTAATATTTTACGTATAAGTATACAGGTGTATTTATACAATTTTATAAGTCCAATTGAGACCAATATCAGCGCATTTATTTACTTATAAGAGACCATATAACGTCATGACCGTAGAGTAACATGGCGTCCAGCGTTTTCATCAAACTACGCGCGAAAATTGAAAATGTAAAATTTTTATGCATTTTTATGGCACTAATCGATTGAATAAAATTTTTGTGTGTTTTTTGGTGGCTTATTAACCTTAGGAACGAATTGAGACAGTTTTCAATAATGGGTGTAATACCCTATTGGCTATGAGGGCCTCATGGCGCCTTTGTTGTTGGTAGCAAGTGGATTTTTTTCGGAGAGGTGAGCCTAGCAGAATCTCAGCTATCATACGCTGCGCTATTTTGACATGTCAACGTCATACTTTATTGTGGTCATCGCATAGAGGTGTATTTCTGCCTTTAGCGGTACTTATTGAACGTCAAACACATGTAGGAAGAACCCGATATAAAGCCTGCTCCACATGAGTCAATTTGATTGGCAATTTGAATTGCCTATTAAATGATGCCCGATCTCTAACTATGAGATTTAACGCCAACTGCTCTCCATACGGTACAATTTGATTGCCAATTTGAGTAGATTGCCGATCGAATCGTGTCGTCTGGAACCGGCTTTAAGGGCGTTCCTATCATATTAAAGTGCGAAGTACTCCGCATCGCCCTTGAGTGCAATATAAGCTTCTAGCTAAACCAGTTATGTCGAAGACGGAAGCTACGCTTATGACCTTTTAGATAATATAAAAGCCCTTTCTATTCGTTTTCTTCCTAGGCACCATATATGGCAGATCAACCAGCATCTATATAGGTTTATACCGTATTGTGTACCGTATTTATACAGAATAGTAAACTAACTAACAAATAAGAATACTGGTCGCAAACACGGCGAATAAATAGTCTTGTGGAGACAGGAGGTCCTATTTATATATTTTCATAAGTCAGTAGGACAAGCAGACCTGAACATTTACAACAATACCAGGGTGATTGCAGATTTGTTGCCGACCTTGAAGAGCCCCACGCCCCTTTTGAAGTACCCCATATCGTAGCGCACAGGGAAAACCGTAATGGGGAGCTCATTCCACATCCTAATGGTCCGCAGTAGGAATGTTCGACTGAATCGTTGTGTCAACGATTGAGGCGGCACGAGGATATGAGGATGAGCTCCACAGCGCCTTTACATTAAATATCAGTTTAGGATCTAGATCCAAAGGAAAGAAAGAAACTATTTATTCGACAAACAACAGTAAAACTAGACAATAGGTACATAACAAGAAAAGTAGGTACATGTTGAGTGTGCTACCAAACAGGACATAAGCTCAGCATAATATCTACTGGACTACTATTTTGTCAGCAGCGCTGATTTTCAGCTGACGACAAAGGCGATGTCAATGGTAACCAACCACCGTGCTATGGTTTCCTCACGATGATTATCTACACCGCCATCAATGCTGGTGAACAGGTCGGTAGCGGGCAGTTTAAAATGTTTTCATTCCCTCCCATACTAATTAAGACCACGTGTTTCACATGATAATCGCATGATAAGATATTCTTGACCTCAACACCTGTCTATAAATAATTTATTGACACATGTAAAAACTGATCCAAGCAAGTCGTTCGCGGATTGACAATGTGTTTAAATATCTCTTCTGATTTTTATGGATGGAATGAAACTGTTGAATAGTGACTAAGTACGGCAGACTGAAATGCAGACCCGACTATTATCACAGGATCTGTTTTACTGCTCCCAGTTTAAAATTCGCGAGTGATATAATAAAGGCAAAAACTATAAAATTCAATAATTTTACGAAGACTGTGAATCATCATTTGGGCGGTGGTTAGAAAATATTTTTTTAACAGCCAAGCCTACTTATTTAAAATATAATTTTGATTTGTAGATACAGTTGCTATTATTCGCCCGTGTATTATTCGGCCATAGATCACTACAGCTCCGTGGTAGGTTGCACCTACGGACAGATTTAGGAGGCGACGGTTCAAACCTCACTCACCGTACATTAGTTGAACGAATTGAAACTATTAAGATTTATTTGGCAACTAATATAGATCTATTTTTGCTGTTAATATGGGTAAATGCATTGCATGTGCAAAATTTATATCACCAACTGAAGGAGCAAAGTGCAGCAAGTGCTCTTCTGGTTATCATAGATCTTGTGTGGGCAGTCCTGAAACGTCACGCGTTTCTTCTACATGAGTGTGTCCTAGCTGTAAGCCCAGAAAGCCAAAAGGGGACAATACCGCAACCCCTGTTAAGTGCTCAGGCGAGGAACACGTTATGGATGATCATCATGCTAGTCCACGCAATATGCTTGCTGAAGTACCTAATCCAACACTGAGTAGTGATCTGCTGGAGGAGATAAGATCGTTTCGCTCTAAACTTTCTTTATTACGATAACAAGTACAAGACTATAGGAAAGAAGTAGCTGAATGTAAATGCTCAATTGACTTCTGTTACAGCCATATTGATGCTTGGCAAATGACATAGAAATAACCAATCTGCCCGAGGAGAAAAGCGAAAGAGTTGTATACCTTGCAACTTTAGTAGCTGCAAAGCTGGGTATTAAACTAGAGGATCAAGACATAGTGCACGCAGATCGCACGGGTGTCCGACGTCCCATGAATTCGACGGGTAGCAAACTTTCAGCGGCCACATCAGGGGTAGTAGACCGGCCACGCCCTATAGTGGTGTATGTTTAGCCCGACGTAATCTACGCGATGATATTTTGCAAGGGGCTCGTGAGCGACGAGGTGCTGATACTTCAGAAATGGGGCTTACATCTAACCCTCAACGATTTTATGTAGGTAAATGAAAACCTTACAAAGATAAATAAACTTGAGAGTATAGTCGTAGTTAAAATTGGAAATATATATGGACCAAAGAGGGTCGTATATCTGTACGTCAATTTCGAGGCAAAGCAGCCTACCGTATCCGATCGGAAGGTGACCGTGTACGTGTTTTTGGATCGGGTCCGGTTGGCTCAAACTGACCTGTCGGAATTGTACAACATCATGTTCATCAGGCTCCGGGCTACTTATACGAGAAACTGACATGTTCTTATCTTCTGGCAATCTCTAGTCACGCTACTGCTGCTTTTCGAGGCAGTTTTGTTTACTCAGCTACAAAATGCTGCAATAACTTACCACCTCCTATTCGCAAACTTAATTCACTTTATGCGTTTAGGATAAAGCTGAAAGAACATATTCTAGGGTTGCAAAGTTTTTAGATTTTTAGATTTTTTGTCTGTCTGTCTATCTGTTTGAACACGCTAATCTCCGAAACCATCGAACGGATTTTCGTGGGTTTTTCACAGTTTGGCGCTTAGAAAGAATAAATAGGCTTTGTTTCGTCCAAATTGGCTAACGGGGAAAAACTTATAGACATTTTATAAAGACTGCGCGAGCGAAGCCGCGGGGGAAAAGCTAGTATACTTATATTTCTCGTAGTGCCTAATAATTTCTTAACTGATCTCACTGTACTAGGTATACGCATATACCTAGTAGGCATAGGTAGGAAAACTTACTACAGTAGGATAAATAATGTTTAATCCTTTACATAATTTATGAATGACCCCTAAGGAGGTAAAATAGGGGTTCGCGGGTGAAATCGAGTGCGGAACGCTAATATTATATATACGATGCGGCTGACAAAATAATTGTGGAATATTATATTATAACTAACTTACGTACATATGAAACAAAGAAAAAGATTTTATTTTGAGCACGCCATCCGACGCAGTGCAGGATTTGGGTTTGAGGGCGCCCTAGGCCTGAGACGATATGGCGCCCTTTTTCTTTCGTTACAGTATATATATTATAAATCTATATGTACATATATGTGTGTATATAAAATGAATGAGATACAAAATTCATTTAAGAATTTTGTATCTCACCAATATGGGCGAGATGGGCAAGCCGGACTTGTGGCCTCGTGGTATAGGAACCCATATAATAGGTTTTCATCCATTGAATGTTGCATTATATGTAATAGGTACATATTTTTCCTAATACTTAATGCTTTTTAACCGACTTCAAAAATCAAACATCAGATATTTAATCTCTGCCTACCTGATTTTCTTGATGATTTAAAAATTTAATTAATTTAACCTTATTTTTTTTAACGATTTTTTTATATTATGTATTACTCGCTGTTCCCTGTGGTTCATCCGTGATCCCAGTATAAAAATTAGCCTGCCATATAAGTAGTAGCAAGTTACTCCTTATAACATGAGCTATCTGCCAGAGAAAGTCCCGTCAAAATCAGAGATTAGCCGGAACAAACAGACAGACAAACATGTTTTGTTTTTGTTATAAGTAGTATCTAGTAAAAAGCTGTTATTTTAAACAGATACTTCAATTTTATTTATTTGTAAGAAAGTAGATAACTAATACTACATATAAGTACCTACTTCATATTGAAAATGTTTTCTAAATTTTCATTGCTGTAGTGCAGCATATTTTTTTTTACATCAGAGAGCCTTAAAGTATGCCTTTAAGGCCAACATTAACTATATCAGGTGGCTCTTTCAAATGATACCTCACACAATACATATACAAAAATATTTCTTTGAACCACCCTTTGAACACACGCGTGGAAAAGCTAGTTAAATATAAATAAATCTCGGAGAACACCTCTATAACATGAGTGATTGTTATTATGGTAATAATTACGCTATTAAAACAACTCTAAAGGACTATACACCTACAGATAAGATCCTAATTATTAACTCAGATAAGGATTAGGGCAATCTTCCTAAATTTTAATAATAAGGTGAAGGTGTATAGATTTCTTTAAGCTTACTTCTGTATTATCAAATCGGGAACCCATTACATTAAAATTGTCCCCATCTCTCTCTTATACAGACTTACTCTCTCTATCTGACATGATTCTTAGAATGCAATTGTTTAGACTATTATTATGTAGCAGCAAAAGGGTCATGTTTCATGCTACATGCATTTTTGTTTAAAAAAAACATCCATTCCATGTCCTGCATACTGTGTAAAGAAACATTTGAATTTAGAAATGGATATTCGAAATTTAAATTCTAATACTAAAATTGTAAAACTGGCCAGCAAAATTTACTTTGAACTCCAAGGCTCACAAATAGGAATTACCTACTTGATTCATTATTAATTTATTTTTACAGACAAGTACTTAGATACATAGCTTACTTTCACTAATACTAACGATTTAAAGTGGTACGCAGTCATTATTTTCTTGGTGATGTAATTTAGTTTTTTTTTTATCAAAATTAAGATAAGACCTACATTCTGAAGTCAGTGCAATGTCAAAGAATATGATTACAAAATTACAGACAGACGGGTTGAAAATTAAAAATATAGGTGACTGATTCAGATTGTCAAATAACTTTGAGGCAAAGTTCAATGTCAAAGTGGACTTAAAAATCAAATGATTCAGGAAGTAGGTATTGTAATTGATTATGTTCAGTCAATAAAAATACTCTGCTATGAAAAGTTAATTGGATCAATTAAAAATATATTTAAACTGGTTATGTTTGGTTAGCTTTCAACTACTAACTTAAAATTAACATGACATGTATGAATTACTCTACAGTCCCAGTAAGTGTTATATTAGGATCTCAACAGAGGCAAGTAATTGAGTGTTTTGGGGTCAAAATTCCCTGCAGAGATGTAACCTATACCTATTTGTTTAGGTGGGGATACAACTGTTGCTATGTGAGCAGAGGACTTCCAACTAATGGGAGTCTAGTGTAAGGCTGCAGATCGAGTGCACAGCGAGCCGTGGCTAGTGCAGGGCCACGCGAGGTCATTCTAGAAAGGTCTAATATGAGTACTTACACAAGTGTCCGATCTCCAGAAGCGGCGTAAAGAGCGTATCCACATATTATGATGATCATCCTTGCCTGCGCCCGCTTCAGCATCCGTGACAGCACAAAAACAAAACTGTCGTACACTTTCACGATCGGAATGCACCAGACACGGTTATCAACTCAACAAAACACACAAAACTTACACAAACACAAACACTTTTCATATGTTTCTATCACAGCACCACACAGAAGTCAACGGTCGCACGGTCTCACAAGTGTACTCCTCGCCGCTAACCCATATTCGGCCACTATATTACTGTGTAATCGACGGAATTATTACCAATTTACGGCACCGCGCTCGACGTCCGTTCGCTGCCGAGAAAATACTTTGTAAAATGTTTTTCGAAAGCGCATAGACGCGCAGTGGACCTTTCGAAAATGCATAAAATACTATCGCGCGCTAAATAGGAAAATCGATAAGGCCGCATAAACTTCGCCGAATCGAAACTAGAATAATAATTTATCAAAAAATGTAATAAAAACGACATTATTTTCTTGTGACGGCTCCGAGCTGTCAGAATTTTCTATGTTCAATGCGACTGATTTCGACGGAACTGTTTCGTAGTGAATATTCCCGGAATGACCCGACGTCTCAACTCAGCCGGTTAGCCGCCACAGCTGCGAGAAAATCGACCTTAACGACATCGCCACTTACGACTTTCCTATTTGGTGCTAATGGCGAAAAAACGAAGCAGATAGGTACGAATTTGTTTGTAAAACTTACGACGAGTAATAATCAGTCGATTGGAAAATTCCAAAATAATAAATAGCGAGCGGGCGCGCGGTGTCCGTAGAAAGAAACGCGAGACACTGTTTTCGAAACAACATTGGCTGGCACGACGTCATTTTTGGCGTATTTTGAGTTGGTTCGTAGACGGGAAAACTCGAAAGCGTTCGGCAGCGAGAACGAGACGGACTGTGTATAAGTGCGAACGAATCTGAACTTTATCGCATGTTAAATATTATACTGTACAGTTTCATATTCGTGTAATATTGTGGGAATGTGAGTGAAGCCATACTATTTTGAAGTTTTTTTTTCTATAATACGTATAGATAGGCTAGAGAGGAGAACGGCTCATTTTCTATGTAAAATTACTGTAGTGTGAGTTTACTTCCCGTATGTGTAGTTATTGTATGGATGAAAAATATGCTTGTGTGTGATTTTGTATTACACTTATAAAAATTGTATAGTCGGTGAGGCGGCTTACGGAATCAATAATCTAAAAATTCATTTTATATTTTTGAGCAAGTCATGGCCGAGTCCCTTCACATTTTCTTGGCTTAGTATTTTAGCTAGCACGTTTCGCTTAGAATTAAATTAAAAGAATATAGAGTAGGTAGATAGGTACCTACATACTTACGATTACATTACGTTATGTATACCTACTTATTAAATGTTCTTATTAGGTAGGTAGGTGGTCCGACTTTCAAAATGCAGGAAGGCGGGTAGGTAGGTAGGTTCTACTTTGGTACTTACTACCTCCTACCTCGTGGTAGGTAGTAGGTATGTGCATAGGTAGATGAACCTATTTCTAATAACTAAGTTAGTAGGTACTTACTTAGTCCTTTTTACCCGACATACATTACATTCTAATTGAAATATAATTTATATATTATGTAACACACTTATATGTAGGCAGGTATAGTTTACTGCTGGGTATACTGACTGCCTGCATAATATCTGCACTTTCTGCACAGAGGAATTAACCTAAGTCATCTGTGGTTTACAACGACTACACATGTGTGTGGCATCTGTCCGGCTACCACACTCAAGTTGAAGATATGTCGCTAAGCACCTATCGGTGTGTTCCGGGAACTGCACTTCGACCACATCATCACTTACCATGGCAAGAGTATGAACTGAGTAAAAAAAAAAAATGTAATTTTGAAGCAACATTAGTATTTAAGTAAAGTTACCTAATTGCAATTATAAAAATTTTCGGTAGTTAGGTAGGTACCTATAAAAAAAAGACCGAGGCCACTTACGAAAACACTTGGAAAAGTTGCAGTTAGGTTCTCTGAACTGACATTTGCGCAAAAATAAAAACTAGGACTGTTGAAAACGGCAATTATTGTTGAGAAAGGTTTTTTTTATTTTACAGATCTCGGCTTTCCTGTAGCCATGGGGTGGGCATCAAGTTAAATAATTCCTTAGAACACTGTCTGTTGTACTAGGAGGTAGAGCACACTTAAGTAAGCTAAGAGGTTTCTACACCGCCTGTGAGCTCGGGATGCTCGACATTTCAGGACAAACCAATAAACCGACAAATAGGTACACTTTCGCATTTATAATAGTAGAGATAAGCTTCGACCACCAAAATTTTACACTAGAGTCTAATACGCAGCCCGCTGCCCAATGAGGATAGATAATAGGTATCTTTGGTCGCTTCTTTGAAGAGGTTTCCTCGCGATACTTTCCTTCACCGTTAAGTCAGTAGTGAAATTGCAACTCCAACTGAAACGGTCAATCAGTCTGTGGGCGGTACCGGTGGTGGTAGCGTTCAGATATATTTTCCAATATCAATATATTTTTCTTTCATGGTACGTTGACTGCCTCAGAGCGCTTATATCTACATACACAGACACATGCATGCATATCGAGGCAATATTAGATTTACCGTAGAGTAATTGAATTGAAGGATACTAACGGCCTTTGCCCAGCGTCGCTTACAAGTCCACGTGTCGATGTAATATATCACCCTAACCCAGTGGCGGATTAGCCATATAGCAGGAGTAGCAAATGCTACGGGCCCCGCGCGTCTGCGGGGCCCCGCGTCCGCGAAAATAATTACACATTACTCGTAAGGAATGGGATTTATTACACTGAAATTGCGGTAAATTTCGGTGCGCGGCCAAAATAATGCGCTGGAATTATATAGGCGTTGAAAAAGTTTAAGAATAGGTACATGACAAGATTTTGGTGGTCAAATTAATTTAAAATGATTGAGAAAGAAAACGATTGGAATACTAAAATTAAGACAAATCACGCTACAATCATAATAAATGTCTTTTATATCTTAAAGACTAAAATTTCTTGAAAATATGTCTGCGCGACCAAATCTTATCATCTAAAAGCTGGTTCTGCACCTGAACCATAAGATAAGAGAGCCTGAATCAAGGGCCTTTGATTATTATTAGCTACAGGCCCCGCCCTGGCTTAATCCACCACTGCCCTAACCACTCTTTTTAATAGTAACTAGTTCCCTATTCTATCTATTCTCTCAATATCCGTAACCGGTTTTTTTTTATCTTTAGAACCTTGACCATTTCCGATGAGTATCCACGGAGTAACTAGGTATAACTGTTATTTTTCATTTTACGGTCTTGCTTTTAATTGGATATGCTAGCTCTTATGATGAGGTACACAGATACAAGAGTACGACATGTAATGCTTCCCGGTACCTATTAGATTTGATCTTTTTGAATGTATTTCGGTCAATTGCGTATTTTGTTGATAAAAAAGTTTTTATCGCTTTATGTGAATGAACTGCCTCATATCGCTGCCACCAAACTCAGGTTCAATGTCCATTGTCGTAGACTGTAGTTTAAATATTGCTTAACCATGGGTTCACTTACAGATAATCGAGTATGAAATTTTCAGGCAACAGACTATACCATTACTTATATTATAGATCCAATAGCTGCTGTGCTTAAATTTATCAAAACAGTTTAATGGATGGAAACCATTGCTTACATTTGAGAAAAGATGTTAGCTCGCTAATTGCTTTTACTTCGACGAATACAGGGTCATTAATTATTCTGCAGACATTGTTTAGGAATTCTGCTACACTCCTTCAAGATTTATTCCTCTGGTTTAGATTGCCTTGTGTTTGACTGGGCCAGTTATGATATAGCCGAAGGTGGTAAACATAGAACTAGTTCTCACGTGCAGCTACTGGAACACGCCATTATGTATGCTTGGTAATAGATTGGGTACTAAAAGTACCCGCGTCATGGTTTCCTTACGATGTTTTCCTTCACCTGAAGCTCAAGTTCATCGAAGGAATCAGGAACACGACCTTTGTCCCGGCATTCGATGTCATTACCACTGAGTTATCATCACCAGTGGTGGATTAGCCATATAGCAGGAGTTGCAAATGCTACGGGCCCCGCGCCTCTTGGGGCCCCGCGTCCGCGAAAATAATTACACATTGCTCGTAAGGAATGGGATTTATTACACTGAAATTGCGGTAAATTTCGATGCATGGCCAAAATAATGCGCTAGAAGTATGTAGGTGTGGAAAATGATTGAGAGAAAATGATTGGAATACTAAAATTAAGACAAATCACGGTACAATTGTGATAAATGTCTTTTATATCTTAAAGACTAAAATATCGTGTAAATATATCTGCGCGACCAACTCTTATTATCTATAAGCAGGTTCTGCACCTGAACCATAAGATTAGAGAGAGAGAGTCTGAATCAAGGGCCTTTGATTATATTTGCTACAGGCCCCGCACTGCCTTAATCTGTCACTGATCATCACCTTATATCATGTGAGAAAGTGGCCGAAGGTGATATTTAACTTATGTAAGCTAAGATAGAAGGGATGTGGCTCTCAAGTCTTCATAGTATTTTGAGGATAGTAGTCATCCAGTTGAGCAAACTAAGCTTGAGTTCCAAAACCTTCGTTCACTTCGTTGCAAAATCGGATATGTTATGATCGTTTGAAAATAAATAGTTATTCAAGAAATCCTTCTATTATTATAAATAGCTTACATTGTGACTCAATCACGCATAAACGGCTGAACGGATTTAGATGAAACTTGACACATAGATAGATCATACCCTGGAATAACATTTAAGGTACTTTTTATCTGGGGAAAACATAAGATCTCTTGGGAACGCGAGTGAAACCGCGGGGTTGAAGCTAGTTGATTATTTAACTATATACTTTAATGAAAATGTAAAAGTTTTGCGTCTATGTATGTGTAACCAACCAAGCCTAAACCAGAATGATGGAGTTTATACGGCGAACTTGAGCGCTTGAATGTAATACAATCTAAGCAATTTGCACTGGAATTTTCCCACCTTTCTCTTCCAATCTCATGTTTACTAGACTAGCTTAACATTATACGTTCAAGTTTAGAACATTGTATGTTTATAATTATTTACTTACGTGTACCTACGGGTATTTTAAAATCTGCAGTGTCACGTATTTTTTTGTAAAAACCTAATATTTAGTACCTATAAGTTTCAAAAAATCAAAAATAATGTTTGCACTTTACACTACTTTTCCAAGGGGGTCCCCTTTTCCACCGTAATACGTTTTTTTTTTTTTTTTTTTTTTTGACTGGAACAGGAAGGTGGTGGGTCCAGGGGACCTTCTTCCACCGTTACGCGGACTTTTGCGGTGAGCGCTGAGGGCTCTCAACCGCTACTTAAAACTAAAAACTAAAACTAAATAATTTTGGGCAACGGTAGCCGGAGGGTGCCCCCTGTGGGGCTCGACCTCGGCTCAGGACGTTGCCTGGGGAATGAGGGAGGATTTAGCATGCAAACAATTATAATTATTTGGGGATCGGTCGGATTGCTAATTTGCAGCTCGGGCCGCTTAAACGGGACGAGACTGAGAGGGACGTCGCGACGGTCCTCGCCGGCGAGGACGAAATCTTGGTTGTCGGTTGCGCATTTGTATTTGTTTTCGGGCTTCGTCAGCCTCGATTTGAGCTAAAGTGGTGGCATCGTCTGGTTCGCTGAGGGCGTGCCTAGGCCTACGGATGCGGGAAATAAGGGACGGGGTGTATGTGATAGTGTTGACTATCAAGGGATTCGCGTGGTGCTCTGCGGTATCAAAATATCGGCGCGAGGCGCGTTTTATAAATTGTTTGATTGTAGGGAGGCCTAAGTCAAGGTGGAGGTTTTCATTGCGCATGTACCACGGGGCGCCCGTGGCTTTGCGCATGAAACGGTTTTGAATCACCTGAAGGGTGTTGAGATGTGTGGGAGCAGCGTGAGCGAACACGGTGCTCGCATACGTCATGACTGGACGGATACACGCGGTATAGAGTCTAACCTTGCTTTTTAGGGCAAGTTTAGACCGGGCGTTGATCATGCAGTGGAGTCGTCCTGCCACAAAGGCGGCGCGCGCGCGAACCGCCCTTATGCGTGCAGCGAAGGATAGGCGATCATCGAGGGTCACACCGAGATATTTGGCTTGCCTCTCCCAAGGGATCGGCTCGCCGAATAGTGTGACTGGATCGGGGATGGGGGGACGTCTTTTTCGGTCGGTTCTAAAAAAGAGAACCGCCTGACTTTTGGAGGGGTTGATCTCTATTCTCCATTTCCGGAACCAAGCGCCTAGGGCGTTGGCTGCGGTCTGGAGTTTCTTAGAGATCGCGGGCGGGCTTTTGCCTGAGCAATATACGGCAGTGTCGTCTGCAAAGAGAGCGAACTGCGTATTCCTGACTCTAGGGATGTCGCTCGTGTAGAGCGTGAATAGCAAGGGAGATAGTACCGAGCCCTGCGGGACACCGGCACTAATGGGGTGTGGTGAGGACAGGACGCCTTCGACCCGATATCGAAAGAGGCGATTCGACAGAAAGTCTCGTAAGATGGTCACGAGTCTCGGTGGCACACCTAGGGTGTAAAGCTTGTAGATCAAGCCTGTGTGCCACACCTTGTCGAATGCCTTTGCGACATCGAAGAAAAGGGCGCCTGTCATGTGACCTCTCTGGTAACTTGTGGAGATGTGTTCAACAATTCTATGGACTTGGTGAACACACGAGTGTTTGGGTCGGAACCCAAATTGCTCGTCTGGGAGGAGTTTGTTAGCATCGGCAAATGCTTTAAGGCGGACATAAATGATTCTCTCATAAATCTTGCCCAGTACGTTGAGCAGACTTATGGGACGATAACTGGAGGGCTCGGACTTGGGTTTGCCGGGCTTGTGGATCCCAATCACGTGGGCTTCTTTCCACTGGTGTGGGAAAATATTGTTTGAGAGGGCGGCATTGAAGATGGCCGTCAATAACATGATAAGGGAGGCTGGGAAGAGTTTGATCACTCTGTTGGTGATCTTGTCCGAGCCCGGGGCCTTACGAGGGTGTAACTTCCCGATGATCGCTTTCACCTCGTCATGGGTCGCGGGTGGAAGTGGGTCGTCATTTGTGTTGACGTCGTTGGCGACGTCGTCAGTCGGGGGAGCGGGAGGAGGTAACGGAAGAGCGGTCCTCCGTTCTACTTCGGCTGTAACTTTCTCCAAATGACGCGGGTCAATAGGGAGAGAACTGGGCGTACATTGAGCCTCCAGACTTTCGGCGAGGCATTCGGTCTTTTCCACGTCTTCAAAGGCGGGAGGAAGATTGGGTCGCTTTAAAGGAGGCATTGGAACTACTGTGTCCTTTGTGAGGGCACGAGACAGTTGCCAAAAGGCTAGGTGGGAGGGCTTGATTTCGCTGAGGGTCTGGCCCCAGCTATTCTCGCGAAACTCTGCGATGCGTGCCTTGACGGCACGTTCGAGAGCTCGTAATTGGACACGATTTTGCTCTGAGGGAGCTCTATCGTAGGCGCGAATGGCGACTTTCTTCTCCCTCAGCAAGTCCCGTATGTCGTCGGGCAAGTGCCAGCGTCGGTCATCCTCCGCTGGTACTGTCCGAGAGCAATCGCTAACTAACGATTGCACGTGACTTGTGAGTGAGTCGATAGCGCCTACAGCGTCGTCGGCGGTGACTAGGCTGTCGGGGATACGGTCTAGATGGACGGACGAGGTCGCCTTGAGGCTTTCGCCTAATTTGTCCCAGTCCGTCACGACCTTGGTGCGAGAGGGTTGACCTGAATCTGGGGGACCTACGCGCGGTGTAAACTCTAGGATTACAGGCCGGTGGTCCGATTGGAGCTCGTGTAGCACTGCTAAGTCATGCAAACGTAAGTTTACATTACGCAGCAGCGCCACGTCGAGTATGTCGGGTCTGTGAGTCACTATGTCCGGGAAGTGAGTCGGTTCGTATGGGGCGATCAGGTCCACGTTGAGTGGCCCGAGGAGGGATTCAAGAATACGCCCTCTGGTATTGTTTGCGACGCAATTCCAGAGGGTGTGTTTCGCGTTTAGGTCGCCCGCCAGAATGACTGAGCTACCCAAATTGAAAAGGGATTCTAAGTCACGTTTGAGTGACGTTCCTAAGTCGGGTAGGTTATGAGAATGGGAGCAATATGCCGAGACTAGTATAATGGATGAATGTCCAGTCATACCGAGCCTACAGATTGAAGCCTCAATGTACTCTAGGGATGGTGCGTCCATAGGGGAGCAGTGAAGGGATCTTTTATAATAAATGAGGGTGCCGCCTTTTGCGGCGTTGGGTCTGTCATTGCGAATTATCTGATAATTCGCAATTTTAGGGTCCCTATGAAAGGGCTTAAGAAATGTTTCCTGTACCAAAAGGATATCGAGTTGATGCTCTCGCAGGAATTCTGCGATCTCATCTCGTTTACCTATAATGCCGTTGGCATTGAAGGTTCCTAACTTGAGGGATCGGGGTTTGATTCTACCGCGCGTGGGTGTAATATCCATTATGGATTTACGCGAAAGTGATCGAGTTGGCAAGCGATTTTGTTAAATCGCAGCGCTGCAGATGCAAGGGCACGACCGTTGCCCTCGCTCTGTTTAATAATATCGGCGAGCTCCCTAATTTCATCGAAGTTTATGAACTCGATGAAGCGCTCCACGAGTGCGAAATCCGCATCCACACTCGACGGAGGGTTTTGGTCCCGTTTTGGTGACGGGTTTGCGCGGCGGGTGGTTTGGGTTGGCGGTGACGGCGGGGCGGGCGCTGAAGGCGCTGCGGTGGGTTTCGGCTGCCAAGCGGAAACCTTGGGAGGAGGAGGTGGTGGCTGGGTTGTGGTTTGCTCGGAGAGAGCAAACGCTTCCCTTGGGAGAGGAGGGTACTCTTTAGGAGAATTAGAGTTAAGGCGGGCCCATTGGGAGTGCCTTTGAGGGCGCAGATCGGTCTGCGCCGGGTTGGAAATGGGGGCTTTGCGCGTTGAATGGCGCGAAGGGCGGGGAGCCTTCGAGCACCCGCGGTAGTTCGCGGTGTGCCCGGTCTGGTTGCAGAGAACGCAACCAGGTGGCGGGGTGTTTTCATCTATGACCTTTGGGCGGTCACAGTCTTTGGTGGCGTGAGGTGTGAGGCACTTCACGCACCGGGGGGGAGCAAAACAATTGCGGGCGGAATGGCCGTACAACTGACAGTTGTGGCACTGGGAGGGGTAGCCGCCCTTTCGGACGCCCTCGACGGTGAAGCCGTCGCTCAAGCCGCACACAGATTTTACTCTGTATATGGCTTTGCCGGCCTTGCCTTGGTCCAGTGCCACAATCACCATGTTATACGGCTCGTGGCCGCGTCCTTTGTGCATCCGGTGCACTGACTGTATTGGGAGGTCGTGCTCCTTAAGGGAGGCTTCGACTTCTGAGGTGGGGATTTCGCGGGGGATGCCGCGGATCACCACCCGGAGGGCTTTCTCCTCAGGGAGAGTGTAAGTGTGGAAAGCCACCTTACGCTCTTTAAGGAGTTTGGTCAGGGCCCGGTGGTCCTGTGAAGTGGGCACGGTTACCTTGATGCCGTGCTCGGTGGAGCGGGCAGAGGTATATTGGATCTTGTTAGGAGTAAACCATCCGGACACTTCGGTCCATCTGGTCTTATCCTGAACAAACAGGGGAGGCGGAGAGTCCTTCCTCATCGGGACTTGGGATTGGGTCTGGGATTGGGGCTGGGATATGCGCGCCTCTGGGCGGCCTTGTTCCTCCGGGGGAGGAGCCATGGGCACGTCCATTAGCGGCGGGGGTGTGGGCACAACAGTGTCCATGAGTGGGCGGGGCTTGGGTGATGGGCAAGGGGAAGGGGCGGAAGCTTTGGCAGCTTTGGCAGCTACCTCGGCTTCAGTGGCTTTCGCCTTCTTTTTCCTCTTGCGCTTGCCCCCGACGACCGTCGTGAACTCTCCCTCCGAGGAGGAGGAAGAGGACGACTGGCCGGTCGTCGCGGCAGGCGCAGGCGGAGAGGGCGGTTCGGATTCCGCAGGAGAGGGCGGGGCGGAGGGTTCCGCGGGAGAGGGAGGGGCGGAGTGATCCGCGGTTGATTCCGCGGGAGAGGGAGGCGGGGAGTGTTCCGCGGGTGATTCCGCGGGGGAGAATTCCGCGGATATCACGGACATCCTTGAGGATGACCGTGAAGTGGGAGCGGGTCGGGGAGGTAGGACCGATGACCCGTATCGCTCGGCGAGGAAAACCCAGGACTCTTCGTCCTGGAGAATCTCGTCCAGCGTCAGGGGTGGGTGGTCGTTCTGGCTGGCCATGATGGCCAGCCAGAGGGAGCTACTCTACTTCGGCAAACTAACGTGGTTTCGGACGCGGGGCGTTCCTGAGTAAAAGAAACCACAAGAAACCTCAGGCGATCGCCCTAATCTAACCTACTATCTCGCCCCGGGTGGATGGGCCCGGGGGTGTGTGTTACACTCCCGACCGGGATAGGTCGGGAGGTGAGTAGGCCCTAGGGTGTGCCCTAAGCTTGACTCCCGCTGCCAATCTTATTGTGCAGCGGGTTCCTACGTCCCTGCCTAACGACAACTGGGGTTGGCTAGGGAAGCCCCCAAGGCCAACTGGTCCAGTCCCGTCCGGGTTAGCGTTTTCCTTAAGGGAAACCGCGAGCGCCCGGGTCACGCTCGAACCAGCTTAGTTATCACCGTTAGGTATCCACTGGTTCACCACAAGTAAATATCTGTGGTTTTGAGAGCGCGATGTCGTAAGAACAAATATTCGTTTGGAGACTCTAAACTGAAAAGTTCCGAATCAACAAACTGATAAGACGGTTCTGCGAAAGGCCAGGTATAAATACCAGAGCGCTTCCGAGAATCGAGTCGGGGTGGCGGGCGGAGCACAATAGACCGTACGGGGTACGTCTGTACTGTGCGGCGGCTCGGAGCGAACCTTTTCTTTTCTTTTTCACCGTAATACGTATTAAAAAATATATATTATACTTACCCACACAAAGAACCGATTCCAAAATGCAAGAAAGATAGACAGAGACAACAATAACATTCTAAACGCACTACCAATAAAGAAATAACGATGTGATTGCGTCGCCCCGGTTGCATGCACGTATGCATATCTACGTGATAGAGCTGCAAATAATTACATTAAATAGCACCGGAGCCTTCTCACTAATTTGAACTTTGCATAACAAGGTATGTACCTACAACGATATACCTGTAAGAGACGAAAAACATACCGGCCAAGTGCGAGCTGGACTCGTGTACAGAGGATTTAAATAAACTACAGTAAACTGTTTTATTGGTTCTCCTCAATTTAGATGAGTAAGTATGCAATTTTTTTATAAAATTATACAGTGAAAAAAAAATTGTTTTCAGTATTTGATGGTTTTATGGCGAACGTACCGTTTTTTTTAAAATTATCATTTTACTAGTTATATAAATTATGTTTATCCCTTACGATGTCTTTTTTGTTTAAGAGATTTGTTCCACATAGTTTTTATGCCGATTATTTCATTTTTTCACACCGGGAACGCGGGTGGAACCGCGGGGAACAGCTAGTAAAGTATGGAAAAAATCATCCAAGCTGCCGTCACTGCCGAAGGGCAAGGTTCCAGCTGGCTGGCAGCGTTTCCTCTCTGTATGAATATAATAATAATAGTTTACCTTACATTCGTCAAAGCAGAACGGTAAATGAAACATTTTTTATTTACACTGTTTCCCTTAGCATTTATTTCTTTTAAAATAATAGCTCTATCAATGCCGATGTCAAGGATATACAATATTTGCAGTATGTATATACTTTTTATAACAGAAAGCATGGATGCATTCGATATTAAACTCAATTATGCATTATTATGTGGTTCAATGTTCATCAAAATAATAAAATTTAAAAGTCATCTGCTCAATTAAAACGTAGACTTGTGTACAGATGGCAGAAGCTGAGAAAGGGCAACGAACTCGTGCTCCCTTTTTTAATTGAAACTATTTTGTTTTTGAAATTAACCACAGTGGCAGTGATGTGACAGTGACTAGGTACAAATGAATAAATTATGTACTATTTAATTTACTAATAACGAAGAATTAAATATTGTAAAACTATTTAATAAAATTAAATAAACCTACAATAATTATAATTGCATAAGTTGATGAAAAATGCTATGCAATAGCTTTACCGCGGCAGTCCCCGAGTGCCACACGTATTTTTTTTACTAATCTAACCTACCTATTTAACAATTATTATTATTTATTGTCGTAGCCTACCCTAAATAACACAGATTACTAAATAGTTACTACGTAAACTTGCTATAATATTTAGTATTGTCTGCACGTAGGGTTGCCAGGCGTCCGGATAAAGTCGGACACAGTCAGGCTTTTTGGTTGCGTGTCCGGCCAAATTAGACGGTGTCCAGCCTGTCCGGCTTTTGTTAGGCTTTTTAAAATGGACCTTTTTGCAATTATTGAAATTAATATTGAATGATTAATAATAAAGAAGACTCATTAACTTAATTTTCATTGTTGTTTCATTAGAATTTAATATTATATGGTAAATGATAAAAAAAACCTTGTTTTACTTTAAAAAAAAGTCGTGTAAGACTAAAAAATGAAGGGTGTCCGTTCTTTTTACCCAAATGTCCGGCTAAACTGGCTGGTCTGTCCGGCTGTTCGGTTTTAAGACCTGGTAACCCTATCTGCACGCGCACCACGGCCCTTTATCCTGCCCATTTTGTTATCGGACAAGCGAAGTAGACAGGATGTAACAAGTAGTTACCTTCACCTACCTAGTACTTAAATGATCTTAGTGCATAACGAAAACTAACGAACAAAAAACTTATGGGGTATTATGAGACATCATTTTTCAATTGAAATTTTAAATGGAATTTTGAAAATGAAAACTACATAAAAAGGTCTATGGCTCTTGAATTCATTACTTTTGTCGAAGTAGGTACCTACTTGCGTACAAAAAATCTATTTTGGCGGGACGAGGCCACCATTAATATTTTGGTATCTCTCATGCGTATGTATGGGTCACACACACATTTGCGTATTTGTAGTATATCCTGAAATGAGCCCTAGTAGTGATGCGTAAGGTATATTATCGCATAAACGAAAAGTTTGTAGAATTTTATGTAGTTCAGTTTGAAATCCAAAACGGTCCACACACGCGCCGCGTGATCGATTTTCGAAATGGCGCGGTGGGAAGTTCGAGGAACAGCTCACCCGCGCCCCCCGCGCTTCTATTACCCCGCCAATGCCTTTTTACGGATTTTTTATTTTTTCTTTTTTTATTCCTTGAATCTCCCAGGCGTGGTGTAGCCTCTTTCATTTTATAGCCAGTGACCGAAGTTTTTATATTTTTATTTTTATGACTAGCCTTCCGCCTTGTAGCGCTGCTCACAGTTTTATTTTTATATCAACCAGATGAGTTGCTTTGTATATTGATTTTCATTCTTGAATTACATAATAGTTCAAATTATTTAATTTAATAATAAGTACATATACTTACCTACCTACTTATGTACTTAACTTATAAAATACTAGCTCGCTCAGATATTCTACATATAGGTATTATATCTAGCTCTACCTGTATGCGTGCCTGTATGTTTTTTCCCGTCATGTCAGCCGATCTCGATGAAACTATTCGAACCGCTCCACCACGAACTAAGCCGAATTAATCTGTGAAAGGAAATCCTATGAAAGTCCGATCAGTAGGTACTTTCGGAGATTAGCGTGTTCAAACAAACTGACAAAAAATTAAAATGTTCTAATTGCATTCTGTTGCTCTTCATACATCACTACACTCCCAAACAATTTTGTCAGTTTCATGTGCACGCTGGTTCTACAGTTATATTAAAAAAAAAAATGTAAATATTAAAAGGTAACTTACCTACCTACCTACATACATAGATACATAACATACACACATAGTAACTTAAAAGAATATTGTACGCAAGTATGCAAGTCTCTATGACACAGAAGAAATAAATAAGTTTTGCCATCGTCAGTAGCTATTTATAGCATTTATCTAATAACGTAACGTAGCGATAGTATTGTATGCGATGCACTGGCACAATACATCCTAAGCAGGACGACAGTGCGGCCCTATGACCCCCAAGTGAACAAGTGTGATAGTCCTGGATACATTCGAACCTCACAGATATGTTTTTTTTTTTACTTTTACTAAAGTCCGATTATCGTGGCAAAGATGAATTAACAACCCGCGACCCGACGGTCACAGGTCGCCTCCATTGAGCCATTGCGGCTCACGAAACATCGTTCGAAACGTAAATCTTAATTTGAATTCCAAGTTTGAATTTCGAAGACAAACATGTGCCTACTCTCCGTTTCATAATGATATGACGTCATAACTTCGTTTCTACATGGTAGGTTTCAAATTTTTATTCAGGCAGCTAGTATCGATTTGAATTTTTTTTTTCGTTTCTTACGTCCACGCAGACGCAAAGATATAAAATTTTTTACAACCCGCCCCGCCCCGCGCTTCCCCACACCCCTCAAAAAACCCCTCTAGCCTGCCAAGGAGGTCGGATGAAACGACTTATGAAAAAAAATATTGTGTTATAATATTTTTTATACTGTTGCCGTTAAATTAATACCTTGTTTGAAAGCCAGCCAGATAGATTAGCAATAAGTACCTGCTAATAAAATTTTCTACAATTTTACTTCTACATGCTACTACAGACATACCACAAAATGAATAACCGCAGAAAACATGTCTTTACTTCAGTGGAAAAAGTTTATAAGAATCAGGAAAAGTTTGTAAGAATAGGTTTAATCTAGGTCTCATTAAGATGAAAATTAGTTTTCCTATATATCTCGGCTTATGTTCGTTCTATCTATAATGTCAAATTAATGAAAGCCTACCTTAGAATCAGTTTTCCTTCGAACAAGAGGTCATACTAAACAAGCTAACAGTTTTAACATATCACCAAATAAACATGACCCGTGATTTCGTTTAAAATGGTTATATACGGAGGTCCAGTCTCGTCAGTCGTTTTGAGCTTTTCATATTTTACGGAAAGCTCATTTTTACCCGATAACGCCTATAATAGGATGGAATACATTATAGGATAGGCCATCTTGATTTGTTATGTTGCTGTAACGGACAGTAAATATAGGAAGTAACCTTTAAATAAAAAAAAAACCCAACGACATCAGGTACTTTCCCTTCTTTGGATCTTAATTATCTTGCCTCCGCTAATTGAGTTTAGAGAAAATATTTAGCCTAGTCTATGCCCGCGGCTCCGCTCGCGTGTTAGTTTTTATACGCATACGTTACAGGATCTCATAGTGACGACACAAAGGGATATAAATGTTGGTACTTCTAATCCCACTAATATTATAAACGTGAAAGGAAGGATGTTTGTTGCCGCTTAACTCCGTAATAGCTGAACGGATTTTGATGAAATTTGGCACACACACACAGATATATTCTGGACTAGCTTCCGCCCCGCGGTTTCACCCGCGTTCCTGAGGGATCTTATGTTTTTCCAGGATAAAATGTAGCCTATGTGTTAATCCAGGGTGTCAGCTACCTCCGTACCAAATTTCATCAAAATCCGTTCTGTAGTTTTTCGTGAAAGAGTAACAAACATCCACAAACAAAACAAACTTTCGCGTTTATAATATAAAATAAGTAAGGAAAGGATATAATGTCAATATTTCTATACTAATATTATAAAGAGGAAAGATTTGTATGTAAGTAAGTATGTTTGTAACGAATTGGCTCAAAAAGTACTGGACCGATTTAAAAAATTCTTTCACCGTTAGAAAGCTACATCTTCACCGAGTAACATAGGCTATATTTTATCCCGGGAACGCGGGTGAAACCGCGCGGAAAAGTTAGTATAGGATATTTTATCCCGATAAAACCTAAGATCCTTATGAATCCCAGGTGAAACTGCGGGGTGGAAGTGTGGAAGCTAGACATGAGGTAAACCCGGTGTGTGTGAATTAAATCCTAACTACTTAATCCTAATTTCCTAATATTATAAAACTTAAAACTATATTATAAATGCGAAAGTGAGTTTGTTTGTTTGTTACCTTTTCACGCTTTAACCGCTGAGCCGATCGCGATGAAATTTGGTATGCAGATAGCCTATGGTACGGAGAAGAACATAGGTTACTTTTTATCCTGGGAAAATATAAGATCCCTGGGGAACGCGGGTGAAACCGCGGGCGGAAGCTAGTAATAAAATAAAATCATTATCTTTGAGAAAGCATCTATACTGGGTGATTTTGTTATCACTGGCAATACTTGCAAGGGTGGAAGTACTCATCAATGTGAACAACTTTTATAATGGGACTAACTGTGAAATCATGAAAAAATTATCAGCTGTTCCATACAAAAGTTCAATACCTACTCGACCAAAATGTATGAAGCAACCATATTATTTTACGCGATATCAGAGTTAGCCCTATAATAAAAGTTGTTCACATTGATGAGTACTTCCACCCCTGCAAGTATTGCCAGTGATAACAAAATCACCCTGTATACTGCAATTGCTGACATCGTCAGTTTTATATTCGAAACTATCCTTGTCTGTCCGCTTTGCAACAAAAATGATATTCGGCCACATTATAAATAACGATCTTGCATCTTGGTGTCACGAGATAGCGCACGTCCCATCTCTGGACATAATCTCATGTGCGTATGACACTCAACCGCCGCATCCGCGCGGCACCCAGCGAAGCGACCCAGCTCAGCACACCACTTGCGGACTGCGGTCATACTAAAGTAGAATACCTTATTAAAACTCCAAATAAAAGACCTTGAGTTGAGCTTGAGACAGGTTTATAACGTAGGTAGGTATTTTTCCTATTTATTAACACATTAGATGCCAAATAGCCTAATGTCATGCAAAAAAATCTAAAAAACCCCAAAAATAAAATTTATAATGAGTTGTCAAGGCGAAAAAAAATTTGCTGACGTCACAAATTGAAACGCCTCTGACCAATTTTAAACAGATTCTTATTACAAAGTTTTAAGGTTGAATTCGGTTTTGAATTTTAAGGGCGATAGTATGTACTCTACTTCTATAAATAGATTTTTGTACACGTGCAAGGCTATCGACGTAAATTGACGAAAACTACCGAACATTACCGAAATGAAAATTGTACGGACATAGAGAAGTAGGTACCTACCTACGATCGAAGTACTTTTTTTTTTTTTTGACTGGAACAGGAAGGTGGTGGGTCCAGGGGACCTTCTTCCACCGTTACGCGGACTTTTGCGGTGAGCGCTGAGGGCTCTCAACCGCTACTTAAAACTAAATAAATTTTTGGCAACGGTAGCCTGAGGGTGCCCCCTGTGGGGCTCGACCTCGGCTCAGGACGTTGCCTGGGGAATGAGGGAGGACTTAGCATGCGAATATATTATTTGGGGATCGGTCGGATTGCTAATATGCAGCTCGGGCCGCTTAATCGGGACGAGACTGGGAAGGACGTCGCGACGGTCCTCGCCGGCGAGGACGAAATCTAGGTTGACGATTTCGCATTTGTATTTGTTTGCGGGCTTCTTCGGCCTCGATCTGCGCTAGGGTAATGGCATCGTCTGGCTCGCTGAGGGCGTGCCTAGGCCTACGGATGCGGGAAATAAGGGACGGGGTGTATGTGATAGTGTTGACTATCAAGGGATTCGCGTGGTGCGCTGCGGTATCAAAATATCGGCGCGAGGCGCGTTTTATAAATTGTTTGATGGTAGGGAGACCTAAGTCAAGGTGGAGGTTTTCATTGCGCATGTACCACGGGGCGCCCGTGGCTTTGCGCATGAAACGGTTTTGAATCACCTGAAGGGTGTGGAGATGTGTGGGAGCAGCGTGAGCGAACACGGTGCTCGCATACGTCATGACTGGACGGATACACGCGGTATAGAGTCTAACCTTGCTTTTTAGGGCAAGTTTAGACCGGGCGTTGATCATGCAGTGGAGTCGTCCTGCCACAAAGGCGGCGCGCGCGCGAACCGCCCTTATGTGTGCAGCGAAGGATAGGCGATCATCGAGGGTCACACCGAGATATTTGGCTTGCCTCTCCCAAGGGATCGGCTCGCCGAATAGTGTGACTGGATCGGGGATGGGGGGACGTCTTTTTCGGTCGGTTCTATAAAAGAGAACCGCCTGACTTTTGGAGGGGTTGATCTCTATTCTCCATTTCCGGAACCAAGCGCCTAGGGCGTTGGCTGCGGTCTGGAGTTTCTTAGAGATCGCGGGCGGGCTTTTGCCTGAGCAATATACGGCAGTGTCGTCTGCAAAGAGAGCGAACTGCGTATTCCTGACTCTAGGGATGTCGCTCGTGTAGAGCGTGAAGAGCAAGGGAGATAGTACCGAGCCCTGCGGGACACCGGCACTAATGGGGTGTGGTGAGGACAGGACGCCTTCGACCCGATATCGAAAGAGGCGATTCGACAGAAAGTCTCGTAAGATGGTCACGAGTCTCGGTGGCACATCTAGGGTGTAAAGCTTGTAGATCAAGCCTGTGTGCCACACCTTGTCGAATGCCTTTGCGACATCGAAGAAAAGGGCGCCTGTCATGTGACCTCTCTGGTAACTTGTGGAGATGTGTTCAACAATTCTATGGACTTGATGAACACACGAGTGTTTGGGTCGGAACCCAAATTGCTCGTCTGGGAGGAGTTTGTTAGCATCGGCAAATGCTTTAAGGCGGACATAAATGATTCTCTCATAAATCTTGCCCAGTACGTTGAGCAGACTTATGGGACGATAACTGGAGGGGATCGAAGTACGCGTTAGGAAATTATTATGTACTATCTACTTCGATCAACAACAAACAACGAAGACTATCTACGTCATACATAACCTAGTCTATTTTGCATTTCTGATGCAGCCCAATATTGCCGATCGACTAACTCCGGAAGCAAACACTATCTAGGTATTATTAGTAGATACGTAATAGAAGTTAGTAACGTACTTACGTAAACTAAAATAGTGCCGCCATAGTAAGTAGTTTTTAGGGTTCCTTACCTCTGCCGGAACATTTTACGACCCGTTCTATGATTTGTTTCGCTAGGTACCTACGTGGATATTTTCCGACTGAGCGATTTTTGAGTTACCAATTTAGAAGTGATGGACGATTACATCAATAAAATGATTATCGATTTGAGTACGGACATTATATTGACAGATATGAATAATATCAGTGGACCGATTTTTATCACATATACTTTTGTTAAATTAGTAACTTACCTTACATCGTAAGTTCATAAGTCATCCATACATAACTTATATCCATACATCACATTTTAATTATAATCTGACGCTGACAGCAGCTTTGCCACGGTTGCCGCGTTGGATAAAAAAAAAGATTTATAAATTGAAAGTTATCTGTCTCATGAAATAAATAGAAATAGAATGTTTATTGCATGAAATGTGGTAAGTACATTTGACAAACTTTACAAACTGGACAAACTTTATCGATATTATACGCAATAAATGGATCTGTCTGTAGAACGCCAAAGTTAAACTCACATTAAGGTACGTTTACACTGGAGATTAGGATATTTAAAAAATTATAATTATTTTAAATAACCTCAAAAATTACTGGCGGTGACTACGCCCGTTTATGAGAGAAACATTTTGTATTTTGTAAAAAATAAAAATATGGCTATCTATCAAAAGATAAGAGCACAATTGCTCAACAGTCGAGTGCCGAGCAAAGCAAACGGTGTAATGTACAAAAAACGCGGTCCAAAACCGGTTTTTTTATCAATATCTTTTTATGCGTGTTTTTTACACCCAGGTAGGTATTTTATACCGTTGAGTGACGTAAGGCCGAGCCAAATTTAGAAAGCAAGATATTTTTGATGCTATTTTTAGACCTCGTTCATTAATATGTAATTTGTATGTGCCATGGTGCCGGTCAACCTCACAACTGGATTGTAGTTTATATTTAAATTTTGAGCGATTATCATTTGTTTTATGATATTAAATTTGAAACTATCATTATAGAGTGGAGTGAATAAAGGTCGGTGAGCAGTCTTGCGCGGTCAGTATATGGTTGGATGATTGTTTCTCGAGTAGGTTTACACCTAGGTCACCCTCGACGGCTGGTCTTAATTTTGTCACACACTAACATTAAGAACAAAAAATTGCAAGGTTTCAAACGAGGGGTGTAATTAATATCCTGGGTCGTTTACACCCGAGTCAAACACACATGTTCATGCAAACAAATGTCTGTCTTGAATAGGTATTGAACCCACGATTTGTAGCGTCATAGCGTGACAGGTAGGGTATCTCACCAGTCACTCCAACCGGCCCATCTATGCTAGTAAATATGGGCTAAATCCGCGCACCTTTAGTCCGATTCATGTAGCAAATATGTCGTTTTTGAGATGTTGTTTTTTATGGACATATCGATTAAGTATGCGTGTATTGAAAGCATGTAATTTTATTTTTATTTTATGTAACTATACCAGATAATAAATGCATATTGTAATGGCGGCGGTGTGTTCCATGTCTATTATCTAAATAAAAAAAAATAAAAAATGTTAATGTCATCTTCATTCTATCTGCTGATTTTAATTGTTATATTGTCTTTTTAACCGACTTCCAACTAAGAAGAAACTCTATCCTACTAATATTATAAATGTGAACGTTTGTAAGTTTGGATCGTTGTGACTCAATCACGAATAAACAGCTCAATGGACTTGGATGAAACTAGGCATATAGATAGATCATAAAATAATATGGGATATAATATACTTAGGATACTTTTTATCCCGAGGAAAAATAATAAAAGAAAACGCGGGGGAAACCGCGGGGCGGAAGCTAGTATTAAATAAAATAAAAATAACTATGTAGGAACTATAAAATCTAACAAAATATATGGTACCGCAGATTTTTTTCGCTGACTTCAAAACAGTACCTAATTACACAGTCAAATTAGAGTTCCTACATCGTAATTTTATAATTTTTAGTGCAAACCCACTTTGGGGCCGGTTATATTTTTTGTTAAAAGTATTTTTTTAATGATGGTTCGTCAATAAATTATATATTTTTATGTATGTACAGATAAATTAAAAATGAAAAATCCAGGCCAGGTCTAGCAGATAAGACGCACAAAGCTAAGTATATTATTTATTTATTTTTATTAGGTCTGCCAACAAATTGTTTACATTACGGTTTCTTAAAAAATAATAATATTACATTTTTGAGTGTTACAAATTCCTTAGGTATAGGCACCACTAAGATCCTTGATAGTTTTCGTAAAATACCAAAAAGCATTTGACACTATCTTTCACTCTTCAATATCTCTTTAAAAACATAAGATTTTATAAAAAGTGAATACATAAGTGTTACAACAGTCATAGTAGAGTTAATTTGGACCTCCAATACCAATCAAAGGAGGAGTGAGGTAGGGCTATCCGCTAACACCCAGAATCTTTATAGCAGTGTTAATCTGTAATTATGAAACAAGTTTGTAATAAAGTAGGTATCAATGAAAAATAGTAAATATTTGTGCCACAAGATTTGCGGACGATATTGCATTGCTATCAGAAAATGGCTGTGTATTGGAATTGATGGTAAATTTATATTTAATTACAGAAGCTTAGTAGAGCCGTTTCAGAAACACTGGAAAAATTAAAATATTGAGAAACCTTCTGAAAAATCCTTCATACATTGAAAATACACCACTGGAATACGTTGATAAAAATAAACCACTTTTTACAGAATACAAAAAATGACGACGATACAGTGCGATAAAATTTCACGTGACGTCACTTGTATCTAAAAATTGTACATACAAGTGACGTCACAAGAACTTTGGTGCAACATAACTTTGTATTTTTAAGGTTCCGTAGCCAAATGGCAAAAAACGGAACCCTTATAGATTCATCATGTCTGTCTGTCTTTTTTCCGAAACTATAAGAACTATACTGTTGAAAGTTGGTAAGTAGATGTATTCTGTTAACCGCATTAAGATTTTCACACAAAAATAGACAAAAAACAATAAATTTAGGGGGTTCCCCATACTAAGAACTGAAACTCAATTTTTTTTTTTTCATCCAACCCATAAGTGTGGGATGTCTATGGATAGGTCTTTAAAAATGATATTGTGGTTTGTTACATATTTTTTTTCTAAACTGAATAACTTGCGCGAGAGTAACTGTAACTTGTACCATGTAACTTCTAAAATAAGAGAATGATAAAATTAAAAAAAAATATATGATGTACATTACCATGCAAACTTCCACCGAAAATTGGTTTGAACGAGATCTAATTAGTAGTTTTTTTTAATACGTCATAAATCGTAAACCACAATTTACCTTTCATTCAATCAACTCAAATATAAAAAAAAAATTGGCAAAAAGCAAGGTCTTACAGCACAAATAAAGGAAAAATTCTAAAAATTTTAAAAAGTTGAAAATTAAAGGGTGTCCCCATACATAGTTACGCCAATTAATAAAGACCTTTGAGTTGTATCGGCGTTCATACAATTTAGAGGTCTAGCTTAATTGGCACCAACCTCAAATAAGGTAAATAAATAAAATTGTGCATTTCCCTTGATGGACGAAGTTTGTACGGAACCCTCGGTGCGCGAGTCCGACTCGCACTTGGCCGGTTTTTATTTTTATTGATTTGATAAACGAAAAAATACGTGTCTAATATTTGTCGATAATCTAACTGACTAAACTATATTTTTGTGACGATTATAGTGTTTTGGTACGGAACACATAGAGCGCGAGTCTATCTCGCACCTGAAGGATTTTTCCTTATATTATTCGTGATTTTTTTGTCTAATTGACATATGAACGAGAGCTGAGAACATATAATTAAAAAAAAAAAAATGCTTTAGGATTTAACTTTTTTTTTTATGGTAAGTGGTTACTACCGCCTATAGATATCCATTACCAAATAGGCAGCACTATTAGACATCAGCAGGGTTTATCGAAGATAGAATTTTGGACATTCTGTAAGCCTACTAAGAACAAGTACTTAGCATGGTGCGACAGACGAGCGGAGCCGAAGAAAAAAAAATCAAGTAAGTAGGTAAGTACCTACTCGCATTTTTGATGTGTCATCCATTTTTATTAGAAAGTTGACTGGCGCTTTCCTCGATATTTCTAATCAAATATTTGTTTTTTTAGCATGGATAGGTTTGTTTGACCACAATTTCACCAAAGTAATTATGTGGTCAAAGGTGGCAAGCACACAAAGCTTACCACACAAAATACACCTACCTACGATAGGTGCCACAAGCCTGCCACGTGAGTACAAAGCTGTACAAAGTCACAAAGTGTTATTTTCTGGAGTGTAGCGAGACTGGCTGTCTAACGTAAAACTTCGTTGCCGCTGCGTTGATTAATTTCCTTTGTCAGGGAAACCCAAATAAGTTTCACTTGTAGGAAACAAGACGGCTAATAAATTATCAATCAACTGAGAAAATATAGGTTGGTCAATCAGCTTTTGAGTTAGTTACATCGTTACAATATCTAACAAAAAGACGCGGCCCTGAAACGTAAATCGAATAAAAAGTAAATAATCTCGCAACTTTCGAATCGAAACCGTGGTAAGTTGCGTCACTTTATAGTGTTTTTGTACGTCGACCTTTTGAGTTTTTTTCCACTTGTTGTTTTGTCAGAGGCCGTGGCTAGCGGAAAATTTTTGGCTATTCACTGTAAGGTTGGTGTTCACTTGCAGCGGGAAGCATATAATTAATGTCTGAGGAAAAAGTAATACGTAAAATAAATGAAAGAATAAAAAAATAGTATATATTTTTCCAAAAACACACAAACTTAAAAAAACTTATTACTTATAAAAAAACACATTTTACACATCGTATGATAGATAATATCTAATCTGTGTGTCTCGGAAAAAAATAGGTTTAAGACTTAAATGTTGAGATGGGTAGGTACCTCAACGCTGACATAAAAACTTCACTGTGAAGTTGAAAAAAAAAATGTAGCCTTGCTGAGTTTCTTGCCAGTTCTTCTCAGTTGAAGACAACTTCCGAATCGGTGGTAACTTCAGTAGTTTCGACGGTTATAAGTAGGGATCCGCAAAAAGAATCGATACTTGAGTAGTATCGATACTTGCGTTGCGATACCTATTTTGATACTCGATACTTTAGTTCCGATACTTTACTAGGTATCGATACTTTCTGATTTACTCGATACTTTTTACTCTTCACTATTATTGGTCCAGATTCTATACTAGGGAAAGCCGGGAATCCCCGAAATCCCTAATTCCCGGTTATGTGTGACCAGTTGAGTATGTTAATCGGATCTTGGTATTTTAAAATGGGATGATTTAATGAATAATATCTTAATTAATAATTGTTTAAGAAAATGTTGCATATTATTTACTGTTTGAACGTTCCTATTATGACATATGACAATAACTTGTATGTCTGATTGTAACGAAAACGACTGAGGGTTCACAAAATAATTTTATATTTAAATTAGTATGACAGTTAAATTAGTATTCAGTATTTAGTTGTATTCAGTTTTAAGTTAGTATTCTTAGTACAAAATGTAGATTTTTATTATTATTTTTGAATAAAGCTTTAATTAAAAAAGTTTTTTTTTGCGATTTTTAATGCGTTTCCCGAGGCATAAAAAAAGTACTCGATACTTTTATCGGTATCGATACATTTGATACGATACTCGGTATCGAGTAGGTATCGATACTTTTGAAAATTTGCGGAACCCTAGTTATAAGTGCCCTTCTAGGGCCTAAACTGAATAAATGGCTTTGACTTTGATTGACGTAGTGGGCATTGCTTAGGTCCCTGTGATCCAGATAATAGGGGGGGGGGGGGGGGGCATAGACCGATGAACAACAACTTCGTGTGAGTTATAACCCCAAGCCAAAGCAGGAATGTTCTGTTAGTGACAATTCTACGCGGTGTAATAGTTAATTGTAATTACATAATATGGATCCATCAAAATAGTCGCGTTGGATTCTGTGAAAGATGATACGAGTAAGCAAGGAGTGAATGCGGATATCAAGGGTCCAATGGAAAGTACCTACATAATGCGCCGACCCCAAATTATTAGCAATAAAACAGGTAGATGACGGCCGAAATAGTCGGATTGAGGGTTACTAACACATGCGAATATTGCACTAAAACCTTCTACAGTAAAGTTTAGATTACGTACGTTATATTAGCCTTTATTTTATGTAATTCTATGCAGTATTACGGAAGTTATGACCGTGAGAAGTTTTAAGCACTTTTTAAATTTCCAAGATTTCGCGCGCTTGTGGCAAGTACCTTGTTTGTTAGTTATATCCACGCCATGGAAGGGATAATCTGCCGAGAGTTGATAGGTGGATAGTGGCTCAATATTTTATAAAAAAATAAAGATTTTACGGCTGCCGAAATGCGTGAAATAAAAATGAAAAGGTAAGTAAGGTAAAAGAAGAAAGAAAGAAAAACTATTTATTGACCCACGAAGTCGCATCACGAATAGGTATACATAAATTTAAATACTACTAAACTAATTAGTGTGTGCTGCGCGGGGTCAAAAGGGCCCTGCCTCAGCATAAAGTTACACTGCACAAACGAAGCAGTACCGACTTAGTACCTTTGTCATTTGTTTAAAACATTTATAGGTTAAGTTGGTAGGTACCTACCTAACGACCAAACCAAGTAACATTTTACATTAAACTAGCTTCCGCCCCGCGGTTTCACCCGCGCTCCCGCGGGATATTGTGTTTTCCCGGGATAAAAAGTAGCCTATAGCTTTCCTCGATAAATGGGCTATCCAACACTGAAAGACATTTTTCAAATCGAAGCAGTAGTTCCTAAGATTAGCGCGTCCAAACAAACAAACAAAAACTCTTCAGTTTTATAATATTAGTATAAACTATGCTTATATCGACGATGAGATTTTTCGGTACCAACTGTGTATAACAAACTTACGGGCCGCAAATAGTTCGATTACAGTAAAATAAAGGTTTACGTATTTTTTTTATGGTTAGGTACGTACCTATGAAGAAATCAGAAGTAAAGTAACCAATCAAGTAATAAGTAAGTTCTTATGAAATCTATACATTATAAACGTAATTAAATATAATACCTACGCTACCCAACATCTCTGTAATTTTATGTTTTAGTGATAAGCATATTAGGAAATAAGTTTAGTATTGTCTATATGTTTTCTTGTAAAAAAAAAAACTTGTTAACTTGTTTCTGTAGCTTGTTCAAATAAATAAATAAACATACGGCGTTGGTGGCGTGATCTCTATATCATCACATCGACGTCATGCAGGTACTTTTGTAAGACTTGGCAGGAAGCATCCCTACTTACTGGTGAAGCTGTCGACAAGCATCTGGCGTTCCGGCACTTGAGAGCTAGTTCTCTTCTAGGTTATACAATCACCCACCTCACATAGTAGGTATACCATGTTGAGATTTTGATTCAAAGTCAAAGTCAAAGCCATTTATTCAGTTTGGGCCCTAGGAGGGCACTTATGAAGGTCGAATTTACTGAAGTTACCACCGGTTCGGAAGTCAGCCTTCAACTGAGAAGAACCGGCAATAAACTCAGCAATATTATTATTATTTTTTTTAATTATCTGACTATTGGCTATATTTTTACAAAAACAGCAAAATGTACAATACAATATGCAATTAAAACAAAACAAAAAATACCAATATAAAGTAAATAATAAAATGTAACGCAAACAAGTTCTTATTAAATAACAGCGAATACGCTAATGGCAAAAACTAAAAAATATATATATAATTAAGAAACATTATGCAAGGTGCACCTGTGCAGAGTGTAACTATTTCCAAACATCCCTATCTTCAACATAATGAGCTACCTTGTAATAAGCCTTTTCCTTCAAAACTTTCTTTATGTAAAATTTAAATTTAAAATCGGTCATCTTGGTTACCGAGTGAGGTATTTTATTATAAAAACGAACGCAATTACCAAGGAATGACTAGCTAACTTTGGCTAGCCTAAAATATGGAACAACTAATTTCTCTCTTTGCCTTGTATTTATATTATGGACATTTGTTTTAAACATTCTTATATTTCTACGTATGAACATTATATTTTCATAAATGTAAAGTGAAGGCAAAGTCATTATATTTATTTCTTTAAATAAATGCTTTAATGAGTCCCGAGAACCCATACTATAAATTACACGAATTGCTCTTTTTTGTAGTATAAAAATAGTTTCAATATCGGCTGTTGCTCCCCATAACAAAATACCGTATGATAAAAGACTGTGAAAGTAAGCAAAATAAACTAGTTTAGCCGTCTCGACATTCGTCAATTGTTTAATTTTTCTTACAGCAGATGCAGCAGAACTTAATTTACCTGCCAAAGAATCTACAGGACCCCATTGTAATTTATTATCTAATGTTAAACCTAAGAATACAGTTTTATTAACCATATCCAAATTACAGCTATCTATTATTACTTGACTATCTACTTGTGCTACATTGGGTAGAGAGAATCTTAAACATTTAGTCATCTTAGAGTTGAGTAACAAATTGTTTGCGGCAAACTATTTGGTGACTATTGATAAGGTATCATTTACTCTTATAAGTTCTTTGTCTTTCCTATCAACTTTAAAAATCAAAGAAGTATCGTCAGCAAACAAGACTATATCTGAGAGGCCATTTGCAACAGATGGTAATTCATTTATATAAACTAAAAACAAAAATGGTCCTAGTATAGAACCCTGGGGTACTCCCATTTCGACTAAAGAGCCCTTAGATGTTGTACTACTAATCCCTACCTTTTGTTGACGATTAGATAAATAAGAAGATTAAGCACTAACCTATCATTGTAAAAAAATAATCGGTAGATATAAATAAGGTATTCAGTGGATTAGTTATGCTGCGGGCGTTATGGCTGGCTCAGATTTGCAATTTCTTCTCAATTTTATAGCTTTTCTTCCAAAACTAACTGTAAATCTTATACTGTCGTAAATTAGCACCTTTTATAGTCCTATTCGAAAGTCGTAAAATTTTAGCAAAATGCAAATGAGTAAAACTAAATTAAGCTTTATTTACATTTTATTTGAGTTTAAAATAAATACAATATGTGTAGGCAGCAACAGAATTGCAAACTTAATTAAAATGTAAGTAAATTGCACTCGTTGAAGTCGCATTTTATTTTTAATTTTATGGAATCATTCTTAACATTTATAAAATACTGGAAAATAACCAAATGAGTTGTTACTATGTTTTTATTCGATAATTATTGCGTCAGACTATACATACAGATTATATTTTCTTTACATATTTAATAGAATATCTATTTTCACAATGGTCCCATATTTTAGAAACACCAAGAGCAATAGATGTATGTGAACACGTTCGTAAGAATGATCCCATAGAATGTGATGCTCGACCAACAGCAACATAACGCAACAAAAAATAAAATACATAGTGACAAAGCCGTAACCTTTTTAATTTTTTACATATTTAATACAACAAATAAAAATTGGTTTAAAAACGTACGAGTTATCAACTAAATACATATTTAAATTAATTCTATTTTATATGAGAGAAGAAATACAATATGTTGTCTTATTTCTTGGTTGCTTTTTTATATTAAAATTACGGTAAGACATCGTATTTGGAACCTTGCCGCATTCGTATGTAACTCACGACTAAATTCATAATATTCATCTAACAATCAACAATTTCTTCGGACACTGTTCCAGATACAAACGTGAATTAATTTAAAATGCCTGAATTCTATACCGACTTACATTATTCAGCGAGCATTGTGTGTTAAAAAATAATAAAATTGATTATTTCTTACAGCACAAGATAGAAAATTAATAAAATGGTTCATGCACACTGGCATGATTCGACCGAATTCAGCTGGCGATGTATAAAGCCTCATTTCTGACGTACCAATAAAATACATAAGAAATATTTTGATATTACTAGCGTGTGATGACAACCGCTTTGACAGTAAAAATAAGTGAAAATTGGTTATTGATTAGCCTAGAATTCGATAACCTAACGTTGTTATGAATAAATTAAAGTGCGGTTGCGATGTTACGTACCCATATTTACAAATTACGATTACGATTTCAACTGTCAAATTAGTTTTGTGACGTGACAATTATAAAATACTATGTACATTTTCTATATACCACTATCGTTGCTACGCTCTTACAAATAATCTTTAATACCTAATAATAAATGTATGAGCTTCACACACTCGCTCCAATCTCACATCGATTTCGATCACACGAGAATATTTAACTCCACACCTGAGCAAACGATAGTGTTTCAGTTTTAATTTACGAATGTTAAAGCCGAATTCGGTCACACAGGTCTAGTGTGTTCGAACCATTAGCTCGCTTGCTGTAAATCTGTATAGAACATTTGCGACCCACCGAACGGTTGGTGTTGGTCCGTCCGTTCGTTCACTTAGTAGTCGTCGATGTCGTATAGATTGTCGATCTCTTCATCGTCTAGTTGCATAGACTGGAAGTCCACTTTATAACGGAGGAGACCTGTAACATTATATATCATAATATTATTTGACGGTGGTAACTACCGTAGCTTCGAAGTGCCCTAAACTAAATAAATCGCTTTGACTTTCAAAATTAACATCATATGGAAAAACACTTGATATTGATGCAGTATTTAATCGTATAATGAATTTGTTGCAAGCAAAATAAATTATTGTAAAACGAGATTAGAAAAATTATATTTTGAGATTTTCATGATTTCTTTGAAAACTTATATTCCATCTATCTATCTTGTCCACTGCTAGAATATAAACCTCCTCTATAAAGGTTTCTAGAACGCCTTACTTGCGTTTCTAGTGGCTCTAACCTCATTAGAGAAGTGATTTATTTATTTATTATTAGGACCTTATATAATGACATAAAAGGACCTCAGCTAGCTAAATATTAGATCATATATAGAGTAACAGACACACATGTATAGTATAGTATGTATAGATAATATTATTTGAACGAAACTACAGTGAATAACACAAAATCATGCAATTTAGAAAATATGCCTCATATAAAGAAAACTTTGCATAGGTTTTTGCAAATTATCATACACAGCAAAAACACCCACACCCACACCAACACACAATTAACCAATACCTCTTCTCAGATGTATGCATGTAAAAAAAAAATGAACTTTTTTTAGGGTTATTTATGCTTGCTCAGGTTAAATACAGGATGATTTTTTTAGTCACTGGCAATACTTGCAGGCCTGGAAGTACTCATCAAAATTAACAACTTTTATTATGGGATTAACTGTGAAATCATGAAAAAATTATCAGCTGTTGCATACAAAAATTCAATACCTACTCGACCAAAATGTATGAAGCAACCGTTTTATTTTACGCGATATCAGAGTTAGCCCCATAATAAAAGTTGTTCACATTGATGAGTACCCCTGCAAGTATTGCCAGTGATAAAAAAATCACCCTGTATATTTCCACGCCTATTATCTCTGAAAGAGAGTAGGCAGAGATACCAGTACTGACTGCGGGACGAAGGAATATATTATTATTGTTGTTGTTTTTGTTGCCGGTTGGCGTGGTTGGTAAGATACCCTACCTATCACGCCACAGGTCGTGGGTTCGATTCCCACTCAGGACAAACATTTGTGTGCATGAACATGTCTGTTTGTCTTGAGTCTGGGTGTAATTATCTATATAAGTATGTATTTACAAAGAAAAAATAGTATATGTAGTATATCAGTTATCTGGCTTCCATAGCACAAGCTCTGCTTAGTTTGGGGTCAGATGGCCGTGTGTGAGGAATAAGTCCCAGAATATTTCTTTCTTTCTTCTTAGTAGCAGAAATGCTCCTTCAAATATAGTTTTCCTCTCAGTTAACATGTAATAAAGGGAGTTATTATTTTGTGACTCCCTTTTATTAACAATGGATTATATATCCTATGCTAATAACCTAAAGATATTAATTCCCACTGATATAAATACAAACTGAGTAAATGGGGGCTATCGCGTAATTTTCCGCTGGAGGCGCTAGTGTAGCGTGAGGTCTTCGGAATGTCAAACTTCACTGTTTCTGGGTAGGCTACGCGGGTTTATTTCTAATTAGAATAATGTTGTGAATATTTTGCAATACCTGAGATTAATTATGGCAAATATGAGTTACGGGTTAATTAATGGCAGTGCTTTGAGACAGTTTTTTCTTTCGGAAACTTTTACCTACTTTTTTTTCGAACAATACGTACGCACCACGTAAAACTGAGGCATGCTCGATATTTTTACGGTACGGTTTAAGGTATTAATGTAAGGTATAAATATGATTTAAATGTAAACATGGGTTTCATATCCATAATAACAAACTTTTATAGGACCATACTCGACAGTGGCGCCAACTGGTGAGCACAAAAACGATAGCCCCCATTGCAGTTTAAGCCGTTCAGTACCCACAACTTACATAATAATTTGCATTAAAATGGGTTATTGTATGTTCGTTTGTAACATGCAATTAGTTAGGCTAAATAACACACATACTTACAATAGTATTTTAAACTTTGCTAAGGTATTTTTTTAAAATTAATTTAGGATAAAATAATAAAAAATAAAATAAATGCGTTTCTATTGCAAACTTTTTGTTTATATATCAGAAAAGCATACATTTCATTCACATACGAGTGACATATCGCTTAGACCTTAAGAAACACACCTTAAAAATTAAATGATTCCCATAATTTATATGATTTAACTTATATGACTAGAATTGAAACATGTTAAAATTATCTTTAGAATTATGTACGCAAAATTGGCCACGAAAAATACAAAGTTTTCAGAAATTATATTTCACATCAAAATCATTTGTTTTCGCTTCACAATGTATGCTTCAATCAAACAATCAGTCGGAGAATTAATGCATTTTTTTTCCTTTCTTTGCCGTCGTGGAACACCATTATAATAATGGATTCAAAATACACCTAAAATACTTCGAAACAAGTATATACAGGGTGATTTTTTTATCACTGGCAATACTTGCAGGGGTGGAAGTACTTATCAATGTGAACAACTTTTATTATGGGGCTAACTCTGATATCGCGTAAAATAAAACGGTTGCTTCATACATTTTGGTCGAGTAGGAATTAAACTTTTGTATGGAACAGCTGATAATATTTTCATGATTTCACAGTTAGTCCCATAATAAAAGTTGTTCTTTTTGATGAGTACTTCCACCCCTGCAAGTATTGCCAGTGACAAAAAAATCACCCAGTATTATGACTAACAAAACGCATATTACTCTGATTCAATTTAACTTATATATTTTTCTCCTATATTTTTATTATTGCTTATTTGTTACAATATTAACGTTAACTAGTAATTATATATTTTTGTAAAATATTGTGTATATAAATTGATCTGTAATGGCTATTTAAAATCACATGGAAGCTTCACACGATGCTTATTAATTACGTACTGGCCATAGTTGCGTAGATATAACACATTATGCTATTTCTATAGGTCCTATATATAATATAATTCTGCAAAGTTATGTTTTAATTTAATTTTTAACGATATATTTATTTATGTTTTTTTTAAATATAATAAAGATATATTATAAAGTTATTTATATATTTTATGTGGTGATCCAAAGCTAATATATACAAATCTAATATTATAGAAAAAACGGTTATATATGTACGAAAATTACTACCTCTTTGCATGAAAATATATAACGCAGTAATTTTCATAGGCTCACTAAAATGTATGGTGTTCCAATGGTCGACACGTCATGCATTATTCCCCGACATATTTTATAATTTTAAAATATTATCTATATGGTGTTCCGCATATTGGCTTAAATATTCTTTATGACATTACTAAGGCCTATTACTATTGCTCAATGCAAACTTATATAATGTATTTGATGAGTCTATTACATTAAATTAACTTATTCAATTTACAATTGTCTGGTCGTACATTTACGAATGCTAATTTTATCGAATTAAGCAGTTTATCTGTCGTAATAAGCAGTGCCGTAACTCGCCTTTTATGCGCCCGGTGCGAGCTTCTCTATCTGCGTCTAATTAACATGCATGACCCAAATTTTGGTCCGGGTCTGGTCAATTAAGGGATTACGCCCTGGTAGCTACGGCCTGGGCACCGCTGGTACCGCTCTAGCTACGGCACTGGTTAAGTACACTTATGCTTCAGGAGTTATAATATTGGTGTACTTCATATTATCTTCAATTTCAGTTCAGTTATCTATCGCCGTTAAACTTGAATAAAGACCAAGAGTTTCTTAGATTCAAGTCACGTGAGGCATCATTTTCATTAACCATATGATTTTTCTTCAAGAATTAATTTATTGTGAAGGAATATTGTATGCAGTAATTTGAGCTTTATATCTTAGCAATGAGAGTAGATTTTAGAGTAATTAGTAGCATATAATATGGATAAATTTGGTGTATAACCTACATAAAATCATGATTCAATGAAATGTCACAAATATATTAATAGTCAATAAATTCTCGTATTGGCCATCGAACAATGCGAACAATGGCCAAAGGCACTGCGGAATTAATTCGCTCTGTATAATCGATGATGACTAATATTCCGATTTAAATTAAATTTTGTATAGTATAAAAAGTATAGTTTTTTACTTTCACCATCAAAATTTTATCGTAGACTAATTTCAATATTTTAACCAGTGAATGAATTAATATCATTCGATTTTATTATGTTTAACGCGTAACATCAAGAAATTGTTACGGTACAGACATCAAAAATTACCAATAATAATAAAAATAACTATTGTTAACAAGAAATTACCTAACAACTACGTGAAATTATCAAAATAAGGTGATATAATCAAGAGTATCGCTCGCGCTCACTCGCTCGTTACGTGCCCTATATTGCTTTAAGTGAAATAGCAATAATATATTGGTGTGCGACCAGTGTGCGACGCTCGGGCCATCGAGGTGTATTGCCGGATGTACGTAACCCACTTTCATAGATCATAGATCTTTAAAGAAATAAGTGGAATGTTATGTTATTTGGGAATGTAAATCATGAAGCAATATAGCAGTAATTTATTATTATTCTATAGTAACGACATAAGCAATATGCTTTCTATTAAAAAACTTACGTGAAACCAGTTCTATATACTTATTTAGATTTCTATAAAGCTTTTTCATATCGTTTCTAACAAATTAAGACTATGGCGTTATTAGCTAGTAATAAGTTTGATATAACGTGGTTATTTTATTTTCGTTTACTTTTTAACTGCACCACTTTAAATTCAGAATTATCATTATAATATTTAATATTAACTGTCAATCATTTAGAATATCATTTCACTATTTATTATTAATAACATTAACATGATATTTACATTAATTATACAAATTGTCCATTTTATTTACATTAACGTAACTTGCGTTTCACGACCGGTCAATAAATTTCTCAATTTAAGGGTAGTTGCTTATTCATCTGTTTATTAAATCTATATTTTAAATATGTAAATGATTGGTACAACATGCAAAGTTAAATTAATTGAATAAGTCGATGATATATTTTCGTTCAACTTAAGTTTTTCATTATTCCTTCACAAATATATCATCTTACATAAATATAGGCAACCACCCTACAGATCCTTGGGTTTATTTCTCACAAGGTGTTATTCTGTTTCGTGAACCTAACGTTGTAAAGTAACTGAACTGACACCAATTTACTTATATTCGACTATAAAAATACGTCACTTTTTTTCACACTGAGTTAGGAACTTGAATTCTTTGACACCTCAATTTTTCATTGTAATTGACTTAAAATTATACTTCAGCAATAGGGGATAAGAAAAAAAATCGAATACAAAAAATGACGACGATACAGTGCGTTGAAATTTCACGTCACGTCACATGTATGTAAAAATTACATACAAGTGACGTCACAAGCCACCACTCCTGAACTTGGGTACAACATAATTTTGTATGTTTTTAATGATTTGATAAACGAAAAAATACGTGTCTAATATTTTTTGATTATCTAACTGACGGACTAATTAGAATTACTTTTTTTTACCCAGTCCTATCGCCTAATACTAGCAGTTATCTCCAACGCATTATAAAGGTTCTTACCGAAGCAGTTAACCATATATTTTAGGTATTATTGTTTTATTTAATAGTTATTTATGGTCATATAGAAATTTGAATAACTTGACACGCGATTCCTGGAATTCAATATTTTTTAGATTTTGGACGTGCGTTTCATTCGCGCGCCAAATGGTTTCTTTTTTTTTTACTGATGATGTGGCCGAACGTGATAAGCGCATAAAGCCTAGTAGAAACTAGCTGTTACGTGCAAATGTTACGATTTCTGCGTCTTAAATCTTATTTAATATTTTTATTCAAATTTTAAAAATTAGTATAAAACTTCATTGTAATGATTTAAACGTCATGATTTTCGGCTTCAGTTTTATTTTAACACCCTGTTAATTACATGTAATAGACTCATCACATCTAGAATTATGAAAAAATATATAACTATATGTGAAGACGGTAGGTAATAAATGAGCGTGAGAAAAGACAAAGCCTATTGGAAATAAATAATTAGAGGACTACAACTAGTAAAGACACACATTAAAAAATAAATATTATTAGTTAATTTAATTAAAATGTGGTCCTACACACGGGCGGGTTAAACGCGACGTTTGTAGTTTAGTTTTGTTCCAAATTACATATCACAAAGGTAGTAACTACAATCTAATAAGTGTCTCTTTTCATTTATTTTTACATTTTTGTCATTTTTATTACCAAACATTGTCTATATGAGATCCCATAACAAGTTAGTGATAATGGTCAATTTGGTTTATAAAATTCAGGAGAATTGGTCGGTACTGATTATTTTTCTTTATTTTCAGCCTAGTCATTGTCTTTCTATACAGGGTTATTTTTAAAACACCGGCAGTGCTTTAGGGGGTGGAAGTATTCATCAATATGAACAACGTTTTACTATAGGACCAACCCTGAAATCGTGAAAAAAAAGCAAACTTTCCATACATTTTGATTGAGCAAGGTTGATCTTTTGTATGAAAACTTATATTTTTTTTCGTGATTTCAGAGTTGGTCCCATAGTAAAAGTTGTTCATATTGATGAGTACTTCCACCCCCTAAAGCACGGCCGGTGTTTTAAAAATAACCCTGTAGAATCATCGTCAGTTTGGGACCCGCGTTTACATAAAAAATATACGCTTTAGACATCAAACACATCAAAACCGTAGCGTTCGAACCGCCAGTATACAACACCTAATATGAAAAAATATGTCAGTCTAAATAATTACTATGAAAGCTTTGTTTTATTTCTAATGTATATTTTAGGTGGGTTCCTAACAAATGGTGTTTTTTTTTAACTTTTTCGTTTCGTTTAATTCGTTTCGTTTAATTTAATAATCGTCAAGGTCAACGTCGTCGAGCGGTTCGTCCAGCTGTAGAGACTGAAAATCCACTTTGTATCGTAAAATACCTGTTTTTTTTAGCAAAGTTTAATATTTTAGGTTCATCCGACGGCGGGGTCCAAGCAGCAGGTAAAAAGGAAAGAATAATAATTAGTGAGTTAGTATTATAGGTACACAAGTATATTCATTTATAACAAGCTCTTGTATATAGCATAGATATATAAATAAATAATATATAATATAGAACTGTTTTTAATTAACGTATTATGTTGTGAAATAATTTCATCACAAACAGAAAAGGAATTCAAAATTTGATTATCAATTAGGTATTAAACCTTTGTATTCATCAAAATCGAAGTTTTTTTTTTAAGATTCGTCAGGAAAGCAGGTAAAACCGCGCAGTTAAAGCTAGATATTAAATAAAATGATTACTGACCGCCAATTCCACCGAATCCGCGCACAAACTGACTTCCCTCCTGACTCTTATCGGTGATTATCTCAAGGGTGGCGCCGAAGGACTTGTAGTTGTTCGCGAGCCACTCGAGCAGCGGCTGGCATTCCACCAACTCCAGCTCTACACCGCTCTGGGAAAATAACGATTAATTAATGATAATACACAAAGGTACCACATACTATTTATACCACGCGAAATGCTTACAATTTCTTTGGGAACTTAGGGATAAATCTATACTAATATTATAAAGCTGAAGAGTTTGTTTGATTGAGCGCGGTAATCTCAGGAACTACTGGTTCGATTTGAAAAATTCTTTCAGTGTTAAATAGCCCATTAAAATTTATCGAGGAAGACTACAGGCTTTTTATATAGGCTACTTTTTATCCTGGGAAAACACAAGATCCCTCGGGAACGCGGGTGAAACCGCGGGGCGGAAGCAATGGTATATAAAACACATAGAAATGCAACATTTTGTAATAATTTCAAATAAATCCATCAACTAAAAATTCTGAAGCTGAAATTTTATATATAAAGATTTCTCTTTGTAGTTGTGTGCTTACCACCTTAGGGTACATCATCACTATCTACACTGTGATAGTGGACAAACAACAAGTATGCTCACCTCTTTGTCGGTGAAGTGTGACTTATCCTTCTCCTGCTCGGGGGTGAGATGTAAGATGGTCTCCTGGTTGGTCGCGTGTGATTTCAGGACATATCTGAAATATTACATACAACATTATCATTAATTCGCGAGTTTAATTTAATAAGTTGCAAGACTTAATTTCCTATGTTTCATGTTTTATTTTGAATACCATTAAGATGACAAACAAACATACGGCCCGGAGCCTATTGACGCTTGCAACACCAGCGTAATAAAAAAAAAATTAAGATCAAAAGAATAATCTAAAAACCACGTTTCAACATGTAAAAAAAACTAATTAGTATACATTGTCATTGTGTTGTGAGCTACCCTGAAAGTTCCAGCCGGATAGCTAATCGGGAAGTGCTCAAAATTTGAGTAGCAAGATTTCACCCGGAACGTCAAACAAGAAATTGACTTAATAAAAACGTAGTAATAATAATTTTGGTAATTAAGTTTTGTTCGTTATTTTCCTATTTTTAAGCACATAGAGGTACATTATAAATTCAAGCTACTTTATTATGATAAATTTTACCTCTGAATATCAAGGTTCTCCCAACAGATGAGAGTTTCGACAGCACCTAGTTCGAGCGCGCGCAGTGTATCGTCCACTCCGAAACAGTATTTACCTGTGTCCTGCAAACATTTAGCATAACATTATATTTCATAAAAGAAATACTTAAAGGGAAGATTTTTTGAAGTGCAATAAAGACAGAATCAGTGCCGTATTAAGCCAACGCAGGGCCTGTAGGAAATATAATCAAGGGCCCTTGGTGTTCAGGTTCTCTAATTTTATGGTTCAGGAGCAGAACCAGTCTTTTGAAAGATTTATTTCAATTATTTTCCTTCTCAATCATTTTAAATTTATGTAGCCACTAAAAACTTGTCATGCTTTTTTAAGCTTTTTCAACGCCTAATTCCAGCGTATTATTTTGGCCGCGCACCGAAATTTACTGCGATTTCAGTGTAATAAATCCCATTCCTTACGTGTAATGTGTAATTATTTTCGGCGATGCGGTGCCCCCAGAGGCGCGGGGGCACCTACTCCTGCTATATGGCTAATCCGGCCCTGGTCACAGAATGTATAATACATAAGTGAATTCACCTGTGAGATCTCATCGAAGTACCTTCCAATAAGTTTCTTCTCTTGTATAAACTTGACATTCTGTAGCGACTCTGCAGCTAACTCGATGGCCTGGTTGAAGCCGTTCTCGCCACCGTATGACACATCCACAAGTTTGATGATTTTAGCTTGGAGACGCTGCAGTATAAAAATAGATCCATGTAAATTTAATTATCTTGTAGCCTCAATTGTTACAGCATATCTATTTTGATCAGTAAATAAAGAAACATCTTCAAATTAATAAAACACATCTGCTGTAGTTGTAAGACTGATCGCAGATTGGCACAGAAGAAAAAAAAAAAACTCTCATTATGGTAAATGACGATTTGGCCGAAGGTGGTAAGCATACAAAGCCTAGAAGGAACTGGCTCTCAAGTGCAGCTGCCGGAACACACCAATAGGTGTTTGGCGACAGATTTTCAACTAGTACCATAATCTAGTACTTTTAGTTACCTTGTCTAAAGCTCATTGTAAGATTCAAAACCATGACGTAATGACATTAAATGCTACGTCCCTTACCACTGAGCTAACATCTTAAACTCACAAACACTCACCGGATCGAACATATCAGATTGGGACAGCTCAGTCTTGAAGTCAGCGGAACCGGCGAGGATGAGGCCGGCTACGTTCGGTCTGTCTGCACTGATGAACAGCTGGGTGGCAACTTCAGCCACTTTGCGTACGTAGTTGTGACGCTTCTCCATACGGAGACGTGCGAAACGTAAGGCGGATTGACCACCACGACCGTGTTTCTTCGGTAAGTCCACGGTGAATTTGTGGAGAACCTACAATGACAATAATATTTATGTTATAAGGTATTTATGTATAAATTAAACATACATTTTTCAAACATAACTGTGAAACATAGCATTGGCGTGGTTGGTAAGATACCCTATCTATCACGCCGAAGGTCGTGGGTTCGATTCCCACTCAGGACAAACATTTGTGTGCATGAACATGTCTGTTTGTTCTGTGTCTGGGTGTAATTATCTATATATGTATGTATTTACAAAAGAAAAGTAGTATATCAGTTATCTGACTTCCATAGTACAAGCTCTGCTTAGTTTGGGGTCAGATAGCCGAGTGTGAGGAATAATGTCCCAGAATATTTATTAGATTCCAAAAAGAGATGATTTGAGTCAATCATGCAAAATATAGAATTGAACTTGTTACAGAGCGAACGACTGCGAACAACTTACCTCCCGAGTATTACCCTGCAGCGTACCAAACAGCGCTCCATTACCGTCCATGACAATGAACCCAAACTTGTTGTCATCCGCCAGCAGCGCGGTCAGGGCTTCCGTGTGGAACTTGTTGTCGCACAAGTACAGAGATGTGTTGATTGGCTTGAACGGCTCGAAGTCTATGTTAACCTTCTTTTCCTTGCCTTCTTCTGTCACTATGGTACCACAGTATATTACGAGACCATTTGGAGGCACTGTTGAAAAAGAAATATGTCATTACCCATTCCATCTTTAAATGCGTAGGCGTTCGAAATGTCACAGTCTAGTAGTGGGTGGTGACCTTAACAAGTTATTTTATTTACATAATTATATTACTATGATAAAATTGTCTTTTTTCTCATAATTTGTGATGCTGTATTATATACACGTAGCAACTTATATTGATGGCTAAACTACCATGTGAAAGAATGCACAGCCAGCTCAAAAGATGGTGCTGAAATACTATGATAAATTAAATATATTTTTTTAATCATTTTTTTTTTCAACTTGCAAATTTACCTTTAGTGTACAACTTGAGACGATGTTGTACAGAAGTAATGGCCCCAAGCACAGACAGACGGTTTACACGCGACTTGATGTTGGAAGCGGTGCCGAACTCGTCTGCCAACATCTTGGACACTCGTGATATCTGATCCTTGGGTGGGATGATGAGGGAGATCATGGATGTGCCATTCCTGGAATTTAATAAGATAAAACATTTATTTATCTATCACAGTGTGTGTGAATTTACATAGAATAATTAATTTTATTTTTAAGTAGCCAAATTCAATGAGGGTGGCGGGGAAATAATATGTGAAAGATTGATTGAAATAAAGAATGTGCCAGCTGTGGGGTCTGAAGGGGTTGTAGAAATAAAAACTATAACAATGAAAATAGGGTGATTAGGCTGGTTTACGACCACTTCAAAGTCACATTGCTATTATAATAAGTGTTAATATTTTGATATTGGACTTGTACAACAATCTGATATAGTTTTTAGTATTTTATTAATGTATTATTTTATAATTTAAAGATTTATCGAAAGGTGTGATTTTGTCAGTTCTCGGACAGCTACAGTTTTAATTTACATCTGCTTTTTTCGTCAGTTCCCGACCGTTATAAAACCACTGTAAAAACAACTCAAGCACTATCAAATTAAGGTCGAAAATAAAATAATTAATAAATGGCATTAGTTTTAAATAAACAGACAGATTTTTCTATGGACGACAAACACGCAGTTGCCGACCACCAAAATAAAAACATTTAAGACGATAACGCTGCATAATCGTAAACTAGCCACTTTACAACCGCCAAAACGGTTAGATATTGTTAAGAGTAAAATCAATGGTCGAATCAGTTGTCGACCATCATGATTTGATAATTTTTAAGTGCTTACAGTTTCGATTATTTCATACAATTAGCCGGTCGCCATCTGACGAGCTAATTATCCATGCCGTAATGAATAGAAAAGATCGAAGTATTTTACGTCGCATCATGCAGTAAGTGCACAATCTTGGAAAAAAGACTGGACTAATACAGCTGATTCCCGACCAGGTGGTCGTAACTAACAAAAGCGTAATTTTAGTCAGTTAGTTTACCGACCATTCATTATTTTAATGAAATACTCGTAATTTCCAATTGATTATTAGGTTAGAAGTAAATAAAAAGATATTTTGACATACAAAGCACACTAACAATGTCCAACACCAAATGAAAACATCCTTTACTAACGTTTTGAAAATGTTCCGATCACAAATTTTCGCTTTATTTTGGTGACACCTGTACTGTAGCTTAAATTTGTTGCTTCGCTGAGTGGCATCAAGCTATCTTAGATGGACCAACGATGACGCGGGGGAAGGAGACAGAATAAGCGTGCGCTTACAAAAAAAAACGAACGTTTGCCGCGCTTCGGTTTGACTATTTTAATAGATTTACGCTTTGTGGTCGAGAGCCAGCGGTGGTCGGCGAACTATACGCTAGTTCACCCTACTAATTCATAATAAAATAATACTTTACTAGATGCTTTAATATTGGATTCTAATATCTATTAGGTAATTTAATGAATTGAATTGAAATATTCTTTATTGTATATGTTACAGTCAAAACTCATAACTGGTCAAAACTACTTTTGACTGAAACCATCTCAGTCAAAACCCTTTCCTGGTACATAAAAAGAAACCTATAACCTAGTCAAACTAACCTAACTATCTCAGTCAAAACTTATCTGTTATAGGTTTTTTAAGTACCAGGAAAGGGTTTTGACTAGTCAAAAGTAGTTTTAACCGGTTATGAGTTTTGACTGTAACATATACACCATATACATACATACATACAAGAGAAGTAATGATTAATTTAAATAAAGGAAGAGTTGATAATATCAAGGTGAAGGCGGACTTATCTAAAATAATTTAAAAAACCTAAGAGAGTGTAATTGATCATTGAGGTAATGAGTTCCAAAGACAGACAGCTTGTACAGTGTAGTCAGGGTTTTGAGGATGTTTTTGGGTCAATCAACTATACTTTGTACCCAAACGATTCAATTCAAAAAATAAATTTAAAAATAAAAGTGTAAACAAATCAAAAATTCTAACTAAGTAATCAACAGCAAGGATATTGAAAATTAAAACCAACTTATCAGCAGTGCAAGTTTTTAAAAATAAAGTATTTTTTTAAAATTTGAATTGTTGTAGTCACGTTTATCGTCCCCTAAGTTACTTGCTGATAAATTGGTCTTCAATCGAATAAAACTATTATATTTTATTAGAAAAACAATTTATTAAGAAGTGCTAAGAATTATACACTCTACAAATTAGTTACCGAAAGAAAACCGATGATATTACCAATTAAAAACGATGTTATTGTGTCTCTTAAGTTACTTTTGAACTTTTTGTGAAGATATTTTTAAAATAAATCTAAAATGACTAATGTACAAAACTAGATTTTCAAGATATGTGAAGTCTTTACTTTACCAATTTTCGTAAATATAATATTGATGAAAGAAAATACTTTTTCATATGATTAAATTGCAATAAACCTTCAAAAATTTTGGGGACAAATTAGTAACTTAAGAGACATTTCGGTAACGTTATAGACATAAATATCGTCAAAAATTGGTTTATTTACCACCAACGTTAATTTGGATTCATTACAGACAATAATAAACTTCAATAATAAAAATTAAAAAATAAAAGAAAACCAAACTATTAGATATCTTCTAATATAATGTAATTAAGTATTTTTTTAGTTATTCAAAGTCAAAGCCATTTATTCAGTTTAGCCCCTAAGAAGGCACTTACGAACGTCAAATTACCAGCATGAACTTTTACTAAAAGGAAATCACCGGCAGCATTTTACTTTTCCCAGAAGAGGTAGGCTGATTTACTTCATCAGATGCATCTATGGAGCCGTAAACCATATCGTAAACAGCTCCTCGTTGACCCACGTCCTTGGCTAAGTCTGTGTAGTTTATTTCTGCTAGTGGTTTGCTAGCAGTAGTTTCTGCAGCTCCAGAACACCTTGACGTTAAATGTTCACACCTTCAAGTTAAGTGGTACATACCAGCATCTGTTGAATCCGTAGAAGATGGATGAATCGGCATCGCAATATTATTGTAAACAGATGCGTCAGCAGTTGTTGTTGATCCCAGAGGAATAGGATGGTAAATTTTAGGTTCTAAGCACCTGCAAAATCCTCGTTCGCAAAAACAACTCAAAGTACCGTAATTGGAAGTGAACACTCGGTGTACGTGCAAAGTACCTTGCAATCTTGTAATGTTTGTTGGAAGTTCTTTTGAAACCATATCGACATCTTCTTTGGTTATTACAAACAGTACAATCTTACTCGTTTCTTGCAATCATCATCGTCATCATCATCTTAGCCGCAAGACGTCCATTGCTGAACATTGGAGAATAGGACCGGTCTTGGGCGGCCTACATCCAACGTTTTCCAATGACCTTTACAAGGTCGTCCGTCCACCTTGCAAGTGGACGACCTACGCTGCGCTTGCCGGCCCGTGATCTCCACTCCAGAACTCTTCGGCCCCATCGGCCATCTGTTCTGCGCACTATGTGCCTTGCCCCTTGCCACTTCAACTTGCCAACCCGCTGGGCTATGTTGGTGACCCTTGTCCGTCTATGGATCTCCTCATTTCTGATTCGATAGCGTAGAGAAACCCCGAGTATAGCCCTCTCCATGGCTCGTTGTGCGACTTTGAGATTCTTCTTTATGAGGCCCATAGTGAGAGACCACGTCTCTGTGCCATATGTCGTCGCTGGTAACACGCACTGATTGTAGACTTTCATCTTGAGGCACTGAGGTATTTTGGATGAGAAAACATTTCGTAGTTTCCCGAACGCTGCCCAGCCGAGTTGGATTCGAATTGAATTATGTACCTTTAAAGAATTTTAGAAATCGGATGATTAGTTTCCGAAATTTCCTCCTACATCCACTTTACTTCTTTATAATATCAGTGGAGATAAAATTTGAATCGAAAAAATATAACAACTAATATCTTGCTATGCAAAGAATTTTTCCCGGGCATTAAAAAATCTTTTACTTTTCAAAGATTTAACTTTGAAGTAGAATATGTTAAATAGTACAACTATAAATGTCCACCAAGTTACCATTAGGTCTTCTAAGTTACCATTTACAGTAACTCAAGGGACCGGTAACGGATGAGACTTTTATAGGTTATAACTTGATTATATTCCTTTTCCTCAAAAATAATACAGAATCGATTATCACAAATGAAAAACAGACTTATTTAATGTAATCCATGTCAATTATTGTATTTAATTAAAGAGTACTTACCAATTTTTACGTCGGAAGTTTGGGGACATCGAATAAACACACGTTAGCTATCACATGCCATGTGGGCAGGTAGCGATTATTGGCTAAAAATCAAAATTGTTGGAATCATGTGACACGAGTACCAGTAAGTCAATGCTTAGATTAACTACAATTAGAGCCATCTATGACTTGATCTACGTAATACAATAATGGTTACTGAAGGGACTTTAAGTGACAAGCTGGGGACAAGATTTGTAAAATTAATATAAATATATTATTTCATTTAATTATATTACAATTTATTGAATATGAAAGGGAAAACTATTGTATAATAATAATATTAGCCGATTATGGCAAGCTCCCATATAAAAAATCATAAACAATTCGATAAAAATGTACAGCACAGCCTGTGGGGACACTAAGATTTTAAAGGAGAGAGCGATGAGGTCCCCTAAGTTATCAATAAAAATAAAAGTATTTGTTATGGATTTGGTTAAATTTACAAATTGGATATACAGTTATCTATTCTTGGTTCACCATACAGAAATAAAATATTAAAAAGCATTCATTATTTTGGAGATTTTTATTTTTTTGTTATGGGGACATGGTTAGGTACAAAGAATAGTTGATCAACCCTTTTACAACAAGAATCAGCATTGAAGTGAAACAAAGCTGGCAATATTGAAATGATTTACCTTTGATTTGAATTCGGAGATAATTGTATACTTTTTAAGTGTTTTTAATTCACTAACAGATATCAGATAAAATATGTATACGCAACATATTTGTTTATACTCCCAAATAATAATGAATAACAAAAAAATACTACAGATTACAAATTAGAAACTGGGAAAACCACCTTTTGGGAAAAAATACGGGACAATTGGAAGGTCATCCATCATGATAGACTGCTGCTATGGCAAACAAGCTTGAAATACTCTGGGCCTTACAAGGATAAATATTTGCATAATTTTTCATACATCAATCAGTGATGTATATTTTATTTTGCATGCATAAAAAAATGTAGGTACTCTGGTAATATTGTTCAAACATAAGCTGAAGTTGTGAAATGTTCATGTGACTCATAGATTGAAAACAAAAGTACTAAGGATTTGTTTATTTTCCCAGAATATACACACAAACAGGAGCATACTGCAGAGTGCTTTTGATTAATTCTCCCCCTTTATATAAGGGTCAATGACCCCACCCCAACAGAAGGACAATTGAATTTGTGTGTCGCGGCATCGCGGAGTCTCCCGCGCGAATTTCCGCCCTTCGTAATATATTCAGACAGTTTTCCGCGGACGTGCAACGAACACCAGGTTATGTAGGGAAGTAACCTGGACCCCTCTGCACTTACGTGCTCTAAATCATTCCGTAAAAGGTCAGGCCAAATGCAGTGCGCATTCCTCGACATCGCGTGTCAGCAAGGTTATAACTCGCGCATGCATCAGCGCATGTGTCGAAAATGACGCAGCCTCGTTGGCAATTTCACCCAATCATGTGGCCAAATACTAACCAATAGCTACGCTATAAACTTACACAAACTAGTTTTGTGTCTGCTAATTGCCAAAAACTACTCACCCCCTAGCCATTTCCAAGCTTTTGATCAGCTTCTTGATCTTCCATATTTCGACATTGCGATCTGCTGACGATTCTTCAGACATTTTGGATCGGTTTTATATAACTAATTGACCACAAAAACACACCGAAAAATGATTAATATTAAAATATAGTCTATAGCACAACACCAAACTTCAAAATAAAGGGATACTAGGGAAAGGGACCCCGAATTGCGGTTATAACTGCACAAATCCAGATCGAACCGGACGGACGAGACACTCGCGACTCCGTTCACACACTTTCTAGTTCACATTTACGTCTGCCGGTGCTAGAGCTTTTCTTCTGGTGCGGGGATTCTTGGATTTCTTCTTAATTCGGTTACCCCTAAGCATGTGGGACGCAGAAATCAGACATAACAGGGGAAAAAAAGATGACGTTGAACAACCGATCGAACGAACGCTTCGTCGTCCGTCGGAGAAATGAAAGAAAAAAAAGTTTTTTTGAATGTTGCTAGCGTCGAATGTAGTTGTTTTCCTGGAAAAACCCCATTTGGGAAATGCAATTTTACCTATATTATTTTTTCATTATTTGTGCAAAAATTAAATGTTAGATTAATAAGCACTATTTTATTACCCACATGTTAATATCTCTCACTAGAATTTAAAAAAATAATCAAGCCCGCCATAAAAGCTATACAATAGCTTAAAAAGTGTATCATTACGTATTGTATAGTAACGTAGCTACGGTTTGTAATTATTTTCTCTGTCGATTATGTATGTTTTATAGGCGTACATAAAAACACGTCATTTTAGGTACTTGCAACTTTAGGTAAAATTAGGTATGCCAGGCTCAGATTAAAAAACTACCCAGGCTCCATACAAAAAAGTTCGATCGAAGCCACAGACTTAGTAGAGATGCTACGCATCCTACTATGATATGACCTACATGATCGAAGCTTAGATAAAATACCTATAGATGTAGCCATGGTGTGGCCGCACATGAAACAACAAAAGTTATTTCTGGTGTTGCCGTGATGGCTTATTTTCCTTTTTAAAGGTAAAAAATATATTGAATAAATGTATGATAACGATTTACGAATAAGCCCTCATGTTAAACCTATTTTAGTCAAAATATGTTTTGTCTCTTTCTATCATTATAGTATTTTTATAATTTTTTGACACAACGTCTAGTTTGTCGTGGACTAAAAAAAAAAAAATAGAATAGAAAAATATTTATTCAGCTCAATACTTACAAAAAAAAAGGTCTTAATTCTATAACTTAACCTAAAACTAATTTTAAAGAGCTGAAAAGGCCTCCCACTCTCATATATCGCAGTAATACGGTGTGCATATTGCTACGACACTGGTTTTCAGTGGGGACAGGTAATAGCATATACTACTTATATATTATTTATATACTTGAAAAAAATTACCCAAATAGGACGTTTTCGAGTCCTCGCAATGAGAGCTTGCCCCTATAAATAATGTACTTTGGGATGTGAGCGTTAGTAACTTATCTACCTACCTCTTTTTTTGTCTTATATTATTGTCATTGTTGATAAACAAGTAATAATTACGATAGGGTATTCATCGACTGGCATGACGCAGATGATGAAATAAATGTGTAGGAAAAAGGATAGGAGACACAATTAATAAAAAAAATGCGGGTATAACGATATAGATGTCATTGAATCCACAAGAACAGGTCTAATGTTATTCATATAATGATTGGTATTTTGCGCTCGGTCGGAAACAGACGTGTTTAATAATTCTTTACAATAATCAAATTATTATTTGCTGAGTTGTGACCTCGTTCTACTATTGTGCTATGCACATAGGTCGATTAAGTGTATTTACGTAATTATAATTAAAGTTCGTAGTGGAATTATGAAAGTTTGCGTAAACAAATAACTTTCGTGATGGAAAATAGTCCATTTAACCGGAGTGGCAGGACCGCTCGCACCCCGCCGCCGCCTACCACGCCGACTCCTGCACCTGCTCGCCCCTATATGGCCCACACTATTGAGGTTGTATCAACGTCTGAAATTCAGAACTGGATTTCGTCCATTGAGCAATGTTTAAATGAGGTATGCTCTATCTCAGCAGACAGCAAAATGAACTCCGAGCAAAAATTAAAAATTAGTACATTGTGCAGAAAAGTGGGTCACGGTACAGCGCAGATGGTAGTTCAATACCAGTCCCTGAAGCAGAAAGCTATCCAAGCTCACTCCTCTATGAAACTCCTTGAAGATCAACTTGACCTGTCGCAGAGACTTAAGGATATTAAACAGTCCATTGAAGAGTCAGCAAAACCGGTATCATCAAACTCTTTTGCTGACATTGTACGACAAGGTCCAAACAAATTTGTTCAGCCGTTAAAAGTCAGTTCAGTTGCCATTTATCCCAACGACAAACTAAAGACTAGTGAGGAAACAAAATCCCTTGTACAAAAAATTATCTGCCCTGAACAAATGAAACTGCACGTGAGAGGATTGCGTAAGACAAGAAATGGTGGTGTGATCATAAGCACAGATACAAAGGATGACATCGAGAAGCTTAAGAAATCGGAGCAGCTAACGGAATCGGGCCTTAAGATCGATGAGCCTCATAAACGTAAGCCTAGAGTAGTCGTTATCGGAGTGCCCACGTCTTTGCAGGAGAATGAAGTCTTTTCCTGTCTATACCACCAAAATGTAGCCGACAAACTCCAGAGCTTCAACCTTGATACATTTTTATCTGAAATCAAGTTAAGCCATAAATCGGGAAAGAAGGATGCTGAGACGTGTAATTATGTAATAGAAGTATCTGCAGAAATACGCAAAGCCCTGATATCTCGAGAGAGAGTATTCGTGAATTGGTCATCTTGCCCTGTAAGAGATTTTACCTTGGTAACACGGTGCTATAAGTGTCAACAATATGGTCATGCAGCTAAGTCATGTCGAGATACAGCCTACACCTGCGGCCATTGTGGCAATCAAGGTCATTCAATAAACGAATGCACAAAGAGGACAGAAGAACCAAAATGCGCTACTTGCTTGCACTTCAAAAAGCCAAGCAACCATAATACAGGTGCTGTTGACTGTCCGGCGAAAAAAATGGCTGAAAAGAGGTACATCAATTCTATTGACTATGGTGGCGCCTAAGAGCGCCGTTTATTGAGGTATACCTGACCTATTTATTTATTTTTATTTAATTTTAAATTTTTATTTATATAGTTTTCTACACACTATGAATGATATAATTAATGACTTAGATAATTTCTCTGTATCCGAATCTAAAATTTGTGAAGTTGAAAATTGCAAACAATATCTATCCTCTTACAATACTTTAACCATACTAACTCAAAACATACGCAGTATTTCTAAGAATTTTGACAATTTTAGCACATTCCAACAAAGACTAAATATAAATTGTGACATTATTGTTTTTACCGAATGTTGGCTTGCTAAGCAATATAACTTACCGCAAATGCTCGGATATAATATGTATAAGAGTAATGTCAATTACAATCAAAACGACGGGGTAATAGTTTATGCAAGGAATCACCTAAATGTCACTGTTGAAGAACCAAATATACATGACTGCAACAGATTGTTAATTAAGATTGGTTCGGAGTTTGCGATACTAGCACTATATAGGCCCCCCTCTTTTACAAATATAGACAATTTTATCAATTCTTTGAATATCACCTTGCAGAGCCTATCCTCTTTCAAAAATATAATCTTAATAGGAGATATCAATATTAATATTCTTCCAGGAGGTAACGATACTACCGCTCAAAATTACCTCAACCTATGCTCCTTTCATAGCTTGCTCCCTGCGCATACGCTGCCTACTCATCAAAGTGGTTCTTGTTTAGATCATATTATAATAAAGACTAATTTCCCCGCACTTGCACTAGTTATTAACTCGTCAATAACCGATCACAATGCTGCCCTACTAACCTTAAATTGTAAATTACGTAATGTAAATAATGCTCACACAACCACAAAATTGAATATAAATAAACTTGAAAAAGATTTACGTAACATCGATTTCGACCCAGTTTATAATTCTGCTGACCCACAGTTTTGTATGTTATACCTAATAGAAAATGTCCAACATGCAATTCAGGTAAACACAATAAATATTCGGCTGAGTAACAAAAACTATAATATAAAACCATGGATCACGCCAGGTCTTATTCGCTGTATTAGACATAGAGATAAACTGCATATGAAAGCTAAATCAAATCCAAATAATTCAATTTTGCAATTAACTTACAAAAGATATCGAAATTTCTGTAACGATCTCATGAAGAAAGTAAAAATCATCTACGATAAAAATACATTGGAAAAGGCCGGAACAAATAGTAAAAGGATCTGGAAATGTATTAAAGACGTAACATATGCTTCGAAACAACAATAGTCTTTTTCAGGGTTATTACAAGCACATCCATCTCATTTGGTAGCGGCTAATAACACAAATAACTTCTTCGTTAATGTTGGAAAGTGTCTGGCAGAAAAAGTTCAGAATCAATCACAACACTATACAAACACTCACTTTACGCATAGCACTAATTTAACATCATTTGCATTGCTAGACACGGACGAAACTGAGTTAGAAAGAATAATAATGAGTCTAAAGGACGACTGTGCAGTTGGTTGGGATAGTATATCAAATAAAATTATTAAACAGTTTAGGCACATTTTAGTACCTCCACTAACATATATTTTTCACAAATGTCTGTCCTCAGGATACTTTCCCGATTGCCTCAAAAAAGCTGTTGTTGTCCCTGTGTATAAATCTGGTTGTAAAAAACAAGTGACAAATTATAGACCTATTTCTCTACTGTCCACTTTGTCTAAAATATTAGAAAAAATTATAAATGTAAGGTTAGTAAAATATCTGGAAGATAAGTCGATTTTGTCTAAGAGCCAGTTCGGATTTAGACCTAAAGTATCTACTGCTGATGCCGTCCATCAGCTTACAGACTATCTAGTGAAAGAACTTGATAAAGGTAACCACACCGTAGGAATCTTCCTGGATCTAGCAAAAGCTTTTGACTCAGTTTCCATTCCTATTCTTCTATGTAAGCTTGAAGCCATAGGTATAAGAGGCACTCAACTGAAACTCTTTACAAGCTATCTAGAAGAACGTACCCAATGTGTAAAGATTGGCAATGTCCTCAGCGCTAACCAGAAAAATACATCTTTTGGAGTTCCCCAGGGAAGTATTTTAGGCCCTACTCTGTTCCTGATTTACATAAACGACCTTTGCAATTTAAAGCTGGATCACGGCATAATTATATCATACGCTGACGACACTGCTCTTCTTTTCTCGTCTGACTCAGGAGAAGATGCTTTCAGATATGCACAATATGGTTTCAATGAGGTAAATAAATGGCTTCAGCAAAATGTACTAACACTAAATGCAGAAAAGACAAATTATATTAGATTTTCGATGCGCAAGCTGTCAGCTCAAACTAACCCAACATTGAAGGCCCATCATTGTAGAGTCCCCACTAATAACCAATGTGTCTGTCCCGTTATTGAAAATACTAATAAAATTAAATACCTGGGTATTGTGATTGATGAAACTCTTTCGTTCAAGCAACATATTGAAGTTTTAAATAATAGAATGCGTAAGTTGATATTTGTCTTTAAAAAGTTACGCTATATTGCAGATCCAAAAGTTATTAGGCAAGTTTACTTTGCTTTATGTCAATCAATATTAACTTACTGTATATCCACATGGGGTGGTGCGGCAAAAACACTATTATTATCTGTTGAAAGAGCCCAAAGAGCGATTCTCAAGGTATCTACATCCCGCCCTTTTCTTTTTCCCACTAACCTTCTCTATAAAGATTGCAAAGTCCTAACAGTCCGACAGCTATTCATAATGAGCATTGTACTAAAACAGCACACTTCCCTTTCTTACAGCACTGCATTTACTAATAAAAGACGGAAAGATAAAGTTTGCTCTCAAAATACAAAAACAAAACATGCTTTTACATCCAAATTTTTCATTTTTCTCGGACCACTTCTCTACAATAGACTAAACGCCATAGCAAATATCTACTCTATGAATTCCAGTAGCTGTAAAAAAATCCTTATGGATACATTGAAAAGCATGTCCTACGAAGATACAGAGAAGTTACTAACTGTGTTAAAATAAAATGTTATTACCAAATGTATCCGTTTTACATTAATTAGTTTTTTGTTATAAAAGTAATATTTATTTATTGTTTTTCATTATACTGCTGTTTACCAACTACACATGAATTTAAATTATGCACTGTAATATAATTTTAACGATTAAGATTTGATTATTTAAGACAAGCAAGCTCTTCTCGCCTGAAACACAGGTTTTCCTAGTTCAGGCATGTGTTATAGACATTATACCATAAGAAAAATTGTACTACTGTTGTTAGCTTACTAAGATATTTTTGAATAAATTTTATTATTATTATTATTATTATTAATTAAGGACGGTAACTCAAATTAATCTTTCTTTCAATTTAATAAACGATAGTATAACCTAAGATAGTCATTAACAAATAGCACTGCGGCTGATTTTAAATTTGTAGTTGAAAATAATAATAAATTCGTTTGCACAAATTAATTATCCAAAGAGTCAAGGATAAGCCAGTAGCGGAGTACAACGAGCTTTCCTGCTGTAGACACTGATTTGCTGAAACCAAAATCTGTAACAATAAAAATTAATTACACATTCACATTACATAAACAAGTAAAACAAGTTCAACAAAATTCACTTAAATCATCTCAAATTTTGGCGATGGCGAGCAGGTAGCAATAGTTGTGATTCATTGTTTATATTTTATTTCAGTCATCGAGTACACCTCAACAACAATGTTTATCACAACTCTGTGTTTAACAACCAGCGGCGCTGTCTACCCCATTTGGGATAAAGACGTGAATGTATGTATGTATGTAATAAAAAAAATCACCCAAAAGAAGACGGGATGAGAATCATACGTAAATACATTATTACTTACATGTATATATATTTTTAGGCACTGAATGTGGTTTTAATTGTACCCTTTTCTTTTTATGGAAAACGAATTGAAACGTTAAAATATGTTGTTGAATGCCAATGTTTCCGTCCAGTAGTTTCCAGCCATTTCTTTATTGTTTCACTATTAGACGGAAACCTAAAAAGTAAAATAAAATTTAACAAAATAAGCTATAGCGTTGTAAAGAAAGGTACCAAACGAAATTAAGTCATAAATAAGTATTACGAAAAATAAATATGTTGAGTAGGGTAGTGTTGGGTAGAACAAAGTTTTAAAATGAGTTTGTAAGAGTAGCCTCTTTTAGTACTGAGCCAGTACAATGTCCCACTTAAAATGAGACGAGGTGTCATGAAGCTCTGTAGTACATTTGAAGTAAAGAGTAGGTATGTATCGCTCGCGTATATGTCCGTCGTTGAATAAAAAGACGTGCTATTGAAATGAAGCATGACATACCTCTCTGTCTCTCACTCACTCACCCTACAGTCCCGTCATATGAAAGAGTAAAGAGTAACGCGACATAGAATTTGAAGTAATACGTGTCAAAATCTCGTACCGCTCTTACATTTTTTCGTCATGTACGGGACAAATGTACTGCCTCTTGTATGTCCTACTCAACACTAGAGTAGGGTAAAATGAAATTCACAAAATGGCAACACTAACCTTTTCCTAATTTTAGGTTATTTTATTCTAAGTTATTGAAAACACGTATTAACTCTAAATTTTCTAAGCTAAAATCATTGAATCTCACTGTATAACATCATAATTGATCATCATATAGCGTTTTATAACCAAAGGAAAGATAATTTCGTCTACTTACGAGTGAAATATTATTCCATCAAGTTTTCGCTCACTTCGGCTTTTACACCTTAGAGCACTACAACCTACCATCGCACTAACACTAATTAAGTATAAATAACCCAATTCCTTGTCTCAATAAATTAATCCAAGAAAATTTACCACCACCGTGTTTGTTTGTCAAAAGTTGTCGTGACAGTAGATCTTGCCAAACAACAAAAGCCGGCCATGGTGACAAAGACAAAAAAAAATGTTTTGTCCTTGTTATTTACATGGGGTTGCCGATTAGCGATCTCGCTCTATCAATCAAGGTCATTTTATAGCTCAATCTATAGGTATTTTATCTAACGATCGAAGTGTTCTTAGGGAAATTTGGTCATCTGGCAACTTTTTGCAAAAACTCTAGTTGCTGCGCGGCATTGCCGACTTTCTATGAAATATTTAAATTACAAAAGTTTCGTTGATATTAATTCAAGTTTTTTCTTTGATAATAGATACCTATACATCTATATACTTTCTCACAAACAGCAGGTGTTAGGTTTTTTCGTTACGGAATTTTTTCGTTACGAAATTTCTTGATTCGGTCGCCGCGCTCAAAGCCCGAAGCCCGTGATAAAAGCTATACAATAGCTTAAAATTCCCTAAAAAAAAACAAGAGCATAAGTACAGAATGGTCTTCGTTCACATTCATGTCAGAAGGCTGACAAACAGGCAGGCAGGCAGGTCCATCTGATAGTAAGTGGCTACCGTTGACCTATGGACACTACCAAGCCAGCAGTACCAAGGAGATTGACAATCACCTATGTTGCCGAACTTTATAAAGTCTATGTATTCCTTCACCGAAGACTCACTTTTTAGCTTTTTAGTATTCAAATCCGTAACATTCGCCGCGACCAAAAAAAAAAGCTACACTACCAAAAATATTCCTATTTGTGGGATAAATAATTACAATAAAAATATGTTAAAAAATCGAAAATATATCGGACTTTAATAAAACGAACGAATCTACGAACTTGTCATTGAAAATTTCACTGATATACAGGGTAATTTTTTAGTCACTGGCAATACTTACAGGGGTGGAAGTACTCATCAAAATGAACAACTTTTTCTATGGACTAACTGTGAAATCATGAAAAAAATATCAGGTGTTCCATACAAAAGTTCAGTACCTACTCGACTAAAATGTATGAAGCAACCGTTTTATTTTACGCGATATCAGAGTTAGCCCCATAGTAAAAGTTGTTCACATTGATGAGTACTTCCACCCCTGCAAGTATTGCCAGTGATAAAAAAAAACATTCTGTATGTAGATGTACGTATTTTTCATTTTTGACTTACGCCCGTTATAATTTTGAGTTTGCAGAACTGGTTTTGCAAGAAAGAATGATACAGTCAGATGAATAAGGCCAGCTCTAGACGACATGTTTTGATCGGTAATCTACTTAAATTATTGGTGTGGATAGCAATGTTGATGCTAAATCTCGTAGTCAGAGATCGGGCATAATTTGATCAGCAACTCAAATTGTGTCGTATGTATCGGGTTTAGTTAAATTAAGGTACGTACTAACTAGGGTACAGTTGTCAACACTGCTTACTTCACATCAATGATTTTCAATCAAACAAATGTCATGTTGATTGATAGATATTAAATTTGGAGGTTAGGATAGTTTCGCAATCGTTCACGAGATGTTATGTAGTAGATTTAAGCAAATTATATTCTCAAATTCATCTTTAAATAAAAATGTAAAATATCGCTGTTTAATCGCCTCTCGTTCCATATCGAAACGATGTTTTTGTATCGACGAAATTCTGGCTTCTATAGCTAATAGAGATTCAAATAGTATGTCTGCATTCAGACTTATCCTCAAAGACTTGGGTGTTAGGAGACTGTGGAGTGTATGGACGCGCAGCACGATCGTTCACTCGGTAGTGAGGAGGTGCAGACGTGATCGTAGTGTTCGGGATGTGCTACAAAGGTTCAGGCAGGCGATATTCAGCCCGCGAAGAACTTTGTTTTTATCCGCGACAGCTGCGTTTAAGGCTCGGCACGATGAAGACGCGCCGCCAGAGCCGCCTCGAAGCGATGATAACATAACTGATGATGAAATTGAGGTGAATAAAGGTGACAAAATGTATGTCTAATCATGCAGGTCTCGCCATATTGGTATAACTTATGGAGAGTGTACTTTAAATGTTTGCTAAAGCACTTGTTTCAATATATCCAATAAGAAATAAGAATATTTTTTTTATAATACATTTGGTTATTTTTTTACCTCAGCCTTACTTCGCCTTACTTATTTTATATATGGCAAACCTCTAAAAATAGTGGCATTCAACCTTAAAGTCTGCAAGGACTTTTCAATGACTTGTAACCATGGTAAACAAATATGGCTGAAAAGATTAAAAATAAATTTTCATGTAGGACACAAAGGACAATCCTCTGTTTAGTTTAACAACATTGTATTAAAATATTAATTTTGTATTTTCCTCATTTAGTAATATTCATTTTGAGACAAACATCCTCTCTCCCCGAATGCATATACCTGGCAATATACTATATGTTGTTGTGGGTAATAAAATACTCCAATTCACATTAAATCTGTAGTAAGATTATTTTGTTTAACTTTTTTCGATATTTAAAAAATATTTAATTGCATTAACAGGTAGGTATCTAAACATGATATACCTTTTTATTTATATCTAATTGATAAACATAACAGCATATAATTAAATCTATATATTAATATTCAATTCGAACCAGTAGTTCCTGAGATTAGCACATTCAACCAAACAAACAAACTCTTCAGCTTAATAATTTTAGTAGACCAACCTTACCATACTTCCACAAAATTCTATACATACAAAAAGATAAAGTATTTAATTGTGTTCTCACAGTCTTTACTATTGGAGTTGGAGGAAGTGGAAGTGCTGTCCCAGAACACGCTTTACTGTACGAGCTGTGGAAAGCGGCTCCTCATAGACAAGAAACACCATGCTGGTGTGCGGTATTGTATGTGAGTAACCCTATCTTAAATCTTGTATCATTGAGTGAATTGGGATTTCAACTCATAATGTTGTATGCTAAAGGAGTGAGAAGACTTCATTAATTTGACGGGTGTAGGTTGGCGTGGTTGATATATGAAATGATTATTATTATTATTGGTAAGATACCCAATCTATCACGCCGCAGGTCGTGGGTTCCCACTCAGGATAAACATATATGCATGAAGATGTCTGTTTGTCCTGTGTCTGGTTGTAATTATTTATATAAGTATATATTTGCAAAAGAAAAGTATATGTAGTATATCAGTTATCTAGCTTCCATAGCACAAGCTCTGCTTAGTTTGGGGTCAGATGGCCGTGTGTGAGGAATATGTCCCAAAAGATTTATTATCTTTGAGATATTGTATGAAGAGTGTATTTATGATTTTAATTAATAAATTAGATAACTTGACTTGCAATTCCTGGAATTCAATTTCAAAATTTGTATATAGTTTTGGGTTGCGACACCAAAGATGGTGTAGTGAATAGTTTACTACACCATCTTTGGTGTTGGATGCTATTTTGAAATGTACTTCCCCATTGTTTATCGGCTCTCCTCTCTCTCTTTTTCCTCCTACTTTTTCTACAACACGTCCACAAAAAACAGAATAGTCCATCTAGATTGCTGCATATATTTTTTTGCCCAACAGTATCAAATCATCAATCTTTGATTCTTATGGTTTTATCAGATCTAAGAAGTATCCTAAGTTTTATTCCAGGGAATGATCTATCTGTGTGTATAATTTCATTAAATTCCATTCAGGATTAGAGCATGAGTTAGTAGGATTAGGATATATAATAACTACTGTAATATGACCAGATGTAAAGAACCCCAACATCCTGATGAGTCAGTGGAAGGCTGGGTGCCGTACATGGAAGCTGAGGATGTCATTATATGGCGCAAGGAGTACAAACCTGGTCAGGGACTTTATGCTTATAAAGGTTAGTAGAACTTCTTGTAGAATTAATACATGCTAAAAAGAAATGGTTTTTCTAACTACAAAACCTCTCAAAGCCGTCAGGCTAGGTCATCGTGCCTGGGGACACCCTTCCGCGGTTCAAATGTTGTTTTTTTTTCATATCTATGTATAAAAACACCCTGGAATCAGCTACTAAGTCCATTACAGTCACTGAAACACTTTTATGTGCTTAATTATTATTAACTAGCTTCCGCCCCGCCGTTTCATACGCGTTCCCCAGGGATCTTATGTGTTCCCAGGATAAAAAAGTAGCCTATGTCCTTTTCCATACCATAGGCTATATGCATACCAAATTTCATCGCGATCGGTTCAGCAGTTTAGGCGTGAAAAGGTAACAAACAAACAAACTCACTTTCGCATTTATAATATTAGTTAGGATAGGATTAGGATTAGGATTTAGGAAAGTTATACTTATCGTGAGCGAATAGTATGGAAAAAAATACTTTATCTGCCTTGGTATAAGGATTATTTTGCCGGATATCATGACTTCCCAAAAATGTATCCTTATTAGCTTTTTTATTTCAAAATCAATGGGTTCGATTCCTGGCTAGGAATATTGATTTCGGTTGCCATTCCGATCGGAAAGGAGATTTTATTTCGTTAAAATTGCTGATGCAGTGTTAGTCGCAGAGTTCATTTGCGACAAATGGGAGTCTGAAATGAGTAAATAAGAGCCATCCTACTCAGTAGACTACTCAATCGGTTCGTCTACCCGATCGGGACCGCAACCGAGAAGGTTTGAATAAGGGGGAAAATAATTCTTAACATCAATAAATGGTTTTGTTTGACCTTCTCATCATTATTACGTAAACTAATACCTTTACACATTTATCACTACGAGATACGGTAGCCGCAAGGTCGGGTTATTTTCCGTAACACTACATAGTTACAGCGATTGCAATTTTCATGATTCATGTTGATGAATGCAATGCAATTTTGGATACAGCTAGTTGTGTATGCTGAGGATAATCTTGTAGAAATTGAGTGTTATAAATATTATTTTTGAAGTGTAAACTTCTTTTAGCGCCGTACGCATATTTTTAGATGAGGTAAAACCTCTGGACTCGCGACACCGTTATGATGAGTCGCAGTTTGACGTTTAGTTTCTTTTCTCAATCTCAATCTCTCAAAAAAATATTTTTTTTAACTTCTGTCGGCACTTCCGGAGTGCAATTTTTTTCACTCTTATTGTACTTCTATCCTTGAAGAATTTAATTTGAACTTGTTCAGGTTATTACTTTTTTGTGTGATTCTTCTTATACAGTATATTATTGTTCTAAAAAATGTTAAAGATTTAAGAGAAAAAAAGCCTACATAGACTGTCCAAAACGTAAACAAAAAAAAATACTTATATAAAAAATGTAAATCAATAATCCTATCTAATATTATAAATGCGAATGTGATTTTGTTTGTTACCCTTTCACGCCTAAATCGCTGAACGGATCGCGATGAAATTTGGTACGCAGATAGCCTATGTGATGGAGAAGGACATGGGCTACATTTTTTCTCGAGAACGCAGGTGAAACCGCAGGGGTTAGCTAGTAAAACAATAAAGGAGCCTGTATGTTCGGTACACTTTCTACTCGCATTCCAGTGTACGGTCGTTACAAAGACGTTCGTGCGGAGGACTTCGCCGCGATACAGGTGGACGGGGCGTACCGGCGCGTGTGGGACTCCGCCGTGGCGGCGCTCTCCGTCGTGGAGCGCAGCGCCCACGGGGTGAGGGACCAGGCCGTGCTGCACTGGGAGGTACTGTGGCCGGTAAGTCGCACTAAGTGGAGCTGGAGCGTCGCGCGTCCTCATGTTTGCACATCCTCTTTTATCTAATTTTAGTGTGCTACGCTAAAATAAAACCGGGTATAAAAAGGGTTCCGTACCATTATCTATAAAAACGGCAACAAAAACACGTTTATAGTATAAATATTGATTTTATTCAGTTTTTTAGTATTTGTTGTTATAGCGGCAACAGAAATACATCATTTGTGAAAATTTCAACTGTCTAACTATCACGGTTCATGAGAGGCAATAAAGAGCACTTTAAATAAGTCTTTAATCACTACTTGAACTACACTAATGATGAAATATGATAAATGTGTAAAATGAAATGAAAAGAAAATGAAATGAAAATATTTTTATTCAAATTCAAATAGGCCTTCACAAGCACTTATGAATAGTCTGACTCTAACGCACTGTTCGGAAGGTTGCTTTTACTGAGAAGAGCCGGCAAGAAACTCAGCAATTACTCTTTTTAAAACCAACTCAGATTCATTCCATCAAATTATTTATCTAGTCTCACTGACAATATGCGTGTGTTATATGACAGTAAGGAAAAAATATATCAAAATTATGAGTAACTTAGTAAACAAATGGATTGCAAACTTAAGGAGACCAACCCCCACAAGCAGCTCCTGTTCACAAGTATGACGCATGTGGCAGCCATTAGTAGCTAGCTAAACCGCGTATGTACGGACGGCACGAAACCCTATCGAGTCGCGAATCTAGGGATGTGCGTGCGTTAACAACCTAAATTGTTTTTTTTTATGTCTGTTTATCTTGAGTCTGGGTGTAATTATCTATGTAAGTATGTATTTACAAAAGAAAAGTTGTATAATGTAGTATATAAGTTATCTGGCTTCCATAATACAGGTCAGATGGCCGTGTGTGAGAAATGTCCCAGGATATTTATTTATTTATTATAGTTAAATGTTTTTTTTTTTAAATTCATGTGATGATAGATCAGTGGTAGTGACATCGAAGGCACTAAGTATCTAGCTTTCGGTGATAAAAAACATCATCCTACCACCGACCTTTGGTTTCCAAACTGGACCTCTGGTATGGCTTACTTCACAGAGACTATTTGCGAACCGCGACTACGTTTACATTCGTCGTCATCGCGAATTCGACGTGAAAACAAAATGTCTGCCGCACAAGGACGGCTTGTTCCCGAGCGGGCCGTGCCAGGTGTCGCAGCCTGACGAGCGGCCGAGCGTGCACTCGAACGCGAAGAGGAAAGCACGAGAGGTTGACTTGAGAGAGAGGGAGACAGACACGTTCAGGGATAATAAGGTACATATAATTTTATAGAACAAAAGTTTCGTCTCTCCCACATTTTGGTAACTTCAGAAGTCGGCCTTCATTGGTGCCTTTAAGGCCTAAACTGTGTAAATGGCCTTGAATCGAACCCAGAAACTCTGTTTGGATGTTTGTTACCTCATAACTCCGTAACAACTGAACGGATTAAGATGAAAATTGGCACATAGTTAAAATATATTCTGTATTAACATATTTGATACTTTTTATCCCGGCAAAACATAAGATCCCTCGGGAACGCGGGTGAAGCCGCGAGGAGAAAGCTAGTATTTTATAAATGCGAAAGTTTATGTTTGTTACCACCCGGTATCGAAACATAAGGTCCTGAAAAAGAATATATGGTACATTTCATGCCAGGGTGAAACCGCGGGCTACAGCTTAGTCTATAAATAAAAAAGTAAATGTATTGAATGTGCCCCCAGGTGTATGTGATAGTATCGAAGTCGTGCGAACATCCTAAAGTGCCTGAAACGAAACACGCTATCAGAGTGTCAGAGTACTGGAGTCATATGGTCGTTAAGACGATAGATGGCCCTGATAAGGTAAGAGTCTAAGCCCTTAGGCCGTTCACACACGAGGTAACCAGTTTTCAACGCCGACGCAACCAATCGCGTTAGCACATACATTTCTTTGGCGGTTCTCACACGACGCAACTTGTCGAAAACTAATTTTCAACGGCGCGGCGGCGACGCAATCAGTCACGCGCGACTGGCTGTGCAGGTCGCTCGTTTGTTGCCGACACAATTTTTCATCGGAGTAAAAAAATAATATTAAATTTGATACAACTTGATTTTGTAGGTAGTAGAACTCTTAGTGCAGAGTTCGCCCGGGGAAGTACTACCACCATATCTAATTCCGACGTGAAATAGTAATGCACTTGTATTACTGTGTATCGGTTAGAAGGGTATGGGAGCCGGTGAAATTACAGGCACAGGAGACTTAACAACTTCATGTCTCAAGGTTGGCAACGCGTGAGTGATACTCCTGGCAGGGAAAATATAATATTGTGTTTTCTTTGCCGGTGGTGTTATGAGCGTCTATAGGCTACGGTAACCGCATACCATCAGGTGGGCCGTAAGCTTGTTTGCCACCTATGTAGTATAAAAAAAAAACTCTTGAGTTGGGAACTTGAAAACTTGAGCCCGTGTGAGAATGGGATTAGTCTCATCTCGAAGGTAGCCGATGAGTTCCTGATAGCTTTATGAAGGAGCAAGGTGGTAGACTCCTCCATTGAAAATGGAAGATCTTCCGCCACGCTCGGTCATCGTGCCTAGGGATCGCGATCCAACTAGATATTGTAATCCCTTATACAGTGTTATTTTTAAAATGCCAGCCGTGCTTTATGGGGTGGAAGTACTCATCAATATGAACAACTTTTACTATGGGACCAACCCTGAAATCGTGAAAAAAAAATCTAACTTTTCATATATTTTGATTGAGCAAGGTTGATCTTTTGTATGAAAAGTTATATATTTTTTTATGACTACTTCCACAGCACTGCCGGTGTTTTAAAAATAGCCCTGTATATGTCGAATGCTCAAGAAACTTCGTTAGCGCGATGTAGAATGTGGCGCCATCTATCGAAAAGTAGCGGATAGTTTCATGTGTAGTTGACAGATGTTGCTACAAGATATCTTAGAGTGTGCTTTATAAGATATCTGACAGATAAGCTATCCGGTACTTATTGGCAACCTGTGACACTAGCTCTTAGTGTAATGTATTTTACTTTGAATATATTCGGTTGCATGATTTTATGCATTTTATGCAGGTTGCATGAGTTTGTTTGAACGCGCTAATCTCAGTAACTACTGGTTCTATTTGAAAAATTCTTTCAGTGTTGGATAGCCCATTTATCGAGGAAGGCTATAGGCCTCTTTATCCCGGGAAAACACAAGATCCCTCGGGAAAGCGGGTGAAACCGTGCGGGAAACCTAGTAAGAATATAAATATTGGGATAAGCTAAAGTTTTATTTTATATGATTTATATATTGCCATTCTCCAAACACACACAAAACAAACACCCTCACACACACACACACCCACACTCACTAGACACGTTGGGGAGGTTTTGTACACGCGACCACACTGTATGTGCTCCTATCGACATAGACACGAAAAGACAACAGAACCAGATGAAAATCAGTCCAGGATATCCTGCATGCTGTTAGTTTTACGTATCCTACAGGTGGGCATGGAATTCGTGCTGACATACTACGATGAGCCAGCAGTTGGGGGCCTTCCGACAGGGGTCGCCAGCTGGGCCACCGGGCGGGCCGCGCCGCAGTACCTGCAGAGAATGAGGGCCGCCGCCGCAGACTATCTCATCTGGAGGAAAAGCCAACCTGAACAGGTACGATGGCTGAAATAAAAAAAAAAAACGTAACCTTGCTGAGTTTCTTGCCGGTTCTTCTCAGTTGAAGGCGACTTCCGAATCGGTGGTAACTCCAGTAGTTTCGACGTTCATAAGTGCCCTTCTAGGGCCTAAACTGAATAAATGGCTTTGAATTTGACATTGATTGGCCGCATCGTGTACGGATGAGTTACATTTAGATTTTTTTTGAATTTTCGGCTGTTCCTTTGAGGTTTTCCCAAAAAAAAATTATTCTAAACCTGGGGTGGTATTGAATTTTTGCTATTAAATTATCTGTATATATAAAAGGAAACTGGACGGATCGGGCTAAAATTTAGCATACAGATAGCTATTATGATGTAGGCATCCGCTAAGAAAGGATTTTTGATGGGGTGGAATCAGGGGGTTGAAGGGGATAAAATAGGGGTTCGCGGGTGAAACCGCGGGGCGGTAAGCTAGTTATTTAATATATTTTGTTTTATTTACATAGATGATGTTGAAGATAAGTATTTTTCAGGAGCTTCCGGACTACACACCGTTTAAATCCGAAACGATATCTTTCGAAGTTGAAAAGGATATAGTTGAGCAAGTGAGCGAGCTCGATATGGAGGTGAGTGCAATTGTACCTTCCTTCCTTTTATTTTATAAATAATAGCTTTCCTGCGCGGTTTCACCCGCGTTCCCGGGATAAAATATAGCCTATTTTACTCGGTGAAGATGTAGCTTTCTAACGGTGAAAGAATTTTTAAAATCGGTCCAGTAGTTTTTGTGTTAAATCGTAACAAACAAACAAATCTTTCCTCTTTATAATATTAGTTTAGATAAATAAATGAATAAATATTCTGGTACATTACTCCTCACACACGGCTATCTGACCCCAAACTAAGCAGAGCTTGTACTATGGAAGCCAGATAACTGATATACTACATATACTACTTTTCTTTCGTAAATACATACATACTTAGATAATTACACCCAGACTCAAGACAAACAGACATGTTCATGCACACAAATGTTTGTCCTGAGTGGGAATCGAACTCACAACCTGCGGCATCTTGACAACCGGCCTGTATTTTATGACCTTCAATGTTCAGCGGTACTTTTGTAAATGACGCTATGTCGATCGACGTCGAATGCCACGGCTTAGGTTGTGGGTTCGAACCCTACAATGAGCTTATCCTATCCTACTAAAAATATTATAAACTCGAAAGATTGTGAGCATGGATGGGTGTTTGTTACTCTTTCACGCAAAAACTACTGAACGGATTTGGGTGAAATTTGACACACATATATACATACATATTATAAAGCAGAAGAGTTTGTTTTGTGTTTGATTTGAAAAGTGTTTTTATTTTTTTTCAGTCATCGAAGTCCGGTCCAGATCTAGAGAACGGTGTGACTCGCGAGCAAAGCACGCAGACGGACAGCTCTAGACGTGACGTCACACTCGATAAGAGTGTCGATACTAGTGATGTTCCTAAGGTAGGTTTGCGTAGTAAAAAATAATACTTCCGCCCGACTAACTGCGTTTTTTTTTTCAGTATTTGATCTACTTATTTGCTAAATTTTATCCAAATCTGTTCAGCCGTTGTTGTTGTAGTGACGAACTGGTAGGTTTGCGTAGTACAAAACAGTACTTCCGCCCGACTAACTGCGATTTTTTTCCAGTATATGATCTATTAATTTGTCAAATTTTATCCAAATCTGTTCAGCCGTTGTTTTTGTAGTGATGAACATTCACACAAACATTCACATTTATAATATTTGTAGTAAATAGTAGAACTTATTATTTTTCAGGACAATACTCCGGCTGAAGATAGTGAAAAATTACCCGAAGATTGTGAAAACAATGGCGGATGGTGGCGCTACCTATATCCATTTTATTATTTCGTGTGAATAAAAAAAAAGTCCTAGCCAGTGTAAATGCTAAGTAATAATATATAAAATAAACTATGTTACCACAGTGGTAGGGTACTTTGTAGTACCCGTCTGGCTGGCTACCACCCTCAAGTTGAAAATGTATAGCTAAATACAGACTACAGTCCGCGCGCGAGCTCCGAGCATAAGGAATGTCGACGTAAAGAGCTAGAGATGTGATTTAGTCGATATTACGTAATCGATACTAACACATCTTTGATTGCATTTAATTAATCCTTATATTGAATGTTTGGATGGATGGAAGTTTGTTACTCAATCACGGCTGAACGGATCTGGATGGAATTTGGCACAGAGATAGATTGTAATCTGGATTAGGACTTAGGCTAGTAAGTGAAAACCGCCCGCTTCCTCAGCCCCCGATAACTCGGAGCACGGACTGTACCTACTGAGTTACAGCTTAGGAGCCAGTTCCAGGCTTTGTGTGCTTACCACCTTCGGACACATCATCACCTAAATGGTGCCAAGATGGTGAAGTAAAAAAAAATCTATCCGACCTTGGAATGACTCGATTTTAATGTTTATTATTAACGCACAAAATAAGTTATTTTGACACAAAACATATTTATGTTTAAGGTTTATAATCGCTCAACACTGACTAACACTGATAAATAAGTAAGCTGTTGTATAATTACGTGCCATTTACACAGTACACACCATACACATCAAAAGCAGTAAAGTCTGCCTAATTGAGATACTGCTTTAACGATACAATGTACTGTGTAATTTACTTCAAAATTATGTTAAAATAAAGAATATTAGTAAAAAAATATACGTCCTCGTCAATGTATTTTCAAAAGAAGAATATTGGAAAGTCGATGGGAATAAGTTACCTTTGGACGCAGGTAAAACCGCGGGCCGTAGCTAGTACTATGTAGTAGTTTAGGTACCATACGAAATTACAAGGGTTTTTATCTATTTCAGTTTTTTTGGTATAACAAAATAGTTATAAACGTCGTTCGCATACAGTAAAATATAGTGTTTGACAGGATGAAATCACTTTTATGCGACTGCGCATTAGTTTGCGCACGGTAAAAATCGAGTGACAGGAGTAACCAAATGTCAACATCATAAATGTCAATATGACATTGACAGGGAAAGAAATACATTCATACATATTCGAATTTCAAAGCTTATTAGGTAATTACTGTGGTAAACTTCTTAAGGCCATTAAAATTTTAAAATAATTTAATTACCTCATGTGCTGGTGGCGCCTCTAGTGGTCAAATATATGAATTTTGCTGTCTGTCATGATATATCGACCTAATGTGAATGCGCCTTTAAAGAAATATAAATAGTAGCTCGAACTATACTCTACCAAAGATGGCTAACGAAGTCATGTGTGAAATAAATATAATGTATTTAAATAAAGTGTTGATTTTATAGAAAAAAAAAAATGTTTACAACCTATGGTAAATTGAAGCCATGTTAGGGTTCGCTAAAGCTAAGTGCACATTATGGCGGACCTAAGCGGGCCGCATCGCAACGGTCCATGCGAAAGAGAGGGACAGTACTACTTCTAGCCTTTTTCTACATATGGCCGTTGCGATGCGGCCAGCCCATAATGTGCGCTTAGCTTTACTCTCGCATCGATAACCGCATCCGAAACTTTGAAGTTAGCGTAAATACTCGTAGGAGTCTGGGAGTTTATATAACATTCGATTTTTCACCTCAGCCAGGTGTATTAATTTGAAAATTCGACGCCTATTTGAAAACTTCAACCTTATACCAACACGAGTAAAGTTTCACTATCAGCATTTTTTACTTGAAAACGATTGATAAATTGAAGTATGAAATGACTTTATTTTTTTTTCAATATTAGCTGACTCGCCCCGGCTTCGTACGCAAGTTACAATATAAGGCAAGGAATATCGTACCATCAATCCATATCTATTAACCACAAAACCTCTGAGATACTTTTGGTATTTAGGCGGGCAGATTTTTTACTATGTAGAGATTTTATTCTGAAATGTTATAATTAAAAAAAATATGTTTAATAAAAAAATGCGTGCGGTTTTCGACTTCAATAATACGTTATAACATTCTGTATTATATTGTTATTATATAGTTTAATGTACATATATATATATATATTGTATAGTTACAAATTAACAAAGATGTTGCAATTTACAAATTTGTAAATATTAATTAAATCAGTTTTGTTGTTGTTTTTAGCGACATATACTGTATCCTATACTTATCTCGCTTCCACATACGGTAATAGCAATACACGCACACTAATTAAAATACTGGATCGATATTTCTAGATGGTATATTTTCGAAACCTATGGTTAGGTTTAAGTTTTTATAAATTTTAATGGAGCCTGACCTTTAGTATGAATTTTTTTGAGTGATTTTTGCGATTACAGAACTGGTCACATTGTAAAAGTTGTTTATCCTAACGAAAATAGCATATGGCTCGAAAATATTCCATCTCGAAACATCCGCTACGTATGCATATCTTACATGAACTAATACCTTTTATTTGATATATTTAGTATACTGTAGAACCTGCTGTGTTAATTGAGACGAAAATATTGATTTCATATTTTTTTTTGTCATTTTTCATTATTAAAATAAAAGTTATTCTTTTGACAATAAATCATAAATTAGTAATGTATTTAAGGTTATAGTAAGTCCTACTTATTACAAAGATATTTATATACATTATAAGAGCTCTTATTGGTAAAATGTAAATATATAATAATCAATGTTTGTGTTCGTATTACGGGCTCATCCGATTGCGATAAAACTTTGTCAATGTATTGCTTGCACTTGTGCGAAGTTTATAGGCATAGTACAATAGGGTATTTGACTGACATTCAAATCAGCAACTTTTTATGAAATGTCAAAACGATAGGTTTATATGGAGTTTTGTATGAAATACAAGCATGTGACGTCATCATTTATTCATCATTGATTATATAGCATAATCTCTATGGTTAGATTGGTCATTAAAATCATAATAAGGATAAATTTAATAAAATAATCATGGTTTCCCCTTTTTTCTAGATGTTTTATACATTGGTTAGCGTTGGATAATTTATTTTGAATACAGGCAAATACCCTATTAACTTACAGAAGGTGGCGTGCGAGTCGTTCCGGCAAATGTATTTGAAAGAGCATTTCTGCTACAACGTTTTCTTTCCTTTCAACATAATTTTAAAATTGACAAAACGGCATATGTCACTCTCTGTTTATCGGCATGAAAATAAATATCATTCTTTCGATATAAAGAATCATTCCTACTCTTTCAAATTTCAAGCGATAATTCCACAATATTCTTTTTGCGGCAGCATCGCGCCGGGTGCCAGCTAGTTATAAATTAATATGGAGGAGCAAGGTGGTTCAGTGATCAAACTCTTCCCAGCCTCCCTCATCATCTTACTAACGGCTATCTTTAACGCCACCCTCTCTAACAACATTTTTCCACACCAGTGGAAAGAAGCCCATGTAATTGGGATCCCTAAGCCCGGCAAACCCAAGTCCGAGCCCTCCAGCTATCGTCCCATAAGTCTGCTCAACGTCATAGGCTAGATTTATGAGAGATGATTCTCTCATAAATCTAGTCTCTTATGTCCGCCTCAAAGCATTTGCCGATGCTAGTAAACTCCTCCCCGACGAGCAATTTGGGTTCCGACCCAAACACTCGTGTATCCACCAAGTCCACCGAATCGTGGAACACATCTCCGCCCAATACCAAAAAGGTTATATGACAGGCGCCCTCTTCTTCGATGTCGCAAAGGCATTCGACAAGGTATGGCATACCGACTTGATTTACAAGCTATACATTCTAGGTGTGCCACCGAGACTCGTGACCATCCTACGAGACTTCTTGTCGAATCGCCATTTCCGATATCGGGGCGAAGGCGTCCTGTCCCATCCCTAAAGTCACGAATACGCAGTTCGCCCTTTTTGCGGACGACACTGCCGTATACTGCTCAGGCAGAAGCCAGTCCGCGATCTCCAAAAAACTCCAGACCGCAGCCAACGCCCTCGGCGCATGGTTTCGAAAATGGAGAATAGAGATCAACTCCTCCAAAAGTCAGGCGGTTCTCTTTTATAGAACCGACCGAAAAAGACGCCCTCCCGCTCCCAAGCCAGTCACTTTATTCGGCGAGCCGATCCCTTGCGAGAGGCAAGCCAAATATCTCGGTGTGACCCTCGATGATCGCCTATCCTTCGCTGCACACATAAAGAAGGTACGCGCGCGCGCCTCCTTTGTGGCAGGACGACTCGATAGATTAGACTCTATACCGCGTGCATCCGCCCCGTCATGACGTATGCGAGTACCGTGTTCGTTCACGCTGCTCCAAAACACCTCCACACCCTTCAGGTGATTCAGAATAGATTCCCACCACCTTCTGGTCCAGCCAAAAAAAAAAAAAAACAAGGTGTTTCATCCCTCATTAAGGTCTCACCTCTCTCTCTAGTAGGTCATCGTGTCTGGGGATCACTGGTAAATCGTGGGATATCTTGCACCCTCCCTCACTGCTAGTGGGACAACCTTGCCGCACCGTGTTAGCCCCTTGGAGGTGGATTCGAATACACAGCTTATAAGAGCTCTTGTGCTGTATTATATTATTATTAAATCATTTAAACTTCCCTTAAAAAAATAAACGAAAAAAATCTTCCCACCATATTAACATCAAATTTCACACGTGGAGTTCATATGAATTATATACTAAAGTGACTGATGAATTTGCTGTATTTTATGTAAGTAATTTAGATATAATTGTTATATTGTTACTAATTTGTAAAAAAAGCAGTTTTACACCGACATTAGATATACCATTTCTATAATCTTCCTCGGTGGTACTTTGTAGTACCCGTCTGGGTGGGTACAACACTCAAGTTGAATATCTGTCGCCAAGCTACTGGCACTCGAGGGCCAGTTAGTTCTCTTCTTCATCACTTATCTAGGTAGAATTGTGGGTTATTTTTTTATCCAAAAGGAGGATGGGCAAATGTCCTACGAGCGGCCACGAGTGGCGTATTTTTATTATGTGTTCATTTTTAATTGCAGATACTTTATTTTAAAAAGGATTTTTTTTTATTATTATTTGACCGTACGCCATGATGGGAAAGTGACACCAATAAAATAAGGCGACGCGGTGGTAATACGGAGGTGCAACGTAGGTGGTTTATAATAATTGAATTATACATTTTCATGTAAATTCATCGTTTCAATGATTTTACAAGCTTTTATCTTTTTACTCTTGGCACTGAATTAATTGAAATTTTGAAAGATTTGAACACCAATCTTGAACAAAATACGTCTCTTGTGGCCGGTTATAGGACATACAATTTTGCCGTCGAACAAAGAAGGCTAATGCTGCCTCTCCTTGAAGTTAATGTACATACATTTCTTAGTTATCTAACCTACCTAAGTGGCAAATATACCTTCGCTTGTGTCAGTTGTAAGGCGGCATTTACAAACTTTGAAAATATTATGTACGTAATTAAAATGAACTCCCGATTTGGATAACAAATATCTAAAAGTCAGTTTGGTGTGAAAATTGCTAAATGTATGTATGTAGTTTAGAATGTCTTGGATATATAGTTGTAGGTGTGTTAAATGTAGTGCCCGTAATCTGTACCTCTATTATTGAGTTTACAATATTATATCGAACTAGCTTCCGCCCCGCGGTTTCACCCGCGTTCCCGGGGGATCTTATGTTTTCCCGGGATAAAAAGTAGCCTATAGTCTTCCTAGATAAATGGGCTATCCAACACTTGGTCACGACACAAAATATTGTTCTGTAGAAGTTTTAGGGCGTCACACCAGTAGTCACAGCACGTCACGTGTTCATTTTGTAAACCATATGACAGACCCGTCACGTCACCATTGTATGTGAATCCATCTTTACGTAAAAATTAAAAACGGCTAATCCCATAGGTAAGTAGCGCCTCCTTTTTTTTTTTTGATTTATTGAAAAAAAATACAAAATTAAGTTTTCTTTAATGCTACTCAACTTTTTTGCGACATAATGTTATCATCACCATCACCATACCATGAGATATAGCAATGCCGTATATACGGCAGGCGATTGATAGGTGAGCGATGATTATTCGACCTTACCTACTTACTTGCCAGTAGCGCTATATTCTCTATGAAGGCTTCTCGTATAGAGATACAGATTTTTCACTCGGGCATATACTTTTAGCTTAAGTTGGGTAATATTTACAATAATATGCGTGGCTACATAATAGATTGTGTTAATCGAAAATAAATCCTATATTATAGCATTAGGATTTAAAATCAATTGTTGCAATCTTACATGTATTAATGGCTGGTTTTCACAGGGTAAGTTGCTGACTGACTGGACGGTCGGTAACTCCGTGCTGTTCTGTACTCATTGGTTCGACCACAGAACAATAAAAACAATTTCTATGGGTTCGACTTACGCCGGTCGGAAAAACTATTGTCTACGGCATGTAAAAATGTATGGTGTTAACATGACATTACTATAAAGGTTTTTTCCGACCAGGTTAAGCTTATTCGATGTTTTTATAATGATGTGGTGAGTGAGAGCCTAACTGTCACTGACTGTTAGACTATTGGCTACTGGGTCCGTGAAAACCAGACTTTAATTATGTTAATACCCTAATATATTAGGTGAATACCCTCCATTTTTAAAATCACGGTGTAATTATTTATACCTTTTAAAATATATTTGGTGCAATGCAACAAAAATAATGCATATTAAGTCAACAACATTGAGTTGTTTGTTACAAATTGTATAACTGTACCCCGAGTGTAAACAATTGACGTTAGAAAACGCTTACTATCACGTTAGCGTTTACGACATTTTTCTATAGGAATCGGCACAGCGCCTCTCGCGGAATACTCATGGAACTAATTTCTCCCATACAAATTTTTAGTAAACGCAAACGTGATAGTAAGCGTTTATTTACGTAAATTCTTTACACTCAGGGTACTGATGAAGAATATAATCTATGAATTTTATTGTTAGTAAATATTTTTTAAACAATCTGCGTTTTCATTCAATTCCACTTTGATATTCAAAATTATTTAGATTGAAGCGAGCAAAGAAAAATACAAAGTTTATTTTTATTTTATTGTTTAAAAATAAAAAAGGTAAGTGTGATGTTAATCAATCCTTTAAATAAATCTAAATTGTATACGTAAGAAAAATTGCCGTATAGAGCAGAGCATAGGAATATTTTTTATCACGATTTTATTAGTTCCACCTGTGTATTTGTATCTTGAACGTGATTTTCACCCACTTCAAACTTCAGATTGAACTGAAACTTTGCACACTTATCACAAGACCGATGACAATACAATATTTTGATAAGGTGGTTCCATTATCCTGACCAGGATCAACGATTATAACCTTAAAATCATAAATACCGGCCGTATGTAAAACTACAAACTCCCCGTAAGCAAAGAAGCTTAGGTACCTGTACCCTGAGAGTAAAGAATTAACGTACCTAACAAACGCTGACTATCATGTAAGCTTTACACTGCTACAGGAGTACTCCCGCGGTCCCTGATTATAAGTAGTCCTAAGTAAATTATCACAAGTACTAACTCATGAACGAAACTTGTTCAACCAAGTTGCTGGGACGTTTACTGTACCGTTTCCCCTATTCAGTTATGAATCACGTGATATTGCTATCAGCATTACTCAATCAGTTTCCAATATGAATTCACGTTCAATAATTACTTTCGTCTTTTTAGTACAATGTGAGTTTTAATTATTATTTTCATCGATGACTGAATAAAAACTGTTTTTCTTTTTTTTTGTCATTCTCCGGTATTTCTGAGGCGATTTGAATAGATTTATTGAGATCAGTGTTTCTCTTTGGCATTCAAAATATGAGTGTGTGAAGAATGCCCCAGGATATTTATTAAAGGGAATCTAGCAAATCTTTTGCTTAGCTTTAAATCTGTGTAGTTTTAGCCCGACTTGAGGGCTATAGAGCTTGAGGGCTTGACCCATTAATTTATATCTTAATACCTATAAAAAATTCCCGTGTCACAATGTTGGTCCGCGATGAACTCCGAAACTAACTTATCCGATCTTACCTATTTTTTTTTCAAAATGTGTGTTTTATTCCAACTTAAAAGATAGGATAGTTTTTATCCCGATTATTTTCTTTTTTTACTATACCGGGAACGCGGGAAACCGCTAGTAAAGTATAGGTTCAGTAAAGCTCATTAAATTATCTGTTATTATTTTACATTCAATAGGTTTAATAATTAATTTAATAAATGCGGAGTGTACGTTACTTCTGGTGTATTTGTTGCCGAGATACGAAGCTGGGAGCCGAAGATCCTTCACCATATCGAAGAATGCCATGAAGTCCTTCAAACCTGGATTGAGGAAGTCCAAGCGTATTGTTAACTTTAAGCATTTACCATCTTTATTGGACTGATAAATTTATATTTCGATTACGTGTTTTTTATAACTTAACAGTACCTTCGACCAAGCTTTTCCTGTCGTTTCGTTTTATTGTAAAATCGCGTTTTTTTTTTCAGCAAAGACGCCTATTTAGATAAACTCAAAGAGAAAAACCTTTCTTAATACAAAATTCGATCCAAATCGTGAGAGCCGTCTCCGAAATGTATGTAATTGTTAAGATAGTTCATATATATATAAATATGTAAAAGAGCGCAACGCCTGTAGTTTGGCGATGTTAAATAACAAAAATTATGTATGCTATTTTACTGAATAAAAAGTTAGAAAAATATTACACGACATAAATTTATATAATATACATGAATTGCCTGTATAGAAATGCAACTGCAATGTGTAAAAAAGTCATGTTATTTTTCGTGTTTTACTGATACAAAGTTTGTATTACAAACATACGGAAGCTGAATTTTTATATAAAGAGTATATTTTATTTTACAGTTCAAAAGATTTTGTAAGCAATTTGTAATCCTGTACCTAAGTATGTGGAGAAAATTCAAAAAATCTTGAGGAACTTGACGAACTTGCTCTTATTTAAAGACATGGCTATGTTAGACCAGTGGTGACGTCTGACTAAGCCAATGGGTTCGACCGAATCCAATACCCTGGCTGGCTTCCAACCTGTAGATAAATTAATAAATATACCGCAGCTGAACTTGAGGGTCTGTTCTTCTCCAGGCTTTGTGTGCTTACCCATGTCGGACACAGATTCTTCAATCTGTGTGACGGTCCGGTTGGCGCGGTTGGTAAGATACCCGTGGGTTCGATTCCCACCCCAGGACAGACATTTGTGTGCATGAACGTCTGTTTGTCCTGAGTCTGGGTGTAATGTAGGTAGTATGCATCGATCTGATTTCCATAGTACAAGCTCTGTTTAGTTTGGGATCAGCTATGCTATTCTGTACTAAAACTCGACAGTGAATTCTCGAAGTGACTATTGTCTGTCTCGCTCGCGAAACTCAGTAATCAGGAGTTCACGAGTGAGACAGAGAATAGTCACTTCGTGTTTTCACTGTCGGTTTGAGTACAGAAAAACATAGCTGATGACCGTTTGTGAGGAATGTCCCAGGTTATTTATTTATTTTATTTTAATCTAAGGTTTTCGACTACGGAACTCTAAGTAACAATCACTACGTTACAATTATTATTATCAAATTATATTTTACACCTTTGTTTGGTGCAATCAATTATTTAACTGAACTAACGAACAGTCGAGGAGGCTCCGCGGTACAACATACTCGATGGGGAATAAAGTAATTTTATTTTCGTCATGTTTTGTAAGTATTTTAACTTGGGAGTGTATTTTAGGCATAACTTTAACACCTATCGCTGTACCCCGTGTGCCCGAGATAAAAAATATCCATCTCCGGGTTCCTAACTACATTTCAGGCAAGTTTCATAGAAATCAGTTCGGTAGTTTAGCTGTAAAAATGTAGCATACAGACTTCCGCTTAATTAGTTTAGATTATTATACAGAGTTATTTTTAATTGTACTATACTTTGTAGGTTGAATGTAGGTACTCATTGAAACAAAAAAAAATACTATTCGATGCAGAATTTCAATACCTACTCAAACAAAAATGTATGCAACAGTATATTTTTTATTCACGCTTTCAGAGTTAGTCACATCGTAAATGATATTCGTATCAATACTATCAATGACTACCTACTTTCAACCTCATTCACTGAAAGTGATCGCGTTAGGTGTTAGACAATATAGAAGATAAGCATCTATAGTTTCAGAAACATATAATCCCCCCCTATTTAATGTTTCAGTTATATCTAACGATTCATTCGACTAGTGGAAACAATGATGTATCGTCATTTCAACTGGTACGTATTATTTATTTGCAATCCATTTTTAATTATGTAGGTACCTACCTACTAATGTGCATACACGTACCCAGGCGGTATTTCGTTCAATGACCCGTATTGTCTTTATAGCTCGCGCACAAATAGGTCCTGTACGGCTATGAGATGAGAGTAAGGATTTTTTAATCTTTGAAAGCAGTATTCATTACTTACTTACTTTTAAAAATAAAATAATGTCTCAAATGAAGCAAATTAACCTACTTATCAGCAATTTAAAGTATATTGCCGTCGCGCTCGCACAGATGCGGTACCGGAGTTATGTATCAGATAGGTCATTGTACCAAATTCCGCCTGCTACGTGAGTGCTGTTTACCTAACTACTTAGTTAGTAAATAAATGAATATTGTTTTTAATGTTTCAGCTCGCTCGACTGTCTTTTCCTACAGTGGAGACCGTGAGTTGTCTATTATTTTTATTATAAGCTTCACCTGTTGGTATGTGTGGGTGGGTAGAATCTTGCAACTGAATTTTAAACTAGTTCCACCCAACCGATTGAGTTGAAATTTTACCCAATGTACCTACCTATACGGAGGGAAAGCGCGTCTCGCGGGCACGGCTTACTATCCTATCTACCTACTTACCTACCTAGACGCTAGCAATGTTTATAAATTGTATGTTTTCAAATTAAATAATTGTACTACTGATTATAATTATTATTTTATTTACTTAATGGTTTTATTCGGATTTTTTGGAATTTCTAATTAACCATTACGACTTAATATTTTTCCTTCACCTGTTGTTTAATGAATCATTCTCACATTATATTGTTGAATCCAACACAGAAGCCACACAATATGCCCGGCACGAAAGAAATCGATCCTCGCAAAAGCTACGCGGATGAGAAGTTCCAGAAGCTGCAGGAGTACTACAGCTACATGAATGGAAGGATCAAGGAGCCCCATAATCCTGTAAGTTTTTTTTTTATATAAGACTACCTTTCTCTCGCGTATTCATCCGAATCTTCAAGATTGCAGTGTCAAATTCATGGTCAAAGTTTTTAGGTAAAGTAAGATACGCGAAATGCCGCTCTGTATAGGCATTCGTAATTGCTCCATTGTGTCCCATGTGAGTATATGGCAGCTTGGGCTCGCTACCGCCCCTCTCTCACCCCGCAAGCCCCGCACGATTGCTCTGTCTAGACGTATCCGTTGGCTGACTGTAAGAGTTACATAGACTGTGATATAAGTGGTTAGAGTTACTTTGTTGAATAAAGTAGGTCATAGGTAACATCAGTTAAATTTAGATTTATCGTAAGTATACCTACTAAGTACTGTAACCTCTACTCTCTGACATTTAGATTTCATTCCCTTTTTAACCGACTTCAAAAAAGGAGGAGGTTCTATGTTCGATCGTATGTATTTTTTTAAATTCAATAATCACAAACGTATACTTTATAAAATCTGCGCGAGCGAAAAAGTAGTGTTTAATCATTTCAAAATAATAATAGGTAGTAGGTAGGTACATATGCGTGAGGAATATCTCAGAATTCAGGATATAATTATGATTACAGACAGATAGACGTGATATCCTGGAGAGTGCCCAGAAGAAATTGTTCGCGTTTGTAGACAGTCACGTTAAAGACTTGAAGAGGTTACTGTTCGCGACTGACATGGCTCTCATGTCCATGGTGCTTCTCAAGTTGAACAAGAAAATGGACACGTCCGAAACGAAGATCAAGTCAACCCAAGCTAAAATACCTTTTGGATTGTACACTAGTCCTGGTCAGTTCAAAATATTGTTTTTTAGAGTTCCGTACCTCAAAAGGAAAAAAAAGGAACCCTTATAGGTTCACTTTGTTGTTCGTCTGTTTGTCTGGCAAGACCTTTTTCTCATGATCGCGTGGAGGTATCAAGTTGATATTAATATCAAATACTCAGGTCTGCAATCCCTTGGAGCTGTGAAAAATTGAAACTTCTATTTAAGTCTTCTAAGGTACTTCCCGTTGACTTAGAATCATGAAATTTGTCCTCAATCCAGTTTATTACCCGACTGCACCAGAAGGAGGGTTATGTTTTCTTTTCATTACGATGGACGATGGACAAACTATTTACATACACATTACTACAAGTTTGTACGGAACCCTCTCGGTGCACGATACCGAAACACACTTGGCTGTCTTTTTTTTATGTCAGTAAGTTGACGAGCAGGCGGAGGTTCCTCATAATGGTAAGTGGTCACCGCCGCTTATGGACATTTGTAATACCAGAGGGATTGCCGAAATGAAATATGAAATGAAATGAAATAATTTATTCATTCAAATAGGCCTTCACAGACACTTCTGAATAGATCTTGAAGAGCTTAGCTTACGCTACCACCATCTCAATATAGTAGGTATGTTATGATGTGGCCGAAGGTGGTAAGCACACAAAGCCTAGAAGAACACACCGGCAGGTGTTTTGGTGGTAAATTTTGAACTTGAGCCAGCCAGGTGGGTACTAAAAAGTAGATACCTTAATTACCACCGTGTTTCCTGCCGGTTCTTGTCAGTTGAAGGCGACTTCCGAAGCTGTCTTCAGTAGCTTCGACGTTCGTAGGGCTGAATAAACGGCTTTCACTTGGACTTTTATAATTATTTGCAGAGTTCAAATGCCTGGACACGTCTTATTACATAGTCTCTGCGCACAACCAGGAGGATGCGCAGATGATACTGTCAAGCGAGAGGAAACCACACTGTTATACGTTTAGAGGTAATTTTTGTCTATTTTATTTTATTTTCGAGACAAGCGCCACAAGATCTAATGGAAATGTAGATATTATGATATATTTGGGCAAATCACTGGATTTTGCTCCAAACAGGACGCTAATGCAAATACTTAAAATCCAGCTAAATGTCGTGGAGACAGCTTGCAGGAAAAGGAGAGCTTCAAACAAAAAAAATTGCCCCCTTATGGGTTGAATTTAGAAAATACCTTCCTTAGTGGTAGTCTATGGTACTCGAGGAATATTTCCTCTAAAGGAGGGCCGGCAAAATGCACTGTCGTTGACGCAGGCTGTCTATGTACTTCTCAGGCAGTGGCTGGAACGGGCGCATGGGGCTCTCACCTTCCACCTGGCACAAATGCTGACCGGACATGGTTTTTTCGGTCGCTATTTGTGTCGGGTAGCGGGTAGGGAGCCCACAGAGGCGTGTCATCACTGCCCGGCGGGAGTCACGGACACGGCGCAACACACGCGTGAGGCTAGCCCAGCTTGGGCGATGCCTCGCGCCGCCTTGTCCGCGACGGTAGGTGGGGACTTGTCGTTGCCGGCCCTGGTAAGATCCATGGTCGGCAGAGACGAGTCCTGGCAGGCGGTCGTGTCCTTCTGCGACACAGTTTTGCGGCGGCGGAGCGGGAGCGGGAAGATAGCTTCGACTCGCTCCCAATCCGCCGCCGGCGACGTGGCAGGCGGTGTCTGGCCTTCGCGGGTCGGATGCCGCCCTGACGGGGACCTATGGGTGGCAGATCGGGGGGTCTGCCGCCGACGCTAAGGGTCCCGTGCTGCAGGCGCCCAAGTATTCCTGGGGGCCTCAGCGGAGGTGGGGCGGGGCTTGGCAATGTGTGTTTTCATCTCCATTGCCAAGCCCCGCCCCAAAGAGGGCTCGAAAGAGCGTGCCGGCGGGCCACGCGGCTGACACTTAGCTCCCGTAGCCCCGACCAAATGGCAGCGAAGGAATACGGTGGTGGTTTTAGTCAGTAAAAGTCTGACATAACCCGGGCACTTCCCCCGAAAATGCCCGGGTATCCTATGAGGATTTCCCCACCAAAAAAAAAAAAAAGTATGAATAACAAGTAACAAATATTATAAATAAATAAATATTCTGGGACATTATTCCTCACACACGGCCATCTGACTCCAAACTAAGCAGAGCTTGTACTATGGAAGCCAGATAACTGATATACTACATATACTACTTTTTCTTTTGTAAATACATACATATATAGATAATTACACCCAGACACAGGACAAACAGACATGTTCATGCACACAAATGTTTGTCCTGAGTGGGAATCGAACCCACGACCTGCGGCGTGATAGATAGGGTATCTTACCAACCACGCCAACCGGCCCGTTGGATGGTTATCAAGTTGACATTAATTCCAACTCCCCAAACGCTTTTATCCAACATATTAAAAAAACAGTCACAGACTTTGCTACATAATAGTAATAGTTGTGTTGTTGTTTTATAATTATAATTTTTTTTTTTTTAATTCTGCTCTTTTTTTAATTGATACAGAAATTTAGTACTCACCCAAATATTCTACATAAGATAAATTTACATTTCCTAATACAAAAAAAACGTAAGGTACCTTCATGATGTAACAAAATTGCATGCGGTGTTTACCTTTAAAGATTGTGCAGTAAGTTTTGTTATAAGTTTCCTCTGTATAAATGATGTATGTAAGACTGTAACAATAGTTGGTAAACCTAATAAAATAAATAAAAAATAAAAATAAAACTAGTTGTAAATCCAACTTTTTTTTTACTTTGTATAGGCTTGTGTTTGACCACAATCTCACTACGTTAAGTGATGATGTGACCGAAGGTGGTAAGCACACAATGCTCAGAAGGAACTGGCTCTCAAGTGCAGCTGCCGGAACACACCATTAGGTGTTTGGCGACAGATTTTCAACTTGAGGGTGGTAGCCATCCAGGCGGGTACTACAAAGTACCCTGCCACCGTGCTATGGTTTCCTCACGATGTTTTCCTTCACCGAAAGCTCAAGCTCATTGTAGGATTCGAACCCACGACCTTCGCCGCGGCATCCGACGTCACTACCATTGAGTCATCATCGCTTTAAACATAACATATGTCATACTATCATAAAACTTACTAACTTATTATAAAACAAAATAATTCGCCGCGTCTGTCTGTCTGTATGTTCGCGATGATCTCAAAAACTACTGAACGGATTATCATACGGTTTTCACCAATGGACGAAGTGATTCATGAGGAAGGTTTAGGTATATGATTCATTAAAGGTTTTGTGTAAATTGGCTGAAATATGGCGATGTTTGTTGACGATGTCTGAAAAAATCATGCCGACTAGCGACTGGGAGCTTAACTCGCGTGCGCCGCGTAAGCCAATAGAGTTATTGTATCATTTTATGTTCATTAAACAGTGAAACTTTCTAGGTGCATTCGCGTTCATCGGTTTCTACCACCGCCACTCGGAGACCACGTACGTGGGGCCCCACGCGGAGCAGTTCCAGGCGAAGGACCCCAGTCAGGGCCTGTACTGCCACTCGGACGACAACTGGAGCGATGCACAGTGCATCTATAAGTACGTAGCATTGGGTTATTTATTGCAGAAATGCTCTGTGACTGTGAAAAAAAAAACTATACTAATATTATAAAGCTGAAGAGTTTGTTTGTTTGAACACGCTAATCTCAGTAACTACTGGTTCGATTTGAAAAATTATTTCAGTGTTGGATAGCCCATTTATCGAGGAAGGGTATAGGCTACTTTTATCCCAGAAAAACACAAGATCCCTCGAGAACGCGGGTGAAACCGCGCGGAAAAGCTAGTAGCTATAATATTTGATAAAATGGATATTGGATAAAATGCCACACAGATAGATCATACCTTAGAATAACATAGGTTAGGTTAGATAACAAATTCAAATTCAAATTCAAAAATCATTTATTCAGTTTAGGCCCTAATAAGGCACTTATGAACGTTACAAATGATTCTACCACCGGTTCGGAATACACTTGGACTGAGAAGACTCCGGCAAGAAACTCAGCAAGGGACATTTTTTATAGATCTTTGTTCTTTTTATTTATGTAAAAATTTAATTACTAATAACAAAGTTTATAAAACTTTAATGAAATAGCATGTGTAGCGAACATTTCATTTAAATGCATTCTTGTCTTCTATAAAATCAGAAACTTTATAATACCCTTTCTTACATAACTTTTGTTTAACTAATTTTTTAAATCTATACACAGATAGTTCTTGAATTTCTTTGGGTACTTTGTTATAGAAACGTATACATTGCCCCTTAAATGAGTCCCTCACTTTGCTGAGCCGAGTTACAGGTACAGCGAGTTTGTGCTTATTTCTAGTGTTCAAGCTATGAGTATCGCTGTTCTTAGGAAAATTTTGTATATTTTTCCGAACATAAATTAAATTTTCATAAATGTACTGTGACGACACAGTCATAATATTTATGGATTTGAATTTATCTTTAAGAGAATCTCTAGGACATAATTTATAAATTGCGCGAATAGCCCTCTTCTGCAGAATAAAAATTCTATTGATGTCGGCACCACTGCCCCAAAGGAGGATGCCGTAAGACATCAAGCTGTGAAAATAACTGAAATAAACTAATCTTGCCGTAGATTCGTCAGTGAGAGAACGAATTTTCCTCACTGCATAAGCTGCAGAACTAAGTCTATTCACTAAATTACAAATATGTGGGCTCCATTGTAGCTTATCATCTAAAGTGATACCTAAAAATACGGTTGTTTCATCAAGATCCAGTTTTTCGCCTTTAATAACAATGTCTGTGTTCAAATGTCTTACATTGGGTTGACTGAATCTGATACATTTGGTTTTTTTCTCATTGAGCAATAAATTATTAATAGTAAACCAATCAACGACTACTGAAAGAGCATTGTTTACGTCGTCAGAAGAATTAAAATCATGTCTATTCACTTTGTAAAGAAGTGAAGTGTCATCAGCAAACAATACTATCTCATGTTTTTTTTCTACAAGGTAAGGCAAGTCGTTGATGTAAATCAGAAAAAGAAAAGGTCCCAGGATAGAACCTTGTGGGACGCCCATCGTTACCGAAGACCCAGAGGAAACTTTACCATTTACATCAACCCTTTGAATTCTATCACTCAAGTATGAATTCAAAAGACTGAGTGCAATGTCTCTAATACCATAGTGGTGTAATTTCCTGATCAGTAATTCATGGTGTACACAATCAAATGCCTTGGATAAGTCACAAAAGACACCGATGGTATCACGTGACTCCTCCCAGGCGCCAAAAATATTCTGAACAAGCTCAACACCAGCATCGGTTGTTGAGCGACCCCTGGTAAAACCAAATTGTTTACTGTGAAGCAGTCTATTACTATTGAAATGTACCAATAGTTGATTAAGTATAATTTTTTCGAAAATTTTACTAAATGTCGGTAGTACAGAAATCGGTCTAAAATTAGTGGGGTCAGATGTACTACCGGTTTTAAATAAAGGCACTACTTTACTATGTTTCATCAGATCAGGAAATACGCCACAATCTATGCATTTATTAAAAGTGACAGCCAAATGTGGCGCAATACAATCGATTATAGAATTAACAAGTTTAACGGAAAGTCCCCATAGATCAACAGTATTTTTCAAATCTATGGATTTAAAAGTTTTAATTATGTCACTAGAGTTCACAGGGGAAAATTGAAAATCGACTGCACATTCTGTTACATTTTCTCTTAGTAATGATAGAGCGAGGGTAGGAGAAGAATCAAGAGATTTGGTAGTCGAAACTGGAATATCGGTGAAAAATAACTCAAACGCGTCAGCAACATCTCGGTCAGATTCAATTAATTTATCATTAATCATTAGTCGAAACTCATGATTATGTACTTTGACCTTTCCAGTTTCACTGTTTATAATTTTCCAAGTCATCTTGATCTTATCTTGGCTACTTTCTATTTTATTTCTTATATGTATTGACACGTAGGGCGGAAACTCTTATGAGTAAAATTATTTATGAATTCTATATACTTAGTAGGAATTTAACTCCGGTAAATGTATTTTTCTAATTTTCATGTGACTAAAACCTGTCACGTAATTTTTCTTTTCTGAAATGCGATTTTACCTGTAATTTCTATTCAAATAATTCAAAATCTAATAGGCTATTAAAATATTCGAATCGCATTTGGACATGACCAATTACAATAGAATAATAAAAATAGATAAACAATAATAATCGTGAGTGTCGTGGAACACTCGGTTGGAACGAAGAAGCGCGCACCTATGACTGGGCACAGCCAAAAGTATACGCGCTACTGTATGCTATTGGCTGTGCCCAGTCAATCAACCGTCTACTACACTAAAGAAAGGGTCGTGATTCGTCGACTTCGGGATTTTCGAACTTCGTTCCAAAATCCTTCACCCCTCTCTCCCCCTCACCCTCACCCCCCAACTCGCACGAGATTCGCGCTTTTAAACAAAAACACTAACAAAAAACAAAAGACGCGCGTGACGGAAAATTCTTACACTATTTTACTTATAAATAAATAGTAATGAGTATGTCTTTCCCACAGAATCAATCCGCGCGAAGAGTTCCCAGAGTCCGTTGAGTATGAACCGAAGATCTCGTACTGGTGCGGGCCGTACCGCTACTTCATACCGGCCACGACGGACGTGCGCTGCATATTCTCCATCTTCTCCATGAACTTTATCTTCAGGTTCGGATACGACGGCGTCACTTATAGGAGCTCGGACTTGTCTTTTGTAAGTATTGCTACTCTATCTATCACCTCGCAGGTCGTGGGTTCGATTCCCACTCAGGACAGACATTTGGGTCCATGAAAATGTCTGCTTTTCCGTCTGGGTGTAATCATCTATTATATGTATATATTTACTAAAGAAAAGTAGTATATCAGTTATCTGGCTTCCATAGTACAAGCTCTGCTTAGTTTGGGGTCAGATGGCCGTGTGTGAGGAATAATGTCCCAGAATATTTAAATATTTTATTTGTTTATTTGTGGTAGTGACGACGAAGGTTGGCGGCTCGATAGTAATGATACTGAGGCCTGAGTTATAACACTGTGTTAGGGGTGGCTACCACCCCTATGTTGAAAATCTGCCCCCATGAGCACCTCTGTTCCGACAGCTCCACTTGAGAGTGCCCCTCTATAGGTTTTGTGTCCTTATTACTGTCGGTCACATTACCTTGATCACTTACAACCGAAATTTTAATTAATTTAAAAAATATAGCCTTCCGCGGTTTCACTCACGTACCTTTAGGAGTTCAATTTCCAAAAAATCCTCCTTAGTGGATGCCTACAACTGTACAAGCCATCTATGTGCAAAAAGTATCTAGGTCCAGCCGTTTGGGCTGTGCGTTGATATATAAACAGTTAGACAGTTTGCCATTTTATATATACAGATAAATGGTATTTAGTAATACAATCACACCTAAATATAGGCCTTTACTTTTCCGGTAATCGTTCGAAAACGCTATTAAAACTAGTAAAACGAAGTTAGTCTATAATAATGATGTTCTATTTCAGATGTACCAAAACGGTCAGGTATTCTACACGGACGAGCCGTGGGCCGGCATGTCGTGCTGGAACTGGGCGTGCAAGTGGCGCCACAACCAGAACATGCGCGCCAACGAGTTCTTCGTCAACTAACCCACTAACTTAATATAACTGTGCTCACATTTTATTTTTGTGTTTCAATCAATAATTTCGTCTATAATTGTATCCTAACCTAACTAATATTATAAATGCGAATGCTAGTTCGTTTCTTACCTTTTCACGCCTACACTGAGCCGATCGCGATGAAATAAACTTAACTCTCTTGTACATCCTACTATCACTGAGTAAAAAACATATAGTGGTCTATCATTGTGTCCCAAGCGAGTGTATGGCAGCTACCGCCCCTCTCTCACCCCGTAAGCCCCGCACGATTGCTCTGTCTAGACGTGTCATAGACTGGTACTATGATACTCATGACATTAGTACAGTTAGTACTCGTAAATAGTTACTACTTCATTAGGTATACATTCGCAAGCTTGTTTCAAGACAAAACATCGTATGTACTTAGTTAAATCAAATAATCTATCCATTTTAAGGTCCATAATGACTTAGGTATAGGTATGTCATAGAGAAATTATCATCGGTATCATCAAAAGCTTGTATAAGCCTTGTTCTAGCACAGATCGAGGCCGAAGAAGCCCGCAAACAGATACAGATGCGAAATCGTCAACCTAGATTTCGTCCTCGCCGGCGAGGACCGTCGCGACGTCCTTCCCAGTCTCGTCCCGATTAAGCGGCCCGAGCTGCATATTAGCAATCCAACCGATCCCCAAATAATAATAATTGTTTGCATGCTAAAGCCCTCCCACATTCCCCAGGCAACGTCCTGAGCCGAGGTCGAGCCCCACAGGGGGCACCCTCAGGCTACCGTTGCCCAAAATTTATTTAGTTAAGTAGCGGTTGAGAGCCCTCAGCGCTCACCGCAAAAGTCCGCGTAACGGTGGAAGAAGGTCCCCTGGACCCACCACCTTTCTGTTCCAGTCCAAAAAAAAAAAAAAAATGTATAAGCCTTGAACGTTTTATTCTTGATAGGTATAAAAGTTAACATGCAAAATCACAAATATATAATAAACATTATTTCTAATAGACGTAGATTCAATATATCAATGAGATCACTTATACTGATAAATAATCTGTTTTAGATTTCAACTCCAATTAAAATACAAAACAATATAAGGGATATAAGATATTTTCAGTAAAACCGCGTATTTTACTTACTTATGTAACGAACATTTCTCAAAGTTTTAGAGATGGAAAAGTTAACATTTTATATAGATACTAGCTTACTAACTTAACCCCTATTTTACCCCCTTAGGTATGAATTTTTCAAAAATCCTCTCTTAGCGGATGCATACATCATAATAGCTATCTGTATACCAAATTTTAGCCCGATCCGTCCAGTGGTCTGAGCTTATGGATAGTTATCTACTATACTCTTTGGTTTGATAGTTTAAGCTGTGCGTTGATAGATCAGTCAGTCAGTCACCTTTTCCTTTTATATATACAGAAGACAGAAGATAATAAATCAGTCTTCATTAATCAACTTAACATACAGAAATAATTCTATCATAGGTACATTGTCATTATGTAAGAAATTAAAATTACAGTAAAAAAATAAACTATATTTTTCAATGATTAATCTAAAATTCGAGGACGAATTTAAAGCTTAATGTTTGAACGAATTGACAAACAAACATAAATTTTCATGGAAATCGGAAGACACCTATATAATTACAAAATCAAGCATCAATGGGAAATACTGGATTAAAGAATAGTTATTTCAAATCACATTAAAATTTATTCGAGATGAGCTTACAGCTATTCTTTAAAATGTTTAAAATTGACGAAAATAGTGACGCGCGTTAGATAAGCCCACCCTTAGACGATTAGACTCAATTCGTCACTAAATGGACAATAATCTGATATTATTCTAAGCGTGCCAGCGCTGTGCCTCGTGGATGTATCACCATTCTCTCGTTTCTCTGGTTTGCAGGCCATTATTTATTTAAAAAGTGTGTTGTTAATCTTAGTATGTTCCGAGATCCCTGGGTTGACAACAATGATTCCTATATATAGAATAGGTAATAGGCAATTAAAGTATGGATACTAAATAACTAAATGTTGTGTACTACCTACTTTACTACCTAAATACAAGCAGTGGTTTCGCATTTTAAAAATATCTACGGAGGTTGATATAATTATTATCTTGAATAGAGCAAGAATTAAATTATAAAAAAGCTTAATTTACATTCCTTGTTTAAAAATAATGTAATTTTATAATTTACTCGTGTTGTATCCAAGGAATATCCAAATAAAATAAAACAATATAGAATAGAATATATATAGAATATATTATATTTATTCGTAGAACACAGGTTACAAAGATGTTACAAAATGTCGCATGTCGCAGTAGGTACTAACTGTATTCAGCCGTTAGGCGTACAAATCCATTTACAGAAAAGATTGAATTTACAATTGAATTAAGTAATTATATAAAATAAAATGACATTACAATGCAAGAAATAAATTATGATCTTAAATTAAAAAGAAAATACAAATCAAAAATATTTAAGTCAAATAAAATCCACATAAAATTTATTTCATAACTTTTCGATGACTGAATAACGAATAAAATATATCCTAGGATATTTTGTTCCTAACTATTGTCCCATCTTGATACGTGGTCTTTTGTAATCTTCGTGATGATCCTATAGATACAGTAAAGTCCTACATAGTCCTGTAGGAGCCCGCAGATTTACATGTAATTTTGGAAACCTTTCAACCGGTGAACTTCGCTGAAACACTGCTTCCTAACCCTGTTTTGTGCTGGATCCATGTAAAAAAAAAAATAGGTTGTGTATGTGGTTTTTAGCTTCGTTGTTAGTCTGTCTGTAATAGTCTGTATATTAACTGCCTGAACGAGTATAAAAAATGTTCTATAAATATGATGTACGTTATTTTACTTGTAATTTATGTTTGTTTGGGTGTCTCCTAACGAATATTGAGATTCAGAATGAAATCACTAGCCTCTGCCCCGCGGATTCACCTGCGCCCGAGGGACCTAATGTTTTCCCGGGATAAAAAGAACTCTATAATGTTATTTCTAATAACTTTTTACTCAATGAAAATATATACGGTAGGTACTTATAACAAGATTTTTTTTTAATTGTTGTCTGTCTCTTTGTTCCAGCTATTCTCCGAAACGGCTGGCCCGATTTTGACGTGACTTTCTCTGGCAGATAGCTGATGTTATAAGGAGTGACTTAGGCTACTTTTTATAACGGGAACGCGGGTGGAACCGCGGGAAACAGCTAGTTATATGTACATATAAACTAGATGCTTTCTCTGCGTGGAGGTCAGAAACAGCACAAATACCACCATATACAATAAATGTGCCTGCGACATCTTTCGTGTGGATGTGGAATAGCAACATTACATTGTGTCCCTACGAAAAAATGTAAACTATAAATTAAAAGTCCTGCTGCAAATCTATAAATTCGCGTGGCAAATAAAATACTAATCTAATAAGATTCTAGACGTCGACGAAGAAGACACGTAGCGCCATCTATTTTTTTAATTTAAAACAACAATTTTCTATTTGTATTTTTACGTGATGCTTGGATTTGGAAAAAGTTAATTTATCATATATTCACTCTCAGAGCATTAAACCATCTAAGTATTCACTTCATATTATGATGATGATGATGACCGGAGGAAAAAAAACCGGCCAAGTGCGAGTCGGACTCGCGCACCGAGGATTCCGTACAAACTTCGTCCATCGTTCGTCCATCACGGGAAATGCACAATTTTATTTATTTACTGTATTTGAGGTTATTGCCAATTAAGCTAGACCTCTAAATTGTCTCATACAATTTATACATACAACTCAGAGGTCTTTATTAATTGGCGTAACTATGTATGTATGGGGACACCCTTTAATTTTCAACTTTTTTTATTTTTTAGAATTTTTCCTTTATTTGTGCTGTAAGACCTTGCTTTTTGCCATTTTTTTAATATTTGAGTTGATTGAATGAAAGGTAAATTGCGGTTTACGATTTATGACGTATTAAAAAAAAACTGCTTACTAGATCTCGTTCAAACCAATTTTCGGTGAAAGTTTGTATGGTAATGTACATCATATATTTTTTTTAGATTTATCATTCTCTTATTTTAGAAGTTACAGGGGGGGGAGCAACATTTTACCACTTTGGAAGTGTCTCTCGCGCAAACTATTCAGTTTAGAAAAAAATGATATTAAAAATCTCAATATCATTTTTGAAGACCTATCCATAGATAACCCACACTTATGGGTTTGACGAAAAAAAAAATTTTGAGTTTCAGTTCTAAGTATGGGGAACCCCCAAAATTTATTGTTTTTTTCTATTTTTGTGTAAAAATCTTGATGCGGTTCACAGAATACATCTACTTACCAAGTTTCGACAGTATCGCTCTTATAGTTTCGGGCAAAAGTGACTGTGACATACGGATGGACGGACGGACGGACGGACGGACAGACAGACAGACAGACAGACATGACATGACGAATCTTTTTAACCATGTTCTTGTCTGTCTGTCTGTTTGAACACACTAATCTTCGACGAAACCATTGACTGCATTTTCATTGAATTTCCACAGGCGGCTTGACTTTGAATCGGCTTTATCGAATGCGGGTGAAAGGAAAATATATAGATATTTTTTAAAGTCAGCGCGAGCGAAGCCGCGGGCGGAAAACTTGTCCGACAAATATTATAAGCGCGAATGTTTGTGAAGATGGATGGAGGGATGGATGTTTGTTACTCTTACAAGCAAAAACTACTGAATGGATTTGGATGAAATTTAGCACACAGAATATTATTCTGGATTAACATAATAGAATACTTTTTATCACTAAACGGCCGTTCAGTGATTTCGAAGATTAGCGTGTTCAAACAAACAGACAGACATATTATAATAATACGTAGTGATTATTTATATCCTCTTTGATAATACCCAAATAATCACTACGTACGTTCTATAATACCACCACAGTAGCAGGGTTGCCAACCAACCGTCGAACTTTTTTCCTCGTACGTACCTAAACATAACCAGCAAAAAATCTCGTACTTTGTAGGGATGTGACTATCCCAAATCCCCTTTATCTAGACAGTAACCGAATGGTTACCATTCCTATCGGAAAGGACGATTTTATTTAGTTAAATTTAGGCTGAAGCTACGTTAGTCGCAGAATTCATTTTCCACCAACTTACTTCGAATTATTCATTCATCGCACAGCTGTTTATAGAAATTGATTAAAAAATGTGTGAATTATATAATCAATTAATTAGTAATCGATTAATATTATTAAAAATCGATTATTTTTTCACATCTCTGGTTTGGCTTTCAAACCTCGTATATTCATCATAGGTTAAGGCTTGGAATACACGTCAGATTTTTTCATCCGATAGTCGGATGGAATTGTATGTTCAAACAAAGTAATGGTTCTAACGCCTTCCAATAGTCTGATCAGACTATCGGATCCGACTATCGGATGAAAAAATCTGACGTGTATTCCCAGCCTTAAATGCATTTTCTTTTCACCGGAAACGCGGTTGGTTCCGTGGCCGGCAGGGATACCAACGTCACGCTTGACGGTATTTGATTGGCCTGCACTTAACGGACTGACAACCTGACCACGTAGACTGACCGCACAGGGCTGCCTTCCTATAAAATTTCCTATTTAATAATTCGACGGTAAATGAACCTAAATCTTTATATATTGAATTATTGAATGGTGGAACCATTATAACCACAATATTGACGATCGGAATAATCTAAATCAACCCGAAAACATACATGTATAAAATTACAGATTCCTCTGAACCCACACTAGGATTCTCGGTGTCGTAGTATTACGTAATTTCTGTAGACTCCTGTCTCCTTCTTTCATAGTACAATAAATTATGTATGTGTATAATAAATTATATCGATGAGTACGTATCAATACATACTGGGTGTTTTTTTTTTATCACTGGCAATACTTGCTGGGGTGGAAGTACTCATCAATATGAAGACTTTTACTATGGGACTAATTGTTAAATCTCGAAAAAAATAACACCTGTTCCATACAAAAATTCAATACCTACTTGACCAAAATACGGCTACTTCGTACCCGTTTTATTTTACGCGATATCATAGTTGGTCTCATATTAAAAGTTGTTCATATTGATGAGCACTTCCGCGCCTGCAAGTATTGCCAGTGACTAATAAAATATCCTGTGTACAATAAAAGAAAACACTTACATAAAGTTTAAATTTCATTATGAATTAATAGTATAAACTGTAAATAAATAGAAAAATTGTGATTGTAAGGTTTTTTTTAATTAAAATTATGAAACAAAACTAAACTTAATGAACAAAACAGAACTGAAATGATCACAATGTCCTATCCATTATTCCATCATAGAAATCCGAGAATGTGGGTGGAATTTGACAGAGACGCAGTGGCATGGCATCACTGAATTTCTTTCTTTTTCAATTCTTCCGGCTGCGGGTGCAGTTGAAAACTTTTTGGAATAATTTTAGAAAAAGAAAATACTTATATCGAATCGACGTCCTGCCTGTACTATCTTAAGTAAGTTAAAAGTCTTTAATTGTTTAGATAGAATAATTATGTAGATACACGATGTGAGGACGAATTATTTCTTTACTTCCAATAGTAGGTCTTACCCTCCCTTGTTATATCTTTCTGAATTATTTATACAAGGCTTACATAATTATATTAATTTATTATGTTTTTAGCAATTATCAATGACCCGTAGTAACTTATTATAATTTTCTTCAGTTTTTAACAGTTTTATTTTTTCAAAATGGAGGTGGTTGGATATATGTGATAGGTACCTACTTAGGTACAATCTTATTTCTGCCTACATTTAAAATCAAGGTGTTCATTCAATATGAAAAAGCTCCTTCATTCAATTACTTACCTTCTATAATGATTTCACAAGGTTCCTGTCCTAAGCGTATTTTTGTCCGAGTAGACTTATTTTTTGTATTTTTTTATCTACAACGGGCGGTAGATAGGTAAGGCTAGCTTACTACTTGTACCAAGATAGTTACTTTTCTTACTGACGATATATAGCTGCTGACTTGAATTATTGATTGTTGTGTGTTTAGTCGTCTCCTGTGACCAAATTTTTCTTGTTAGGAATCGGCCCTAATATATTTTCTGTCAAAATTTGGGCGTGGCCCAACTATTTGGATAACATCCCCCGTATTTGTCTGGGGAAAAGATAAAGCGGTTATTACACTACCCTATTTGTAGACTCTAATTAGGAAATCGGAAGGTGGGCCTTAGGGGTAATCTTAGTTAGATTCCGAATAATTCTGATTTAGTTCAATTGGAAGGTCCCAACCGCACTACTCCCTGAATAGTTTACTATTTAGTTTCTACAGGGTACTGTAATAACCACATAAGTTCATTGCAACACAAACATTAAGTACGGGAAGCTTTGGTTAGATTTCGGAGCAGGAGACCCGGCTAATGTATGTTTTATTTCAAGAATCATACTTCTATCATAGTTTGAAATACTCACCTTCTATTTAAGTAACACATAAAACATTTAAATTATTTTCAGGAATGAAGTCATCTTGCTTTTATCCTGTTCAACTTCTGAATTGGGCGTTGGGTTGAGAGTAACCGAGTAAGAGTAGCAAGTCATACTGATCCTGACATTATCTGGATAATGTGGAATTTGTTAAAGGTAATTATCTGGGCCTGACCCCAACTTATCTGCTCTTGCCTTTCTATGTATATTTAGGTGTGAAATTTCATTGTGTTCAATCTCAAGCCTGTCTTGAAATGTGTCTTGTATTGATCCATATGTAAACCGGTTTTTTGTACTTTCTTCTTTTTTTGTCATTTGTAATGGAGCAATGAATCACTTTGATTTTTTGGGTATAGCTGACATGGTAGAGGACACAGACTTTTAACTTGATAGTGCAAATGAAACCATGCAGTACTAGCTTGTATTATGTCTTAGGGTCTTTAATTTGAATTAAATAATTTTTGTCAGTAGGTTGATTATTATTTATTATGGATGCTAGGTGGATTTGTTACAGAAGAACTTTTAGAGATGTTGCTTGTTAGGTATATGTAAATATCCTTATTGAGGCGATGATAGCTAAGTGGTAGTGACGTCGGATACAGGTAGTGGGTTCGAACCTATAATTACCAGGTTTTGGTGAAGGAAAACATTATAAGAAAACCATAGCATGGTGGAAGGGTACTTTGTAGTGCCCGCCTGGCTGGCTACCACCCTCAAGTTGAAAATCTGTCTTTAAGCACCTATTGAGATGTTCTGGCAGTTGCACATAAGAGCTAGATGCTTTCAGGTCTATTGCTAATGTCTATAGGCGAGGGTAGCCACTTACCATCAGGTGGACCTAATTTAATATTTTGGGCAATAGGGCAAGAAGCAGGGCAGTTGGTAAGCTGAAATTTTAATAGCCAGAATTGTTCTTAGAGCCTATAATTGATGTATGAGTGGGGTAGAACAGCCTAGAGTCACTAGCAGTGGCTGGATGCAAGCCCATCAGGACTCTTGTGGTATTCCAATGTGTTAAAAACTTACTACTTATTTTTATAATGGAACTTATTTAGTCCATCCGAACTTGATCATGACTGAATCTTCTATCCACTGGAAATAATGGTTGTAAAAATATTCTTATGTATATAATTATAAATTTAAGATTAATTTTAATTTTCAATTTCAGGGTTGGAGATGTAATATTGAAGAATTGCAAGAAGGTACTCATTGTTACGGTCATCAACATATCTGAAGAAAATGGAGAAGTGGGGTCAACACAAAAATTCCAGTGTTGTACAAACACAATTACACTATAGACAGACATCTGTATAAACATTATCTCCATGCCCTATCATATTGGAACTTGTAAATGCTAAAATAATGCTTTGGCATTCAAATTTGGGTCTTATCACAAGCACACAAGTTATAGTATGGTTATGGTTAGAAATGGTTATACTTTTGTTGGTTTTTTTAATGCTGATTCTTTTGTTTGTTGTCCAAGGAAGTCTGTTGCCTAGCATCTACTGTTACATACTACTGTTGTGTTCGGCTGAACAAATTATCGTGAAACATGTACTCGAGGCTTATATCATGCTGTTCCCCACGTTCCCGAGATAGAAAATAACCTATAACTTTCGTCAATAAGCGTTACCTAACGCATAATGACATTCAAATTGGATCAGTGGTTTCGGAGATTACCTCCTACATCCAAACACACAAATTTTACCTCTTTATAATATTAGTGTGGATATACATGAAAATTATAAAAGATAATTTATAACAATTAAATGCTCTTTTCTCGAATGTACATCTTGTAAAATATTTTTTATGATAAAAGTAAGATCTGTCGCCAAGCACCTACTGGTATTGTACACGGCGGTACGTTTGCTGTAGCTGGTTTTTGCTGGGTTGAAAATGAAACGCACGGTTACTGGTGTACGTATTCACTGGTGGCAACTTGATGAGCACTGTCTTCTGAGGGTCTCTTCTGTATGATCTTCGGAGCGAAAGTAAACGATTTTTCAGTATAAGTCACTCTTTATAAATGATTTTAATTAATGAAAATATATTTTTTTATATTCAAATGGGCTTTTGCTTTATGGTAAGTTTGCTGTTACTGAGAAGAGCAGGCAAGAAACTCGGCAAGTTAATAATATATGAAGTTATGAACTAATTGAGTTTCTCTTTTTTTTGCCACACATTCAAAATATCGAGTAAAATAAAAATATGAATAAATAGATATTTTTTCCACAAAAACATATAGGTTGTTTCAATATGTTTCTTAATTTTTAAAAGGTTTTCTATTTAAATATTTTTTTTATTAATAAATTAATAAAAACCAAATATAGGAAGAAAAATCGTTCCGATTTAGTTAACCCCAATATGTTAAAAAAACACCATAAAAACGTATATCCTATGTTCAGAATTATACATTTCTTAGTATTCAGGTTTGATTTTATATCATAGCACAAATAAAGGTCAAGAATAGTACTTAATAAAAATATTATAAAATATAGATCTTAATTTATTTTTCGTTACCTTGAACCGAAAGTGAGTTTAAAGTTTTGAATATTGTTAAATACACAACGATAAGCGACTTCTACTTACTTTTTATTAATGATTTTGGCATCCTTGAGTTCCAGTACAAATAATATTATAGCAATTAAAGAAATGCATAAAATATATTAATTAACAGCATAGATAATTGGGACAGTTACTAAAAATGAGTCTGGTAAATAATTAAAAAATATAAGGCTGAGTCTACAATGCCTTCCTTCAGTGAGCTAAATTTGGTTTTCTTTAATTTTTCTTATCTGAAATAACTTCTAATCCAGAGTATTCATTGAACAGGAAACGATTATGTATCGGTTAAAACAGATGTTTCTCTTGTTGAAGAGCTTGTTTCTTTTTTCGATTTTATTTTATCCTTTCGATTTTGTTTTTCCTTTTTTTTCTTCATATTTTTTTTCGCTTCTGTCATGTCCGATATTTTTTTATATTTATATTTTGACTTTATTCTGTCTAAATGTCTCTTTCTCATTTCTTAAAATTTAACAGGATTTTATTTCAACGTTTCTCTATATCCATCTTTTCTGCCGCAGTTAGTGGCATATTCTTGCACTGTTGAATGCAAACACACCTTAATTCCGTTTTCGTTACCCAAAATATCTGCTTATACGTTACTATGCCAAAGTAACGAAACAAATGGTAACGATACTGGTGTGAAAAAATATCAAAAAATCATTGTGATGGTTTATATTGAAGTTGCGAGTATTATTAAACATTAACCTGCTCAACAAGGAACGTCGTAAGGGTAAACTGACCTATCAGTGACGGAGTTATTTTTTAAACGTTAACCGCAGTGTCGCCTAATATTAAAAGAGTTACTTAAATGGTAGTTTTTGAATTTTAATCCGTCTAAAATGGGTAACTAAAACGGACATCTTGTTTTGGAACTTTTCCGGGGACAGCTTTACAATTTATTTAATTTTGTAAGATTTAAATGGATATCGACGGTCCTGTTGGCGTGGTTGGTAAGATACCCTATCTATCATGCCGCAGGTCGTGGGTTAACTCAGGACAAACATTTGTGTGCATGGACATGTCTGTTCGTCCTGTGTCTGGGTGTAATTATCTATATATGTATGTATTTACAAAAGAAAAGTAGTATATGTAGTATAACAGTTATCTGGCTTCCATAGTACAAGCTCTGCTTAGTTTGGGGTCAGATGACCGTGTGTGAGGAATAATGTCCCAGAATATTTATTTATTTATATATAAAAAGGCTACTTAATTTGGATCTTTAAACCTCGTGAAACAACTTAATAACAGAATTCCGGTATCTTTTCTTTGAACTTTATCAAAATAATTGAGTTGGAAGTGCGGCTAAGTAGGGACAAAGCAATTTTCATACATTGCAATATTGGTGGTTTTGTATTTTTGTTGAAATTTTTGTCGTTTACTTAGTATGTATATTTTTATAAAATGTTTTCTGTGAAATTAAATAGTAATGATTATCTTAAGCAAAAAAATAAAACCTATTTCTCTAATGAACAAAAGTTATTCATGTCAATCTTTTTGGGACGTTACAAAAGTCTGTTGTGGCAAAAAAAAAGAGAAACGCTCAATTAAGATTAACGTGGTTGGTAACAGGCCACAGGTCGTGGGTTCGATTCCCACTCAGAATAGACATTACATACAAACAGATATTACTACTTTTATTTTGTAATTATATAAGTTTATATTTACAAAAGAAAAGTAGTAGAAAAGTATATGTACTATATCAGTTATCTGGCTTCCATAGTACGAGCTCTGCTTAGTTTAGTAGTCGGTCGTCTAATATTTTATTTTACTTAACTATTTATAAGTCATTGACTTTAACAATTTATAACATTATATCTAACCTACCTATACTTTGGTAATAAAAGGCATTATTCGTTTATTAAATGGCACAATAGGTAACGAGGTAATTATAAATTAAATTTCAATAATTATTTTTGGGCCGCAATTTATATTGCGGAAATGGTACTTGTTAGCAGTTGTCTAAGTCTGCGACACATTGGCAATCCCCTGGTTATTGCCTATGTCTATCTACTTAAGGCGACGCCTTGAAGATTTTGGTTGCAAGGATTCCGATTTTTCTCAACAATGACTGAAGCGAACGAACTGAAATTTATTGTAAGAATTCATCATGTCTTTGACTTTATTTTGTACGTTGCATAACACGATTGGTTAACTTTTATAACACAAAATAATTAATCAAAAAAACCTCTTTAAAATAAGAGATTCCAATTTTACCGGCTTTGAGGATCGATTTGTGGTTCCAAAATTTCTACATATATTAATTGAAACTGATACTATAAATTGTACTTAGGTTTTATTAAATATATTTGTAGTTTTTAAATTTAACAATAAAGACCATTTTGTCGCATACGCCCGTTCCGTTTACGCGGGTTTCCTATGAGAGGTCGCTATAGTAGGGAGCGGGACGCAGCACGTTGAATTTCAGATTTTTAAGCTTAATGCGGCGTCACCTTAATACGATCAGGTGGACTCCTGCCTCCCTGTTAGTTGGTCTTTATTTTTTTGGGCTTGTTCCCTGCCTTACCTAACCAATAAATGTAGAGGGTTTTCTTCGTTCGCTCAGTATTTCTTTTGTGTCTGTTTGCTTAATTCTTTATGAAAGTCCTAAAATGTTAATTCATCAGTAAACTAAACTAATTATATAAACAAATTCAAGGTTGGTTTCTTTTTGTTGTTAATTTATGTGCGACTGTTTGCCTGGAAACATAATGGTTTTATAAAAAAAAAACTACTTGAATAGTTTACAAAAATAATAGTTTTGTCGACAGTGACTTGTGGATGTCTATTTGTATAAAAAAATCTGCTGGTTGTTATTGCAAGTCAATTCTAATTCAACTGAATTGTTAGTCAAAAGAAAATGGAATAAGTGACGTTGGTCAGTAAAACTAATTAGGTGAAATAGTTGATGGTAGGCCCTCAAGACGCTTAACTGCTATAACGTCGCTGTCATTTCATAAAGTGGTAGGTATGAAAAAAAGCTAAATTTCAGGAGACATCTAACATACTTTTTTGAAATACTGTTTGGTCGAGTCTTGTTAGATATGGAAGAATCCTTAGTTTTTATGTGTCTATGTCTATACAGTACTCCTGACTAATGAATTGAAACCAGAACATTGTTTTTTTGTGACAATACATATTTTATAAATATTTTTTTAACCTAACATTCGACATTTTGAGTGTACAATAGTAGATTGTATCATAAGGGAGCAAAATAATATTTTTACGAGGGATTCAAAGTACGTCGCCCGAGCCAAAAATATATTTTGCGCCCGAGTGTTACACTCTACTTTTCATCACCCTCTATGAGAAAATAAAAGACGCCTTTAGTTTTGGGAATATTGTGTAACGCCCAGTTTTGTAGACTAATAAAAATAAAAAAACATTAACATTTAAGACATTTTCGCAATTATGAAAATTTATTGTTTGTAGGGTGGTATTCCTACACTAAATGATGTACTGGATGCGAAATGTGAATGAAACGCGTGTGTCCAGATTTAATGCCTTTAATGCACTAAAATACAAATTGTGGCGCGATCGCAGTCGCGCAGTGTCAGCAAATTACGCGAATAGCGAAATAGTACGCTTGCCCGTACATGCTCCCGACTCAAAGAGATGAGATAAGTACAACACAAATACTATAAAAATAACAAATGTAAAATATAAAAGTTCTAAAAGATCAACAAAAAGGTAAAATAATCTTTAACTTAAACTCTAAACGACGTTTTATTTTGGACCGGCGACGCCGACGTTGCTTTGTCCACCGTAGCACATACACTATGCACTGGTTCACTGATCGAACTTTGTCCGCGCACATCACTCACTTCATAACTATAACGTGCTTCAGTGTCTAAGGTTGCCTTCAGGTTAGCTAATCTCCTTTTGATTTTCAAACCTGCCCAAATGACAGTAATTACTCCCATGATGGTGATTATACAATAAAGTAGTTAATTATGTGTATTTTGAGATGCAACTGATACATGAAAGGAAGACTGTTGCTCTTTTACACTCTCAATCTGTTCCCTTAAATGGATCCATTGTCCTGTATGATTTTCAGGCATAAATGTGTTATTGAATGTAGGATTGTTGATAATATGATTGATCTCGTTATGGAAATCATAGTGCGTATGAATGATGATGTTTTCTCCTCTAAGTACACGTCCTGGACTCAATTTGATGGTGCCTGTACCTTTTAATGATGTAGTCGTTAGACCATCTGGGCAGAAAATGCGTACGTCGCATTCCTGACAGCACGCGAACAACCAGGTGTGTTGATCATGTAACAATGTCCACTTATCGTTGCAACTTGATAACTCCGTACGACTGTGTGTCAAGTTTCTGTTGTTTATAATTTGCGCTTCACAAATTGATTCGGCACCTTTGTAGTAATACATTAGGAGATTAATAGGGCATAACATGTTTTGTTCCCTAATATAAATGCACGTCTTGGTATCATCAAACGTTAAAGGGAGTAATAAATCTTTCTTTAAATTTAAAGCTACATATTCGGTCGTTGGAATAATAGTCAAAGATGTGTGGTTGCTTAGCTTGGGTATCGGAATAATATGATGTAACTCTAACCGCTCTTTATTTATAAGTGGTAGCCGAACTTCAAATATTAAAAATGCATCTGTCAATCGTACATGCACCTTAGCTAATTTATACATGTCTAGAGTACAATGATTGTTGTTGATACAAGGTAGAGACAACTCATTTGTCAGCTGTCCGGCAATAATATTTAATTGTTGCTGAAATTCATCAGGCTTAAGCAATAGGGAATATGCATGATTTTTTTTTATTTCTTAAATTTATCATTTACATTTTTATAACATGGAAAAAAATATAAATAGGCTTGAAAAGAGCCAAATTATTTTTCAAAGTGAAATTTAAAACATTGAATAAATTTGAGCCGTTCAAACGCCACCATTTAGCGCGCGCTTTTGATGACGTCATTTGTTATGTCCCGCGTTTGTTTACTATAGTGTTTCAGTTACTTCATACGTATTTTCAGTTTTAATTGCTATACAAATCATGGAAGTAGTTAAAAAACCATCTTACAAGTATTGTATGGTACCGAAGTGCAAAAACACTATTATTAGTAAACCCGATAAAGTGTTTTTTCGTATTCCATGCGATGCAAAATTACGAAAAAAATGGTGTAAGATGATGAGAAGGGATATTGTATCTCCATTATCGGTTCTATTTTGTTGTGAAGATAATTTTAACGTAAGTATAGCATATATTTATGTACAGCTTAGTGTGAAAATAGGAGGTTTGGTCTAAAACTAACCTAGCCTTGTTTACAAAAGTTCATTAAAAATGTATCTAAAGAGCTTGCTTATTTATTCGTATTGCGGTTTTACGAAATTTTAATGATTGATAATGAGGAAGATACAGTTAATTATATTGAATATAACATAATGAAACAGAAAGGAGAAAAATGTAATCTACGGTTAAAGAAAGGAGTTGTTCCTCATATATTTTTGTGTCAAAAACGGAATATGCCACCACCAGTTGAAAGAATGGCTGTAGTTAAAAGGCAAAGACTCGAGATCTGATGCAAAATATGCTGACATCATAAATGCATCTATTTTCGGCAGATTATCTGATTGTGCTTTAACAAAACCAGTTTCTGTCATCGTCCTCGATTGACTAAAAATATAAATTCACAAGTAATCACACAGGAATACAGTTTTAAACACTTTTTCTCACAAACACTACTTTAACACAGTATGAATATCGACGCCGATAAATTCAATGACGTGACAATTAACGTCACATTTCGTTTCGACCAATGGTGACGCGTTTTGTAAGTTTGAATTTTCCTCCCTTATTTTTCACTTTTTATGTAATATTTTCTGGGTTTAAATAATAACTAAATAAAAAAAATACCTTTTAAGTATAATGTAATGACAATAAAGAATCTAGAAAAAAATATTTGAGACAAATTTAAATTTTATGCATATTCCCTATTGTGTGCTTACATGTCCGTTACTAATGTCTGTCACCATATCTAGAATCGATTGTTGAACTCTGCGGAGATTGGAAATGATGACACTAGCTGCGAGTGCACCAGACGTGATATACACTGCGTTTTCGTTGCTGATCACGCGATCTTGTATAGATTGTAAGTGTTGGTTTATTAAGGAAAATTGTGAATTCATAACTTCTTCGTTTCTCTTCAGAATGTTATATTCTCCTTCAATTACCGACGTTTGTTGCTTGTATAAATTAAGTAAGTGATTTTCATTTTCTGCAATCGACTTAATGTCTTCGTGATATTTTTCAGCGAATCTACTATCAAGCACACCAAATAATGAGTTAGCAATATTGCCAACTGCATCAATCAATCCTCTCTTTTTTCTCAACCCATGTTCCGAATATAAAATCTGATTGTAGTGTTCAACTTCATTAATTTCATGCTGTAGCTGCATAGCTATAGTCATGTAAACCTTTTCCTTTTTACAAAGCTCGGTTAAATGATTTACATAGTTCTCAATATGTATTAAACCTTGTCGATATGTAGTCATATTGTAATACACTATCATCTTCCATTCATCTTGAATTATGTTCATGTCAGCAATCTTATCAAAATACACTGGTTTTAATGAACTCAGCATAGTAACATTAAATAACTGGCTTACTGACGATGAAATAAATGTCATAAACAGCATCATTACACATAAATAGGTGTTGTAATTTTTCTTGCACGTTCGAAGTGTACTCTTTCTTGTAATAGGACTGTTTGTGGTATCTTCATTTGGTTTTTTATTATTTTCCTTCCCACCTTGAATGCTTTTAGTCGAATCTTGTACTGGTAACGGAGACAGTTTTGTTACTGGACGTTTCAGAATTCCACCCTTTGTTTTCAGCGATACCACGCGCACATGTCCATCGTTTCCCGGGTGAGTATGTGTCACTCGACCCAAGAGCCACTTAGCTGGAGGAATGTTATCCTCCTTGATTAGAACCAAGTCATTTATTTCCAAGTTTCTACGTGAATGATGCCACTTTCCTCGTACTTGTAACGTTTGTAGATAATCTGTGGACCACTTCTTCCAAAAATCTTTGATCATTTTCTCTGTCAACTGCCACCTGCTCCTTATACCTCTGATAGTCACGTCTGGAGACATAGGACTCGACAGTACAGGTCCTCCAACCAAAAAATGACCTGGTGTTAGGTAGTCTAAGTCGTCAGGATCTTCTGTTAGTGAGATCAGAGGCCTAGAGTTTAAACAGGACTCGATTTGCGTGAGTAGTGTCATAAATTCCTCAAAAGTTAATTTCTGATCTTCTAGCACGCGTTTGAGATGGTGTTTCAAGCTTTTTACGGCAGCTTCCCAAATTCCTCCGGCTGTCGGCCATGCAGGAGCATTAAAACGCCATTCTATGCCAGATTCCGAAATGGTATCGAAAAAGTCAGTAGTAAGGTATTGACTCATGGCTTCATGAGTTTCATCTTGGCTGCTCCAAAGCGGCCAAGATTCTAAAGAGGGATAACGGCACTAACTTTGTTGGCAAAGTTAGTGCCGTTATCACTGTACATATATTTTGGTGTTCCTCTCCTTGCACAGAAGCGTAAATGCAGCTAAAAATGTGGTTGAGCTCATATCTGATACGAGCTCCAGGTGTACTGCCTTTGTTGTAAGACAAACGAATACAGCAACATATCCCTTACTTGTCCGAATCCCGCGTCCCTTGTTGGACTTCACTTCGACTTGGCCTGTAAAATCTACCCCTGTGTGCATAAATGGTCGGGACGGTGTTATCCTTGACTCGGGTAAATCAGCCATGAATTGGTTGTTGTTTATAATATTGTAACGATGACACCGTATACGCTGTCTAATATATAGAACAGATGCTATGTGCATCTAGTTTAGGCATCAATGATCAAAAATGTGCTTGTATTTTAATGTACTATAATTAAGAGCAAACCTGTATCTTTTTGTTGAGTCTAATAAACAAACATTGTAACTGCACTGTCTAATATACTTCTTAACTGTTTTTATTCCGCCAACTATCCAATATTTATTTCGTAGATAGGCGACTGTAAGCCTAGGCCCACCATGTAGTGTGGAATGGTGTGCTTGCCAAATAAGTAATTCCGACAAACGATCGTTATTAGGTATAATGATTGGATGTTTTTGTTCTTCATTGAGGTTGGAGTGTTTCAGTCGACCTCCAACTCTCAAAATTCCTTGTTGATCCATGTATGGATTTAATGATAAAATTGAACTCTTAGCATGAACAGTGTGATGTTTCTGTAAATGTGCAATATCTTTACTATAATGCTTACCTTGAAGGCATTTTAAAACTGCTGTGCGTGCTCTCTCGATTTCAATGCATTGTAAGTATGGCGTCCGTGTGGCATTTTTGCTGTTGCATTTGTTTTGAATAAATCGCATTATCCAAGCCGCTATTCGAAGGACTCGTGTCATTGAACTGTGCTTTGTAAGGAGATTTTCATAAACTTCGGATGACGGTTGTACGACACACACATCACGTATTGACTTCCTCTCTAGCTCGGGAACTTTAACTGTTTGTTGTTCCTGCTTAATGTCTTCTCGCAACCAGGATGGGCCATGCCACCACAGAGAATGTGTCAATAATTGTGAAGGTAGCAAGCCCCGACTAGCACAGTCCGCAGAGTTATCTTCAGTTTTGGTATGTTTCCAACAAGCAGATGGCATGGAACTTACTATTTTCATCACGCGATTAGCTACAAACGTCTTCCAACGCGCAGGGTTTCCCTGGATCCATCCTAATACGACCATAGAATCCGACCATCCATAGATAGTAGTATATTGTTGAGGCAAGGATGTCACAACTTTACTCATTAATCGCGATAGTAAGAGTGCGCCACAGAGTTCCAACCTCGGTAGCGATACGGCTTTGTTTATTGGGGCCAGTTTAGTTTTTGCCGCCACTAATGTAATTGATTGCACACCATTTTCATTAGTTGATTTACAGTAAATAACACATGCAAATGCCTTCTCTGACGCGTCACAGAATCCATGCAACTCCAATTTTCCATCCGTTTTCCCAATCCATCTAGGTATCCCGATGTCGTTGATAGCTTTCAAATCATTTGTAAACTTTTCCCATTCTTTGAGTAATTTTTCTGGAAGTTCTTCATCCCATGTGATACCTGACGCCCATATTTCTTGAAACATGATCTTACCCTTGACAGTAACAGGTGATAGCCATCCTAATGGATCATATAATTTGGATATAATGGAAAGAACAGATCGTTTTGTTACATGTTTATTTTCTTTCATCATTGTTTGTTTGAATGCAAAATGATCAGTCTGCGGATTCCACCTTATACCTAACGTTTTGTTAGACTGCGCGTGTTTAAAATCCAAGGCATTTTTATTGATTTGACATTCTTGTAAATTTTCGAGCAACCTTGTATCATTACTCGCCCATTTTCTCAGGTTGAAACCACCCTTATGTAGTATGTCAATCAGCTGTTGCTGTGTTGACTTCGCATCTTCTATGTTATTGTTTCCGCCCAGTAAATCATCAACATACTCCTTCATCAATCGCTAATTGTTTCACTGTGCGCATTGATAAATAAGGAGCGGCCTTCGTGCCGTACGTAACAGTACATAGTTGAAACTCCTTGACAGGTTCGTCATTCCTCTCCCGCCAGACATTTTTTTGTAAATGTTGATCTTCCTCGTGTATCAAAATTTGTCGATAGAATTTTTCTATGTCAGCTGTGTAAACGTATTGATATTGTCGCCAGCATAGAATCATGAATTGTAGATCTTGTTGAAGGTTTGGACCTGCTCGCATAAGGTCATTTAAGCTGTTGCTAGATCGTGTTTTGGCTGACGCATTGAAAACAACACGTTATTCATGTTGAATCATGTTTATGTACTCCATGGTGTGGTAAGAAACAGCTAGGTTTTCTCTGGACCTTACACTCTTTCATATGTCCTAGTTGTATGTACTCGTTAATAAAATTGTTATAATCCTTAGATAATGTATCATCCTTAGTTAGGCGTTTCTCTAATTGTCTGAATTGCGCAACCGCTTGTGGCTTGAACGGCCCTAACTTTTCTGCAAAGTTTAGAGTCATTGGAATCCTAACCTGGTATCTACCATCTACTAACCTTTCTGTAGTATTTTTATAAAAAGTCTCACACCATTTTTCATCTTCTGTCATGTCCAGTGTTAGAAATTTCTTCCATTTCCCAAAATGTAGAGATTTGTTCAATGTTGTTAAGAACTGCGTGGCATTTAAATGTCTTAGTATAGTTTAATTTGCCTAACAGTACCCATCCAAGCTGCGTTTGTTGAGCGATTGGTGCTTGGTCATCTCCGCGCAGTATGCCGTTCATAATAATCTCCGCATACACACTTGCGTCTAATAAAATATCTATATGTCTAGAAATATTGTAGTCTGGGTCAGCTAAGCATAAATTCCTAATGTGTGGCCATGACTGTTTGTCAAATGTGCGATTTGGTAAGTAATTGAGCAATCTTTTCATAACTAATGCCTCCCTCATAAAGCTGTAATCACTATGCAATGATTCACAAAGAAGGTTTACCGATCCATTGCTTTGATTACTCGATATACCGACCCCTGTCACAGTTATTGCGTTATGATGTCTACGCAGACCTAAACGTTGAACTGCATTCTCTGTGATGAGATTGATCTGCGAACCTTGGTCAAGTAAAGCTCTCATTGTAATGTACGATCCGTCCGCTGCTCTCACCTTAATTTGTACCGTCGCAAGTAAAACTTCGTCGAGGTCATCTGACACGTGGTTGGACTTGGGTGGTGATGACATAATTGACGATGTTGAGGGACCTGGCACGGGTGCGGATGTCGCAATCGTTTCATGTTGGTTATTATAACGTAGTGTGTTCATGTTACAAGCATCGTGCATTATTGTATTATGTGCACCGCCGCACGTCTTGCATTTTTTTGTGGAATCACATAAGGCAATATAAACAATTCACGCAAATACGATATTGTGAAATTGTTTTTAATTTCATTTCCTGTGACATATTAAGAAATTTACTGCAGTGAAATAAAGTATGATTTGTATTACATATCGGACAATTTCTGAATGTACTAGCCCGAGTCGCATATGTTAGGTGATTGATATTTAGCCTTTCCGTTGTATAATAACTTTGACGAGAATTCCTTTACCTTAGGAGGGTTATTCTGTTTATATGAAGTCATTTCCTTACATTTTTTGCCGTTAACCGATTCTAAAGCCGTGAACTTATTGTCCAAAAACTGCATAAGCTCATCGAATGAAGGTAGCTCCCTAGGTGTTTTCCTAGCCTCCATGTAAGATGTAAACGTTTCGGAATCAAGCTTCTCAGTGATAATGTGTACGAGAATCGGGTCCCAGGTGGATGTATCCACACCTAAGTTATGAATTGCATGAATGGCTTCCATACTGACATCATAAAGCCGCTTCAGGTCCTTAGAAGACTGCTTCTGTATAGTAGGCTGATTCATGAAAACTTGGATTTGTTTCGTGAACAGTACTTGTTGATTGTTGTATCTATGACAGAGCAAATCCCAGCAAGTGTCGTAATTGTCAGCCGTGATATGAAGATGTTGGACTATGTGTTCAGTTTCACCCCTGAGTTTTCCCTTAAGGTGCTGCATTTTTTGCGCCTTACTCAACGCATTATTGTTATGGATAGCTTCGCAATATAAATCCATAAAAGTTGGCCACTGAGCGTAATTCCCTGAAAAAACAGGAATTTCCACTTTTGGTGTAGACTCTTGTTGATGGATGGTCGAGTTTAACTTGCGGTTTAAAGACCTTTTTGTGGTTTCAAAAGTAGATTCGTGTTCCGAATACTCCTGTTCATAATCTAATTCAGCCCCGATTATCACGACATTGTAGCATTTGTAACTTGTCCTGTAACTCCCACTTTTCGGTAATATCATCAACGTTTATTCCCTTCACTACTCTTAAAAAAGCCCTGAAATTCGTCCTTTGCTGACTAATTAATTCATCAGTTTTAGAAGGAGATGCTTTTTCCTCTAGACGAATAGTTTTATAGGACGTTAACAATATACGAACCGACTCATATTGCCCTTTGACTTTGTCATAAATCTGGTTTACAAAATACTCATGATGTTCTATCTTAAAAACCAGAAGATTTTCATGGTTTTGCTGAAACTCAATCCACATATTTTCAAGTGATTCAAGCCGCTGTTTGATCATTTCATTAGTTTTACGATAAGCTGGATCTTTTTTTAAATTAGTTTCAATCCGCTGGATCGACTCAATGATCGCTTGTTGACGCTTGAGTAATGACTCCATTGTTATTTAGTGTTAAGCAAGTCAAATACGAAAAGATCTTACTTGATGTGGTCTGATGCTGTGTAAAGATGACCTTTGACCTCAGCTGTTTGCTTCTCGATGATACCTCGAAATGAAAGCCGTGTGTACTCCCGCACTTTTCAGAATGAGAGCTGTGTGCTCGCTGTTGATTGCAGACCTTGTGAGAGCTGTATGCCCACTGCTTCGAGGACTCAATGAGAGCTGTGTGCTCCCTGATAAAGTCCACTTTACAAGCTATGTATCCTCAATAGCTAACTGAACTGCTAACTGTAATGATCACTGTCACACTAGTCGCTGCTAAACATAGCACAGGTTCACGGCACCTCGATTGCCTAGTCCGACGATAGGTATCGATACGCGACCGAAATGTACAGACGCGTAAGGTCCTAAATGATTTGGAAGCACAATACTGTTTCGTCGCGAGAGGTCCTGTTGGACTTAATGTGTCAACGCGAGGTTCCGTATGCTCGAAGGACCAAAATGTAGGGTGTGATTCCTACACTAAATGATGTACTGGATGCGAAATGTGAATGAAACGCGTGTGTCCAGATTGAATGCCTTTAATGCACTAAATACAAATTGTGGCGCGATCGCAGTCGCGCAGTGTCAGCAAATTACGCGAATAGCGAAATAGTACGCTTGCCCGCACATTGTTACAGTTTTTTTTAGCCAGTCTTTATTCAATTTTTTAGCCAGTCTTTATTCAAACAATATTTGCGTTCGATTTCTTTGGCGCTGAACATTAAGATGTTCTAAATTCCAAAAGTGCGTGGTAAAGATAATTGCGGCGCACTTATCACTATAAAGAGGATTAAAAACTCATTACTGCCCGCTAAAAGTTTCTTATAGAAAACACCACCTTTGGGTGCACTTAAAGGGGAACCAAGTCGTGTTTTTCGAATAGATGGGATGAAAACATAATTACTCTATTGTTGTCTACAAAGCATACATAAGGCCGCGTCTAACGTACGCATCCCTGGCATGGTTTGCACTCACTTCACGGTCAAGTAAAAGCAACCTGCAAAGACAACAGAACGCCGCGCTGCGAACCATCGTCGTGGCTCACCGGTACGTGAGAAACGACGTTCATCGCGCGCCTAACCACAGGAATGTTCGACAGGGCGGACAGATCGAGCCTGCCACACGTGAGGGACATCGCGCCGCTACACGCTCGGCCACCGGAAGGGAGGGCATACCAAAGAGAGCTCGTATCAAACAGATAAACATATAAACTCTTGAGAGCCGGTTGCCCCCTCCCGGGGCAACAAACCATAAAAACCCCCAGAAAAGGGTCAAGAACAAATCCCCCTCAAACAGTACCTCTTAGCCGGTGACAAACGCTGGCAACATACTTAAGGCTTAGCCAAATACAAGGACACGTGTGTCGTAACACGGTGAAGGAACACCAGAATGGTGGGGCCATCCGGCCCCGGAATTCTTTCCCCATCGCCCCGCAGGGTGATGTGAGATGGCTCGTAAGCCGCCAACAGTATCAAATGCCCAGTCACGCGCAGAGAAGCGCGCAACAAAAAGGCTGGCACAGTCGCGCGCCTGATGGGCACCAGCAAACCCAGGGACAACCAGGTGGCCGAGTCAGCCACGGGTAGCCTGATGGCCCAGGCGAACCAACCCCGCACCAGACAAGAGGGCGGGATGAAAAGAAAACGCCGCCGCCGCAGAAAACGAGCAAATAAAGAGGCGGATTCCGCAACCGCCCCCGCACCCCCCGCTCCTTAAGAGAGGGCCACCCAAATCACAGAGGAGATAGCGACACTATCGCAGAAACCTCCCGTACACCGCAACGCTGCCGCACCCTCAGAGGGAAAAAGTGCGGGACCCCGACACGCACCCAGAAAGGGCACGTCGGGACGGGTCAAAGATCAGAGATCGGAGGACTTTTACGCCATTTTTGTGCTGTTATTCGAGGCCCTTAAAACCGGCGAGGATCCCGAGCCTATACTACAAAGAGAACTGACAAACGTACTCCAGTTCATTCAACATAACGCCTAGTCAGGACCTAAAAGTCATACACTGAAACGCCCGCGGTTTGACAGGCAAGACCCCCGAACTTAAGCCTTCCTCATACGACACCACCCCGACGTGGTGTATCCAACTCTCACAATCAAGATTCCAGAATACACAATAAACCCCAAGGACAAAACCTCAAGCGCTAGAGCGTGCAGGGGGCTGGCAGTCTTTGTAAAAAGACGCACGGTGCACCAGCCGCTACCGCCCGTAAGCTGGCAATCAATGTATTGCTTGGGGGTGGAACTCTGTGTCGGGGGCTCTTCGCTGATCAGATTCTAGCGCAAGAACCAGAAGATCAAGACTAATCCACTTGAACCCATCCTAGCCGCCGCCCCCCCCTCGCGGATCGTTGGTCGGGGGCCCCCGACCGGCAGGGACCGCGACAAGGGCGGCGCGAAGACGACCAGCTGATCACTAAGGTCAGCGCAACCCCCAGGCCACCTATGTGGTGTAGGAGCACCAGTATGATGGGGCCGTACGGCCCCGGAATACTTTCCCCATTGTCCCGTAGGAACGATGTGCGATGTCAACTGAAGGCATTCGGTACTAATTTTTCATCTCTCCGCGCTCTTTATGAAAAATAGCAAGAAAAGGCATTACTGTGTTACCCTCTCCAGTCCTATTTATACCACTGGTAGGTAATGTAAAGCTACCTGGCGAATAATAAATGACAGACTTAAACATAACAGTAATATGAATAGTGAAGTGAAAGAAATCTCTGATGGGGAAAATGTTAAAAAATGGTGGTGATATTGCGGCTTACTTTAATAAATATTTCATAAATATTGCAAAACCAGAAAATATCCAAAATCCTAAATATAAACCTGGTAATGAAAGAAGATTATCAAATTTTTACTATATGATCTGTACTTCTGCTGGTTTTGATTAGTTTTATCTTTGTAATATTTATGCTGTAGTTTTTCTCTTCGTTACAAATGACTTTTTTAGGCCCTTTGTGACCCATTTCGGATTTATACTGTTTTGGTTCATTTTAATTTTAATAAGTGGAAAACATAAATTGAAGAATAAACATATATCCTCGTGAAATAGTGAAAAAGCTTTGTTTGCATCCGACTCTAAGAATACGTTAGAAAATGATAGTTCACTTAGATAATAATTATTTTTTTTATTATTTTCTTTAGATAAATCCCTTTTGTATACGAACCATTGTTTCCGTGAATGTTTATCCACCTTGAGCTTTACTGTTAGTGTTTGTCCCGTATTGTGATCAGAAAGTCCCAATTCATGTGTTCCACATGGCCGTCATAATACTCACAGGCCCATCTGAATCAAATGGATTATGATCCCTCAACAGTTCTGCAGGATTCAACAAATCTTTTGTTTCTATGATAGAATCATCAGGAGTTGCTGGCCTTGCGCCACCGCCTGTTTTACCTGTTTCATTTTTGTATGTGCTGTATGTTTTGCGGGCATTTACTTTCATCGACTTCCACTGTATTTTTAGCTGACCCAATTCTCGCTCACGGCAATTCAATTCATTAAACCTATAAGTATGACAAAATATTGTACGAATATTAAATCGCACACTCTACATGGGGAATACCAGAACGGATTTGAATAAAATGCAGAAAATATCTTACTTTTTGTGTACTTCTTACACAAAAAGTAAGATATTGCTTGCTTTAGTCTTAATTTTGTTGGTATTCGTCTTCAGAGATTTGTCTTCGATAATAGTTGCGTAATCTTTTAAGACACTGCGAAATAATTGCTGAAACGGTCGAAATGATTCAAATAAGTAGGTACAAAATATCACGGACTTAAAATTATACAGAAAAGTTATTAATCGAAATTACTTACCTTTTCCTCTTCATCCCAGTTAACTGAGCGACTACGTTTTGTATTCATTTTAATATTTTTATGATTTTTTTATTATTTAAAATAACGGATATCAGCTTGCAGATTCATAAAATTAAAAACATTGGCTAACTGTCACAGTCAGTGTCATTTCGGTCAACCTGCTTGGTTTCATTCACCAGTTCATTCCTTTTACTTTTAAATTCAACTGGGTTGCCATAGCTTACACGTTAATCCGGGTGTAAGGAATGTATTGTTATTCCGAGGTTACTCCATGTTTATTAATAACATTAAAACAATGTTATAACTTAGTTACTCCGGAATTAACTAGTCCGAGTTTAACTTCGGAGTATGCTAGGAATACGTCATTTTTATTAATAAGAGTGATAGAGTCGAGGTCAAAGTGTGATTTTATCAATTTCTCGATCTCTTCATTTTTCCTGCGGATGTGGCCTATGAAGTTGACTTGTTTAGGTGCTTCTGTTCTTCATCCGTGTAATATCCAGCCGAGTTTTGTCTGAGATGCCACCGGTTGATTGTTGTTTCCGGACTTCAGTTCCCTGGTGTCTATGAGGTGCCAATTATCTTGGCCGATTAGTAGTGATGGTTTCATACTTTCGTATTGTATCTGGTCATGAATGTCCTCCAGATGAACGCATCCTTGCATGTCCTCTTTCTGTATAGATTGTGATGATATGTTGAGTGCGTCGATAGTATAGGCTCTTAAACTTTCGTAAATTCTTGCGAAAACTCCCATACGAAGTTTTAGTTGTCGGGAATTTGTGGTTTTTATCTCTTGTCCACTGATTTCTATTGACAGTGTCTCTGAAGGCCCATCTATTCCTACTTGGTCGGCTACGTCGTTCATCAATAATGTCACCGTAGATCCCTCATTCAGCAGGGCTGCCACGATTCTTGTTCCCTTAGGTCCGTGTATTTCCACCGGAACTATTTTTAAATATGCCCTTGTTGTGGCTAAGTGGTTTACTGACGCGACCTTTTGCTCTTCCTTTCTAGGTATAGTTTCATGGAGTAGCGCGTGATGCCGCCCGGTACATTCGTTTTTCCCACATAGTTTGGCCTTACATGCCGAATGCCGGTGGTTCGATTTTAGGCACTTGAAACATACCTTTAATCTTTTTACAGTGTCCCATCTTGACTTCACTATTTCTTTTTGAAATTGAGGGCACTTTACCAATTCGTGTTCTTTTTTACAAAAGGGACATTCTATTGGTTGACGATTTCTTCCTATGGTAGTGAGAACAACATTTTCTGTCTCGCTCTCCGGCGTCTCGCTTAGTGTCATCGTCCTTTCTCTTTCATACTCAGAGCCGTTATCGTAATTGTTGAGTTCTCCCGAATCGCTTTCACTGTCGGTTTCTGTGAAGTTTGTTGCGTTGACCTTCTGGTTACGTAACTGTCGGCTGCGGAAAGGTTCCCTTTTCTTCTTTGCGTATTCCGAGGATGATATATGGTAAGCCTCAAATTGATCCGCAATATTGTTGAGGAATGTTGACAGCGAAATTAAGATAGGTTGATCTTCCTTGTCAGATCTGTACTCGTACCATCGTTTCATTTGCTTGATACCTATTCCTTTGATGTCGCTCGACATAGGTGGCAACTTGTTTATAGCCGCTATCTCGCTCTTGATTAGATGCGTGGGCCGGCCAAATCTTCGTTCTAGCGCGTCCAGTATCTCATCGGGTTTTGTGTTGGTATTTAAAAGCGATTTGACAGACTCTCGTGATTGATCCTTGATGGCTCTTCTCAATCTAGCCACGTTCTTAATGCCCGAGAAGTACTTTTCGGTGTCTCTATAAATAGCTCTGAACGCTATCCACTCCCTAGGGTTTCCATCGAAATATTTCGGCGCGGGGGTAGGTTTATTATCCTTTACGCTTTTGATCGCGCTGACGATTGCCGATGCCAGGGTCGTGATGTCCTCCCCTTTTTCCGGCATCTTTTTCCCTTCGAGGATTTTCTCACGCGGCTTGATGGGTTTCCCTTGGCACGATTTATTAATCCATTCTGAATCGGAAAGGTGGGAATCGCCCGGCAGAGGGATGTGAGTGAAGATAGCGTGCTCAGGTATGGGGGGATAGTCCACACCCTCAGCCTGCCCTCGAAAGGCCACCACTTAACACACCGTACCGACGCACGATTGGACTGTAAAGTGTACCTTGAGAAAGGCTTCACTGGTAGTGTCGTCCAGTACACTACTCCCGCCAATACAGGGGTTAATCCAAAGTCTACCGTTTGACAAAGAGCCGCGGCGCACCGCGTTGAAACAAATAACCGTTTGACAGTGTCCGCCTCTCTTCCTCGGCGACTCGTAGTCTCGACGATACACGCCGTGATGTTCTCTTCGCTTCAGTAGTCTCGACGATACACGCTATACACGACGGTATACTTGCTAGCTGGTTCGGGGGTTGATTATAAAAAATGCACGGTTACTAGGTAATTTTCGGCTTCGATGGGTAACACTGTCTTGAGTCTTCTATGTGATAGCGATAAGTGAACGTTTTGCAATTTTGAGCAGGAACAGAAAGGTGGTGGGTCCAGGGGACCTTCTTCTACCGTTACGCGGACTTTTGCGGTGAGCACTGAGGGCTCTCAACCGTTACTTAAAACTAAATAATTTAGGGCAACGGTAGCCTGAGGGTGCCCCCTGTGGGGCTCGACCTCGGCTCAGGACGTTGCCTGGGGAATATGGGAGGGCTTTAGCATGCAAATAATTATTATTATTTGGGGATCGGTCGGATTGCTAATATGCAGCTCGGGCGACTTAAATGGGACGAGACTGGGAAGGACGTCGCGACGGTCCTCGCCGGCGAGGACGAAATCTGGGTTGACGATTGCGCATCTGTATTTGTTTCCGGGCTTCTTCAGCCTCGATCTGAGCTAGGGTGATGGCATCGTCCGGTTCGCTGAGGGCGAACCTTGGCCTACGGATGCGGGAGATAAGGGACGAGGTGTAAGTGACCGTGTTGATAATTAACGAATTCGCGTGATGCGCTGCGGTATCAAAATATCTGCGTGCAGCGCGTTTTATGAATTGTTTGATGGTGGGGAGACCTAAGTCAAGGTGTAGGTTTTCATTGCGCATGTACCACGGGGCGCCCGTGGCTTTGCGCATGAACCTATTTTGTAATACCTGAAGGGTGTGAAGTTGCTTGGGAGCAACGTGAGCGAACACGGTGCTCGCGTATGTCATGACGGGACGGATACACGCGGTATAGAGTCTAACCTTGCTTTTTAGGGCGAGTTTAGACCGGGCGTTGATCATACAGTGGAGTCGTCCTGCCACAAAGGCGGCGCGCGCGTGGACCGCCTTATGTGTGCAGCGAAGGATAGACGATCATCGAGGGTCACACCGAGATATTTGGCTTGCCTCTCCCAAGGGATCGGCTCGCCGAATAGTGTGACTGGATCGGGGATGGGGGGACGTCTTTTTCGGTCGGTTCTATAAAAGAGAACCGCCTGACTCTTGGAGGGGTTGATCTCTATTCTCCATTTCCGGAACCATGCGCCTAGGGCGTTGGCTGCGGTCTGGAGTTTCTTAGAGATCGCGGGCGGGCTTCTGCCTGAGCAGTATACGGCAGTGTCGTCCGCAAAGAGGGCGAACTGCGTATTTTTGATTCTAGGGATGTCGCTCGTGTAGAGCGTAAACAACAAGGGAGATAGTACCGAGCCTTGTGGGACACCGGCACTAATGGGGTGGGGAGAAGACAGAACGCCTTCGACCCGATATCGAAAGTGGCGATTCGACAGAAAGTCTCGTAAGATGGTCACGAGTCTCGGTGGCACACCAAGGGCGTATAGCTTGTAGATCAAGCTTGTGTGCCACACTTTGTCGAATGCTTTTGCGACATCGAAGAAAAGGGCGCCTGTAATTTTACCTTTTTGGTATTGAGAAGAGATGTGTTCAACAATTCGATGGACTTGATGAACACACGAGTGTTTGGGTCGGAACCAAAATTGCTCGTTTGGGAGGAGATTATTAGCATCGGCAAATGCTTTGAGACGGACATAGATGATTCTCTCATAAATCTTGCCCAATACGTTGAGCAGACTTATGGGGCGATAGCTGGAGGGCTCGGACTTGGGTTTGCCGGGCTTTGGGATCCCAATAACGTGGGCTTCTTTCCACTGTTGTGGGAAAATATTATTTGAGAGGGCGGCATTGAAGATGGCTGTTACTAACATGATAAGGGAGGCTGGGAAGAGTTTGATCACTCTGTTGGTGATCTTGTCCGAGCCCGGGGCCTTACGTGGGTGTAACTTCCCGATGATCGCTTTCACCTCGTCATGGGTGGCGGGTGGAAGAGGGTCGTCATCTGTGTTGACGTCGTTGACGTCGTCAGTCGGGGGAGTGGGAGGAGGTAACGGAAGAGCGGTCCTCCGTTCTACTTCTGCTGTGACTGTCTCCAAATGACGCGGGTCAATAGGGAGAGAACTGGGCGTACATTGAGCCTCCAGACTTTCGGCGAGGCATTCCGTCTTTTCCACGTCTTCAAAGGCTGGAGAGAGATTGGGTCGGTTTAAGGGAGGCATAGGGGCTACGGTGTCCTTGGTTAGGGCACGTGATAGTTGCCAAAAGGCAAGATGGGAGGGCTTGATTTCGCTGAGGGTTTGATCCAACGATTGTTACGATACTCTGCGACGCGTGCCTTGACGGCACGCTTGACGGCACGCTTGACGGTGCGAGAGGGTTGACCTGAATCTGGGGGACCTACGCGCGGTGTAAACTCTAGGATTACAGGTCGGTGGTCCGATTGGAGCTCGTGTAGCACTGCTAAGTCATGCAAACGTAGGTTTACATTACGCAGCAGCGCCACGTCGAGTATGTCGGGTCTGTGAGTCACAATGTCCGGGTAGTGGGTCGGTTCGATTGGGGCTATCAGGTCCACGTCAAGTGGCCCGAGGAGGGATTCAAGAATACGCCCTCTGGTATTGCTTTTGACGCAATTCCAGAAGGTGTGCTTCGCGTTTAGGTCGCCCGCCAGAATGACTGAGCTACCCAAATTGAATAGGGATTCTAAGTCACGTTTGAGTGACATTCCTAAGTTGGGTGGGTTGTGAGAAGGGGAGCAATATGCCGAGACTAGTATAATGGATGAGTGTCCAGTCATACCGAGCCTACAGATTGAAGCCTCAATGTACTCTAGGGATGGTGCGTCCATAGGGGAGCAGTGTAGGGATCTTTTATAATAAATGAGGGTGCCGCCTTTTGCGGCGTTGGGTCTGTCATTGCGAATTATCTGATAATTCGCAATTTTAGGGTCCCTGTGAAAGGGCTTAAGAAATGTTTCCTGTACCAAAAGGATATCGAGTTGATGGTCTCGCAGGAATTCTGCGATCTCATCTCGCTTACCTGTAATGCCGTTGGCATTAAAGGTTCCTAACTTGAGGGATCGGGGTTTGACTCTACAGTACGCGGGTGTAATATCCATTATAGATTTACGCGAAAGTGATCAAGCTGGCAAGCGATTTTGTGAAACCGCAGCGCTGCAGATGCAAGGGCACGACCGTTGCCCTCGCTCTGTTTAATGAGTTCGGCGAGCTCCCTAATTTCATCGAAATTAATAAAATCGATGAAGCGCTCCACGAGTGCGAAATCCGCATCCACACTCGACGGAGGGTTTTGGTCCCGTTTTGGCGACGGGTTTGCGCGGAGCGAGCAATGGCTTCCCTTGGGAGAGGAGAGTACTCCTTGGGAGAGTTGGTGTTAAGGCGGGCCCATTGAGAGTGCCTTTGAGGGCGCAGATCGGTCTGCGCCGGATTGGAGATGGGGGCCTTGCGCGTTGAATGGCGCGAAGGGCGGGGAGCCTTCGAGCACCCGCGGTAGTTCGCGGTGTGCCCGGTCTGGTTGCAGAGAACGCAACCAGGTGGCGGGGTGTTTTCATCTATGACCTTAGGACGGTCACAGTCTTTGGTGGCGTGAGGTGTGAGGCACTTCACGCACCGGGCGGAGTGGCCGAACAACTGACAGTTGTGGCACTGGGAGGGGTAGCCGCCCTTTCGGACGCCCTCGACGGTGAAGCCGTCGCTCAGGCCGCACACAGTGTAGTGTGTATGTAGCCATAGTATGTGTAAGTATATATATTAAGACATATACGTAATAAAGAGACATTCATTACGGAGCACTCGCCCTATCAATACCTTCCCACATTACATGGCGACCCTGCCAGGATTTACACAACAACAGATTTTACTCTGTATACGGCCTTGCCTTGTTCCAGTGCCACAATCACCATGTTGTATGGCTCGTGGCCACGGCCTTTGTGCATCCGGTGCACTGACCGTACTGGGAGGTCGTGCTCCTTAAGGGAGGCTTCGACTTCTGAGGTGGGGATTTCGCGCGGGATGCCGCGGATCACCACCCGGAGGGCTTTCTCCTCAGGGAGAAAGCTCCTCTCGAAAATCCTGCTCAGCATGACTAGGTCCTGCCTGTGGTTGAGAATCGTCAAGCAATTGGTTATCCGTCGTCACATTATAATAAGTCGAGTCACAGGTAAAATCAGGGGCAAAACCACTGTCAGTATAGTCGGTGTAGTAATCGTACTCCGGTTCCTGATAATAGCTGTAATACGAGTCGTCATAAGCCGCACACTCATTAATGTTCATTTCGCGAGTTTTGAAATAATTTGTTGGCGGCGGATTTCCGTATTTATTCCAATCATGACCTACTATCATATTAGTTGGGGGCAAAACCTTGGGAGTAAAGCGTTGAACTCCACTCATAGGCTGAGGGGCTTGTGGTGGATTATTTCGAGGCGGTAATTTAAATACGTTACTGCGTGGGTTGTAGTTAGGTGGCGCTGCACCGAACATCCTTTGAGTGTTCGTAGGCATACGCTGTTGATATTTAATCGGTTCCGTAAATTTGAAAGGTTGAGGCGAAGGCCTCAAGGGTCGTTGTCCTACGGGAACAGGCCAATTAGGTACTGGTCCCTGAATATTATGTGGTCGCGGAGGAGCAAAAGCTATTGGTGGTAGTGTGGGGTTGACCTTAAGGGTCGGGTAACTTCTCGAAGGCTCGCTACGTTGCTGCAAATACATGATGTTTAATTCTTCTTGAACATATTCTAGCGCTTTTTCGATAGTGATCGGACGCATGCAACGTATACGGGACCCTAAGGGTTCCTTTAAGCCGCGAACGTATGCTTGCATAGTAACCTTTTTATACAGTTCGCGTTTCGCTTCAATTGTAGTCGGTATGGTCTCGTGTAAAGTCACGTACGTCATCATCGTACTAAATAAAGTTTGGCAATGATTATAAAATTCTTGAGGCGTTTTACTACCCTGCGTAGCCATAGAAAGGTCGTTGTACAACGCAGTTTCGTCACGCTGATCTGAAAAATTATTAACTAAGGCAGTTCGAATGCCTAGCCAACTCTCAGGTATCCCATTAGAGTTGATGGTACATGCAGCGGTTCCAGTTATCTTATTGAGAATTCCGTTCAACAAACACAAGTTCGAGAGTTCACTTCCAGGCGCATTACTTAGGTATTGTGTGGCCAAAGAGTCACATATTCTGATAAAACGTGTGAGCACGTTAGGGTTACCGTCAAACTCTGGGACAAGGCGAAGGGCCTTAAAAATAGTGTCCGGGTCGTGAGCCATGTTTAAACTAAATAATTGATTTAATCCTAAGCTATCTAATTCTATATCCCTATTACTATCTACTATTCGTCGACGGGCCTGACGTGATTCAGGTTCCCGTGAACTGGAGGCTCTGGGATGGTAAATCTTGAGGTTTAAGATTTTCAAGGGGAGCAACACGAGAACAATTCAAGTGTACTTACAAGTATTTCATTTCTGGTTTCTCTCCGTGAATCGATTTTCAGATTCTCCTTCCGGTCTGCAGCAGGTCCGTATGTTCAGGATATCCAAGACGGTGCTTGACAGTCAATGAGATTATCAATGTGAGATGATCCCGACGTCTCCCGTGGATATCCTACCGACTGCGCCAATTACGTTTACGACAGCCGGAGGATCGAAAAAAAACCGAAATGATTTTAAAATAAAAATTACAATTAATTTATTCTAGTGAATAATCACTCCACATCGAAGTATGAATATGGAATGCCCATTCTTACAAATAAAAATGAATACGAGCTATTGATTGACGTCAATGCTGAATCGGCAATCTGATGTTGTGCATACTATCGATGCAACTGCAACGTCGGCGATCTTCGTATAGTAGCACTATGTAATTAACTGCTCACGATTGTTTATATTCATTTGAAGAAAAGTATTACATTTGTACAAAGTATGTTCATCTTTGCAGAGAGGGCATTTATGAATGCTTTAAAAGTGGAATGTGTAAGAGTAGTCAAAGCACGAACATTTTTATTCTTGACAGTTGATTCTTGTTTATTGTTACTTAATTCGATGGTTTCCAATAAGTCTGCCCTACCCTTAAGGAAGTTAGAAAATATGTCTAATGTTAACTTAGTAGGAAGGTGTCGCGGAATTCAAGCCAGTTACTATAATCACCGCTGTATTTAGGTATCGGTATAGTGGGTAACTTAACACCTTGAATATGTACCTGTTTCACCGAATCACCTTCGCGTTCGCTTGCTGACGAAAAAGAGGTCTCAGAATCATTGCTATTATGTTTTTTAGACTTAGTTAGCTTGTTAGAATTAGCACATAATTGTTGAGCCCTAGCCATCGTGGCAAAATATTGAGTTTCAAAATCTGACCTTTGACCCACTTGACTCCTCCTCCGAACTCACCAAACACTCAATGCTAGTCTGGACCTCCTGGAACTCCGAAAACATCGCTTCAATGTTGCTCATACGAAGCTTTAACTCTAATGTTTGAATTTCATTGATGTCTAATATATCCTTAAAAGAATCAATGTACGATTTAAACTTAGTTAAACGTCCCTTATAAGTTCCTCGTTTCATCACTAGATCGTTAATCTTCGCCATTATGATCAATTAACACGAAATATAATAATTTGTAAATTTATAAAATTATAAATTGTTAATAATACTTGTAAATAAATATATTTTTTACTGTTAACTAGATCTAACAGTAAAAATATAAGTTGGTATTTAATTAATTAAAATTGATTGCAGTAAATTATTGACAGAATAAGTTAATTCTATTTTTATTATTATTATGCCAGCATAACCTCATATTATTATGTGTAAATTGTATCCAGTTTGTTTTAGTTCGCACCGGTCGAACTAATCAAACAATAATGAAATATTTATTACAAATTAAATTTAATATGAATTAGATTACTAATAATTGTTCATGAGACAAGGTTATTCATAATATATTTGGCGTAAGCATGAATTCATAACGAATATTAATTAACCATAATAGAAAGAAACAAATCTAACCAAGAATAAAGGTAGAAAGAATCGCTGCACGTAGGTACCTATACGGTAATTCTTTTGTCCCACGGCACGGCCACGGGTCGCTCGATGCAGCTAACTATTGCTATGAGATGACTAATACGCTATTGATTACGTGGTTTAATATTTAAGTTTTGAATACTAATATCTACTGAAATACGCCTTAATGCGCCTAAATCCTTAATGCGGTTTTTTATTGATTACGTATTATAGGGGACTAAACCATGAAATTAAATAGGTTCCACAAATAAAATGCTAGAATTAAGGACACAATTAGTCGAAAATGACACCAAGGACAAACTTAATGGTTCGGACTCACTCAGACCGCTTGCTTTCTTATCTTGTACGTACACTGCATGTAATCACTGATTGTTGCCATCCATAAAGAGATCCTCTTCTTAATGGTTAACGTAGAAGATCCTGGTTCGGCTCAAAATCCATAGGTTGCAATCCGACACGATGGACCACACGATGTTAGTTATTTTGTCGGGTTCAAGGTCGTTAAAATGAATAGATGTATGTATGATGATTTGACTTGATTATAATGAAGAATGTACGATACATGTAATGGTTTTGAAAATTAACATATTATTTATGCGTGCGCGCTCGCAGTGAGTGACGAAGGTCGACTGACGTGTCCGTCCGCTCGATATTCGCCACCAGTGCGCCAAGCAGGCTATAGTGGATTCTCAACAGCTTCTGTATCGGAGACATCGAAAGCAGAGGCGATGTGTCTTGGCAAGATCCCATCTTGAATTGGTGTCAGCTTCGCGGAACTTCTGGCATTCTGGTGATGAGTGACCCTCTCGCTCGCATATGGGGCACTTGATCGTCTTTTTCTCGACGTTCGTATTGGCATTGAACGTCCGTTGAGTTCGTCGTGGCGTGCGCGCTGTATTGGGTTCTGTATGCGAGGTTGCAGGTATAGCTTCTACTTGTGCGTAAGGTGCCCACAATTCTACTTCTCGTTCTAAGAAGCGGGACAGCTTGAGGAGATCGGCCTCATCTTTAGGCTGTGATGAGGAGAAATCGAACCATCGATAACGAAGTGTTGGTGTCAGCTTGTCAACAGTTGTCTTCGTTAGTTCAGGGTTGTTCAGGTAGGAGGCTCTATCAAGAGCTCGGAGTGTTGCCACGATGTTCGTCACTTTGCTAGAGAGTATGCAAAGATCTTTAGACGAGTCGGTGAAGCGTGGCAGTGCACGCAATCGTTCCATTTCAGCGAGAGCAATCGAGTCTGGTCTTCCAAATCTTGATTCTAAAGTTTTCATTACTTCAGCTGGTTTGGCACTATTGATGAGTAGGCTTTCGACGGCTTCTTTTGCTCTTCCCTTGAGTGCACGGCGTAATCTTGTCATATTTTCAGTTTCAGAAAAGTCTGTTGTTGACTCAAAATATGCTGTTCTGAATGAGAGCCAATCTTGATGTGCGCCGGTGAAGAACGGTAGCTCGAAGCGGTAGCGGGAAGGCGTGTTGCGTTGCCCCGCTTTTACAGCAAGTGTGATTGCTGAAGCCAGTTCGCTGAAGTCCATTTGCTGAGATCGTGAAACGATAGCGGTTTCTATTCCTCCTGTAAGTACTTCATTTGTATGAGGGAGTTGTTCGGATCCCTCTTGTTTCTTCAACGAAGAAGTTTGCTGTAGCGGCATCGGTACTGATACGTTGATACGTGGTGCGGTCGCTGCGGATGGATGTTCAGCTGCTGGTGCAGAAATGTTCACTGTTGGACATTCCATCTCTCGTTCTTGCTCTGGCCCGGACTGTTGATGAGCTTCATTGGCTATAGCCAATAGATGCGACTGACTATTGTTTAGCCACGTGTCTACTTTTCGTGCTGTAGATTCAGCGGACACGGTATCCTCGTCGTCTTCGGATTCTTGGGTTTCTATGACGGCGAGGCGAGCGATTGCTAGTTCCAATTTCAGTCGTATAATCTCTTCTTTGGCTAGGGCGATGCGACGTGCTCGCTGTGATTTCGTTGAAGTTGAAGTTCTTCTATTCCTGGCGGTGCTGCTATCTGTTTGGGTTTCTTCGCCAGGAGGTCGACGTGTATTCGTCGCTGTGGATAGTATTTCTTCTCCATCCTTCGTGGTGTATCCAGATGTGAGAGTGCCTTCGGTAGTAATAGCGGCAGTACCACTCGTCGAAGCGACGGCGGTGTCGGCGGTAGGTTCGCCGGTGGGAGCGGGTTGCGAGTCGTCATTACGACCCTCTGAGTCAGCCCTCATATTTGTCGATCTCGTAGTCGCGACCATTTTTGCGGCAATATTTATCCTTGGAAATCCGGCTCGAAGGACCAATGTGCGGGCCGTCTATGTCTATAACCCGCACTTTGCACTGGATTGCCAGGGATAACGATATTTCCTAATATATACGAAATATCGATACAAAGAAAAGGTCGCAAAAATACAGATATACTTAACTTTGACGATCTGTCTTAATACAATACTTGAAGCCGCATATAAATACGACAATCTGTCTGAATATAATTGTGGTGGAGATAGCCTTCGATGATCTTCTATCCTATTCCACCACACTACGAAGGGGGGGGGGGATATCTGGTGGTGAAGCACCAAATGACACACAACGTTTTTCTTCTAATCTTCGAGGGCTTCTTACAACTTTTCCTATTCACTATTCTTCCTATTCACTATTCTTCTTATTCACTATTCTTCTGGATTTGCTGATGTTCTGCCAGTGATTTTCGAGCTTTTTTTTTTTTTTTTTTTTTTTTTTTTTTTTTTTTTTTTTTTTTTTTTTTTTTTTAACGGTGATAACCAACGATGGTCTTGTCACCTTTACGCGGACTGTACGGTGAGCGCTGAGGGCTCTCAACCGTGGGTATTTAGGTAACTAACGCCTGAGGGCGCCCCCTGCGGGGCACGAACCTCGGCTCAGGGCGTTACCGGGGCACAAAGACTGAACTGATTTCGCTAGAAGCGAATGACTAGGGGACTATTACTGGGGCAGCAGCGGGCCGCTGAGAGGGACGTCGCGCCGGTCCTCGCCGTCGAGGACGGAAACGTGGTTGGCGGTTTTGTTGTGTCGGTGTGATCCTATCGCGAGCTAATTTGGCTGCAATCTGAGAGAGGGTGATGTCGTCATCGGGCTCGCAGAGGGCTAACCTCGGCCTACGTATTGATGAGATTAATGAGGGGGTATAAGTTGCAGCCTGAACTATGAGAGGGTTGCTATGATTGATGGCGGTATCAAAGAATCTGCGTGAAGCGCGTTTCATGAATTGTCAGATGGTAGGTATATCAGTATCTAGATGGAGATTTTCGTTGCGCATGTACCACGGAGCGCCCGTGGCTCTGCGCAAGAAGCGATTCTGGATTACCTGAAGGGCGTGAAGGGCATTGGGATTAGCTTGGGCGAACACCGGACTTGCATAGGTCATGATGGGACGGATGCAGGCGATAAAAAGGCTGATTTTGCTTTTTAGGGCCAGTTTGGATTTGACATTTGTCAAGAAGTGGAGCCGTCCTGACACAAAGGCGGCGCGTGCGCGAACCCCCTTAATGTGAGAACGGAAGGACAGTTTGTCATCAAGTGTCACCCCTAGGTATTTGGCTTCCTTTCCCCAAGGGATGGGTTTGCCGAATAGGGTGATTGGCTCGGGGGTGGTGGGGCGGAGCCGGTTAAACTTATGGGATATAACCGCTTGGCTCTTGGTGGGGTTTATTTCAAGTCTCCATTTCCGGAACCAATCGCTCAGGGCGTTGGTCGCGACTTGGAGTTTTTTGGCAATGGTCTCTGGGCGATAACCTGAGGTGAAAAGCGCCGTATCATCGGCAAAAAGAGCCAAGTGGGTCTTGCTGGGTTTGGGGATGTCACTTGTATAAAGTGAGAACAATAATGGTGAGAGCACCGAGCCTTGAGGGACTCCTGCTCTGATGGGGTGAGGGGAGGACAGCGCGCCCACTGTACGGTAACGGAAGTGGCGATTCGACAAATAATCCCGTATGATGAGTACGAGTCTTTGTGGGACACCGAGAGCGTACAGCTTATAGATTAAGCCGTTGTGCCAGACTTTGTCGAATGCCTTTGCGACATCGAAGAAGAGGACGCCTGTCATTTTGCCCGTTTGATTTTTGAGAGAGATGTGTTCAACAATACGATGGACTTGTTGAACACATGAGTGTTTGGTTCGAAAACCGAACTGCTCGTCTGGAATGAGTTTATTAGCATCGGCAAATGCTTTGAGTCGGGCATGAATGAGTTTCTCATAAATCTTGCCCATGACGTTGAGCAGACTTATGGGACGGTACGAGGTGGGCTCGGATCTGGGTTTGCCGGGTTTATGAATCCCAATAACCTGGGCCTCTTTCCACTGATGTGGGAAAATGTTGCAAGAGAGGGCAGCGTTAAAAATGGACGTCATGAGCATAATGAGTTTGTGATTTTATCCGAGCCCGGGGCTTTTCTTGGGTGGAGGTCCTTGATGATCGTTTTGACCTCATCAGGGGTCACTGGGTAAAGTGGGTCATCCTCTGCATCAGGAGGGGGAGGAGGTATTGGGAGAGCGGCTCTCCTTTCTACCTCTGCGTTTACTTTTTCCAAGTGACACGGGTCAATTGGGAGGGTGCTGGGCGTGCATTGAAGCTCGAGGCTTTCGGCAAGGCATTCAGACTTTTCATCATCCTCAAATGCAGGAGGGAGATTGGGCCTGTTTAATGCGGGTAAGGGAGCTACCGTGTCCTTTGTCAGGGCGCGTGAGAGTTGCCAGAAGGCGAATTGAGAGGGGACTAAGTTACAGAGTTTCTGGTCCCAGCGAGATTGGCGCTCCTCATCGATCCGAGCTTTGAGCTCTCGTTTGAGGGCCCGAAGGTGGACTCGGTTGGTTTCCGAGGGGAATCGGTCGTACGCGCGCAAGGCGGCGTTCTTTTCTCTCTTCAAGTCACGTACGTCATCGGGCAGCTGCCAGCGTTGACTAGTGTCTGCCGGCACCGTCCGTGAGCAATCATTAATTAACGATTGCACGTGACCTGTGAGTGAATCGATCGCGCCTACAGCTTCGTCCGCGGAGACGATACTGTCCGGGATTTGGTCTAGATGAGTGGATGAGGTCGACTTGAGGCTTTCGCCCAGCCGGTCCCAGTCCGTCACGACCTTAGTGCGAGGGGGCTGACCAGTATCTGAGGGGCCTACGTGCGGTGAAAACTCTAAGATAACCGGTCTGTGGTCCGAGTCTAACTCATGCAGCACTTCTACGCTATGCAAGCGTAAGCTTACATTTTGTAGGAGCGCCACGTCAAGTATGTCAGGTCTGTGAGTTATTGGCCCTGGATAGTGAGTCGGCTCAGAGGGAGCGACTATATCCAAGTCTAGTGGCCCGAGAAGTGAGCTAAGTAAACTGCCTCTGGGATTGGTCGTATTACATTTCCAGAGTGAATGTTTCGCGTTTAGGTCGCCCGCCAGAATGACCGAGCTGCCTAAATTGAGAATGGACTCAATATCGCTTCTGAGCGATTTATTATCGCGATTCGCGGACATATATGCTGAGACCAGGATGATTGATTGATGGCCGGTCATGCCTAGCTTACAGACCGAGGCCTCAATGCCTTCCAGCGGAGGAGGATCCATTGGTGTGCAGTAAAGGGACCTTTTGTAATAAATGAGAGTACCCCCGAGTCTCTCATTTAATCTATCATTGCGAACTATATTATAGTTGGCAATTTTGGGATCCCTGAGTGAAGGCTTTAGGAATGTTTCCTGCACCAGAAGGATGTCAAGTTGATGATCTCGCAGAAAATCAGCGATCTCATCGCGTTGTTCCTTAATGCCGTTGGCATTGAAAAAACCTACTTTTAGGGAACGCGGTTTGATTCTACCTACCATATACAAGTTAATCATTATGGATTAACACGGAAGTTATCGAGCGAGGATGCGATGCTGTCTACACGCAGCGCTATTTTGGCGAGGGCATAACCGTTGCCCTCGTTTTGCCTAATTAGGGTTGCGATCTCCCTAATTGCGTTGAGGTCTACTGCCTCGAAGAAGCGCTCCACTAGAGCGAAGTCAGAGACGACGCTCTGAGAGGTGGCCGGGGCCCTACGGGGCGGGGGGTTGGTTTGTGCTAAAACCGGTTTTGGTTTTACCACAGGGTGGGGGAGCTCCTCCGTAGCGGGGGAGGCTCCGTTCCCTGTAGCGGGCCTTGGCGGTTGAGCAACAGGGGTGGCACCCACTGGTTGTATGGGCGCGAATGGAGGGAGGGGGAAGGCCGCGTCGTAGTTGCACCTACCCCAAGGGGAGGGCCTTTGGGGGGCTAGGACAGCCTGCGAAGGTACGACTGCCGGGGCCAGGCCTCGCGGCACGTGGCGCGAGGGGCGGGGGGCTTTAGGACACCCGCGAAAGTTTGCGGGATGACCTTGAGTCTGGCAGAGGACGCATGCCACCGTTTCGGTGCATTGAGACCAATCTTTTGGTCTGTCGCACTCTTTGGTGGCGTGGGGCTTTAGGCACTTGACGCACCTGGGGGGGGCAAAACAGTTACGGGCAGAGTGGCCGTAGAGCTGGCAGTTGTGACACTGCGATGGATATCCCGCTTTATGGGGGGATTCTATTTTGAAGCCTGTGAGGTCGCAGACTTTATCGATCTTGAAGATCGCTTTGGCGTTGTCGCCAGCCCTGTCGAGCGCCACTATAACCATATTATATGGTTTGTGGCCACGGCCCCCGTGCATTCGGTGAACCGATTGAACGGGGAGGGATTTGGAGAGTAGGAACTCTTTAATGTCCTCCGTGGTTATTTCTTGTGGAATACCACGGATGACCACTCTAAGGGCGCGCTCCTCTTGGAGAGCGTAGGTGTGGAACGACACCTTTCTCTCCTTGAGGAGTTTTGTGAGGGACCTATGGTCCTGGGAGGTAGGTACTAACACCTTTATGCCGTGTTCGGTGGGACGGGCTTGTGTGAAGTTGATGTGGTGCTGGGTGCACCATGAGGCAACTTCGGTCCACCTGCCCTTATCCTGGATGAACAGGGGCGGGGGGACATCTTTCCGCTTTGGGACTTGAGCGGAGGAGGTAGCAGGGGCGGGGCGTTGATCTGCCTCCGGGGGGGACAACGGGGAGTCCGCGAGGGGGGACACTTGAATGTCCATAAGGGAGGGGATGTTGTTTTGCGCCGGCGTGCGCGCACGAGGGGTGAGGGGGGGGGAGGAGGAGGGCTTGGCAGCCTTGGCGGCTGCCTCTGAAGCGGGCTTCTTCGCCCTCTTCCTTTTGCCCTTGCCCACCAGAACAAACTCCTCTTCTGACGAAGAGGTGACCGGTGAGGTGGGGGCGGACGTCGATGTAGCCGGGGAGGCGGGGGCGGAATCCGCGGAGGGGTCCGTCTCTTCGGAGGCGGACTCGGAGCGCGCCGACATCATGGAGTCGGCGCGTGAAGGGGGGCGGCTCGAGTGCCGAGAGGGGGCGGGGGAAGCGGCGGGGGTGGGAATTCCATCCCCGAAGCGGTTGATTAAAAAGCGGTACGCTTTGGGGTCCGCTAAAATCTCCTCAAGGGAGAGGTACTTCGGCATATTTAGGCCTGAGGGGACTAAATATGCCCAAATTAAATAATAAAAACAGGCCTTAAGGGCCGGGCTGGGCCAGAAGGGCCGGGCAAGGCCTCAAGGGCCGGGTACCTACCTACTCTACTCGATATTTGCGTGACTTCCTGCCGGGGTGTTCCTGTGAGAAGAAGTCACAAGAAACTCACAGACAGTCACCCTACACTAATACCTACAGAATACGTAGAACGAATCCCCGGGCGGGAAATATCCCGGGGGTGAGTGGTCGCGGTCCCTCCCGACCGGGTATAGGTCGGGAGGAGTGAGTGCCTAAGGTGGGCCCTAAGCTTGAGCTTCCTCTGCCAATCTTAATGTGCAAGAGGGTTCCTATCTGCCCCGGTGAAGGGATGGTATAGGCCCGAAAGCCGGCACACCCAAACAAACACCGAGGAATGGAATATGGGAAGGGTAGGGTGGGAGGGGGGCGATAGTTGGGCTCAACTAGGGGCAAACCCCAAGGCTGAGTTATCCAACCCCAACCGATACGTTGCTTTGTCCAGAAGGGACGCGGCAGGCGAATCGGGTCCTCGCCTCACCTGGTTTCGTTAACACCGTTAGGTTTCAGCCAGGGACCACTGGAAAAACGTGGATTTTTCCAGAAGGGACTAAGCGGGGCACAACTACAGTGAGTTGCGAGTGTCGTAAAAGAGAACAATGAGTTGCTTTGCGAGCTCGCACGAGTACGTACGGGCACGAAAACAGACAAATCGGAAGTCCGTGCTGAGGAAGGAGCCGATTTTCGAGCTAACCTACCTCACTTATATCCTCATTTTCGTATCCTGACTACCTAACGTATACGACGAGTAAACGTGGGAGCGAGATAGCCTACTTAGGTGTGAGGCACCCATCCTAAGCGAGATAGCTAACTTACGCAAGTGAGAGGCACTTGTATGAGAGAGACAACTATATCTATCTGTTTTTTCTTAGTCCCTAATTCGTGGCGTTACCTTTTTGAAACCCTCTGCGCTTTTATTTAACAATAAATATGTACTAAGGCTTATAAACTAAATCTTAAACAATATAAACTTATAACTAACTTAAATAACATATACAGCTTAAGATCTAAACGTCGATGTCGTGAACAATAATACTGGAGCCGCATATAGATACGACAATCTGTCTGAATATAATACTAGAACTGTACTATGGATACGACAATGACAATCTGTCTGAATATAATACTGAAGCCGCACAATAGCTATGACAATCTGTCTGACAATTTGGTACTACTGCTATACTCTATTTCTATGACTATCTGTCTTACTAGGTACTTTCTACTATACTATACTGAATACAAACTAATATATACACAAAGGCGGCGCGTGCGCGAACCCCCTTAATGTGAGAACGGAAGGACAGTTTGTCATCAAGAGTCACCCCTAGGTATTTGGCTTCCTTTCCCCAAGGGTTGGGTTCGCCGAACAGGGTGATTGGCTCTGGGGTGGTGGGGCGGAGCCGATTAAACTTATGGAATATAACCGCTTGGCTCTTGGTGGGGTTTATTTCAATCCTCCATTTCCGGAACCAATCGCTCAGGACGTTGGTCGCGACTTGGAGTTTTTTGGCAATGGTCTCTGGGCGAAAACCTGAGGTGAAAAGCGCCGTATCATCGGCAAATAGAGCCAAGTGGATCTTGCTGGGTTTGGGGATGTCACTTGTATAAAGTGAGAATAATAATGGTGAGAGCACCGAGCCTTGAGGGACTCCTGCTCTGATGGGGTGAGGGGAGGACAGCGCGCCCACTGTACGGTAGCGGAAGTGGCGATTCGACAAATAATCCCGTATGATGAGTACGAGTCTTTGTGGGACACCGAGAGTGTACAGCTTATAGATTAAGCCGTTGTGCCAGACTTTGTCGAATGCCTTTGCGACATCGAAGAAGAGGACGCCTGTCATTTGGCCCATTTGATTTCTGAGTGTTGTGTTCAACAATACGATGGACTTGTTGAACACATGAGTGTTTGGTTCGAAAACCGAACTGCTCGTCTGGAATGAGTTTATTAGCATCGGCAAATGCTTTGAGTCGGGCATGAATGAGTTTCTCATAAATCTTGCCCATGACGTTGAGCAGACTTATGGGACGGTACGAGGTGGGCTCGGATCTGGGTTTGCCGGGTTTATGAATCCCAATAACCTGGGCCTCTTTCCACTGATGTGGGAAAATGTTGCAAGAGAGGGCAGCGTTAAAAATGGACGTCATGAGCATGATGAGATGGACGGGGAAGAGTTTAATCACTTTGTTTGTGATTTTATCCGAGCCCGGGGCTTTTCTTGGGTGGAGGTCCTTGATGATCGTTTTGACCTCATCAGGGGTCACTGGGTATAGTGGGTCATCCTCTGCATCAAGAGGGGGAGGAGGTATTGGGAGAGCGGCTCTCCTTTCTACCTCTGCGTTTACTTTTTCCAAGTGACGCGGGTCAATTGGGAGGGAGCTGGGCGTGCATTGAAGCTCAAGGCTTTCGGCAAGGTATTCAGACTTTTCATCATCCTCAAATGCGGGAGGGAGATTGGGCCTGTTTAATGCGGGTAAGGGAGCTACCGTGTCCTTTGTCAGGGCGCGTGAGAGCTGCCAGAAGGCGAATTGAGAGGGGACTAAGTTACTGAGTTTCTGGTCCCAGCGAGATTGGCGCTCCTCATCGATCCGAGCTTTAAGCTCTCGTTTGAGGGCCCGAAGGTGGACTCGGTTGGTTTCCGAGGGGAATCGGTCGTACGCGCGCATGGCGGCGTTCTTTTCTCTCTTCAAGTCACGTATACGTCATCGGGCAGCTGCCAGCGTTGACTAGTGTCTGCCGGCACCGTCCGTGAGCAATCATTAATTAACGATTGCACGTGACCTGTGAGTGAATCGATCGCGCCTACAGCTTCGTCCGCGGAGACGATACTGTCCGGGATTTGGTCTAAATGAGTGGATGAGGTCGACTTGAGGCTTTCGCCCAGCCGGTCCCAATCCGTCACGACCTTAGTGCGTGGGGGCTGACCAGTATCTGAGGGGCCTACGTGCGGTGAAAACTCTAAGATTACCGGTCTGTGGTCCGAGTCTAGCTCATGTAGCACTTCTACGCTATGCAAGCGTAAGCTTACATTTTGCAGGAGTGCCACGTCAAGTATGTCAGGTCTGTAAGTTGTTATCCCTGGATAGTGAGTCGGCTCAGAGGGAGCGACTATATCCAAGTCTAGTGGCCCGAGAAGTGAGCTAAGTAAACTGCCTCTGGGATTGGTCGTATTACATTTCCAGAGTGAATGTTTCGCGTTTAGGTCGCCCGCCAGAATGACCGAGCTGCCTAAATTGAGAATAGACTCAATGTCGCTTCTGAGCGTCTTATTATCGCGATTCGCGGACATATATGCTGAGACCAGGATGATTGATTGATGACCGGTCATGCCGAGCTTACAGACCGAGGCCTCAATGCCTTCCAGCGGAGGAGGATCCATCGGTGTGCAGTAAAGGGACCTTTTGTAATAAATGAGAGTACCCCCGAGTCTCTCATTTAATCTATCATTGCGAACTATATTAAAGTTGGCAATTTTGGGATCCCTGAGTGAGGGCTTTAGGAATGTTTCCTGCACCAGAAGGATGTCAAGTTGATGATCTCGCAGAAAATCAGCGATCTCATCACGTTGATCCTTAATGCAGTTGGCATTGAAAAAACCTACTTTTAGGGAACGCGGTTTGATTCTACCTACCATATACAAGTTAATCATTATGGATTAACACGGAAGTTGTCGAGTGAGGAGGCGATGCTGTCTACACGCAGCGCTATTTTGGCGAGGGCATAACCGTTGCCCTCGTTTTGCCTAATTAGGGTTGCGATCTCCCTAATTGCGTTGAGGTCTACTGCCTCGAAGAAGCGCTCCACGAGAGCGAAGTCAGAGACGATGCTCTGAGAGGTGGCCGGGGCCCCACGGGGCGGGGGGTTGGCTTGTGCTAAAACCGGCTTTGGTTTTACCACAGGGGGGAGCTCCACCGTAGCGGTAGAGGCTCCGTTCCCTGTAGCGGGCCTTGGCGGTTGTGCATCAGGGGTGGCACCCACTGGTTGTATGGGCGCGAATGGAGGCAGGGGGAAGGCCGCGTCATAGTTGCACCTACCCCAAGGGGAGGGCCTTTGGGGGGCTAGGATAGCCTGCGAAGGTGCAATTGCCGGGGCAAGGCTTCGCGGCACGTGGCGCGAGGGGCGGGGGGCTTTGGGACACCCGCGAAAGTTTGCGGGATGTCCTTGAGTCTGGCAGAGGACGCATGCCACCGTTTCGGTGCATTGAGACCAATCTTTTGGTCTGTCGCACTCTTTGGTGGCGTGGGGCTTTAGGCACTTGACGCACCTGGGGGGGCAAAACTGTTACGGGCAGAGTGACCGTAGAGCTGGCAGTTGTGGCACTGCGATGGATATCCCGCTTTATGGGGGGATTCGATTTTAAAGCCTGTGAGGTCACAGACTTTGTCGATCTTAAAGATCACTTTGGCGTTATCGCCAGCCCTGTCTAGCGCCACTATAACCATATTATATGGTTTGTGGCCACGGCCCCCGTGCATTCGGTGAACCGATTGAACGGGGAGGGATTTAGATATAAGGGACTCTTTGATGTCCTCCGTGGTTATTTCCTGTGGAATACCACGGATGACCACTCTAGGGGCGCGCTCCTCTTGGAGAGCGTAGGTGTGAAACGACACCTTTCTCTCCTTAAGGAGTTTCGTGAGGGACCTATGGTCCTGGGGGGTAGGTACTAGAACCTTGATGCCATGTTCGGTGGGACGGGCTTGGGTGAAGTTGATGTGGTGCTGGGTGCACCATGAGACAACTTCGGTCCACCTACCCTTATCCTGAATGAACAGGGGCGCCGGCGCAAAACAACCTCCCCTCCCTCATGGACATTCAAGTGTCCCCCCTCGCGGACTCCCCGTTGTCCCCCCCGGAGGCAGATCAACGCCCCGCCCCCGCTACCTCCTCCGCTCAAGTCCCAAAGCGGAAAGATGTCCCCCCGCCCCTGTTCATCCAGGATAAGGGCAGGTGGACCGAAGTTGCCTCATGGTGCACCCAGCACCACATCAACTTCACCCAAGCCCGTCCCACCGAACACGGCATAAAGGTGTTAGTACCTACCCCCCAGGACCATAGGTCCCTCACAAAACTCCTCAAGGAGAGAAAGGTGTCGTTTCACACCTACGCTCTCCAAGAGGAGCGCGCCCTTAGAGTGGTCATCCGTGGTATTCCACAAGAAATAACCACGGAGGACATTAAAGAGTCCCTACTCACTAAATCCCTCCCCGTTCAATCGGTTCACCGAATGCACGGGGGCCGTGGCCACAAACCATATAATATGGTTATAGTGGCGCTTGACAGGGCTGGCGACAACGCCAAAGCGATCTTCAAGATCGATAAAGTCTGCGACCTCACAGGCTTCAAAATAGAATCCCCCCATAAAGCGGGATATCCATCGCAGTGTCACAACTGCCAGCTCTACGGCCACTCTGCCCGTAACTGTTTTGCCCCCCCCAGGTGCGTCAAGTGCCTAAAGCCCCACGCCACCAAAGAGTGCGACAGACCAAAAGATTGGTCTCAATGCACCGAAACGGTGGCATGCGTCCTCTGCCAGACTCAAGGTCATCCCGCAAACTTTCGCGGGTGTCCTAAAGCCCCCCGCCCCTCGCGTCACGTGCCGCGAGGCCTTGCCCCGGCAGTTGTACCTTCGCAGGCTATCCTAGCCCCCCAAAGGCCCTCCCCTTGGGGTAGGTGCAACTACGACGCGGCCTTCCCCCTGCCTCCATTCACGCCCATACAACCAGTGGGTGCCACCCCTGTTGCTCAACCGCCAAGGCCCGCTACAGGGAACGGAGCCTCCCCCGCTACGGAGGAGCTCCCCCACCCTGTGGTAAAACCAAAGCCGGTTTTAGCACAAACCAACCCCCCGCCCCGTAGGGCCCCGGCCACCTCTCAGAGCGTCGTCTCTGACTTCGCTCTCGTGGAGCGCTTCTTCGAGGCAGTAGACCTCAACGCAATTAGGGAGATCGCAACCCTAATTAGGCAAAACGAGGGCAACGGTTATGCCCTCGCCAAAATAGCGCTGCGTGTAGACAGCATCGCATCCTCACTCGATAACTTCCGTGTTAATCCATAATGATTAACTTGTATACGGTAGGTAGAATCAAACCGCGTTCCCTAAAAGTAGGTTTTTTCAATGCCAACGGCATTAAGGATCAACGCGATGAGATCGCTGATTTTTTGCGAGATCATCAACTTGACATCCTTCTGGTGCAGGAAACATTCCTAAAGCCCTCACTCAGGGATCCCAAAATCGCCAACTTCAATATAGTTCGCAATGATAGATTAAATGAGAGACTCGGGGGTACTCTCATTTATTACAAAAGGTCCCTTTACTGCACACCGATGGATCCTCCTCCGCTGGAAGGCATTGAGGCCTCGGTCTGTAAGCTCGGCATGACCGGCCATCAATCAATCATCCTGGTCTCAGCATATATGTCCGCGAATCGCAATAATAAATTGCTCAGAAGCGATATTGAGTCCATACTCAATTTAGGCAGCTCGGTCATTCTGGCGGGCGACCTAAACGCGAAACATTAACTCTGGAAATGTAATACGACCAATCCCAGAGGCAGTTTACTTAGCTCACTTCTCGGGCCACTAGACTTGGATATAGTCGCTCCCTCTGAGCCGACTCACTATCCAGGGACAATAACTCACAGACCTGACATACTTGACGTGGCGCTCCTACAAAATGTAAGCTTACGCTTGCATAGCGTAGAAGTGCTGCATGAGTTAGACTCGGACCACAGACCGGTTATCTTAGAGTTTTCACCGCACGTAGGCCCCTCAGATACTGGTCAGCCCCCTCGCACTAAGGTCGTGACGGACTGGGACCGGCTGGGCGAAAGCCTCAAGTCGACCTCATCCACTCATTTAGACCAAATCCCGGACAGTATCGTCTCCGCGGACGAAGCTGTAGGCGCGATCGATTCACTCACAGGTCACGTGCAATCGTTAATTAATGATTGCTCACGGACGGTGCCGGCAGACACTAGTCAACGCTGGCAGCTGCCCGATGACGTACGTGACTTGAAGAGAGAAAAGAACGCCGCCTTGCGCGCGTACGACCGATTCCCCTCGGAAACCAACCGAGTCCACCTTCGGGCCCTCAAACGAGAGCTCAAAGCTCGGATCGATGAGGAGCGCCAATCTCGCTGGGACCAGAAACTCTGTAACTTAGTCCCCTCTCAATTCGCCTTCTGGCAACTCTCACGCGCCCTGACAAAGGACACGGTAGCTCCCTTACCCGCATTAAACAGGCCCAATCTCCCTCCCGCATTTGAGGATGATGAAAAGTCTGAATGCCTTGCCGAAAGCCTTGAGCTTCAATGCACGCCCAGCACCCTCCCAATTGACCCGTGTCACTTGGAAAAAGTAAACGCAGAGGTAGAAAGGAGAGCCGCTCTCCCAATACCTCCTCCCCCTCCTGATGCAGAGGATGACCCACTTTACCCAGTGACCCCTGATGAGGTCAAAACGATCATCAAGGACCTCCACCCAAGAAAAGCCCCGGGCTCGGATAAAATCACAAACAAAGTGATTAAACTCTTCCCCGTCCATCTCATCATGCTCATGACGTCCATTTTTAACGCTGCCCTCTCTTGCAACATTTTCCCACATCAGTGGAAAGAGGCCCAGGTTATTGGGATTCATAAACCCGGCAAACCCAGGTCGTTTTTATGTTAAATCTATTTAAGTCATGTAGACTAGTCGTTGAGAAGACATAGTAACAGGGTGAGCGGAACAGCTATCTCCCTTGCACAATTCGCAGTCTGCTTCGCTCTGCCCTATCTCTATCTCGCTCATTCCCTATGTCGATTCTTGTCTATTTCTATGACATCCCTTTCCTACATATGACCCTTTCCTTGTTGTTTTTTGTTATTTTAGAGCGTCGTCCCTAAAACTTGTATCCTCGGTTCCAGGCTACTACCCTAATCCTCAGCTTTAGACTTCTCTGTCTGTTCACGCCATTTTAAATAATCATTTCACCGCACTCACGTTCTTTCCCATACCCTTCCCGCTCCCGCACAGTACCTTTGAAAACATAGAAACTCCTTATAATGACATACAATGGACACTGGCCGCCGTGTCACCTATGGTGTGACAGAAGAAAATTAATGTAATTCTGAAAATTTACTTTGACACCGCTTGAAGAAGAAAAATAAAAATATACAATAATTACCCAAATTGGAATCAGAATATATAATAAATCCGCTACCGCAAGCCGCTTCCGGCATACAAGTCCAAGAAAAAGGAGCATGCAGCTGCAACTGAGGTAGGTACTGTGCATCCTAATCCTTACCACCTCGGAACGTGAGCTCGGTATTTTCTTCCTGTGATTCGTAAGGCCGGTGGTCCTTCACTCTTCTAAAATTCCTACGCATATTGTTGGTCCGACTTCGAGCCGGATACTTTCAGCGCTATACTTTCCACTAAAATACAAACCATCTTGTTTACCGCTACCGCTACCGCTCTATCTACATATCGCTTCTTACTGGTTCAAACCGGTTATGTCAAAGTGCATACTACATATTATACCCTGAAATTATAACTAATTTGGTTACATATTTCCGCTTTACTGATAACGATTTTGGGTTATAATAGTACATACTCAATCTAATAAAATTACTCGAAACCAATAAGCCTAAGAGCTTGGTTGAACCGCTTACCTACTGTTATTCTCTGATAAATGTATCCTAAAATACCTATTGGCTTTGCTTAGGGTTAGGAACATACCGCATCGCTATTATAAATAAATATAATAACATATCTACCTATTACATAGGATTCTAGAAGATTCTTATTTCTTCAAACAAAAGTTACCTTACTAGGTATACGCGTACTGTACTTGTACTACGGTACTAGTTACCTGTTATTATATAGTGTCGTAGTGCCATTCAGACGTACTCGTATTACTTACGGGGTGCATAAAAACTTATATAAATTATATATTTACGTAGGTGTGTGTACCTATACGTGCAGTCGTATAAATATATTTAATTATTTAATTGGTATTTTAATACGTTATCCATTATGGAATCTAATATAAAGTTATTGCAAGCTAAAAATAATTTTATATTCGAACAAATGACAAAGAATTACAATTCTTCAAAGAAATTAAACTTGTCTGAGATCGATACGCGTTCGGTTGAAGCATTTTTAATAGATACTGAAATAATAGATACTTTTCGTAATGAATATATTAGTAATGTTAGCGACGCGAGGGTTAACACCACGGCACTGTAGGGTTGAATTTTGAAACGACCTATACACCTGTAGGAATACCTATTGTTTAGCCTTAATCTAACGCTGTATATATTTATTTCTAAATTGTTTAAATTATCTGTTGCCTTTACATGTTATTACTTAATAAATATACATTTATTATTGGCGCGAGTACGTCCAGAGGTGTCGTAGGGGAGGGAGCAACTGAGGCGGGGAGGGGTGCGACCAAAGTCTATATAAGCCTCCGCTGCATCGATGACCGCGTGCCACATATCAATCACTGGGCGTAGGCGCGTTAATAACCTATCTCATAAACTTTGTTTAATTTCTCCATCTATCATCCACAAAAGCTGGTCATTCGAGCCGAATTGTCAGTGGAAGAACTCACTACTTGGATTCTACGTGTAATGTTCCACTCTCCGCACAAAATGGTAAAAACACGCGGCGCAATTCTGAGGGAGAAGCTAGAACATTCCGCCAAAGATGGACCTAGTGGTCAAGTTTATGAAGCAAAATCGGATACTTACGCAAAACAAATTGATAAAGACCAGAAGCCGAGCAATATTGGTAGTCTCAAGATTGAGATCGGTGGTTGCCACAATTCTATTTCTTCAAACAAAAGGTCTACAGTCACAAGCAGGAAATCATTCGAAGCTCGGAAGAAATTGTTGGAATTTGAGGCAGCAGAGGCCTTGGCTAAAATTGAAAAGGAGGTAATACAGAAAAAACTGGAGGCAGAAGTCGCTGCATTGGAAAAGGAGCGCTCCCAAGCATCCCGTGGTGAACGTGAGCGTAATTCGCTAAGTGATGTGTCGCAAAAAGTGGAACAGTGGCTTGATCGCAGTCACCAGGCAGCCAAGGGGCCACCGAGTGTCACGTCGTCTGCGCCACCGCCACGTCTCACGGACAAAATACATGGTACAGTTGGCTTACTACCGTCCATACCCGCCCCAGCCCCGTGTGCAGACTTTGAACAATTAGCCCAGGCACTTAAGGATATTGCATCTGCTGCCACCTCAAACGCACCTAATGCCAAAATGTTAAGCCGATTGTGCACACCGAAAGATCTGCCTATCTTTTCCGGAGATCCAATGGAGTGGCTGGAATATCAGAAGGATATTATTTCATTCTCCGTAAAAGTACGTAATTATGTAGCAGCTGTCCTGGTTCTAGGGCAAGAAGAGTACCTACGTGGAGTTAGCATTACATCTATTATTCTCTCGAAGTTACCTCCCGTACTTATTTCCAAGTGGACTGATTACGGATACGCTCGAATTGAGGAAGGTACGAAAACTAGACTGGAAATTCTATCGGACTTTCTAAGTGAAGAGGCGTTAAAAATATCGAAAACGGCCGTATCTCTCAGTGTAGTTCGTAATGAGCCTAAACGTAAACATAGTGAGGTATTTCAGTCTGTCTTAATGCAAAGCAATGTAAATAATGATGAAAAGTGCCGATTCTGTCGCGTAGGTAACCATACATTGCCTAATTGTAAGAAGTTTAAAAAAGCGCTCCGCAAAGATAGGTGGAGTTATATTAAACGTTGTGGTCTATGCTATAGGTGTATAGTGTCACGTCATAGCCGGGAGTCTTGTCCCGCGCCCGTATGTGATATAGATAACTGTGGTAAGTCACATCATAATTTATTGCACTATAAAAACTCTAATGATGAGCCTAATCAAAGTAGTGTACAGACGATGCCAGACGATGCCATTACCCTAGCGCAGATCGAGGCCGAAGAAGCCCGCAAACAAATACAGATGCGAAATCGTCAACCTAGATTTCGTCCTCGCCGGCGAGGACCGTCGCGACGTCCTTCCCAGTCTCGTCCCGATTAAGCGGCCCGAGCTGCATATTAGCAATCCGACCGATCCCTAAATAATATATTTGCATGCTAAGTCCTCCCTCATTCCCCAGGCAACGTCCTGAGCCGAGGTCGAGCCCCACAGGGGGCACCCTCAGGCTACCGTTGCCCTAAATTTATTTAGTTTTAAGTAGCGGTTGAGAGCCCTCAGCGCTCACCGCAAAAGTCCGCGTAACGGTGGAAGAAGGTCCCCTGGACCCACCACCTTCCTGTTCCAGTCAAAAAAAAAAAAAAAAAATGGTACAGGCCCGGTCCAATCAGTCAGACGCTCGTTTCGCTACACTTCAGTCAGTCAGTCAGTCAGTCAGTCGGTGCGCGCGTGAGAGAGAGATTTCGTGTTTTTGATTACATTTTATACAATCAATCTATAATAATGACCGGCCGCGGTAAGGGAGGAAAGGGTCTGGGAAAAGGTGGAGCCAAGCGTCATAGAAAAGTACTTCGCGACAACATCCAGGGAATCACCAAACCCGCGATCCGTCGTTTGGCTCGCAGAGGAGGCGTGAAGCGTATATCCGGTCTTATATACGAGGAGACTCGTGGTGTTCTTAAAGTGTTTCTCGAGAACGTGATCCGTGACGCTGTCACCTAAACTGAGCACGCGAAGAGGAAGACCGTCACCGCCATGGACGTCGTCTACGCTCTGAAACGTCAGGGACGTACATTGTACGGTTTCGGTGGTTAAAAACATCCACTTCGTGACGTGTCGTGTCGTATAGTATAGAGTACAGTACAGTACCTATATTAATTTACGTACGCACGTACACGCACAAACAAAAGGCCCTTTTCAGGGCCGCATATAATTCCGTTTGTTTTGATGCAAACTGTTTCGGTATCGTACACTAAAATTGATGTCCGTCAAACTCACTATAATTAGGTACTCGTTTATAATACTTATGTGGGTACATATTATTGTTTAGTAAGATGTATGTATATATGCACCTACGTATGTAATTATTATCAATACGAAAACTTAATAATAGGTATACATATTATATAGATAGATAGATAGATAGATGGATGGATGGATGGATGGATGGAGTAGTGGTAGTTATATTTACGATTCTTGCATTCAATTTTGCATTTAACCGACCGAATTAACAGGTAGGTAGGTAGGTAGGTAGGTAGGTAGTCTTAGGTCTGTCTGTCTGTCTGTCTGTCTCTGTCTAATAAACAAACAACATCACATAATTTTATGTGTAACTCTGAATGTATTTATATTGGTTTCGTATAAGGTTAATAATATAATATAATGTAGATAGGTAAGTAGGTAGGTAAGCAAGTATAATTGTATGTATCATGTAAGTTAGATAGTAATAATATTAGGTAAGTATTTATTATTATTATTATTATTATTTCAATAAATCAAATAAGTACTCAAATAAAAATCTAAGTGTAGTAATGTGAGGCTCGGATATAAACTTACAGTGTCGTCGTCGGTCGGTCGGCTGTCTGTTTAGTGGTAAAATGGTAGTCGTGTGTTTTACGACCGTCCGCGTTACACTCGTCAAAACGGCCTAGACAGGTCGAGACATGAGTGAAATCTTATTATGTTCCAAGCTTGGAATCTTCGCCGTTTGCTTATCGACCGATATGCGTCCAATCTTTACGTTTTATAGAGAAAAATCACTTTTGAACTGGACGCCAAGCACGTCGCATACAAGGCAGTGAAAATAAACATCTGTAGCGCAACCCTTATTATACTTGAGAACCGTTTGGAGTGAACATTACGTAAACACGTTCATGATGTGTCTATATAAATATATATAAATGTTATAATTATTATAGAAACTAGTTTTTTTTTTTTTTTTTTTGGACTGGAACAGGAAGGTGGTGGGTCCAGGGGACCTTCTTCCACCGTTACGCGGACTTTTGCGGTGAGCGCTGAGGGCTCTCAACCGCTACTTAAAACTAAAAACTAAAACTAAATAATTTTGGGCAACGGTAGCCTGAGGGTGCCCCCTGTGGGGCTCGACCTCGGCTCAGGACGTTGCCTGGGGAATGAGGGAGGATTTAGCATGCAAACAATTATAATTATTTGGGGATCGGTCGGATTGCTAATATGCAGCTCGGGCCGCTTAAACGGGACGAGACTGAGAGGGACGTCGCGACGGTCCTCGCCGGCGAGGACGAAATCTTGGTTGTCGGTTGCGCATTTGTATTTGTTTTCGGGCTTCGTCAGCCTCGATTTGAGCTAAAGTGGTGGCATCGTCTGGTTCGCTGAGGGCGTGCCTAGGCCTACGGATGCGGGAAATAAGGGACGGGGTGTATGTGATAGTGTTGACTATCAAGGGATTCGCGTGGTGCTCTGCGGTATCAAAATATCGGCGCGAGGCGCGTTTTATAAATTGTTTGATTGTAGGGAGGCCTAAGTCAAGGTGGAGGTTTTCATTGCGCATGTACCACGGGGCGCCCGTGGCTTTGCGCATGAAACGGTTTTGAATCACCTGAAGGGTGTTGAGATGTGTGGGAGCAGCGTGAGCGAACACGGTGCTCGCATACGTCATGACTGGACGGATACACGCGGTATAGAGTCTAACCTTGCTTTTTAGGGCAAGTTTAGACCGGGCGTTGATCATGCAGTGGAGTCGTCCTGCCACAAAGGCGGCGCGCGCGCGAACCGCCCTTATGTGTGCAGCGAAGGATAGGCGATCATCGAGGGTCACACCGAGATATTTGGCTGGACGGATACACGCGGTATAGAGTCTAACCTTGCTTTTTAGGGCAAGTTTAGACCGGGCGTTGATCATGCAGTGGAGTCGTCCTGCCACAAAGGCGGCGCGCGCGCGAACCGCCCTTATGTGTGCAGCGAAGGATAGGCGATCATCGAGGGTCACACCGAGATATTTGGCTTGCCTCTCCCAAGGGATCGGCTCGCCGAATAGTGTGACTGGATCGGGGATGGGGGGACGTCTTTTTCGGTCGGTTCTAAAAAAGAGAACCGCCTGACTTTTGGAGGGGTTGATCTCTATTCTCCATTTCCGGAACCAAGCGCCTAGGGCGTTGGCTGCGGTCTGGAGTTTCTTAGAGATCGCGGGCGGGCTTTTGCCTGAGCAATATACGGCAGTGTCGTCTGCAAAGAGAGCGAACTGCGTATTCCTGACTCTAGGGATGTCGCTCGTGTAGAGCGTGAATAGCAAGGGAGATAGTACCGAGCCCTGCGGGACACCGGCACTAATGGGGTGTGGTGAGGACAGGACGCCTTCGACCCGATATCGAAAGAGGCGATTCGACAGAAAGTCTCGTAAGATGGTCACGAGTCTCGGTGGCACACCTAGGGTGTAAAGCTTGTAGATCAAGCCTGTGTGCCACACCTTGTCGAATGCCTTTGCGACATCGAAGAAAAGGGCGCCTGTCATGTGACCTCTCTGGTAACTTGTGGAGATGTGTTCAACAATTCTATGGACTTGGTGAACACACGAGTGTTTGGGTCGGAACCCAAATTGCTCGTCTGGGAGGAGTTTGTTAGCATCGGCAAATGCTTTAAGGCGGACATAAATGATTCTCTCATAAATCTTGCCCAGTACGTTGAGCAGACTTATGGGACGATAACTGGAGGGCTCGGACTTGGGTTTGCCGGGCTTGTGGATCCCAATCACGTGGGCTTCTTTCCACTGGTGTGGGAAAATATTGTTTGAGAGGGCGGCATTGAAGATGGCCGTCAATAACATGATAAGGGAGGCTGGGAAGAGTTTGATCACTCTGTTGGTGATCTTGTCCGAGCCCGGGGCCTTACGAGGGTGTAACTTCCCGATGATCGCTTTCACCTCGTCATGGGTCGCGGGTGGAAGTGGGTCGTCATTTGTGTTGACGTCGTTGGCGACGTCGTCAGTCGGGGGAGCGGGAGGAGGTAACGGAAGAGCGGTCCTCCGTTCTACTTCGGCTGTAACTTTCTCCAAATGACGCGGGTCAATAGGGAGAGAACTGGGCGTACATTGAGCCTCCAGACTTTCGGCGAGGCATTCGGTCTTTTCCACGTCTTCAAAGGCGGGAGGAAGATTGGGTCGCTTTAAAGGAGGCATTGGAACTACTGTGTCCTTTGTGAGGGCACGAGACAGTTGCCAAAAGGCTAAGTGGGAGGGCTTGATTTCGCTGAGGGTCTGGCCCCAGCTATTCTCGCGAAACTCTGCGATGCGTGCCTTGACGGCACGTTCGAGAGTTCGTAATTGGACACGATTTTGCTCTGAGGGAGCTCTATCGTAGGCGCGAATGGCGACTTTCTTCTCCCTCAGCAAGTCCCGTATGTCGTCGGGCAAGTGCCAGCGTCGGTCATCCTCCGCTGGTACTGTCCGAGAGCAATCGCTAACTAACGATTGCACGTGACTTGTGAGTGAGTCGATAGCGCCTACAGCGTCGTCGGCGGTGACTAGGCTGTCGGGGATACGGTCTAGATGGACGGACGAGGTCGCCTTGAGGCTTTCGCCTAATTTGTCCCAGTCCGTCACGACCTTGGTGCGAGAGGGTTGACCTGAATCTGGGGGACCTACGCGCGGTGTAAACTCTAGGATTACAGGCCGGTGGTCCGATTGGAGCTCGTGTAGCACTGCTAAGTCATGCAAACGTAAGTTTACATTACGCAGCAGCGCCACGTCGAGTATGTCGGGTCTGTGAGTCACTATGTCCGGGAAGTGAGTCGGTTCGTATGGGGCGATCAGGTCCACGTTGAGTGGCCCGAGGAGGGATTCAAGAATACGCCCTCTGGTATTGTTTGCGACGCAATTCCAGAGGGTGTGTTTCGCGTTTAGGTCGCCCGCCAGAATGACTGAGCTACCCAAATTGAAAAGGGATTCTAAGTCACGTTTGAGTGACGTTCCTAAGTCGGGTAGGTTATGAGAATGGGAGCAATATGCCGAGACTAGTATAATGGATGAGTGTCCAGTCATACCGAGCCTACAGATTGAAGCCTCAATGTACTCTAGGGATGGTGCGTCCATAGGGGAGCAGTGAAGGGATCTTTTATAATAAATGAGGGTGCCGCCTTTTGCGGCGTTGGGTCTGTCATTGCGAATTATCTGATAATTCGCAATTTTAGGGTCCCTATGAAAGGGCTTTAGAAATGTTTCCTGTACCAAAAGGATATCGAGTTGATGCTCTCGCAGGAATTCTGCGATCTCATCTCGTTTACCTATAATGCCGTTGGCATTGAAGGTTCCTAACTTGAGGGATCGGGGTTTGATTCTACCGCGCGTGGGTGTAATATCCATTATGGATTTACGCGAAAGTGATCGAGTTGGCAAGCGATTTTGTTAAATCGCAGCGCTGCAGATGCAAGGGCACGACCGTTGCCCTCGCTCTGTTTAATAATTTCGGCGAGCTCCCTAATTTCATCGAAGTTTATGAATTCGATGAAGCGCTCCACGAGTGCGAAATCCGCATCCACACTCGACGGAGGGTTTTGGTCCCGTTTTGGTGACGGGTTTGCGCGGCGGGTGGTTTGGGTTGGCGGTGACGGCGGGGCGGGCGCTGAAGGCGCTGCGGTGGGTTTCGGCTGCCAAGCGGAAACCTTGGGAGGAGGAGGTGGTGGCTGGGTCGTGGTTTGCTCGGAGAGAGCAAACGCTTCCCTTGGGAGAGGAGGGTACTCTTTAGGAGAATTAGAGTTAAGGCGGGCCCATTGGGAGTGCCTTTGAGGGCGCAGATCGGTCTGCGCCGGGTTGGAAATGGGGGCTTTGCGCGTTGAATGGCGCGAAGGGCGGGGAGCCTTCGAGCACCCGCGGTAGTTCGCGGTGTGCCCGGTCTGGTTGCAGAGAACGCAACCAGGTGGCGGGGTGTTTTCATCTATGACCTTTGGACGGTCACAGTCTTTGGTGGCGTGAGGTGTGAGGCACTTCACGCATCGGGGGGGAGCAAAACAATTGCGGGCGGAATGGCCGTACAACTGGCAGTTGTGGCACTGGGAGGGGTAGCCGCCCTTTCGGACGCCCTCGACGGTGAAGCCGTCGCTCAAGCCGCACACAGATTTTACTCTGTATATGGCCTTGCCGGCCTTCCCTTGGTCCAGTGCCACAATCACCATGTTATATGGCTCGTGGCCACGTCCTTTGTGCATCCGGTGCACTGACTGTATTGGGAGGTCGTGCTCCTTAAGGGAGGCTTCGACTTCTGAGGTGGGGATTTCGCGGGGGATGCCGCGGATCACCACCCGGAGGGCTTTCTCCTCAGGGAGAGTGTAAGTGTGGAAAGCCACCTTACGCTCTTTAAGGAGTTTGGTCAGGGCCCGGTGGTCCTGTGAAGTGGGCACGGTTACCTTGATGCCGTGCTCGGTGGAGCGGGCAGAGGTATATTGAATCTTGTTCGGAGTAAACCATCCGGACACTTCGGTCCATCTGGTCTTATCCTGAACAAACAGGGGGGGCGGAGAGTCCTTCCTCATCGGGACTTGGGATTGGGTCTGGGGCTGGGATATGCGCGCCTCTGGGCGGCCTTGTTCCTCCGGGGGAGGAGCCATGGGCACGTCCATTAGCGGCGGGGGTGTGGGCACAACAGTGTCCATGAGTGGGCGGGGCTTGGGTGATGGGCAAGGGGAAGGGGCGGAAGCTTTGGCAGCTTTGGCAGCTACCTCGGCTTCAGTGGCTTTCGCCTTCTTCTTCCGCTTGCGCTTACCCCCGACGACCGTCGTGAACTCTCCCTCCGAGGAGGAGGAAGAGGACGACTGGCCGGTCGTCGCGGCAGGCGCAGGCGGAGAGGGCGGTTCGGATTCCGCAGGAGAGGGCGGGGCGGAGGGTTCCGCGGGAGAGGGCGGGGCGGAGGGTTCCGCGGGAGAGGGAGGGGCGGGGTGATCCGCGGTTGATTCCGCGGGAGAGGGAGGCGGGGAGTGTTCCGCGGGTGATTCCGCGGGGGAGAATTCCGCGGATATCACGGACATCCTTGAGGATGACCGTGAAGTGGGAGCGGGTCGGGGAGGTAAAAAAGTTGTCCCGTAACGCTCGACGAGGAAATCCCAGGACTCGTTGTCCTGGAGGATCTCGTCCAGCGTCAGGGGTAGGTGGTCGTTCTGGCTGGCCATGATGGCCAGCCAGAGGGAGCTATTCTACTTCGGCAAACTAACGTGGTTTCGGACGCGGGGCGTTCCTGAGTAAAAGAAACCACAAGAAACCTCAGGCGATCGCCCTAATCTAACCTACTATCTCGCCCCGGGTGGATGGGCCCGGGGGTGTGTGTTACACTCCCGACCGGGATAGGTCGGGAGGTGAGTAGGCCCTAGGGTGTGCCCTAAGCTTGACTCCCGCTGCCAATCTTATTGTGCAGCGGGTTCCTACGTCCCTGCCTAACGACAACTGGGGTTGGCTAGGGAAGCCCCCAAGGCCAACTGGTCCAGTCCCGTCCGGGTTAGCGTTTTCCTTAAGGGAAACCGCGAGCGCCCGGGTCACGCTCGAACCAGCTTAGTTATCACCGTTAGGTATCCACTGGTTCATCACAAGTAAATATCTGTGGTTTTGAGAGCGCGATGTCGTAAGAACAAATATTCGTTTGGAGACTCTAAACTGAAAAGTTCCGAGTCAACAAACTGATAAGGTCGGTTCTGCGAAAGGCCAGGTATAAATACCAGAGCGCTTCCGAGAATCGAGTCGGGGTGGCGGGCGGAGCACAATAGACCGTACGGGGTACGTCTGTACTGTGCGGCGGCTCGGAGCGAAGTCCTTTTTTTCATAGAAACTAGTTAAAAATATAATAATTTATATACATGTTAGTGAAAAGTTGGAAGTGTTCATACGAGAAAACGTCCCGCGACAGCGCGGCTCTCCTTACGGTAATGCCTCGATATGTATTGATAAAATGATTATTTTCACAGTGGCGACATCTAATCCTGTCTGTGTTTTCTATCTATTATAATAATAATAATAATAATAGACTACCACCAGCTTACTTACTATCTATCTACTATCTGCTGACTGAATTTTAGTGGTGATTGATTGTGTGTGAGTGAGTGTTTGTGTAAAAAGAAAAAAAATAAATAACAATGGCAGACACAGCTGTAGCTACCGAGGCACCGGCGCCGGCCACACCGGCGAAGAAACCGAAGGCGTCCGCCGCCGGAGCGAAAAAACCCAAGGCGAAACCGACACACCCGAAGACTTCGGAAATGGTCAATAGCGCCATTAAGGAACTGAAAGAGCGTAGCGGATCGTCACTTCAGGCGATCAAGAAATATATAGCCGCCCAGTACAAGGTCGACGCGGAGAAGCTGGCGCCGTTCATCAGAAAGTATTTGAAGAGCGCCGTCGAATCCGGTACACTAATACAGACCAAAGGTAAAGGTGCATCAGGTTCTTTCAAACTGGAATCGAAATCATCTTCAGCGAAGAAGCCCGCCGGCGGCGCCGCCGGTAAGGCCGTCACCAAGACCGCCGCCTCATCCGGTGGATCCGCGTCTAAAGGTGGTAAAAAAGTGGCCACCGCCGCGACCAAAGGCACAACCAAAAGGGGTGCATCGGCGGCATCCGCATCGCCATCGAAATCGTCATCAAAAGCAGCCTCGTCGGCCGCTTCGAAGGATAAAAAAGCCGCCGCCGCCAAGAAGAAACCCGCCGCAGCATCAGCAGCAGCAGCAGCAAAGAAGGCGGCCGCCTCACCCGCCAAAGGTAAGAGCGGCGGTGGAGCCGCGCCAAAAGCTAAGAAAACCGCCAAGCCGCCGACAAAGAAGCCAAAAGCGCCCAAACCGAAGAAGGCCGCCGCCGCAACCAAATCGAAGCCTGCCGCCGCCAAAAAGGCAGCAGCTAAAAAGTAAAGTCGGGCGGGCGGGCGCCTCACCGTTGGTTGTTTGTTGGTGTCGTCGGCAACAACAGCAGCGAGCGAGAGAGCGGCACGTGTGCGTCGTTGCAAACAAGCAATCAAGCACGCACGCACGCACGCACATACCTATATGTATACCAAAAAGCCCTTTTCAGGGCTAACAAATTATTCTAAATATCGTACGTGTTACGATACCATTGTTTCTTTTTCGATATATATTGGTAACTGAACGAACGAACTAACTAACTAACTAAGTAAGTAAGTAATTAATTAACTAACGTAACTAAATTACTTACTTACTTACTTACTTACTTACTTACATACCTACCTACCTACCTACCCACCTACCTACCCACCTACCTACCTACCTACCTACCTACCTACCTACCTATCTATCTATCTATCTATCTATCTATTTACATAATATTATAAACTTCTAAAATCTCTTCCTATTCAGAAACGAACTGGATACTTTAGGTTAGAAGTGTATGGCGATCGCGAAGCGCAGCGAGCGATCGCCATACACTTCGTGGTTATTTTTTTTTTAACTGCACGAAAACCCTTCATATTCAACTATGACGAAACTATGCTCAGCACAACACACAAATTGGTGATGTTCCTTTTTATTAATGCAATTGCAATTGCACCAATATCACACACACAACAAACAAACAAACATCAATGCACAATATCACAAACAACAACCAAGCAAAATTCCGCCTCCGCCCGACTCCCGAATAGATAATATTATATTAATTACATATATACATTATGTCTTATTTATTGTACACGAATAAGTAAAACATTATAATTACATATAATAAACAAAATATGTGTGTGTGTGTGTGTGTGTGTGTGTGTGTGTGTGTGTGTGTGTTTTCACGCGGCCCGGGCTCCGGCTTTACCGATAAAATTCTCTCTCTTTTTCTCATTATAAAATACACATCGTTCTATCACCCTCTCGTTCTCGTTCGCTCGTCGTGTACGTATACAATTCGACGACAGAACTTTGTCGATATGCATAAAACACCGAGGCAGTGAAAAGAGAAAGAGGCTTCCGATTTGTCTGTTTTCGTGCCCGTACGTACTCGTGCGAGCTCGCAAAGCAACTCATTGTTCTCTACGACACTCGCAACTCACTGTAGTTGTGCCCCGCTTAGTCCCTTCTGGAAAAATCCACATTTTTCCAGTGGTCCCTGGCTGAAACCTAACGGTGTTAACGAAACCAGGTGAGGCGAGGACCCGATTCGCCTGCCGCGTCCCTTCTGGACAAAGCAACGTATCGGTTGGGGTTGGATAACTCAGCCTTGGGGTTTGCCCCTAGTTGAGCCCAACTATCGCCCCCCTCCCACCCTACCCTTCCCATATTCCATTCCTCGGTGTTTGTTTGGGTGTGCCGGCTTTCGGGCCTATACCATCCCTTCACCGGGGCAGATAGGAACCCTCTTGCACATTAAGATTGGCAGAGGAAGCTCAAGCTTAGGGCCCACCTTAGGCACTCACTCCTCCCGACCTATACCCGGTCGGGAGGGACCGCGACCACTCACCCCCGGGATATTTCCCGCCCGGGGATTCGTTCTACGTATTCTGTAGGTATTAGTGTAGGGTGACTGTCTGTGAGTTTCTTGTGACTTCTTCTCACAGGAACACCCCGGCAGGAAGTCACGCAAATATCGAGTAGAGTAGGTAGGTACCCGGCCCTTGAGGCCTTGCCCGGCCCTTCTGGCCCAGCCCGGCCCTTAAGGCCTGTTTTTATTATTTAGTTTGGGCATATTTAGTCCCCTCAGGCCTAAATATGCCAAAGTACCTCTCCCTTGAGGAGATTTTAGCGGACCCCAAGGCGTACCGCTTTTTAATCAACCGTTTCGGGGATGGAATTCCCACCCCCGCCACTTCCCCCGCCCCCTCTCGGCACTCGAGCCGCCCCCCTTCACGCGCCGACTCCATGATGTCGGCGCGCTCCGAGTCCGCCTCCGAAGAGACGGACCCCTCCGCGGATTCCACCCCCGCCTCCCCGGCTACATCGACGTCCGCCCCCACCTCACCGGTCACCTCTTCGTCAGAAGAGGAGTTTGTTCTGGTGGGCAAGGGCAAAAGGAAGAGGGCGAAGAAGCCCGCTTCAGAGGCAGCCGCCAAGGCTGCCAAGCCCTCCTCCTCCCCCCCCCTCACCCCTCGTGCGCGCACGCCGGCGCAAAACAACATCCCCTCCCTTATGGACATTCAAGTGTCCCCCCTCGCGGACTCCCCGTTGTCCCCCCCGGAGGCAGATCAACGCCCCGCCCCCGCTACCTCCTCCGCTCAAGTCCCAAAGCGGAAAGATGTCCCCCCGCCCCTGTTCATCCAGGATAAGGGCAGGTGGACCGAAGTTGCCTCATGGTGCACCCAGCACCACATCAACTTCACACAAGCCCGTCCCACCGAACACGGTATAAAGGTATCAGTACCTACCTCCCAGGACCATAGGTCCCTCACGAAACTCCTCAAGGAGAGAAAGGTGTCGTTCCACACCTACGCTCTCCAAGAGGAGCGCGCCCTTAGAGTGGTCATCCGTGGTATTCCACAGGAAATAACCACGGAGGACATTAAAGAGTCCCTACTCTCCAAATCCCTCCCCGTTCAATCGGTTCACCGAATGCACGGGGGCCGTGGCCACAAACCATATAATATGGTTATAGTGGCGCTTGACAGGGCTGGCGACAACGCCAAAGCGATCTTCAAGATCGATAAAGTCTGCGACCTCACAGGCTTCAAAATAGAATCCCCCCATAAAGCGGGATATCCATCGCAGTGTCACAACTGCCAGCTCTACGGCCACTCTGCCCGTAACTGTTTTGCCCCCCCCAGGTGCGTCAAGTGCCTAAAGCCCCACGCCACCAAAGAGTGCGACAGACCAAAAGATTGGTCTCAATGCACCGAAACGGTGGCATGCGTCCTCTGCCAGACGCAAGGTCATCCCGCAAACTTTCGCGGGTGTCCTAAAGCCCCCCGCCCCTCGCGCCACGTGCCGCGAGGCCTGGCCCCGGCAGTCGTACCTTCGCAGGCTGTCCTAGCCCCGCAAAGGCCCTCCCCTTGGGGTAGGTGCAACTACGACGCGGCCTTCCCCCTCCCTCCATTCGCGCCCATACAACCAGTGGGTGCCACCCCTGTTGCTCAACCGCCAAGGCCCGCTACAGGGAACGGAGCCTCCCCCGCTACGGAGGAGCTCCCCCACCCTGTGGTAAAACCAAAACCGGTTGTAGCACAAATCAACCCCCCGCCCCGTAGGGCCCCGGCCACCTCTCAGAGCGTCGTCTCTGACTTCGCTCTCGTGGAGCGCTTCTTCGAGGCAGTAGACCTCAACGCAATTAGGGAGATCGCAACCCTAATTAGGCAAAACGAGGGCAACGGTTATGCCCTCGCCAAAATAGCGCTGCGTGTAGACAGCATCGCATCCTCACTCGATAACTTCCGTGTTAATCCATAATGATTAACTTGTATACGGTAGGTAGAATCAAACCGCGTTCCCTAAAAGTAGGTTTTTTCAATGCCAACGGCATTAAGGATCAACGCGATGAGATCGCTGATTTTTTGCGAGATCATCAACTTGACATCCTTCTGGTGCAGGAAACATTCCTAAAGCCCTCACTCAGGGATCCCAAAATTGCCAACTTCAATATAGTTCGCAATGATAGATTAAATGAGAGACTCGGGGGTACTCTCATTTATTACAAAAGGTCCCTTTACTGCACACCAATGGATCCACCTCCGCTGGAAGGCATTGAGGCCTCGGTCTGTAAGCTAGGCATGACCGGCCATCAATCAATCATCCTGGTCTCAGCATATATGTCCGCGAATCGCGATAATAAATCGCTCAGAAGCGATATTGAGTCCATTCTCAATTTAGGCAGCTCGGTCATTCTGGCGGGCGACCTAAACGCGAAACATTCTCTCTGGAAATGTAATACGACCAATCCCAGAGGCAGTTTACTTAGCTCACTTCTCGGGCCACTAGACTTGGATATAGTCGCTCCCTCTGAGCCGACTCACTATCCAGGGACAATAACTCACAGACCTGACATACTTGACGTGGCGCTTCTACAAAATGTAAGCTTACGCTTGCATAGCGTGGAAGTGCTGCATGAGTTAGACTCGGACCACAGACCGGTTATCTTAGAGTTTTCACCGCACGTAGGCCCCTCAGATACTGGTCAGCCCCCTCGCACTAAGGTCGTGACGGACTGGGACCGGCTGGGCGAAAGCCTCAAGTCGACCTCATCCACTCATTTAGACCAAATCCCGGACAGTATCGTCTCCGCGGACGAAGCTGTAGGCGCGATCGATTCACTCACAGGTCACGTGCAATCGTTAATTAATGATTGCTCACGGACGGTGCCGGCAGACACTAGTCAACGCTGGCAGCTGCCCGATGACGTACGTGACTTGAAGAGAGAAAAGAACGCAGCCTTGCGCGCGTACGACCGATTCCCCTCGGAAACCAACCGAGTCCACCTTCGGGCCCTCAAACGAGAGCTCAAAGCTCGGATCGATGAGGAGCGCCAATCTCGCTGGGACCAGAAACTCTGTAACCTAGTCCCCTCTCAATTCGCCTTCTGGCAACTCTCACGCGCCCTGACAAAGGACACGGTAGCTCCCTTACCCGCTTTAAACAGGCCCAATCTCCCTCCCGCATTTGAGGATGATGAAAAGTCTGAATGCCTTGCCGAAAGCCTTGAGCTTCAATGCACGCCCAGCACCCTCCCAATTGACCCGTGTCACTTGGAAAAAGTAAACGCAGAGGTAGAAAGGAGAGCCGCTCTCCCAATACCTCCTCCCCCTCTGGATACAGAGGATGACCCACTTTACCCAGTGACCCCTGATGAGGTCAAAACGATCATCAAGGACCTCCACCCAAGAAAAGCCCCGGGCTCGGATAAAATCACAAACAAAGTGATTAAACTCTTCCCCGTCCATCTCATCATGCTCATGGTGTCCATTTTTAACGCTGCCCTCTCTTGCAACATTTTCCCACATCAGTGGAAAGAGGCCCAGGTTATTGGGATTCATAAACCCGGCAAACCCAGATCCGAGCCCACCTCGTACCGTCCCATAAGTCTGCTCAACGTCATGGGCAAGATTTATGAGAAACTCATTCATGCCAGACTCAAAGCATTTGCCGATGCTAATAAACTCATTCCAGACGAGCAGTTCGGTTTTCGAACCAAACACTCATGTGTTCAACAAGTCCATCGTATTGTTGAACACATCTCTCTCAAAAATCAAACGGGCAAAATGACAGGCGTCCTCTTCTTCGATGTCGCAAAGGCATTCGACAAAGTCTGGCACAACGGCTTAATCTATAAGCTGTACACTCTCGGTGTCCCACAAAGACTCGTACTCATCATACGGGATTACTTGTCGAATCGCCACTTCCGTTACCGTACAGTGGGCGCGCTGTCCTCCCCTCACCCCATCAGAGCAGGAGTCCCTCAAGGCTCGGTGCTCTCACCATTATTATTCTCACTTTATACAAGTGACATCCCCAAACCCAGCAAGACCCACTTGGCTCTTTTTGCCGATGATACGGCGCTTTTCACCTCAGGTTATCGCCCAGAGACCATTGCCAAAAAACTCCAAGTCGCGACCAACGCCCTGAGCGATTGGTTCCGGAAATGGAGAATAGAAATAAACCCCACCAAGAGCCAAGCGGTTATATTCCATAAGTTTAACCGGCTCCGCCCCACCACCCCCGAGCCAATCACCCTATTCGGCAAACCCATCCCTTGGGGAAAGGAAGCCAAATACCTAGGGGTGACACTTGATGACAAACTGTCCTTCCGTTCTCACATTAAGGGGGTTCGCGCACGCGCCGCCTTTGTGTCAGGACGGCTCCACTTCTTGACAAATGTCAAATCCAAACTGGCCCTAAAAAGCAAAATCCGCCTTTTTATCGCCTGCATCCGTCCCATCATGACCTATGCAAGTCCGGTGTTCGCCCAAGCCAATCCCAATGCCCTTCACGCCCTTCAGGTAATCCAGAATCGCTTCTTGCGCAGAGCCACGGGCGCTCCGTGGTACATGCGCAACGAAAATCTCCATCTAGATACTGATATACCTACTATCAGACAATTTATGAAACGCGCTTCACGCAGATTCTTTGATACCGCCATCAATCATAGCAACCCTCTCATAGTTCAGGCTGCAACTTATACCCCCTCATTAATCTCATCAATACGTAGGCCGAGGTTAGCCCTCTGCGAGCCCGATGACGACATCACCCTCTCTCAGATTGCAGCCAAATTAGCTCGCGATAGGATCACACCGACACAGAACCGCCAACCACGTTACCGTCCTCGACGGCGAGGACCGGCGCGACGTCCCTCTCAGCGGCCCGCTGCTGCCCCAGTAATAGTCCCCTAGTCATTCGCTTCTAGCGAAATCAGTCCAGTCTTTGTGCCCCGGTAACGCCCTGAGCCGAGGTTCGTGCCCCGCAGGGGGCGCCCTCAGGCGTTAGTTACCTAAATACCCACGGTTGAGAGCCCTCAGCGCTCACCGTACAGTCCGCGTAAAGGTGACAAGACCATCGTTGGTTATCACCGTTAGGTCCGTACAAAAAAAAAAAAAAAAGGCAGTGAAAAAAAGTATATCATTCGTCTGTCTGTATCTAGTGAGTCACTACTGTTAATTAAATTAATTTGCAATAATGTCTGGACGCGGCAAGGGTGGCAAGGTCAAGGGGAAGGCGAAGTCTCGTTCGAATCGTGCCGGTCTGCAGTTTCCTGTCGGTCGTATACATAGACTTCTGCGCAACGGCAATTACGCCGAGCGCGTCGGCGCCGGTGCACCGGTCTATTTGGCCGCCGTAATGGAATATCTCGCCGCTGAGGTCCTCGAGTTGGCCGGCAACGCGGCAAGGGACAACAAGAAGACAAGAATCATCCCGAGACATCTCCAATTGGCCATACGCAACGATGAGGAGTTGAACAAACTCCTCTCCGGCGTGACCATCGCTCAGGGTGGTGTGTTGCCCAACATTCAGGCGGTGCTACTGCCGAAGAAGACCGAGAAGAAGGCTTAGATAATAAATGTTATCAGAGCCTCTCGTCTCACACTCCTGGCTCGCCGTCGTCGCCTGGTCGGGGCGAGATCACAAAAGGCCCTTTTCAGGGCCGCAATATGATTGATAAATTATGTCTCTATATGACCTCGAATCGTCCGTCACTTTATTCAAGAAGAAAAAGAACGAACAAACAAACAAACAAATATACATACATTCATACATACATACATACACTTCATTCAAACAAAAGAGAAATTGTGTGGTATAATTTTTAAAAAAAAAAAAAAAACCTAGGCATATAATAATAGTATATTACATACATTATGTACGTTTTGTTTTGTATAATATAATAATTAGGCTAACGTGCGAGAGAGACGGATTTATTTAATGAGACAGCTAGATACCGAACGATGTTAGAGTAGCGTGTATGTTTTTTCTTTCTCTTTTACGCACACTTCTGATTGGCCGCACGATCGAATTCAGCTCGTTGTCTATCATAATAAGTTAAGGTGCGCATATTGAGTATGTATCGGCTTTTTTTCTCAAAACTCTACTAGTTTAGGGCCTCCAGGTATCCTGCAACTTCTGGGAGCCCCTCTCCCTCCCTCCTCAGTTCCTGCTGCATGGCCTCTAGCATTTTGGGCCCTACTTTGCCCTTCCTCTTCAGGCTCACGGCTATCGCAAGGTTCATCTTCCATTGCGATACCGGATCCATTGGAGAGGCTGGGCGGGAAGATTGCGGGGTGGTGGTGAGATCCATCACAAAATGGTCCGCCGCTTTTCCTCGCGACGAGGCGCGGGAAGAGGCGTGTGAGGATGCGCGGGACGAGGCGCGTGACGAGGCGCGGGATTTTGGCGCTGGCGTTTGAGGGGTCACGGGGCGCGGCGTGTTTGGCGCGGCGGCGGGCGCGGCGCGCGGCGCGCTAGGCGCGGCGGCGAGCGCAGCGCGCGACGCGGATGGCGCGGCAGCGGGTGCGGCGCGCGGCGCGGAATGCGCGGCAACGGGCGCGGCGCGCGGCGCGGATTGCGCGGCGGTGGTGGCGGTGCGCGGCGCGGGGGGCGCGGCGGTGGGTGCAGCTCGCGATACGGCGGGCGCGGCGGGGTGCGCGGCGCGCGGTGCGGCGCGCGGCGCTGTGGACGCGGTGCGTGGAGCGGTGGGCGCGGTGGGTGCAGCGGCGGGCGCAGCATGCGGCGCGGTGGGCGCGGCGGCGCGGGGGCCGGCAGGGGAAGTGCCGCGACCGGCTGACGGTGACGGTGAGCCGGTGCGGGGGGTGCCGAAGGGCGGCGTAGTTTGGCGCGCAGCAGCCACGAAAGTGACCGATGCGGCCGGTGATATGAGTAGGTTTCTACTCACGCTTGTATTTGGGGAGGGCGTCTTATATTTGGCGGGTTTTTCCTCGGTCTTCTGAACGGGGGGCGGGAGGCGCGGCTCGGTTGGACGCGCGGTGGCGGCGCCCGGCACGGCGATCGACGCGCTGCGAGGGTTGTGGACCCCCGAGGCGGACTGCTCATGCGGGCGCGGCTGGTCGCGGTGCGTGGGCCTTGGCAGCTCAGGTGGGCCCATGGTTTCTCCTTTCGATGTTCCCGGGTGTGCGCTCGTTGACGGGCCCGTGCGTGGGTCCGTTTTTGAGCGCGGTGTTGCGCCGGGCTGCTGCTTGGGGGGCACCATGGTGCGGTGGGAGGAGCCCCCAGAGGGGCTACTCATTTTGGGACGGTCTCCTCCGTGATCCCTAAGCGGATTCCTTTTACGGAATGTGGCTATCCGGGAGGGGGCGATCCCCTCCGCGCGGTGCGCGGGCGCAGTTCGGCTGCGTTAACTCAACGTGAACGCGACGGAACTAGCGTTGGATTTTAATTGATCCGTACGGAGGTGGCGTCACAGTTACTCGGCTACACGGTGCTACACTTTTCGCTTTTCACTGGACGGGACACGTTGACACTCCAGGGCCCCAAACACCCAACCGCCCTCAAACACTGCGGGAGGTCAACACCACGATGGTAACCGCGCCGGCATCGAAGCTGCGCTGAAAGTTCTCCAGAACGTGCTCAGCGCACTTCTAGCGGGCGAGGATACCGTCAAAGCGGTTCTCGAGGGCATGGCAGAATTAATAGCCATCAGAAATGCATAGCAAGCCCTCGAGAATCCTACACTGGAACGCCTGCGGCCTTAAAAACAAGGTCGCCCTCCTCCGTCCCCTGCTGCAGGAACAGGACATTGACGTGGCGCTCATAAGCGAGACATTCCTGGGACCTGCAGACAAGATCAAATTCCCGGGATATCTCGCTTACCGCCAGGACGAAAGATCCGACACAGGCAGAAACTATCGAGGGCTGATAGTTCTAGTCAAAAGGAGAATCGTCCATCAACCGATACCCCCGAGAAGCCTGAGTTCCATGTACGCATTGGGTGTGGAACTCAACATCGCCGGCAATGACATAAGAATCTATGCCGCATATAAACCGCCACAAAATAAGATCGTGCTGGCTGATGTTCACCACCTGCTGGACTCGCCGCACCCGACGCTCATTGCCGGCGATCTAAACTGCAAGCACGCGGCATGGAACTCCATCGCTCCCAACGCAAATGGGAAACTACTCCTGGACGATTCGGAGTCCCGCGGCTACATGGTCAGCGGTCCGGACGTCCCGACCCACTATACAGATATCCAGTCGCACAGGGCGGACGTCCTAGACATTATCGTCTACAAGGGACTCCACTATCAGCCCCTCCAAGAAGTCCTCCTTGACGAGCTAGGCTCGGATCACCAGCCAGTGCTCGTCGTCCTGGCGGAGCCGGCGGTGAAAACATCTATACCAGCGCCACGTCACAGGATTAACTGGATCACCTTCACGGAAGCAATGGACAAGGACACCCCGTCTCGGCCTGTGACAACCGCCGCAGACGTCGACACGCTCGCAGAGGAGCTCACCGCCCGCATGCAGAATGCCCTTGAGCTGTCAAAGACACCAAACCCACAGGGGAGGCTACAAATGCTCCCCCAAAGAATCCGGGACATGATACTCGCCAAGCGGCGCATGCGTAAGCGGTGGCAAGAGACAAGATGTCCACTCCTCAAACGCAGACTCAACGCCCTGAAGGACAGGGTCAAGGCCGAGATCGACTCCTACAGCACAGAGAGCTGGGAGAGGGTGATGGAGGCAGCGGGGGAGGATTGGGCGGCGATGCACAAACTGTGCCGCCAGCTCTCCAATGCCCCGACCCCAACACGTCCATTGCTCCACAGCGACGGGACACCGCGATACCACGCAGCAGACCGCGCGGAAATCTTCGCGGAATACCTCGAACGCCAATTCCAGCCGAATCCGACTGCAAACGCAGAACACACCGCAGCAGTCGAAAAACACCTTGAGGCATACCTAGCAACGCCGGTAGCTCCGGAAGAAGACCCACTGGTTCTCTCCCCTGGCACGGTGCAGCATGGTATAAGGAAGACCAAGCCAAGAAAGGCCCCGGGCGCAGATGGCATAACGAACACGGCACTACGCCACCTTCCTCACAGAACGGTGGCCGCACTAACACGCCTATACAACGGCATCCTGCGCTCGGGAAAATTCCCAAAGATCTGGAAGACCGGCAGCGTTATCATGCTGCCCAAGCCGGGGAAAAACTCACTAAAACCAGACAGCTACCGGCCAATCACACTGCTCCCGACTATGTCCAAGGTGTTCGAGGCGCTCCTGCTGCGGCACTTGACGCCGTGCATAACGCCCCGCCCGGAGCAGTTCGGATTCCGCGCTGCACACAGCACCACCTTGCAGCTGTCGAGGATGCTCCACGCCATGACGGCAGCCTCCAACAAGAGAGAGCACACCGTCGCAGTATTCCTCGACATGGAAAAGGCGTTCGATAGAGTTTGGCATGCGGGTCTGCTGTACAAACTGTCGTCGTCCACGACTCCCCGTCGCATCGTGAAGGTGATCGCCTCCTTTCTAGAAGAAAGAAGATTCCGAGTGGTGGTGGAAGGCACCGCGTCCGCCGAGCGTCCCATCGCAGCGGGCGTACCGCAGGGCAGCTGCTTATCGCCAGGCCTGTACTCCCACTTCACCGACGACATCCCCCTGGAAGAGGGGTCCCACCTGGCTCTATACGCAGATGACGCGGCGTACTACGCGACATCCATGGGACGGAAACACGCCGCGTCCAAACTCCAAAAATGCCTCAACGTCTTGCCAGAATGGCTCTCCAGGTGGAGGCTGTCGGTCAACGTCGGGAAGACACAGGCCATTATGATCAGCAGCGCCATCAAATGCCCACCACCACTCCGGTTTACCGGACGTGACATCCCGTGGTCCCCAACGGTGAAATACCTGGGGATCACCCTCGACCGTAGACTGACGATGGCCACCCACGTGAGTGACATCGTCAACAGAACGAGAGCTGCCCGTGCACAACTGCGTCCAGTGCTGAACTCTCCGCGCATCCCTCTGCGGGTGAAGCTCGGGGTGTTCAAGACATACATCCGCAGCCGTCTCACCTACGCCGCCCCAGCTTGGTACGCTCTCACAAGCGAGAGCGGCAAGAGACGGCTGCGTGCGCAGCAGAACCTCACGCTGCGCACCATCACGAACGCCCCGAGAATGGTAAGAAACTCCACGATCCAGAGGGACATGCGGATCGAGAGCCTGGACGCTATCATCGCCCGCCTTGCGGAGGGCATGTTCGCGCGAGCCGATGCAGCCGACCTGGACCACATCCGGGATCTGGCGCCGCTGCACGCGCGACCGCCTGACCGCAAGGCCTACCCGCGGGACCTCGTTCCCGCTCCACCACCGGATGAGACCCTACCCAACTAGACAGCCGCCGCCCGCTTGGCGTAGACCGCTCCTGCTGGGCCTCCACTGGTATCGCCAGTGGTCTCACCCGGTAGGGCGGTCCGCACGGGCGGCGTGAAGAAACGACGAAGAAGCCAAGGAATTGTCCACCCCAACGCCCCGCTCGTTTTTACGAGCGGCGTCGAGACCCCGGCAAGAGGGCCCGGCCCTGACTCCGGCTCCCCGTGCCCCGTGAGGGGCAACGAGACGACCACGAAGGAAAACTCTACTATCTATCACTCTGCACTCAAGTCTCGCTCATTGTAGTGCGTTCAAAGTGTTCTAGTGTTGTTATTATTCATTCATTCTCATTATGCCGCCAAAGACTAGCGGTAAGGCCGCCAAGAAATCTGGCAAAGCCCAAAAGAACATCTCCAAAACCGATAAGAAAAAGAAGAAGCACAAGAGGAAGGAGAGCTACGCCATCTACATCTACAAGGTGCTCAAGCAGGTGCATCCCGATACCGGTATATCCAGCAAGGCCATGTCTATAATGAATTCGTTCGTTAACGACATATTCGAACGTATCGCCGCGGAGGCATCTCGTCTCGCCCATTACAACAAACGTTCCACTATAACCTCTAGGGAGGTGCAGACGTCTGTGAGACTCCTGTTGCCCGGTGAGCTTGCCAAGCACGCCGTGAGCGAGGGGACCAAAGCCGTCACCAAATACACCAGCTCCAAGTGAGGAGGCTGAGAGATGGCATCGTCTACACAGTGCGTGCGTGCGTGCGTGTTTCATAGTATGCATTTATTATTAATGTTTATTATATTAACACAATATGCACAATACTCAAAAGGCCCTTTTCAGGGCCAAAAATCTATTCGTGTTACAATAATGTTTCTTTCATGACATACATAATATAAAAAAATAATAATAATATAATACATACATATATACATACATACACATATCACATATCTAGTCGTTGTGTATAAAAAGAACGAACGAACGAACGATAGATATAGTTATAGATATACTTAGATAGATAGATAGATAGATAGATAGTTAGTTAGTTATTTAATATAATAAATAAATAAATACTTAATATAAATATTAAATAACATAGGCAATAATATCAGGATTAAAAAATAATAATAAAGACGGGTATGTACATAATACATACATATTGTGTGATCGTTGCGAGTTATTTCATTGTGCGAGGGAGATAGATATATAAAGGTCGTCTCCCTCGATATAACATTATAAATAGGCCGAATTCTACAGTAGGTCCGCCATACCGTACGTACACTGTTAAGTTGGTAGACGCGTCCGTTTATAAATTTCTTTGTTTCGTTCGTTCGTTTGTTTTGTTACTCCTCCAAAAATGGCTCGTACCAAGCAGACTGCGCGTAAATCCACCGGTGGCAAAGCGCCTCGTAAACAGCTGGCCACCAAGGCCGCGCGCAAGAGTGCACCGGCAACCGGTGGTGTCAAGAAACCCCATCGCTACAGACCGGGTACGGTTGCACTCCGTGAGATCCGTCGCTATCAGAAGAGTACAGAGTTGTTGATCCGCAAACTGCCCTTCCAGCGTCTAGTCCGTGAGATCGCTCAAGATTTCAAGACTGATCTACGTTTCCAGAGTTCAGCAGTCATGGCGCTCCAGGAGGCCAGCGAGGCTTATCTGGTCGGACTCTTTGAGGACACCAACCTGTGCGCGATTCACGCCAAGCGTGTCACCATCATGCCCAAGGATATACAGTTGGCGCGCAGAATCCGAGGCGAACGCGCTTAATTGTGTATGTGTAATCTCACCCTCGCAGGAAAGCATCGTGCGTTGCTACAAAAGGCCCTTTTCAGGGCCACATATATATCAAAAAAATTGAAAATAATGTTTCTCATGCACATAATATTAATGTAAAAATATACCTACATACCTACCTATCTATCTACCCCTGCCAATACAAATAAATAAATTTACTTCATATTGATTAAGAACTAAGTAGGTACCTACCTATATTGGATAAGTAGATTTATGTATTAGGTATGGTACGATATTTTATATATTTTTCCAATAATATTAATTAATTAACTAACTAACCAATCAATCAAGTATGTATCTATGTAGGTAGGTAGGTAGGTAGGTAGGTGGTAATTAATGTACTGAATTAGATAAAAGTTATTGAACACCCTCCCCCCCCCCCCCCACCCCTGCCCAAAACCCATGTCCCTGACGTGGAATATATATCCATCTCACTTTTCACAAAGAAAACCAATGAAACCACATTATGGCTTTCTGGGTTTACTCCGTCTCGTTCGTACTCACACATGGTATCGTGTTTTGATAGCGCGCTACCCGTCACACGTTGAGTATAAATATAACCGTTATAAGTAGTGGTACAGGCCCGGTCCAATCAGTCAGACGCTCGTTTCGCTACACTTCAGTCAGTCAGTCAGTCGGTGCGTGCGTGAGAGAGAGATTTCGTGTTTTTGATTACATTTTATACAATCAATCTATAATAATGACCGGCCGCGGTAAGGGAGGAAAGGGTCTGGGAAAAGGTGGAGCCAAGCGTCATAGAAAAGTACTTCGCGACAACATCCAGGGAATCACCAAACCCGCGATCCGTCGTTTGGCTCGCAGAGGAGGCGTGAAGCGTATATCCGGTCTTATATACGAGGAGACTCGTGGTGTTCTTAAAGTGTTTCTCGAGAACGTGATCCGTGACGCTGTCACCTACACTGAGCACGCGAAGAGGAAGACCGTCACCGCCATGGACGTCGTCTACGCTCTGAAACGTCAGGGACGTACATTGTACGGTTTCGGTGGTTAAAAACATCCACTTCGTGACGTGTCGTGTCGTATAGTATAGAGTACAGTACAGTACCTATATTAATTTACGTACGCACGTACACGCACAAACAAAAGGCCCTTTTCAGGGCCGCATATAATTCCGTTTGTTTTGATGCAAACTGTTTCGGTATCGTACACTAAAATTGATGTCCGTCAAACTCACTATAATTAGGTACTCGTTTATAATACTTATGTGGGTACATATTATTGTTTAGTAAGATGTATGTATATATGCACCTACGTATGTAATTATTATCAATACGAAAACTTAATAATAGGTATACATATTATATAGATAGATAGATAGATAGATAGATAGATAGATAGATAGATAGATAGATAGATAGATAGATAGATAGATAGATAGATAGATAGATAGATAGATAGATGGATGGATGGATGGATGGATGGAGTAGTGGTAGTTATATTTACGATTCTTGCATTCAATTTTGCATTTAACCGACCGAATTAACAGGTAGGTAGGTAGGTAGGTAGGTAGTCTTAGGTCTGTCTGTCTGTCTCTGTCTCTGTCTAATAAACAAACAACATCACATAATTTTATGTGTAACTCTGAATGTATTTATATTGGTTTCGTATAAGGTTAATAATATAATATAATGTAGATAGGTAAGTAGGTAGGTAAGCAAGTATAATTGTATGTATCATGTAAGTTAGATAGTAATAATATTAGGTAAGTATTTATTATTATTATTTCAATAAATCAAATAAGTACTCAAATAAAAATCTAAGTGTAGTAATGTGAGGCTCGGATATAAACTTACAGTGTCGTCGTCGGTCGGTCGGCTGTCTGTTTAGTGGTAAAATGGTAGTCGTGTGTTTTACGACCGTCCGCGTTACACTCGTCAAAACGGCCTAGACAAGTCGAGACATGAGTGAAATCTTATTATGTTCCAAGCTTGGAATCTTCGCCGTTTGCTTATCGACCGATATGCGTCCAATCTTTACGTTTTATAGAGAAAAATCACTTTTGAACTGGACGCCAAGCACGTCGCATACAAGGCAGTGAAAATAAACATCTGTAGCGCAACCCTTATTATACTTGAGAACCGTTTGGAGTGAACATTACGTAAACACGTTCATGATGTGTCTATATAAATATATATAAATGTTATAATTATTATAGAAACTAGTTAAAAATATAATAATTTATATACATGTTAGTGAAAAGTTGGAAGTGTTCATACGAGAAAACGTCCCGCGACAGCGCGGCTCTCCTTACGGTAATGCCTCGATATGTATTGATAAAATGATTATTTTCACAGTGGCGACATCTAATCCTGTCTGTGTTTTCTATCTATTATAATAATAATAATAATAATAATAGACTACCACCAGCTTACTTACTTACTTACTTACTTACTATCTATCTACTATCTGCTGACTGAATTTTAGTGGTGATTGATTGTGTGTGAGTGAGTGTTTGTGTAAAAAGAAAAATAAATAACAATGGCAGACACAGCTGTAGCTACCGAGGCACCGGCGCCGGCCACACCGGCGAAGAAACCGAAGGCGTCCGCCGCCGGAGCGAAAAAACCCAAGGCGAAACCGACACACCCGAAGACTTCGGAAATGGTCAATAGCGCCATTAAGGAACTGAAAGAGCGTAGCGGATCGTCACTTCAGGCGATCAAGAAATATATAGCCGCCCAGTACAAGGTCGACGCGGAGAAGCTGGCGCCGTTCATCAGAAAGTATTTGAAGAGCGCCGTCGAATCCGGTACACTAATACAGACCAAAGGTAAAGGTGCATCAGGTTCTTTCAAACTGGAATCGAAATCATCTTCAGCGAAGAAGCCCGCCGGCGGCGCCGCCGGTAAGGCCGTCACCAAGACCGCCGCCTCATCCGGTGGTGGATCCGCGTCTAAAGGTGGTAAAAAAGTGGCCACCGCCGCGACCAAAGGCACAACCAAAAGGGGTGCATCGGCGGCATCCGCATCGCCATCGAAATCGTCATCAAAAGCAGCCTCGTCGGCCGCTTCGAAGGATAAAAAAGCCGCCGCCGCCAAGAAGAAACCCGCCGCAGCATCAGCAGCAGCAGCAAAGAAGGCGGCCGCCTCACCCGCCAAAGGTAAGAGCGGCGGTGGAGCCGCGCCAAAAGCTAAGAAAACCGCCAAGCCGCCGACAAAGAAGCCAAAAGCGCCCAAACCGAAGAAGGCCGCCGCCGCAACCAAATCGAAGCCTGCCGCCGCCAAAAAGGCAGCAGCTAAAAAGTAAAGTCGGGCGGGCGGGCGCCTCACCGTTGGTTGTTTGTTGGTGTCGTCGGCAACAACAGCAGCGAGCGAGAGAGCGAGCGGCACGTGTGCGTCGTTGCAAACAAGCAATCAAGCACGCACGCACGCACGCACATACCTATATGTATACCAAAAAGCCCTTTTCAGGGCTAACAAATTATTCTAAATATCGTACGTGTTACGATACCATTGTTTCTTTTTCGATATATATTGGTAACTGAACGAACGAACTAACTAACTAACTAACTAACTAAGTAAGTAAGTAAGTAAGTAATTAATTAACTAACGTAACTAAATTACTTACTTACTTACTTACATACCTACCTACCTACCTACCTACCTACCTACCCACCTACCTACCTACCTACCTACCTACCTATCTATCTATCTATCTATCTATTTACATAATATTATAAACTTCTAAAATCTCTTCCTATTCAGAAACGAACTGGATACTTTAGGTTAGAAGTGTATGGCGATCGCGAAGCGCAGCGAGCGATCGCCATACACTTCGTGGTTATTTTTTTTTTAACTGCACGAAAACCCTTCATATTCAACTATGACGAAACTATGCTCAGCACAACACACAAATTGGTGATGTTCCTTTTTATTAATGCAATTGCAATTGCACCAATATCACACACACAACAAACAAACAAACAAACATCAATGCACAATATCACAAACAACAACCAAGCAAAATTCCGCCTCCGCCCGACTCCCGAATAGATAATATTATATTAATTACATACATACATTATGTCTTATTTATTGTACACGAATAAGTAAAACATTATAATTACATATAATAAACTCTGTATCTAGTGAGTCTTGCCCGGCCCTTCTGGCCCAGCCCGGCCCTTAAGGCCTGTTTTTATTATTTAGTTTGGGCATATTTAGTCCCCTCAGGCCTAAATATGCCAAAGTACCTCTCCCTTGAGGAGATTTTAGCGGACCCCAAGGCGTACCGCTTTTTAATAAACCGTTTCGGGGATGGAATTCCCACCCCCGCCGCTTCCCCCGCCCCCTCTCGGCACTCGAGCCGCCCCCCTTCACGCGCCGACTCCATGATGTCGGCGCGCTCCGAGTCCGCCTCCGAAGAGACGGACCCCTCCGCGGATTCCACCCCCGCCTCCCCGGCTACATCGACGTCCGCCCCCACCTCACCGGTCACCTCTTCGTCAGAAGAGGAGTTTGTACTGGTGGGCAAGGGCAAAAGGAAGAGGGCGAAGAAGCCCGCTTCAGAGGCAGCCGCCAAGGCTGCCAAGCCCTCCTCCTCCCCCCCCCTCACCCCTCGTGCGCGCACGCCGGCGCAAAACAACATCCCCTCCCTTATGGACATTCAAGTGTCCCCCCTCGCGGACTCCCCGTTGTCCCCCCCGGAGGCAGATCAACGCCCCGCCCCCGCTACCTCCTCCGCTCAAGTCCCAAAGCGGAAAGATGTCCCCCCGCCCCTGTTCATCCAGGATAAGGGCAGGTGGACCGAAGTTGCCTCATGGTGCACCCAGCACCACATCAACTTCACACAAGCCCGTCCCACCGAACACGGTATAAAGGTATCAGTACCTACCTCCCAGGACCATAGGTCCCTCACAAAACTCCTCAAGGAGAGAAAGGTGTCGTTCCACACCTACGCTCTCCAAGAGGAGCGCGCCCTTAGAGTGGTCATCCGTGGTATTCCACAGGAAATAACCACGGAGGACATTAAAGAGTCCCTACTTTCCAAATCCCTCCCCGTTCAATCGGTTCACCGAATGCACGGGGGCCGTGGCCACAAACCATATAATATGGTTATAGTGGCGCTTGACAGGACTGGCGACAACGCCAAAGCGATCTTCAAGATCGATAAAGTCTGCGACCTCACAGGCTTTAAAATAGAATCCCCCCATAAAGCGGGATATCCATCGCAGTGTCACAACTGCCAGCTCTACGGCCACTCTGCCCGTAACTGTTTTGCCCCCCCCAGGTGCGTCAAGTGCCTAAAGCCCCACGCCACCAAAGAGTGCGACAGACCAAAAGATTGGTCTCAATGCACCGAAACGGTGGCATGCGTCCTCTGCCAGACGCAAGGTCATCCCGCAAACTTTCGCGGGTGTCCTAAAGCCCCCCGCCCCTCGCGCCACGTGCCGCGAGGCCTGGCCCCGGCAGTCGTACCTTCGCAGGCTGTCCTAGCCCCGCAAAGGCCCTCCCCTTGGGGTAGGTGCAACTACGACGCGGCCTTCCCCCTCCCTCCATTCGCGCCCATTCAACCAGTGGGTGCCACCCCGGTTGCTCAACCGCCAAGGCCCGCTACAGGGAACGGAGCCTCCCCCGCTACGGAGGAGCTCCCCCACCCTGTGGTAAAACCAAAGCCGGTTTTAGCACAAACAAACCCCCCGCCCCGTAGGGCCCCGGCCACCTCTCAGAGCGTCGTCTCTGACTTCGCTCTCGTGGAGCGCTTCTTCGAGGCAGTAGACCTCAACGCAATTAGGGAGATCGCAACCCTAATTAGGCAAAACGAGGGCAACGGTTATGCCCTCGCCAAAATAGCGCTGCGTGTAGACAGCATCGCATCCTCGCTCGATAACTTCCGTGTTAATCCGTAATGATTGACTTGTATATGGTAGGTAGAATCAAACCGCGTTCCCTAAAAGTAGGTTTTTTCAATGCCAACGGCATTAAGGAACAACGCGATGAGATCGCTGATTTTCTGCGAGATCATCAACTTGACATCCTTCTGGTGCAGGAAACATTCCTAAAGCCTTCACTCAGGGATCCCAAAATTGCCAACTATAATATAGTTCGCAATGATAGATTAAATGAGAGACTCGGGGGTACTCTCATTTATTACAAAAGGTCCCTTTACTGCACACCAATGGATCCTCCTCCGCTGGAAGGCATTGAGGCCTCGGTCTGTAAGCTAGGCATGACCGGCCATCAATCAATCATCCTGGTCTCAGCATATATGTCCGCGAATCGTGATAATAAATCGCTCAGAAGCGATATTGAGTCCATTCTCAATTTAGGCAGCTCGGTCATTCTGGCGGGCGACCTAAACGCGAAACATTCTCTCTGGAAATGTAATACGACCAATCCCAGAGGCAGTTTACTTAGCTCACTTCTCGGGCCACTAGACTTGGATATAGTCGCTCCCTCTGAGCCGACTCACTATCCAGGGCCAATAACTCACAGACCTGACATACTTGACGTGGCGCTCCTACAAAATGTAAGCTTACGCTTGCATAGCGTAGAAGTGCTGCATGAGTTAGACTCGGACCACAGACCGGTTATCTTAGAGTTTTCACCGCACGTAGGCCCCTCAGATACTGGTCAGCCCCCTCGCACTAAGGTCGTGACGGACTGGGACCGGCTGGGCGAAAGCCTCAAGTCGACCTCATCCACTCATTTAGACCAAATCCCGGACAGTATCGTCTCCGCGGACGAAGCTGTAGGCGCGATCGATTCACTCACAGGTCACGTGCAATCGTTAATTAATGATTGCTCACGGACGGTGCCGGCAGACACTAGTCAACGCTGGCAGCTGCCCGATGACGTACGTGACTTGAAGAGAGAAAAGAACGCCGCCTTGCGCGCGTACGACCGATTCCCCTCGGAAACCAACCGAGTCCACCTTCGGGCCCTCAAACGAGAGCTCAAAGCTCGGATCGATGAGGAGCGCCAATCTCGCTGGGACCAGAAACTCTGTAACTTAGTCCCCTCTCATTTCGCCTTCTGGCAACTCTCACGCGCCCTGACAAAGGACACGGTAGCTCCCTTACCCGCATTAAACAGGCCCAATCTCCCTCCCGCATTTGAGGATGATGAAAAGTCTGAATGCCTTGCCGAAAGCCTCGAGCTTCAATGCACACCCAGCACCCTCCCAATTGACCCGTGTCACTTGGAGAAAGTAAACGCAGAGGTAGAAAGGAGAGCCGCTCTCCCAATACCTCCTCCCCCTCCTGATGCAGAGGATGACCCACTTTACCCAGTGACCCCTGATGAGGTCAAAACGATCATCAAGGACCTCCACCCAAGAAAAGCCCCGGGCTCGGATAAAATCACAAACAAAGTGATTAAACTCTTCCCCATCCATCTCATCATGCTCATGACGTCCATTTTTAACGCTGCCCTCTCTTGCAACATTTTCCCACATCAGTGGAAAGAGGCCCAGGTTATTGGGATTCATAAACCCGGCAAACCCAGATCCGAGCCCACCTCGTACCGTCCCATAAGTCTGCTCAACGTCATGGGCAAGATTTATGAGAAACTCATTCATGCCCGACTCAAAGCATTTGCCGATGCTAATAAACTCATTCCAGACGAGCAGTTTGGTTTTCGAACCAAACACTCATGTGTTCAACAAGTCCATCGTATTGTTGAACACATCTCTCACAAAAATCAAACGGGCAAAATGACAGGCGTCCTCTTCTTCGATGTCGCAAAGGCATTCGACAAAGTCTGGCACAACGGCTTAATCTATAAGCTGTACACTCTCGGTGTCCCACAAAGACTCGTACTCATCATACGGGATTATTTGTCGAATCGCCACTTCCGTTACCGTATAGTGGGCGCGCTGTCCTCCCCTCACCCCATCAGAGCAGGAGTTCCTCAAGGCTCGGTGCTCTCACCATTATTATTCTCACTTTATACAAGTGACATCCCCAAACCCAGCCAGACTCACTTGGCGCTTTTTGCCGATGATACGGCGCTTTTCACCTCAGGTTATCGCCCAGAGACCATTGCCAAAAAACTCCAAGTCGCGACCAACGCCCTGAGCGATTGGTTCCGGAAATGGAGAATAGAAATAAACCCCACCAAGAGCCAAGCGGTTATATTCCATAAGTTTAACCGGCTCCGCCCCACCACCCCCGAGCCAATCACCCTATTCGGTAAACCCATCCCTTGGGGAAAGGAAGCCAAATACCTAGGGGTGACACTTGATGACAAACTGTCCTTCCGTTCTCACATTAAGGGGGTTCGCGCACGCGCCGCCTTTGTGTCAGGACGGCTCCACTTCTTGACAAATGTCAAATCCAAACTGGCCCTAAAAAGCAAAATCCGCCTTTTTATCGCCTGCATCCGTCCCATCATGACCTATGCAAGTCCGGTGTTCGCCCAAGCCAATCCCAATGCCCTTCACGCCCTTCAGGTAATCCAGAATCGCTTCTTGCGCAGAGCCACGGGCGCTCCGTGGTACATGCGCAATGAAAATCTCCATCTAGATACTGATATACCTACCATCAGACAATTCATGAAACGCGCTTCACGCAGATTCTTTGATACCGCCATCAATCATAGCAACCCTCTCATAGTTCAGGCTGCAACTTATACCCCCTCATTAATCTCATCAATACGTAGGCCGAGGTTAGCCCTCTGCGAGCCCGATGACGACATCACCCTCTCTCAGATTGCAGCCAAATTAGCTCGCGATAGGATCACACCGACACAGAACCGCCAACCACGTTACCGTCCTCGACGGCGAGGACCGGCGCGACGTCCCTCTCAGCGGCCCGCTGCTGCCCCAGTAATAGTCCCCTAGTCATTCGCTTCTAGCGAAATCAGTTCAGTCTTTGTGCCCCGGTAACGCCCTGAGCCGAGGTTCGTGCCCCGCAGGGGGCGCCCTCAGGCGTTAGTTACCTAAATACCCACGGTTGAGAGCCCTCAGCGCTCACCGTACAGTCCGCGTAAAGGTGACAAGACCATCGTTGGTTATCACCGTTAGGTCCGTACAAAAAAAAAAAAAAAAAAAAAAAATCTAGTGAGTCACTACTGTTAATTAAATTAATTTGCAATAATGTCTGGACGCGGCAAGGGTGGCAAGGTCAAGGGGAAGGCGAAGTCTCGTTCGAATCGTGCCGGTCTGCAGTTTCCTGTCGGTCGTATACATAGACTTCTGCGCAACGGCAATTACGCCGAGCGCGTCGGCGCCGGTGCACCGGTCTATTTGGCCGCCGTAATGGAATATCTCGCCGCTGAGGTCCTCGAGTTGGCCGGCAACGCGGCAAGGGACAACAAGAAGACAAGAATCATCCCGAGACATCTCCAATTGGCCATACGCAACGATGAGGAGTTGAACAAACTCCTCTCCGGCGTGACCATCGCTCAGGGTGGTGTGTTGCCCAACATTCAGGCGGTGCTACTGCCGAAGAAGACCGAGAAGAAGGCTTAGATAATAAATGTTATCAGAGCCTCTCGTCTCACACTCCTGGCTCGCCGTCGTCGCCTGGTCGGGGCGAGATCACAAAAGGCCCTTTTCAGGGCCGCAATATGATTGATAAATTATGTCTCTATATGACCTCGAATCGTCCGTCACTTTATTCAAGAAGAAAAAGAACGAACAAACAAACAAATATACATACATTCATACATACATACATACATACATACATACATACATACATACATACACTTCATTCAAACAAAAGAGAAATTGTGTGGTATAATTTAAAAAAAAAAAAAAAAACCTAGGCATATAATAATAGTATATTACATACATTATGTACGTTTTGTTTTGTATAATATAATAATTAGGCTAACGTGCGAGAGAGACGGATTTATTTAATGAGACAGCTAGATACCGAACGATGTTAGAGTAGCGTGTATGTTTTTTCTTTCTCTTTTACGCACACTTCTGATTGGCCGCACGATCGAATTCAGCTCGTTGTCTATCATAATAAGTTAAGGTGCGCATATTGAGTATGTATCGGCTTTTTTTCTCAAAACTCTAGCTTACAGACCGAGGCCTCAATGCCTTCCAGCGGAGGAGGATCCATTGGTGTGCAGTAAAGGGACCTTTTGTAATAAATGAGAGTACCCCCGAGTCTCTCATTTAATCTATCATTGCGAACTATATTATAGTTGGCAATTTTGGGATCCCTGAGTGAAGGCTTTAGGAATGTTTCCTGCACCAGAAGGATGTCAAGTTGATGATCTCCATTCCAGACGAGCAGTTTGGTTTTCGAACCAAACACTCATGTGTTCAACAAGTCCATCGTATTGTTGAACACATCTCTCACAAAAATCAAACGGGCAAAATGACAGGCGTCCTCTTCTTCGATGTCGCAAAGGCATTCGACAAAGTCTGGCACAACGGCTTAATCTATAAGCTGTACACTCTCGGTGTCCCACAAAGACTCGTACTCATCATACGGGATTATTTGTCGAATCGCCACTTCCGTTACCGTATAGTGGGCGCGCTGTCCTCCCCTCACCCCATCAGAGCAGGAGTTCCTCAAGGCTCGGTGCTCTCACCATTATTATTCTCACTTTATACAAGTGACATCCCCAAACCCAGCCAGACTCACTTGGCGCTTTTTGCCGATGATACGGCGCTTTTCACCTCAGGTTATCGCCCAGAGACCATTGCCAAAAAACTCCAAGTCGCGACCAACGCCCTGAGCGATTGGTTCCGGAAATGGAGAATAGAAATAAACCCCACCAAGAGCCAAGCGGTTATATTCCATAAGTTTAACCGGCTCCGCCCCACCACCCCCGAGCCAATCACCCTATTCGGCAAACCCATCCCTTGGGGAAAGGAAGCCAAATACCTAGGGGTGACACTTGATGACAAACTGTCCTTCCGTTCTCACATTAAGGGGGTTCGCGCACGCGCCGCCTTTGTGTCAGGACGGCTCCACTTCTTGACAAATGTCAAATCCAAACTGGCCCTAAAAAGCAAAATCCGCCTTTTTATCGCCTGCATCCGTCCCATCATGACCTATGCAAGTCCGGTGTTCGCCCAAGCCAATCCCAATGCCCTTCACGCCCTTCAGGTAATCCAGAATCGCTTCTTGCGCAGAGCCACGGGCGCTCCGTGGTACATGCGCAATGAAAATCTCCATCTAGATACTGATATACCTACCATCAGACAATTCATGAAACGCGCTTCACGCAGATTCTTTGATACCGCCATCAATCATAGCAACCCTCTCATAGTTCAGGCTGCAACTTATACCCCCTCATTAATCTCATCAATACGTAGGCCGAGGTTAGCCCTCTGCGAGCCCGATGACGACATCACCCTCTCTCAGATTGCAGCCAAATTAGCTCGCGATAGGATCACACCGACACAGAACCGCCAACCACGTTACCGTCCTCGACGGCGAGGACCGGCGCGACGTCCCTCTCAGCGGCCCGCTGCTGCCCCAGTAATAGTCCCCTAGTCATTCGCTTCTAGCGAAATCAGTTCAGTCTTTGTGCCCCGGTAACGCCCTGAGCCGAGGTTCGTGCCCCGCAGGGGGCGCCCTCAGGCGTTAGTTACCTAAATACCCACGGTTGAGAGCCCTCAGCGCTCACCGTACAGTCCGCGTAAAGGTGACAAGACCATCGTTGGTTATCACCGTTAGGTCCGTACAAAAAAAAAAAAAAAAAAAAAAAAAAAAAAATCAAAACTCTACTATCTATCACTCTGCACTCAAGTCTCGCTCATTGTAGTGCGTTCAAAGTGTTCTAGTGTTGTTATTATTCATTCATTCTCATTATGCCGCCAAAGACTAGCGGTAAGGCCGCCAAGAAATCTGGCAAAGCCCAAAAGAACATCTCCAAAACCGATAAGAAAAAGAAGAAGCACAAGAGGAAGGAGAGCTACGCCATCTACATCTACAAGGTGCTCAAGCAGGTGCATCCCGATACCGGTATATCCAGCAAGGCCATGTCTATAATGAATTCGTTCGTTAACGACATATTCGAACGTATCGCCGCGGAGGCATCTCGTCTCGCCCATTACAACAAACGTTCCACTATAACCTCTAGGGAGGTGCAGACGTCTGTGAGACTCCTGTTGCCCGGTGAGCTTGCCAAGCACGCCGTGAGCGAGGGGACCAAAGCCGTCACCAAATACACCAGCTCCAAGTGAGGAGGCTGAGAGATGGCATCGTCTACACAGTGCGTGCGTGCGTGTTTCATAGTATGCATTTATTATTAATGTTTATTATATTAACACAATATGCACAATACTCAAAAGGCCCTTTTCAGGGCCAAAAATCTATTCGTGTTACAATAATGTTTCTTTCATGACATACATAATATAAAAAAATAATAATAATATAATACATACATATATACATACATACACATATCACATATCTAGTCGTTGTGTATAAAAAGAACGAACGAACGAACGATAGATATAGTTATAGATATACTTAGATAGATAGATAGATAGATAGATAGTTAGTTAGTTATTTAATATAATAAATAAATAAATACTTAATATAAATATTAAATAACATAGGCAATAATATCAGGATTAAAAAATAATAATAAAGACGGGTATGTACATAATACATACATATTGTGTGATCGTTGCGAGTTATTTCATTGTGCGAGGGAGATAGATATATAAAGGTCGTCTCCCTCGATATAACATTATAAATAGGCCGAATTCTACAGTAGGTCCGCCGGACTTCGCTCCGAGCCGCCGCACAGTACAGACGTACCCCGTACGGTCTATTGTGCTCCGCCCGTCACCCCGACTCGATTCTCGGAAGCGCTCTGGTATTTATACCTGGCCTTTCGCAGAACCGACCTTATCAGTTTGTTGACTCGGAACTTTTCAGTTTAGAGTCTCCAAACGAATATTTGTTCTTACGACATCGCGCTCTCAAAACCACAGATATTTACTTGTGGTGAACCAGTGGATACCTAACGGTGATAACTAAGCTGGTTCGAGCGTGACCCGGGCGCTCGCGGTTTCCCTTAAGGAAAACGCTAACCCGGACGGGACTGGACCAGTTGGCCTTGGGGGCTTCCCTAGCCAACCCCAGTTGTCGTTAGGCAGGGACGTAGGAACCCGCTGCACAATAAGATTGGCAGCGGGAGTCAAGCTTAGGGCACACCCTAGGGCCTACTCACCTCCCGACCTATCCCGGTCGGGAGTGTAACACACACCCCCGGGCCCATCCACCCGGGGCGAGATAGTAGGTTAGATTAGGGCGATCGCCTGAGGTTTCTTGTGGTTTCTTTTACTCAGGAACGCCCCGCGTCCGAAACCACGTTAGTTTGCCGAAGTAGAATAGCTCCCTCTGGCTGGCCATCATGGCCAGCCAGAACGACCACCTACCCCTGACGCTGGACGAGATCCTCCAGGACAACGAGTCCTGGGATTTCCTCGTCGAGCGTTACGGGACAACTTTTTTACCTCCCCGACCCGCTCCCACTTCACGGTCATCCTCAAGGATGTCCGTGATATCCGCGGAATTCTCCCCCGCGGAATCACCCGCGGAACACTCCCCGCCTCCCTCTCCCGCGGAATCAACCGCGGATCACCCCGCCCCTCCCTCTCCCGCGGAACCCTCCGCCCCGCCCTCTCCCGCGGAACCCTCCGCCCCGCCCTCTCCTGCGGAATCCGAACCGCCCTCTCCGCCTGCGCCTGCCGCGACGACCGGCCAGTCGTCCTCTTCCTCCTCTTCGGAGGGAGAGTTCACGACGGTCGTCGGTGGCAAGCGCAAGAGGAAAAAGAAGGCGAAAGCCACTGAAGCCGAGGTAGCTGCCAAAGCTGCCAAGGCTTCCGCCCCTTCCCCTTGCCCATCACCCAAGCCCCGCCCACTCATGGACACTATTGTGCCCACACCCCCGCCGCTAATGGACGTGCCCATGGCTCCTCCCCCGGAGGAACAAGGCCGCCCAGAGGCGCGCATATCCCAGCCCCAATCCCAGACCCAATCCCAAGTCCCGATGAGGAAGGACTCTCCGCCTCCCCTGTTTGTTCAGGATAAGACCAGATGGACCGAAGTGTCCGGATGGTTTACTCCTAACAAGATCCAATATACCTCTGCCCGCTCCACCGAGCACGGCATCAAGGTAACCGTGCCCACTTCACAGGACCACCGGGCCCTGACCAAACTCCTTAAAGAGCGTAAGGTGGCTTTCCACACTTACACTCTCCCTGAGGAGAAAGCCCTCCGGGTGGTGATCCGCGGCATCCCCCGCGAAATCCCCACCTCAGAAGTCGAAGCCTCCCTTAAGGAGCACGACCTCCCAATACAGTCAGTGCACCGGATGCACAAAGGACGCGGCCACGAGCCGTATAACATGGTGATTGTGGCACTGGACCAAGGCAAGGCCGGCAAAGCCATATACAGAGTAAAATCTGTGTGCGGCTTGAGCGACGGCTTCACCGTCGAGGGCGTCCGAAAGGGCGGCTACCCCTCCCAGTGCCACAACTGTCAGTTGTACGGCCATTCCGCCCGCAATTGTTTTGCTCCCCCCCGGTGCGTGAAGTGCCTCACACCTCACGCCACCAAAGACTGTGACCGCCCAAAGGTCATAGATGAAAACACCCCGCCACCTGGTTGCGTTCTCTGCAACCAGACCGGGCACACCGCGAACTACCGCGGGTGCTCGAAGGCTCCCCGCCCTTCGCGCCATTCAACGCGCAAAGCCCCCATTTCCAACCCGGCGCAGACCGATCTGCGCCCTCAAAGGCACTCCCAATGGGCCCGCCTTAACTCTAATTCTCCTAAAGAGTACCCTCCTCTCCCTAGGGAAGCGTTTGCTCTCTCCGAGCAAACCACGACCCAGCCACCACCTCCTCCTCCCAAGGTTTCCGCTTGGCAGCCGAAACCCACCGCAGCGCCTTCAGCGCCCGCCCCGCCGTCACCGCCAACCCAAACCACCCGCCGCGCAAACCCGTCACCAAAACGGGACCAAAACCCTCCGTCGAGTGTGGATGCGGATTTCGCACTCGTGGAGCGCTTCATCGAGTTCATAAACTTCGATGAAATTAGGGAGCTCGCCGATATTATTAAACAGAGCGAGGGCAACGGTCGTGCCCTTGCATCTGCAGCGCTGCGATTTAACAAAATCGCTTGCCAACTCGATCACTTTCGCGTAAATCCATAATGGATATTACACCCACGCGCGGTAGAATCAAACCCCGATCCCTCAAGTTAGGAACCTTCAATGCCAACGGCATTATAGGTAAACGAGATGAGATCGCAGAATTCCTGCGAGAGCATCAACTCGATATCCTTTTGGTACAGGAAACATTTCTAAAGCCCTTTCATAGGGACCCTAAAATTGCGAATTATCAGATAATTCGCAATGACAGACCCAACGCCGCAAAAGGCGGCACCCTCATTTATTATAAAAGATCCCTTCACTGCTCCCCTATGGACGCACCATCCCTAGAGTACATTGAGGCTTCAATCTGTAGGCTCGGTATGACTGGACACTCATCCATTATACTAGTCTCGGCATATTGCTCCCATTCTCATAACCTACCCGACTTAGGAACGTCACTCAAACGTGACTTAGAATCCCTTTTCAATTTGGGTAGCTCAGTCATTCTGGCGGGCGACCTAAACGCGAAACACACCCTCTGGAATTGCGTCGCAAACAATACCAGAGGGCGAATTCTTGAATCCCTCCTCGGGCCACTCAACGTGGACCTGATCGCCCCATACGAACCGACTCACTTCCCGGACATAGTGACTCACAGACCCGACATACTCGACGTGGCGCTGCTGCGTAATGTAAACTTACGTTTGCATGACTTAGCAGTGCTACACGAGCTCCAATCGGACCACCGGCCTGTAATCCTAGAGTTTACACCGCGCGTAGGTCCACCAGATTCAGGTCAACCCTCTCGCACCAAGGTCGTGACGGACTGGGACAAATTAGGCGAAAGCCTCAAGGCGACCTCGTCCGTCCATCTAGACCGTATCCCCGACAGCCTAGTCACCGCCGACGACGCTGTAGGCGCTATCGACTCACTCACAAGTCACGTGCAATCGTTAGTTAGCGATTGCTCTCGGACAGTTCCAGCGGAGGATGACCGACGCTGGCACTTGCCCGACGACATACGGGACTTGCTGAGGGAGAAGAAAGTCGCCATTCGCGCCTACGATAGAGCTCCCTCAGAGCAAAATCGTGTCCAATTACGAGCTCTCGAACGTGCCGTCAAGGCACGCATCGCAGAGTTTCGCGAGAATAGCTGGGGCCAGACCCTCAGCGAAATCAAGCCCTCCCACCTAGCCTTTTGGCAACTGTCTCGTGCCCTCACAAAGGACACAGTAGTTCCAATGCCTCCTTTAAAGCGACCCAATCTTCCTCCCGCCTTTGAAGACGTGGAAAAGACCGAATGCCTCGCCGAAAGTCTGGAGGCTCAATGTACGCCCAGTTCTCTCCCTATTGACCCGCGTCATTTGGAGAAAGTTACAGCCGAAGTAGAACGGAGGACCGCTCTTCCGTTACCTCCTCCCGCTCCCCCGACTGACGACGTCGCCAACGACGTCAACACAAATGACGACCCACTTCCACCCGCGACCCATGACGAGGTGAAAGCGATCATCGGGAAGTTACACCCTCGTAAGGCCCCGGGCTCGGACAAGATCACCAACAGAGTGATCAAACTCTTCCCAGCCTCCCTTATCATGTTATTGACGGCCATCTTCAATGCCGCCCTCTCAAACAATATTTTCCCACACCAGTGGAAAGAAGCCCACGTGATTGGGATCCACAAGCCCGGCAAACCCAAGTCCGAGCCCTCCAGTTATCGTCCCATAAGTCTGCTCAACGTACTGGGCAAGATTTATGAGAGAATCATTTATGTCCGCCTTAAAGCATTTGCCGATGCTAACAAACTCCTCCCAGACGAGCAATTTGGGTTCCGACCCAAACACTCGTGTGTTCACCAAGTCCATAGAATTGTTGAACACATCTCCACAAGTTACCAGAGAGGTCACATGACAGGCGCCCTTTTCTTCGATGTCGCAAAGGCATTCGACAAGGTGTGGCACACAGGCTTGATCTACAAGCTTTACACCCTAGGTGTGCCACCGAGACTCGTGACCATCTTACGAGACTTTCTGTCGAATCGCCTCTTTCGATATCGGGTCGAAGGCGTCCTGTCCTCACCACACCCCATTAGTGCCGGTGTCCCGCAGGGCTCGGTACTATCTCCCTTGCTATTCACGCTCTACACGAGCGACATCCCTAGAGTCAGGAATACGCAGTTCGCTCTCTTTGCAGACGACACTGCCGTATATTGCTCAGGCAAAAGCCCGCCCGCGATCTCTAAGAAACTCCAGACCGCAGCCAACGCCCTAGGCGCTTGGTTCCGGAAATGGAGAATAGAGATCAACCCCTCCAAAAGTCAGGCGGTTCTCTTTTTTAGAACCGACCGAAAAAGACGTCCCCCCATCCCCGATCCAGTCACACTATTCGGCGAGCCGATCCCTTGGGAGAGGCAAGCCAAATATCTCGGTGTGACCCTCGATGATCGCCTATCCTTCGCTGCACACATAAGGGCGGTTCGCGCGCGCGCCGCCTTTGTGGCAGGACGACTCCACTGCATGATCAACGCCCGGTCTAAACTTGCCCTAAAAAGCAAGGTTAGACTCTATACCGCGTGTATCCGTCCAGTCATGACGTATGCGAGCACCGTGTTCGCTCACGCTGCTCCCACACATCTCAACACCCTTCAGGTGATTCAAAACCGTTTCATGCGCAAAGCCACGGGCGCCCCGTGGTACATGCGCAATGAAAACCTCCACCTTGACTTAGGCCTCCCTACAATCAAACAATTTATAAAACGCGCCTCGCGCCGATATTTTGATACCGCAGAGCACCACGCGAATCCCTTGATAGTCAACACTATCACATACACCCCGTCCCTTATTTCCCGCATCCGTAGGCCTAGGCACGCCCTCAGCGAACCAGACGATGCCACCACTTTAGCTCAAATCGAGGCTGACGAAGCCCGAAAACAAATACAAATGCGCAACCGACAACCAAGATTTCGTCCTCGCCGGCGAGGACCGTCGCGACGTCCCTCTCAGTCTCGTCCCGTTTAAGCGGCCCGAGCTGCATATTAGCAATCCGACCGATCCCCAAATAATTATAATTGTTTGCATGCTAAATCCTCCCTCATTCCCCAGGCAACGTCCTGAGCCGAGGTCGAGCCCCACAGGGGGCACCCTCAGGCTACCGTTGCCCAAAATTATTTAGTTTTAGTTTTTAGTTTTAAGTAGCGGTTGAGAGCCCTCAGCGCTCACCGCAAAAGTCCGCGTAACGGTGGAAGAAGGTCCCCTGGACCCACCACCTTCCTGTTCCAGTCCAAAAAAAAAAAAAAAAAAAAAAAAAAAATAGTGGTACAGGCCCGGTCCAATCAGTCAGACGCTCGTTTCGCTACACTTCAGTCAGTCAGTCAGTCAGTCGGTGCGTGCGTGAGAGAGAGATTTCGTGTTTTTGATTACATTTTATACAATCAATCTATAATAATGACCGGCCGCGGTAAGGGAGGAAAGGGTCTGGGAAAAGGTGGAGCCAAGCGTCATAGAAAAGTACTTCGCGACAACATCCAGGGAATCACCAAACCCGCGATCCGTCGTTTGGCTCGCAGAGGAGGCGTGAAGCGTATATCCGGTCTTATATACGAGGAGACTCGTGGTGTTCTTAAAGTGTTTCTCGAGAACGTGATCCGTGACGCTGTCACCTACACTGAGCACGCGAAGAGGAAGACCGTCACCGCCATGGACGTCGTCTACGCTCTGAAACGTCAGGGACGTACATTGTACGGTTTCGGTGGTTAAAAACATCCACTTCGTGACGTGTCGTGTCGTATAGTATAGAGTACAGTACAGTACCTATATTAATTTACGTACGCACGTACACGCACAAACAAAAGGCCCTTTTCAGGGCCGCATATAATTCCGTTTGTTTTGATGCAAACTGTTTCGGTATCGTACACTAAAATTGATGTCCGTCAAACTCACTATAATTAGGTACTCGTTTATAATACTTATGTGGGTACATATTATTGTTTAGTAAGATGTATGTATATATGCACCTACGTATGTAATTATTATCAATACGAAAACTTAATAATAGGTATACATATTATATAGATAGATAGATAGATAGATAGATAGATAGATAGATAGATAGATAGATAGATAGATAGATAGATAGATAGATAGATAGATAGATAGATAGATAGATGGATGGATGGATGGATGGATGGAGTAGTGGTAGTTATATTTACGATTCTTGCATTCAATTTTGCATTTAACCGACCGAATTAACAGGTAGGTAGGTAGGTAGGTAGGTAGTCTTAGGTCTGTCTGTCTGTCTCTGTCTCTGTCTAATAAACAAACAACATCACATAATTTTATGTGTAACTCTGAATGTATTTATATTGGTTTCGTATAAGGTTAATAATATAATATAATGTAGATAGGTAAGTAGGTAGGTAAGCAAGTATAATTGTATGTATCATGTAAGTTAGATAGTAATAATATTAGGTAAGTATTTATTATTATTATTTCAATAAATCAAATAAGTACTCAAATAAAAATCTAAGTGTAGTAATGTGAGGCTCGGATATAAACTTACAGTGTCGTCGTCGGTCGGTCGGCTGTCTGTTTAGTGGTAAAATGGTAGTCGTGTGTTTTACGACCGTCCGCGTTACACTCGTCAAAACGGCCTAGACAAGTCGAGACATGAGTGAAATCTTATTATGTTCCAAGCTTGGAATCTTCGCCGTTTGCTTATCGACCGATATGCGTCCAATCTTTACGTTTTATAGAGAAAAATCACTTTTGAACTGGACGCCAAGCACGTCGCATACAAGGCAGTGAAAATAAACATCTGTAGCGCAACCCTTATTATACTTGAGAACCGTTTGGAGTGAACATTACGTAAACACGTTCATGATGTGTCTATATAAATATATATAAATGTTATAATTATTATAGAAACTAGTTAAAAATATAATAATTTATATACATGTTAGTGAAAAGTTGGAAGTGTTCATACGAGAAAACGTCCCGCGACAGCGCGGCTCTCCTTACGGTAATGCCTCGATATGTATTGATAAAATGATTATTTTCACAGTGGCGACATCTAATCCTGTCTGTGTTTTCTATCTATTATAATAATAATAATAATAATAATAGACTACCACCAGCTTACTTACTTACTATCTATCTACTATCTGCTGACTGAATTTTAGTGGTGATTGATTGTGTGTGAGTGAGTGTTTGTGTAAAAAGAAAAATAAATAACAATGGCAGACACAGCTGTAGCTACCGAGGCACCGGCGCCGGCCACACCGGCGAAGAAACCGAAGGCGTCCGCCGCCGGAGCGAAAAAACCCAAGGCGAAACCGACACACCCGAAGACTTCGGAAATGGTCAATAGCGCCATTAAGGAACTGAAAGAGCGTAGCGGATCGTCACTTCAGGCGATCAAGAAATATATAGCCGCCCAGTACAAGGTCGACGCGGAGAAGCTGGCGCCGTTCATCAGAAAGTATTTGAAGAGCGCCGTCGAATCCGGTACACTAATACAGACCAAAGGTAAAGGTGCATCAGGTTCTTTCAAACTGGAATCGAAATCATCTTCAGCGAAGAAGCCCGCCGGCGGCGCCGCCGGTAAGGCCGTCACCAAGACCGCCGCCTCATCCGGTGGTGGATCCGCGTCTAAAGGTGGTAAAAAAGTGGCCACCGCCGCGACCAAAGGCACAACCAAAAGGGGTGCATCGGCGGCATCCGCATCGCCATCGAAATCGTCATCAAAAGCAGCCTCGTCGGCCGCTTCGAAGGATAAAAAAGCCGCCGCCGCCAAGAAGAAACCCGCCGCAGCATCAGCAGCAGCAGCAAAGAAGGCGGCCGCCTCACCCGCCAAAGGTAAGAGCGGCGGTGGAGCCGCGCCAAAAGCTAAGAAAACCGCCAAGCCGCCGACAAAGAAGCCAAAAGCGCCCAAACCGAAGAAGGCCGCCGCCGCAACCAAATCGAAGCCTGCCGCCGCCAAAAAGGCAGCAGCTAAAAAGTAAAGTCGGGCGGGCGGGCGCCTCACCGTTGGTTGTTTGTTGGTGTCGTCGGCAACAACAGCAGCGAGCGAGAGAGCGAGCGGCACGTGTGCGTCGTTGCAAACAAGCAATCAAGCACGCACGCACGCACGCACATACCTATATGTATACCAAAAAGCCCTTTTCAGGGCTAACAAATTATTCTAAATATCGTACGTGTTACGATACCATTGTTTCTTTTTCGATATATATTGGTAACTGAACGAACGAACTAACTAACTAACTAACTAACTAAGTAAGTAAGTAAGTAAGTAATTAATTAACTAACGTAACTAAATTACTTACTTACTTACTTACATACCTACCTACCTACCTACCTACCTACCTACCCACCTACCTACCTACCTACCTACCTACCTATCTATCTATCTATCTATCTATTTACATAATATTATAAACTTCTAAAATCTCTTCCTATTCAGAAACGAACTGGATACTTTAGGTTAGAAGTGTATGGCGATCGCGAAGCGCAGCGAGCGATCGCCATACACTTCGTGGTTATTTTTTTTTTAACTGCACGAAAACCCTTCATATTCAACTATGACGAAACTATGCTCAGCACAACACACAAATTGGTGATGTTCCTTTTTATTAATGCAATTGCAATTGCACCAATATCACACACACAACAAACAAACAAACAAACATCAATGCACAATATCACAAACAACAACCAAGCAAAATTCCGCCTCCGCCCGACTCCCGAATAGATAATATTATATTAATTACATACATACATTATGTCTTATTTATTGTACACGAATAAGTAAAACATTATAATTACATATAATAAACTCTGTATCTAGTGAGTCTTGCCCGGCCCTTCTGGCCCAGCCCGGCCCTTAAGGCCTGTTTTTATTATTTAGTTTGGGCATATTTAGTCCCCTCAGGCCTAAATATGCCAAAGTACCTCTCCCTTGAGGAGATTTTAGCGGACCCCAAGGCGTACCGCTTTTTAATAAACCGTTTCGGGGATGGAATTCCCACCCCCGCCGCTTCCCCCGCCCCCTCTCGGCACTCGAGCCGCCCCCCTTCACGCGCCGACTCCATGATGTCGGCGCGCTCCGAGTCCGCCTCCGAAGAGACGGACCCCTCCGCGGATTCCACCCCCGCCTCCCCGGCTACATCGACGTCCGCCCCCACCTCACCGGTCACCTCTTCGTCAGAAGAGGAGTTTGTACTGGTGGGCAAGGGCAAAAGGAAGAGGGCGAAGAAGCCCGCTTCAGAGGCAGCCGCCAAGGCTGCCAAGCCCTCCTCCTCCCCCCCCCTCACCCCTCGTGCGCGCACGCCGGCGCAAAACAACATCCCCTCCCTTATGGACATTCAAGTGTCCCCCCTCGCGGACTCCCCGTTGTCCCCCCCGGAGGCAGATCAACGCCCCGCCCCCGCTACCTCCTCCGCTCAAGTCCCAAAGCGGAAAGATGTCCCCCCGCCCCTGTTCATCCAGGATAAGGGCAGGTGGACCGAAGTTGCCTCATGGTGCACCCAGCACCACATCAACTTCACACAAGCCCGTCCCACCGAACACGGTATAAAGGTATCAGTACCTACCTCCCAGGACCATAGGTCCCTCACAAAACTCCTCAAGGAGAGAAAGGTGTCGTTCCACACCTACGCTCTCCAAGAGGAGCGCGCCCTTAGAGTGGTCATCCGTGGTATTCCACAGGAAATAACCACGGAGGACATTAAAGAGTCCCTACTTTCCAAATCCCTCCCCGTTCAATCGGTTCACCGAATGCACGGGGGCCGTGGCCACAAACCATATAATATGGTTATAGTGGCGCTTGACAGGACTGGCGACAACGCCAAAGCGATCTTCAAGATCGATAAAGTCTGCGACCTCACAGGCTTTAAAATAGAATCCCCCCATAAAGCGGGATATCCATCGCAGTGTCACAACTGCCAGCTCTACGGCCACTCTGCCCGTAACTGTTTTGCCCCCCCCAGGTGCGTCAAGTGCCTAAAGCCCCACGCCACCAAAGAGTGCGACAGACCAAAAGATTGGTCTCAATGCACCGAAACGGTGGCATGCGTCCTCTGCCAGACGCAAGGTCATCCCGCAAACTTTCGCGGGTGTCCTAAAGCCCCCCGCCCCTCGCGCCACGTGCCGCGAGGCCTGGCCCCGGCAGTCGTACCTTCGCAGGCTGTCCTAGCCCCGCAAAGGCCCTCCCCTTGGGGTAGGTGCAACTACGACGCGGCCTTCCCCCTCCCTCCATTCGCGCCCATTCAACCAGTGGGTGCCACCCCGGTTGCTCAACCGCCAAGGCCCGCTACAGGGAACGGAGCCTCCCCCGCTACGGAGGAGCTCCCCCACCCTGTGGTAAAACCAAAGCCGGTTTTAGCACAAACAAACCCCCCGCCCCGTAGGGCCCCGGCCACCTCTCAGAGCGTCGTCTCTGACTTCGCTCTCGTGGAGCGCTTCTTCGAGGCAGTAGACCTCAACGCAATTAGGGAGATCGCAACCCTAATTAGGCAAAACGAGGGCAACGGTTATGCCCTCGCCAAAATAGCGCTGCGTGTAGACAGCATCGCATCCTCGCTCGATAACTTCCGTGTTAATCCGTAATGATTGACTTGTATATGGTAGGTAGAATCAAACCGCGTTCCCTAAAAGTAGGTTTTTTCAATGCCAACGGCATTAAGGAACAACGCGATGAGATCGCTGATTTTCTGCGAGATCATCAACTTGACATCCTTCTGGTGCAGGAAACATTCCTAAAGCCTTCACTCAGGGATCCCAAAATTGCCAACTATAATATAGTTCGCAATGATAGATTAAATGAGAGACTCGGGGGTACTCTCATTTATTACAAAAGGTCCCTTTACTGCACACCAATGGATCCTCCTCCGCTGGAAGGCATTGAGGCCTCGGTCTGTAAGCTAGGCATGACCGGCCATCAATCAATCATCCTGGTCTCAGCATATATGTCCGCGAATCGTGATAATAAATCGCTCAGAAGCGATATTGAGTCCATTCTCAATTTAGGCAGCTCGGTCATTCTGGCGGGCGACCTAAACGCGAAACATTCTCTCTGGAAATGTAATACGACCAATCCCAGAGGCAGTTTACTTAGCTCACTTCTCGGGCCACTAGACTTGGATATAGTCGCTCCCTCTGAGCCGACTCACTATCCAGGGCCAATAACTCACAGACCTGACATACTTGACGTGGCGCTCCTACAAAATGTAAGCTTACGCTTGCATAGCGTAGAAGTGCTGCATGAGTTAGACTCGGACCACAGACCGGTTATCTTAGAGTTTTCACCGCACGTAGGCCCCTCAGATACTGGTCAGCCCCCTCGCACTAAGGTCGTGACGGACTGGGACCGGCTGGGCGAAAGCCTCAAGTCGACCTCATCCACTCATTTAGACCAAATCCCGGACAGTATCGTCTCCGCGGACGAAGCTGTAGGCGCGATCGATTCACTCACAGGTCACGTGCAATCGTTAATTAATGATTGCTCACGGACGGTGCCGGCAGACACTAGTCAACGCTGGCAGCTGCCCGATGACGTACGTGACTTGAAGAGAGAAAAGAACGCCGCCTTGCGCGCGTACGACCGATTCCCCTCGGAAACCAACCGAGTCCACCTTCGGGCCCTCAAACGAGAGCTCAAAGCTCGGATCGATGAGGAGCGCCAATCTCGCTGGGACCAGAAACTCTGTAACTTAGTCCCCTCTCATTTCGCCTTCTGGCAACTCTCACGCGCCCTGACAAAGGACACGGTAGCTCCCTTACCCGCATTAAACAGGCCCAATCTCCCTCCCGCATTTGAGGATGATGAAAAGTCTGAATGCCTTGCCGAAAGCCTCGAGCTTCAATGCACACCCAGCACCCTCCCAATTGACCCGTGTCACTTGGAGAAAGTAAACGCAGAGGTAGAAAGGAGAGCCGCTCTCCCAATACCTCCTCCCCCTCCTGATGCAGAGGATGACCCACTTTACCCAGTGACCCCTGATGAGGTCAAAACGATCATCAAGGACCTCCACCCAAGAAAAGCCCCGGGCTCGGATAAAATCACAAACAAAGTGATTAAACTCTTCCCCATCCATCTCATCATGCTCATGACGTCCATTTTTAACGCTGCCCTCTCTTGCAACATTTTCCCACATCAGTGGAAAGAGGCCCAGGTTATTGGGATTCATAAACCCGGCAAACCCAGATCCGAGCCCACCTCGTACCGTCCCATAAGTCTGCTCAACGTCATGGGCAAGATTTATGAGAAACTCATTCATGCCCGACTCAAAGCATTTGCCGATGCTAATAAACTCATTCCAGACGAGCAGTTTGGTTTTCGAACCAAACACTCATGTGTTCAACAAGTCCATCGTATTGTTGAACACATCTCTCACAAAAATCAAACGGGCAAAATGACAGGCGTCCTCTTCTTCGATGTCGCAAAGGCATTCGACAAAGTCTGGCACAACGGCTTAATCTATAAGCTGTACACTCTCGGTGTCCCACAAAGACTCGTACTCATCATACGGGATTATTTGTCGAATCGCCACTTCCGTTACCGTATAGTGGGCGCGCTGTCCTCCCCTCACCCCATCAGAGCAGGAGTTCCTCAAGGCTCGGTGCTCTCACCATTATTATTCTCACTTTATACAAGTGACATCCCCAAACCCAGCCAGACTCACTTGGCGCTTTTTGCCGATGATACGGCGCTTTTCACCTCAGGTTATCGCCCAGAGACCATTGCCAAAAAACTCCAAGTCGCGACCAACGCCCTGAGCGATTGGTTCCGGAAATGGAGAATAGAAATAAACCCCACCAAGAGCCAAGCGGTTATATTCCATAAGTTTAACCGGCTCCGCCCCACCACCCCCGAGCCAATCACCCTATTCGGTAAACCCATCCCTTGGGGAAAGGAAGCCAAATACCTAGGGGTGACACTTGATGACAAACTGTCCTTCCGTTCTCACATTAAGGGGGTTCGCGCACGCGCCGCCTTTGTGTCAGGACGGCTCCACTTCTTGACAAATGTCAAATCCAAACTGGCCCTAAAAAGCAAAATCCGCCTTTTTATCGCCTGCATCCGTCCCATCATGACCTATGCAAGTCCGGTGTTCGCCCAAGCCAATCCCAATGCCCTTCACGCCCTTCAGGTAATCCAGAATCGCTTCTTGCGCAGAGCCACGGGCGCTCCGTGGTACATGCGCAATGAAAATCTCCATCTAGATACTGATATACCTACCATCAGACAATTCATGAAACGCGCTTCACGCAGATTCTTTGATACCGCCATCAATCATAGCAACCCTCTCATAGTTCAGGCTGCAACTTATACCCCCTCATTAATCTCATCAATACGTAGGCCGAGGTTAGCCCTCTGCGAGCCCGATGACGACATCACCCTCTCTCAGATTGCAGCCAAATTAGCTCGCGATAGGATCACACCGACACAGAACCGCCAACCACGTTACCGTCCTCGACGGCGAGGACCGGCGCGACGTCCCTCTCAGCGGCCCGCTGCTGCCCCAGTAATAGTCCCCTAGTCATTCGCTTCTAGCGAAATCAGTTCAGTCTTTGTGCCCCGGTAACGCCCTGAGCCGAGGTTCGTGCCCCGCAGGGGGCGCCCTCAGGCGTTAGTTACCTAAATACCCACGGTTGAGAGCCCTCAGCGCTCACCGTACAGTCCGCGTAAAGGTGACAAGACCATCGTTGGTTATCACCGTTAGGTCCGTACAAAAAAAAAAAAAAAAAAAAAAAATCTAGTGAGTCACTACTGTTAATTAAATTAATTTGCAATAATGTCTGGACGCGGCAAGGGTGGCAAGGTCAAGGGGAAGGCGAAGTCTCGTTCGAATCGTGCCGGTCTGCAGTTTCCTGTCGGTCGTATACATAGACTTCTGCGCAACGGCAATTACGCCGAGCGCGTCGGCGCCGGTGCACCGGTCTATTTGGCCGCCGTAATGGAATATCTCGCCGCTGAGGTCCTCGAGTTGGCCGGCAACGCGGCAAGGGACAACAAGAAGACAAGAATCATCCCGAGACATCTCCAATTGGCCATACGCAACGATGAGGAGTTGAACAAACTCCTCTCCGGCGTGACCATCGCTCAGGGTGGTGTGTTGCCCAACATTCAGGCGGTGCTACTGCCGAAGAAGACCGAGAAGAAGGCTTAGATAATAAATGTTATCAGAGCCTCTCGTCTCACACTCCTGGCTCGCCGTCGTCGCCTGGTCGGGGCGAGATCACAAAAGGCCCTTTTCAGGGCCGCAATATGATTGATAAATTATGTCTCTATATGACCTCGAATCGTCCGTCACTTTATTCAAGAAGAAAAAGAACGAACAAACAAACAAATATACATACATTCATACATACATACATACATACATACATACATACATACATACATACACTTCATTCAAACAAAAGAGAAATTGTGTGGTATAATTTAAAAAAAAAAAAAAAAACCTAGGCATATAATAATAGTATATTACATACATTATGTACGTTTTGTTTTGTATAATATAATAATTAGGCTAACGTGCGAGAGAGACGGATTTATTTAATGAGACAGCTAGATACCGAACGATGTTAGAGTAGCGTGTATGTTTTTTCTTTCTCTTTTACGCACACTTCTGATTGGCCGCACGATCGAATTCAGCTCGTTGTCTATCATAATAAGTTAAGGTGCGCATATTGAGTATGTATCGGCTTTTTTTCTCAAAACTCTAGCTTACAGACCGAGGCCTCAATGCCTTCCAGCGGAGGAGGATCCATTGGTGTGCAGTAAAGGGACCTTTTGTAATAAATGAGAGTACCCCCGAGTCTCTCATTTAATCTATCATTGCGAACTATATTATAGTTGGCAATTTTGGGATCCCTGAGTGAAGGCTTTAGGAATGTTTCCTGCACCAGAAGGATGTCAAGTTGATGATCTCCATTCCAGACGAGCAGTTTGGTTTTCGAACCAAACACTCATGTGTTCAACAAGTCCATCGTATTGTTGAACACATCTCTCACAAAAATCAAACGGGCAAAATGACAGGCGTCCTCTTCTTCGATGTCGCAAAGGCATTCGACAAAGTCTGGCACAACGGCTTAATCTATAAGCTGTACACTCTCGGTGTCCCACAAAGACTCGTACTCATCATACGGGATTATTTGTCGAATCGCCACTTCCGTTACCGTATAGTGGGCGCGCTGTCCTCCCCTCACCCCATCAGAGCAGGAGTTCCTCAAGGCTCGGTGCTCTCACCATTATTATTCTCACTTTATACAAGTGACATCCCCAAACCCAGCCAGACTCACTTGGCGCTTTTTGCCGATGATACGGCGCTTTTCACCTCAGGTTATCGCCCAGAGACCATTGCCAAAAAACTCCAAGTCGCGACCAACGCCCTGAGCGATTGGTTCCGGAAATGGAGAATAGAAATAAACCCCACCAAGAGCCAAGCGGTTATATTCCATAAGTTTAACCGGCTCCGCCCCACCACCCCCGAGCCAATCACCCTATTCGGCAAACCCATCCCTTGGGGAAAGGAAGCCAAATACCTAGGGGTGACACTTGATGACAAACTGTCCTTCCGTTCTCACATTAAGGGGGTTCGCGCACGCGCCGCCTTTGTGTCAGGACGGCTCCACTTCTTGACAAATGTCAAATCCAAACTGGCCCTAAAAAGCAAAATCCGCCTTTTTATCGCCTGCATCCGTCCCATCATGACCTATGCAAGTCCGGTGTTCGCCCAAGCCAATCCCAATGCCCTTCACGCCCTTCAGGTAATCCAGAATCGCTTCTTGCGCAGAGCCACGGGCGCTCCGTGGTACATGCGCAATGAAAATCTCCATCTAGATACTGATATACCTACCATCAGACAATTCATGAAACGCGCTTCACGCAGATTCTTTGATACCGCCATCAATCATAGCAACCCTCTCATAGTTCAGGCTGCAACTTATACCCCCTCATTAATCTCATCAATACGTAGGCCGAGGTTAGCCCTCTGCGAGCCCGATGACGACATCACCCTCTCTCAGATTGCAGCCAAATTAGCTCGCGATAGGATCACACCGACACAGAACCGCCAACCACGTTACCGTCCTCGACGGCGAGGACCGGCGCGACGTCCCTCTCAGCGGCCCGCTGCTGCCCCAGTAATAGTCCCCTAGTCATTCGCTTCTAGCGAAATCAGTTCAGTCTTTGTGCCCCGGTAACGCCCTGAGCCGAGGTTCGTGCCCCGCAGGGGGCGCCCTCAGGCGTTAGTTACCTAAATACCCACGGTTGAGAGCCCTCAGCGCTCACCGTACAGTCCGCGTAAAGGTGACAAGACCATCGTTGGTTATCACCGTTAGGTCCGTACAAAAAAAAAAAAAAAAAAAAAAAAAAAAAAATCAAAACTCTACTATCTATCACTCTGCACTCAAGTCTCGCTCATTGTAGTGCGTTCAAAGTGTTCTAGTGTTGTTATTATTCATTCATTCTCATTATGCCGCCAAAGACTAGCGGTAAGGCCGCCAAGAAATCTGGCAAAGCCCAAAAGAACATCTCCAAAACCGATAAGAAAAAGAAGAAGCACAAGAGGAAGGAGAGCTACGCCATCTACATCTACAAGGTGCTCAAGCAGGTGCATCCCGATACCGGTATATCCAGCAAGGCCATGTCTATAATGAATTCGTTCGTTAACGACATATTCGAACGTATCGCCGCGGAGGCATCTCGTCTCGCCCATTACAACAAACGTTCCACTATAACCTCTAGGGAGGTGCAGACGTCTGTGAGACTCCTGTTGCCCGGTGAGCTTGCCAAGCACGCCGTGAGCGAGGGGACCAAAGCCGTCACCAAATACACCAGCTCCAAGTGAGGAGGCTGAGAGATGGCATCGTCTACACAGTGCGTGCGTGCGTGTTTCATAGTATGCATTTATTATTAATGTTTATTATATTAACACAATATGCACAATACTCAAAAGGCCCTTTTCAGGGCCAAAAATCTATTCGTGTTACAATAATGTTTCTTTCATGACATACATAATATAAAAAAATAATAATAATATAATACATACATATATACATACATACACATATCACATATCTAGTCGTTGTGTATAAAAAGAACGAACGAACGAACGATAGATATAGTTATAGATATACTTAGATAGATAGATAGATAGATAGATAGTTAGTTAGTTATTTAATATAATAAATAAATAAATACTTAATATAAATATTAAATAACATAGGCAATAATATCAGGATTAAAAAATAATAATAAAGACGGGTATGTACATAATACATACATATTGTGTGATCGTTGCGAGTTATTTCATTGTGCGAGGGAGATAGATATATAAAGGTCGTCTCCCTCGATATAACATTATAAATAGGCCGAATTCTACAGTAGGTCCGCCGGACTTCGCTCCGAGCCGCCGCACAGTACAGACGTACCCCGTACGGTCTATTGTGCTCCGCCCGTCACCCCGACTCGATTCTCGGAAGCGCTCTGGTATTTATACCTGGCCTTTCGCAGAACCGACCTTATCAGTTTGTTGACTCGGAACTTTTCAGTTTAGAGTCTCCAAACGAATATTTGTTCTTACGACATCGCGCTCTCAAAACCACAGATATTTACTTGTGGTGAACCAGTGGATACCTAACGGTGATAACTAAGCTGGTTCGAGCGTGACCCGGGCGCTCGCGGTTTCCCTTAAGGAAAACGCTAACCCGGACGGGACTGGACCAGTTGGCCTTGGGGGCTTCCCTAGCCAACCCCAGTTGTCGTTAGGCAGGGACGTAGGAACCCGCTGCACAATAAGATTGGCAGCGGGAGTCAAGCTTAGGGCACACCCTAGGGCCTACTCACCTCCCGACCTATCCCGGTCGGGAGTGTAACACACACCCCCGGGCCCATCCACCCGGGGCGAGATAGTAGGTTAGATTAGGGCGATCGCCTGAGGTTTCTTGTGGTTTCTTTTACTCAGGAACGCCCCGCGTCCGAAACCACGTTAGTTTGCCGAAGTAGAATAGCTCCCTCTGGCTGGCCATCATGGCCAGCCAGAACGACCACCTACCCCTGACGCTGGACGAGATCCTCCAGGACAACGAGTCCTGGGATTTCCTCGTCGAGCGTTACGGGACAACTTTTTTACCTCCCCGACCCGCTCCCACTTCACGGTCATCCTCAAGGATGTCCGTGATATCCGCGGAATTCTCCCCCGCGGAATCACCCGCGGAACACTCCCCGCCTCCCTCTCCCGCGGAATCAACCGCGGATCACCCCGCCCCTCCCTCTCCCGCGGAACCCTCCGCCCCGCCCTCTCCCGCGGAACCCTCCGCCCCGCCCTCTCCTGCGGAATCCGAACCGCCCTCTCCGCCTGCGCCTGCCGCGACGACCGGCCAGTCGTCCTCTTCCTCCTCTTCGGAGGGAGAGTTCACGACGGTCGTCGGTGGCAAGCGCAAGAGGAAAAAGAAGGCGAAAGCCACTGAAGCCGAGGTAGCTGCCAAAGCTGCCAAGGCTTCCGCCCCTTCCCCTTGCCCATCACCCAAGCCCCGCCCACTCATGGACACTATTGTGCCCACACCCCCGCCGCTAATGGACGTGCCCATGGCTCCTCCCCCGGAGGAACAAGGCCGCCCAGAGGCGCGCATATCCCAGCCCCAATCCCAGACCCAATCCCAAGTCCCGATGAGGAAGGACTCTCCGCCTCCCCTGTTTGTTCAGGATAAGACCAGATGGACCGAAGTGTCCGGATGGTTTACTCCTAACAAGATCCAATATACCTCTGCCCGCTCCACCGAGCACGGCATCAAGGTAACCGTGCCCACTTCACAGGACCACCGGGCCCTGACCAAACTCCTTAAAGAGCGTAAGGTGGCTTTCCACACTTACACTCTCCCTGAGGAGAAAGCCCTCCGGGTGGTGATCCGCGGCATCCCCCGCGAAATCCCCACCTCAGAAGTCGAAGCCTCCCTTAAGGAGCACGACCTCCCAATACAGTCAGTGCACCGGATGCACAAAGGACGCGGCCACGAGCCGTATAACATGGTGATTGTGGCACTGGACCAAGGCAAGGCCGGCAAAGCCATATACAGAGTAAAATCTGTGTGCGGCTTGAGCGACGGCTTCACCGTCGAGGGCGTCCGAAAGGGCGGCTACCCCTCCCAGTGCCACAACTGTCAGTTGTACGGCCATTCCGCCCGCAATTGTTTTGCTCCCCCCCGGTGCGTGAAGTGCCTCACACCTCACGCCACCAAAGACTGTGACCGCCCAAAGGTCATAGATGAAAACACCCCGCCACCTGGTTGCGTTCTCTGCAACCAGACCGGGCACACCGCGAACTACCGCGGGTGCTCGAAGGCTCCCCGCCCTTCGCGCCATTCAACGCGCAAAGCCCCCATTTCCAACCCGGCGCAGACCGATCTGCGCCCTCAAAGGCACTCCCAATGGGCCCGCCTTAACTCTAATTCTCCTAAAGAGTACCCTCCTCTCCCTAGGGAAGCGTTTGCTCTCTCCGAGCAAACCACGACCCAGCCACCACCTCCTCCTCCCAAGGTTTCCGCTTGGCAGCCGAAACCCACCGCAGCGCCTTCAGCGCCCGCCCCGCCGTCACCGCCAACCCAAACCACCCGCCGCGCAAACCCGTCACCAAAACGGGACCAAAACCCTCCGTCGAGTGTGGATGCGGATTTCGCACTCGTGGAGCGCTTCATCGAGTTCATAAACTTCGATGAAATTAGGGAGCTCGCCGATATTATTAAACAGAGCGAGGGCAACGGTCGTGCCCTTGCATCTGCAGCGCTGCGATTTAACAAAATCGCTTGCCAACTCGATCACTTTCGCGTAAATCCATAATGGATATTACACCCACGCGCGGTAGAATCAAACCCCGATCCCTCAAGTTAGGAACCTTCAATGCCAACGGCATTATAGGTAAACGAGATGAGATCGCAGAATTCCTGCGAGAGCATCAACTCGATATCCTTTTGGTACAGGAAACATTTCTAAAGCCCTTTCATAGGGACCCTAAAATTGCGAATTATCAGATAATTCGCAATGACAGACCCAACGCCGCAAAAGGCGGCACCCTCATTTATTATAAAAGATCCCTTCACTGCTCCCCTATGGACGCACCATCCCTAGAGTACATTGAGGCTTCAATCTGTAGGCTCGGTATGACTGGACACTCATCCATTATACTAGTCTCGGCATATTGCTCCCATTCTCATAACCTACCCGACTTAGGAACGTCACTCAAACGTGACTTAGAATCCCTTTTCAATTTGGGTAGCTCAGTCATTCTGGCGGGCGACCTAAACGCGAAACACACCCTCTGGAATTGCGTCGCAAACAATACCAGAGGGCGAATTCTTGAATCCCTCCTCGGGCCACTCAACGTGGACCTGATCGCCCCATACGAACCGACTCACTTCCCGGACATAGTGACTCACAGACCCGACATACTCGACGTGGCGCTGCTGCGTAATGTAAACTTACGTTTGCATGACTTAGCAGTGCTACACGAGCTCCAATCGGACCACCGGCCTGTAATCCTAGAGTTTACACCGCGCGTAGGTCCACCAGATTCAGGTCAACCCTCTCGCACCAAGGTCGTGACGGACTGGGACAAATTAGGCGAAAGCCTCAAGGCGACCTCGTCCGTCCATCTAGACCGTATCCCCGACAGCCTAGTCACCGCCGACGACGCTGTAGGCGCTATCGACTCACTCACAAGTCACGTGCAATCGTTAGTTAGCGATTGCTCTCGGACAGTTCCAGCGGAGGATGACCGACGCTGGCACTTGCCCGACGACATACGGGACTTGCTGAGGGAGAAGAAAGTCGCCATTCGCGCCTACGATAGAGCTCCCTCAGAGCAAAATCGTGTCCAATTACGAGCTCTCGAACGTGCCGTCAAGGCACGCATCGCAGAGTTTCGCGAGAATAGCTGGGGCCAGACCCTCAGCGAAATCAAGCCCTCCCACCTAGCCTTTTGGCAACTGTCTCGTGCCCTCACAAAGGACACAGTAGTTCCAATGCCTCCTTTAAAGCGACCCAATCTTCCTCCCGCCTTTGAAGACGTGGAAAAGACCGAATGCCTCGCCGAAAGTCTGGAGGCTCAATGTACGCCCAGTTCTCTCCCTATTGACCCGCGTCATTTGGAGAAAGTTACAGCCGAAGTAGAACGGAGGACCGCTCTTCCGTTACCTCCTCCCGCTCCCCCGACTGACGACGTCGCCAACGACGTCAACACAAATGACGACCCACTTCCACCCGCGACCCATGACGAGGTGAAAGCGATCATCGGGAAGTTACACCCTCGTAAGGCCCCGGGCTCGGACAAGATCACCAACAGAGTGATCAAACTCTTCCCAGCCTCCCTTATCATGTTATTGACGGCCATCTTCAATGCCGCCCTCTCAAACAATATTTTCCCACACCAGTGGAAAGAAGCCCACGTGATTGGGATCCACAAGCCCGGCAAACCCAAGTCCGAGCCCTCCAGTTATCGTCCCATAAGTCTGCTCAACGTACTGGGCAAGATTTATGAGAGAATCATTTATGTCCGCCTTAAAGCATTTGCCGATGCTAACAAACTCCTCCCAGACGAGCAATTTGGGTTCCGACCCAAACACTCGTGTGTTCACCAAGTCCATAGAATTGTTGAACACATCTCCACAAGTTACCAGAGAGGTCACATGACAGGCGCCCTTTTCTTCGATGTCGCAAAGGCATTCGACAAGGTGTGGCACACAGGCTTGATCTACAAGCTTTACACCCTAGGTGTGCCACCGAGACTCGTGACCATCTTACGAGACTTTCTGTCGAATCGCCTCTTTCGATATCGGGTCGAAGGCGTCCTGTCCTCACCACACCCCATTAGTGCCGGTGTCCCGCAGGGCTCGGTACTATCTCCCTTGCTATTCACGCTCTACACGAGCGACATCCCTAGAGTCAGGAATACGCAGTTCGCTCTCTTTGCAGACGACACTGCCGTATATTGCTCAGGCAAAAGCCCGCCCGCGATCTCTAAGAAACTCCAGACCGCAGCCAACGCCCTAGGCGCTTGGTTCCGGAAATGGAGAATAGAGATCAACCCCTCCAAAAGTCAGGCGGTTCTCTTTTTTAGAACCGACCGAAAAAGACGTCCCCCCATCCCCGATCCAGTCACACTATTCGGCGAGCCGATCCCTTGGGAGAGGCAAGCCAAATATCTCGGTGTGACCCTCGATGATCGCCTATCCTTCGCTGCACACATAAGGGCGGTTCGCGCGCGCGCCGCCTTTGTGGCAGGACGACTCCACTGCATGATCAACGCCCGGTCTAAACTTGCCCTAAAAAGCAAGGTTAGACTCTATACCGCGTGTATCCGTCCAGTCATGACGTATGCGAGCACCGTGTTCGCTCACGCTGCTCCCACACATCTCAACACCCTTCAGGTGATTCAAAACCGTTTCATGCGCAAAGCCACGGGCGCCCCGTGGTACATGCGCAATGAAAACCTCCACCTTGACTTAGGCCTCCCTACAATCAAACAATTTATAAAACGCGCCTCGCGCCGATATTTTGATACCGCAGAGCACCACGCGAATCCCTTGATAGTCAACACTATCACATACACCCCGTCCCTTATTTCCCGCATCCGTAGGCCTAGGCACGCCCTCAGCGAACCAGACGATGCCACCACTTTAGCTCAAATCGAGGCTGACGAAGCCCGAAAACAAATACAAATGCGCAACCGACAACCAAGATTTCGTCCTCGCCGGCGAGGACCGTCGCGACGTCCCTCTCAGTCTCGTCCCGTTTAAGCGGCCCGAGCTGCATATTAGCAATCCGACCGATCCCCAAATAATTATAATTGTTTGCATGCTAAATCCTCCCTCATTCCCCAGGCAACGTCCTGAGCCGAGGTCGAGCCCCACAGGGGGCACCCTCAGGCTACCGTTGCCCAAAATTATTTAGTTTTAGTTTTTAGTTTTAAGTAGCGGTTGAGAGCCCTCAGCGCTCACCGCAAAAGTCCGCGTAACGGTGGAAGAAGGTCCCCTGGACCCACCACCTTCCTGTTCCAGTCCAAAAAAAAAAAAAGTAGGTCCGCCATACCGTACGTACACTGTTAAGTTGGTAGACGCGTCCGTTTATAAATTTCTTTGTTTCGTTCGTTCGTTTGTTTTGTTACTCCTCCAAAAATGGCTCGTACCAAGCAGACTGCGCGTAAATCCACCGGTGGCAAAGCGCCTCGTAAACAGCTGGCCACCAAGGCCGCGCGCAAGAGTGCACCGGCAACCGGTGGTGTCAAGAAACCCCATCGCTACAGACCGGGTACGGTTGCACTCCGTGAGATCCGTCGCTATCAGAAGAGTACAGAGTTGTTGATCCGCAAACTGCCCTTCCAGCGTCTAGTCCGTGAGATCGCTCAAGATTTCAAGACTGATCTACGTTTCCAGAGTTCAGCAGTCATGGCGCTCCAGGAGGCCAGCGAGGCTTATCTGGTCGGACTCTTTGAGGACACCAACCTGTGCGCGATTCACGCCAAGCGTGTCACCATCATGCCCAAGGATATACAGTTGGCGCGCAGAATCCGAGGCGAACGCGCTTAATTGTGTATGTGTAATCTCACCCTCGCAGGAAAGCATCGTGCGTTGCTACAAAAGGCCCTTTTCAGGGCCACATATATATCAAAAAAATTGAAAATAATGTTTCTCATGCACATAATATTAATGTAAAAATATACCTACATACCTACCTATCTATCTACCCCTGCCAATACAAATAAATAAATTTACTTCATATTGATTAAGAACTAAGTAGGTACCTACCTATATTGGATAAGTAGATTTATGTATTAGGTATGGTACGATATTTTATATATTTTTCCAATAATATTAATTAATTAACTAACTAACCAATCAATCAAGTATGTATCTATGTAGGTAGGTAGGTAGGTAGGTAGGTGGTAATTAATGTACTGAATTAGATAAAAGTTATTGAACACCCTCCCCCCCCCCCCACCCCTGCCCAAAACCCATGTCCCTGACGTGGAATATATATCCATCTCACTTTTCACAAAGAAAACCAATGAAACCACATTATGGCTTTCTGGGTTTACTCCGTCTCGTTCGTACTCACACATGGTATCGTGTTTTGATAGCGCGCTACCCGTCACACGTTGAGTATAAATATAACCGTTATAAGTAGTGGTACAGGCCCGGTCCAATCAGTCAGACGCTCGTTTCGCTACACTTCAGTCAGTCAGTCAGTCGGTGCGTGCGTGAGAGAGAGATTTCGTGTTTTTGATTACATTTTATACAATCAATCTATAATAATGACCGGCCGCGGTAAGGGAGGAAAGGGTCTGGGAAAAGGTGGAGCCAAGCGTCATAGAAAAGTACTTCGCGACAACATCCAGGGAATCACCAAACCCGCGATCCGTCGTTTGGCTCGCAGAGGAGGCGTGAAGCGTATATCCGGTCTTATATACGAGGAGACTCGTGGTGTTCTTAAAGTGTTTCTCGAGAACGTGATCCGTGACGCTGTCACCTACACTGAGCACGCGAAGAGGAAGACCGTCACCGCCATGGACGTCGTCTACGCTCTGAAACGTCAGGGACGTACATTGTACGGTTTCGGTGGTTAAAAACATCCACTTCGTGACGTGTCGTGTCGTATAGTATAGAGTACAGTACAGTACCTATATTAATTTACGTACGCACGTACACGCACAAACAAAAGGCCCTTTTCAGGGCCGCATATAATTCCGTTTGTTTTGATGCAAACTGTTTCGGTATCGTACACTAAAATTGATGTCCGTCAAACTCACTATAATTAGGTACTCGTTTATAATACTTATGTGGGTACATATTATTGTTTAGTAAGATGTATGTATATATGCACCTACGTATGTAATTATTATCAATACGAAAACTTAATAATAGGTATACATATTATATAGATAGATAGATAGATAGATAGATAGATAGATAGATAGATAGATAGATAGATAGATAGATAGATAGATAGATAGATAGATAGATAGATAGATAGATAGATAGATAGATAGATAGATAGATAGATAGATAGATAGATAGATAGATAGATAGATAGATAGATAGATAGATAGATAGATGGATGGATGGATGGATGGATGGATGGATGGAGTAGTGGTAGTTATATTTACGATTCTTGCATTCAATTTTGCATTTAACCGACCGAATTAACAGGTAGGTAGGTAGGTAGGTAGGTAGTCTTAGGTCTGTCTGTCTGTCTCTGTCTCTGTCTAATAAACAAACAACATCACATAATTTTATGTGTAACTCTGAATGTATTTATATTGGTTTCGTATAAGGTTAATAATATAATATAATGTAGATAGGTAAGTAGGTAGGTAAGCAAGTATAATTGTATGTATCATGTAAGTTAGATAGTAATAATATTAGGTAAGTATTTATTATTATTATTTCAATAAATCAAATAAGTACTCAAATAAAAATCTAAGTGTAGTAATGTGAGGCTCGGATATAAACTTACAGTGTCGTCGTCGGTCGGTCGGCTGTCTGTTTAGTGGTAAAATGGTAGTCGTGTGTTTTACGACCGTCCGCGTTACACTCGTCAAAACGGCCTAGACAAGTCGAGACATGAGTGAAATCTTATTATGTTCCAAGCTTGGAATCTTCGCCGTTTGCTTATCGACCGATATGCGTCCAATCTTTACGTTTTATAGAGAAAAATCACTTTTGAACTGGACGCCAAGCACGTCGCATACAAGGCAGTGAAAATAAACATCTGTAGCGCAACCCTTATTATACTTGAGAACCGTTTGGAGTGAACATTACGTAAACACGTTCATGATGTGTCTATATAAATATATATAAATGTTATAATTATTATAGAAACTAGTTAAAAATATAATAATTTATATACATGTTAGTGAAAAGTTGGAAGTGTTCATACGAGAAAACGTCCCGCGACAGCGCGGCTCTCCTTACGGTAATGCCTCGATATGTATTGATAAAATGATTATTTTCACAGTGGCGACATCTAATCCTGTCTGTGTTTTCTATCTATTATAATAATAATAATAATAATAATAGACTACCACCAGCTTACTTACTTACTTACTTACTTACTATCTATCTACTATCTGCTGACTGAATTTTAGTGGTGATTGATTGTGTGTGAGTGAGTGTTTGTGTAAAAAGAAAAATAAATAACAATGGCAGACACAGCTGTAGCTACCGAGGCACCGGCGCCGGCCACACCGGCGAAGAAACCGAAGGCGTCCGCCGCCGGAGCGAAAAAACCCAAGGCGAAACCGACACACCCGAAGACTTCGGAAATGGTCAATAGCGCCATTAAGGAACTGAAAGAGCGTAGCGGATCGTCACTTCAGGCGATCAAGAAATATATAGCCGCCCAGTACAAGGTCGACGCGGAGAAGCTGGCGCCGTTCATCAGAAAGTATTTGAAGAGCGCCGTCGAATCCGGTACACTAATACAGACCAAAGGTAAAGGTGCATCAGGTTCTTTCAAACTGGAATCGAAATCATCTTCAGCGAAGAAGCCCGCCGGCGGCGCCGCCGGTAAGGCCGTCACCAAGACCGCCGCCTCATCCGGTGGTGGATCCGCGTCTAAAGGTGGTAAAAAAGTGGCCACCGCCGCGACCAAAGGCACAACCAAAAGGGGTGCATCGGCGGCATCCGCATCGCCATCGAAATCGTCATCAAAAGCAGCCTCGTCGGCCGCTTCGAAGGATAAAAAAGCCGCCGCCGCCAAGAAGAAACCCGCCGCAGCATCAGCAGCAGCAGCAAAGAAGGCGGCCGCCTCACCCGCCAAAGGTAAGAGCGGCGGTGGAGCCGCGCCAAAAGCTAAGAAAACCGCCAAGCCGCCGACAAAGAAGCCAAAAGCGCCCAAACCGAAGAAGGCCGCCGCCGCAACCAAATCGAAGCCTGCCGCCGCCAAAAAGGCAGCAGCTAAAAAGTAAAGTCGGGCGGGCGGGCGCCTCACCGTTGGTTGTTTGTTGGTGTCGTCGGCAACAACAGCAGCGAGCGAGAGAGCGAGCGGCACGTGTGCGTCGTTGCAAACAAGCAATCAAGCACGCACGCACGCACGCACATACCTATATGTATACCAAAAAGCCCTTTTCAGGGCTAACAAATTATTCTAAATATCGTACGTGTTACGATACCATTGTTTCTTTTTCGATATATATTGGTAACTGAACGAACGAACTAACTAACTAACTAACTAACTAAGTAAGTAAGTAAGTAAGTAATTAATTAACTAACGTAACTAAATTACTTACTTACTTACTTACATACCTACCTACCTACCTACCTACCTACCCACCTACCTACCTACCTACCTACCTACCTATCTATCTATCTATCTATCTATTTACATAATATTATAAACTTCTAAAATCTCTTCCTATTCAGAAACGAACTGGATACTTTAGGTTAGAAGTGTATGGCGATCGCGAAGCGCAGCGAGCGATCGCCATACACTTCGTGGTTATTTTTTTTTTTTTAACTGCACGAAAACCCTTCATATTCAACTATGACGAAACTATGCTCAGCACAACACACAAATTGGTGATGTTCCTTTTTATTAATGCAATTGCAATTGCACCAATATCACACACACAACAAACAAACAAACAAACATCAATGCACAATATCACAAACAACAACCAAGCAAAATTCCGCCTCCGCCCGACTCCCGAATAGATAATATTATATTAATTACATACATACATTATGTCTTATTTATTGTACACGAATAAGTAAAACATTATAATTACATATAATAAACAAAATATGTGTGTGTGTGTGTGTGTGTGTGTGTTTTCACGCGGCCCGGGCTCCGGCTTTACCGATAAAATTCTCTCTCTTTTTCTCATTATAAAATACACATCGTTCTATCACCCTCTCGTTCTCGTTCGCTCGTCGTGTACGTATACAATTCGACGACAGAACTTTGTCGATATGCATAAAACACCGTGGCAGTGAAAAGGACTTCGCTCCGAGCCGCCGCACAGTACAGACGTACCCCGTACGGTCTATTGTGCTCCGCCCGCCACCCCGACTCGATTCTCGGAAGCGCTCTGGTATTTATACCTGGCCTTTCGCAGAACCGACCTTATCAGTTTGTTGACTCGGAACTTTTCAGTTTAGAGTCTCCAAACGAATATTTGTTCTTACGACATCGCGCTCTCAAAACCACAGATATTTACTTGTGGTGAACCAGCGGATACCTAACGGTGATAACTAAGCTGGTTCGAGCGTGACCCGGGCGCTCGCGGTTTCCCTTAAGGAAAACGCTAACCCGGACGGGACTGGACCAGTTGGCCTTGGGGGCTTCCCTAGCCAACCCCAGTTGTCGTTAGGCAGGGACGTAGGAACCCGCTGCACAATAAGATTGGCAGCGGGAGTCAAGCTTAGGGCACACCCTAGGGCCTACTCACCTCCCGACCTATCCCGGTCGGGAGTGTAACACACACCCCCGGGCCCATCCACCCGGGGCGAGATAGTAGGTTAGATTAGGGCGATCGCCTGAGGTTTCTTGTGGTTTCTTTTACTCAGGAACGCCCCGCGTCCGAAACCACGTTAGTTTGCCGAAGTAGAATAGCTCCCTCTGGCTGGCCATCATGGCCAGCCAGAACGACCACCTACCCCTGACGCTGGACGAGATCCTCCAGGACAACGAGTCCTGGGATTTCCTCGTCGAGCGTTACGGGACAACTTTTTTACCTCCCCGACCCGCTCCCACTTCACGGTCATCCTCAAGGATGTCCGTGATATCCGCGGAATTCTCCCCCGCGGAATCACCCGCGGAACACTCCCCGCCTCCCTCTCCCGCGGAATCAACCGCGGATCACCCCGCCCCTCCCTCTCCCGCGGAACCCTCCGCCCCGCCCTCTCCCGCGGAACCCTCCGCCCCGCCCTCTCCTGCGGAATCCGAACCGCCCTCTCCGCCTGCGCCTGCCGCGACGACCGGCCAGTCGTCCTCTTCCTCCTCCTCGGAGGGAGAGTTCACGACGGTCGTCGGGGGCAAGCGCAAGAGGAAAAAGAAGGCGAAAGCCACTGAAGCCGAGGTAGCTGCCAAAGCTGCCAAAGCTTCCGCCCCTTCCCCTTGCCCATCACCCAAGCCCCGCCCACTCATGGACACTGTTGTGCCCACACCCCCGCCGCTAATGGACGTGCCCATGGCTCCTCCCCCGGAGGAACAAGGCCGCCCAGAGGCGCGCATATCCCAGCCCCAGACCCAATCCCAGACCCAATCCCAAGTCCCGATGAGGAAGGACTCTCCGCCCCCCCTGTTTGTTCAGGATAAGACCAGATGGACCGAAGTGTCCGGATGGTTTACTCCGAACAAGATTCAATATACCTCTGCCCGCTCCACCGAGCACGGCATCAAGGTAACCGTGCCCACTTCACAGGACCACCGGGCCCTGACCAAACTCCTTAAAGAGCGTAAGGTGGCTTTCCACACTTACACTCTCCCTGAGGAGAAAGCCCTCCGGGTGGTGATCCGCGGCATCCCCCGCGAAATCCCCACCTCAGAAGTCGAAGCCTCCCTTAAGGAGCACGACCTCCCAATACAGTCAGTGCACCGGATGCACAAAGGACGTGGCCACGAGCCATATAACATGGTGATTGTGGCACTGGACCAAGGGAAGGCCGGCAAGGCCATATACAGAGTAAAATCTGTGTGCGGCTTGAGCGACGGCTTCACCGTCGAGGGCGTCCGAAAGGGCGGCTACCCCTCCCAGTGCCACAACTGTCAGTTGTACGGCCATTCCGCCCGCAATTGTTTTGCTCCCCCCCGATGCGTGAAGTGCCTCACACCTCACGCCACCAAAGACTGTGACCGTCCAAAGGTCATAGATGAAAACACCCCGCCACCTGGTTGCGTTCTCTGCAACCAGACCGGGCACACCGCGAACTACCGCGGGTGCTCGAAGGCTCCCCGCCCTTCGCGCCACTCAACGCGCAAAGCCCCCATCTCCAACCCGGCGCAGACCGATCTGCGCCCTCAAAGGCACTCCCAATGGGCCCGCCTTAACTCCAACTCTCCTAAGGAGTATCCTCCTCTCCCAAGGGAAGCGTTTGCTCTCTCCGAGCAAACCACGACCCAGCCACCACCTCCTCCTCCCAAGGTTTCCGCTTGGCAGCCGAAACCCACCGCAGCGCCTTCAGCGCCCGCCCCGCCGTCACCGCCAACCCAAACCACCCGCCGCGCAAACCCGTCACCAAAACGGGACCAAAACCCTCCGTCGAGTGTGGATGCGGATTTCGCACTCGTGGAGCGCTTCATCGAATTCATAAACTTCGATGAAATTAGGGAGCTCGCCGATATTATTAAACAGAGCGAGGGCAACGGTCGTGCCCTTGCATCTGCAGCGCTGCGATTTAACAAAATCGCTTGCCAACTCGATCACTTTCGCGTAAATCCTTAATGGATATTACACCCACGCGCAATAGAATCAAACCCCGATCCCTCAAGTTAGGAACCTTCAATGCCAACGGCATTATAGGTAAACGAGATGAGATCGCAGAATTCCTGCGAGAGCATCAACTCGATATCCTTTTGGTACAGGAAACATTTCTAAAGCCCTTTCATAGGGACCCTAAAATTGCGAATTATCAGATAATTCGCAATGACAGACCCAACGCCGCAAAAGGCGGCACCCTCATTTATTATAAAAGATCCCTTCACTGCTCCCCTATGGACGCACCATCCCTAGAGTACATTGAGGCTTCAATCTGTAGGCTCGGTATGACTGGACACTCATCCATTATACTAGTCTCGGCATATTGCTCCCATTCTCATAACCTACCCGACTTAGGAACGTCACTCAAACGTGACTTAGAATCCCTTTTCAATTTGGGTAGCTCAGTCATTCTGGCGGGCGACCTAAACGCGAAACACACCCTCTGGAATTGCGTCGCAAACAATACCAGAGGGCGTATTCTTGAATCCCTCCTCGGGCCACTCAACGTGGACCTGATCGCCCCATACGAACCGACTCACTTCCCGGACATAGTGACTCACAGACCCGACATACTCGACGTGGCGCTGCTGCGTAATGTAAACTTACGTTTGCATGACTTAGCAGTGCTACACGAGCTCCAATCGGACCACCGGCCTGTAATCCTAGAGTTTACACCGCGCGTAGGTCCCCCAGATTCAGGTCAACCCTCCCGCACCAAGGTCGTGACGGACTGGGACAAATTAGGCGAAAGCCTCAAGGCGACCTCGTCCGTCCATCTAGACCGTATCCCCGACAGCCTAGTCACCGCCGACGACGCTGTAGGCGCTATCGACTCACTCACAAGTCACGTGCAATCGTTAGTTAGCGATTGCTCTCGGACAGTACCAGCGGAGGATGACCGACGCTGGCACTTGCCCGACGACATACGGGACTTGCTGAGGGAGAAGAAAGTCGCCATTCGCGCCTACGATAGAGCTCCCTCAGAGCAAAATCGTGTCCAATTACGAGCTCTCGAACGTGCCGTCAAGGCACGCATCGCAGAGTTTCGCGAGAATAGCTGGGGCCAGACCCTCAGCGAAATCAAGCCCTCCCACCTAGCCTTTTGGCAACTGTCTCGTGCCCTCACAAAGGACACAGTAGTTCCAATGCCTCCTCTAAAGCGACCCAATCTTCCTCCCGCCTTTGAAGACGTGGAAAAGACCGAATGCCTCGCCGAAAGTCTGGAGGCTCAATGTACGCCCAGTTCTCTCCCTATTGACCCGCGTCATTTGGAGAAAGTTACAGCCGAAGTAGAACGGAGGACCGCTCTTCCGTTACCTCCTCCCGCTCCCCCGACTGACGACGTCGCCAACGACGTCAACACAAATGACGACCCACTTCCACCCGCGACCCATGACGAGGTGAAAGCGATCATCGGGAAGTTACACCCTCGTAAGGCCCCGGGCTCGGACAAGATCACCAACAGAGTGATCAAACTCTTCCCAGCCTCCCTTATCATGTTATTGACGGCCATCTTCAATGCCGCCCTCTCAAACAATATTTTCCCACACCAGTGGAAAGAAGCCCACGTGATTGGGATCCACAAGCCCGGCAAACCCAAGTCCGAGCCCTCCAGTTATCGTCCCATAAGTCTGCTCAACGTACTGGGCAAGATTTATGAGAGAATCATTTACGTCCGCCTTAAAGCATTTGCCGATGCTAACAAACTCCTCCCAGACGAGCAATTTGGGTTCCGACCCAAACACTCGTGTGTTCATCAAGTCCATAGAATTGTTGAACACATCTCCACAAGTTACCAGAGAGGTCACATGACAGGCGCCCTTTTCTTCGATGTCGCAAAGGCATTCGACAAGGTGTGGCACACAGGCTTGATCTACAAGCTTTACACCCTAGGTGTGCCACCGAGACTCGTGACCATCTTACGAGACTTTCTGTCGAATCGCCTCTTTCGATATCGGGTCGAAGGCGTCCTGTCCTCACCACACCCCATTAGTGCCGGTGTCCCGCAGGGCTCGGTACTATCTCCCTTGCTATTCACGCTCTACACGAGCGACATCCCTAGAGTCAGGAATACGCAGTTCGCTCTCTTTGCAGACGACACTGCCGTATATTGCTCAGGCAAAAGCCCGCCCGCGATCTCTAAGAAACTCCAGACCGCAGCCAACGCCCTAGGCGCTTGGTTCCGGAAATGGGGAATAGAGATCAACCCCTCCAAAAGTCAGGCGGTTCTCTTTTTTAGAACCGACCGAAAAAGACGTCCCCCCATCCCCGATCCAGTCACACTATTCGGCGAGCCGATTCCTTGGGAGAGGCAAGCCAAATATCTCGGTGTGACCCTCGATGATCGCCTATCCTTCGCTGCACACATAAGGGCGGTTCGCGCGCGCGCCGCCTTTGTGGCAGGACGACTCCACTGCATGATCAACGCCCGGTCTAAACTTGCCCTAAAAAGCAAGGTTAGACTCTATACCGCGTGTATCCGTCCAGTCATGACGTATGCGAGCACCGTGTTCGCTCACGCTGCTCCCACACATCTCAACACCCTTCAGGTGATTCAAAACCGTTTCATGCGCAAAGCCACGGGCGCCCCGTGGTACATGCGCAATGAAAACCTCCACCTTGACTTAGGCCTCCCTACAATCAAACAATTTATAAAACGCGCCTCGCGCCGATATTTTGATACCGCAGAGCACCACGCGAATCCCTTGATAGTCAACACTATCACATACACCCCGTCCCTTATTTCCCGCATCCGTAGGCCTAGGCACGCCCTCAGCGAACCAGACGATGCCACCACTTTAGCTCAAATCGAGGCTGACGAAGGCCGAAAACAAATACAAATGCGCAACCGACAACCAAGATTTCGTCCTCGCCGGCGAGGACCGTCGCGACGTCCCTCTCAGTCTCGTCCCGTTTAAGCGGCCCGAGCTGCATATTAGCAATCCGACCGATCCCCAAATAATTATAATTGTTTGCATGCTAAATCCTCCCTCATTCCCCAGGCAACGTCCTGAGCCGAGGTCGAGCCCCACAGGGGGCACCCTCAGGCTACCGTTGCCCAAAATTATTTAGTTTTAGTTTTTAGTTTTAAGTAGCGGTTGAGAGCCCTCAGCGCTCACCGCAAAAGTCCGCGTAACGGTGGAAGAAGGTCCCCTGGACCCACCACCTTCCTGTTCCAGTCCAAAAAAAAAAAAAAAAAAAGGCAGTGAAAAAAAGTATATCATTCGTCTGTCTGTATCTAGTGAGTCACTACTGTTAATTAAATTAATTTGCAATAATGTCTGGACGCGGCAAGGGTGGCAAGGTCAAGGGGAAGGCGAAGTCTCGTTCGAATCGTGCCGGTCTGCAGTTTCCTGTCGGTCGTATACATAGACTTCTGCGCAACGGCAATTACGCCGAGCGCGTCGGCGCCGGTGCACCGGTCTATTTGGCCGCCGTAATGGAATATCTCGCCGCTGAGGTCCTCGAGTTGGCCGGCAACGCGGCAAGGGACAACAAGAAGACAAGAATCATCCCGAGACATCTCCAATTGGCCATACGCAACGATGAGGAGTTGAACAAACTCCTCTCCGGCGTGACCATCGCTCAGGGTGGTGTGTTGCCCAACATTCAGGCGGTGCTACTGCCGAAGAAGACCGAGAAGAAGGCTTAGATAATAAATGTTATCAGAGCCTCTCGTCTCACACTCCTGGCTCGCCGTCGTCGCCTGGTCGGGGCGAGATCACAAAAGGCCCTTTTCAGGGCCGCAATATGATTGATAAATTATGTCTCTATATGACCTCGAATCGTCCGTCACTTTATTCAAGAAGAAAAAGAACGAACAAACAAACAAATATACATACATTCATACATACATACATACATACATACATACATACACTTCATTCAAACAAAAGAGAAATTGTGTGGTATAATTTAAAAAAAAAAAAAAAAACCTAGGCATATAATAATAGTATATTACATACATTATGTACGTTTTGTTTTGTATAATATAATAATTAGGCTAACGTGCGAGAGAGACGGATTTATTTAATGAGACAGCTAGATACCGAACGATGTTAGAGTAGCGTGTATGTTTTTTCTTTCTCTTTTACGCACACTTCTGATTGGCCGCACGATCGAATTCAGCTCGTTGTCTATCATAATAAGTTAAGGTGCGCATATTGAGTATGTATCGGCTTTTTTTCTCAACTATCACTCTGCACTCAAGTCTCGCTCATTGTAGTGCGTTCAAAGTGTTCTAGTGTTGTTATTATTCATTCATTCTCATTATGCCGCCAAAGACTAGCGGTAAGGCCGCCAAGAAATCTGGCAAAGCCCAAAAGAACATCTCCAAAACCGATAAGAAAAAGAAGAAGCACAAGAGGAAGGAGAGCTACGCCATCTACATCTACAAGGTGCTCAAGCAGGTGCATCCCGATACCGGTATATCCAGCAAGGCCATGTCTATAATGAATTCGTTCGTTAACGACATATTCGAACGTATCGCCGCGGAGGCATCTCGTCTCGCCCATTACAACAAACGTTCCACTATAACCTCTAGGGAGGTGCAGACGTCTGTGAGACTCCTGTTGCCCGGTGAGCTTGCCAAGCACGCCGTGAGCGAGGGGACCAAAGCCGTCACCAAATACACCAGCTCCAAGTGAGGAGGCTGAGAGATGGCATCGTCTACACAGTGCGTGCGTGCGTGTTTCATAGTATGCATTTATTATTAATGTTTATTATATTAACACAATATGCACAATACTCAAAAGGCCCTTTTCAGGGCCAAAAATCTATTCGTGTTACAATAATGTTTCTTTCATGACATACATAATATAAAAAAATAATAATAATATAATACATACATATATACATACATACACATATCACATATCTAGTCGTTGTGTATAAAAAGAACGAACGAACGAACGATAGATATAGTTATAGATATACTTAGATAGATAGATAGATAGATAGATAGTTAGTTAGTTATTTAATATAATAAATAAATAAATACTTAATATAAATATTAAATAACATAGGCAATAATATCAGGATTAAAAAATAATAATAAAGACGGGTATGTACATAATACATACATATTGTGTGATCGTTGCGAGTTATTTCATTGTGCGAGGGAGATAGATATATAAAGGTCGTCTCCCTCGATATAACATTATAAATAGGCCGAATTCTACAGTAGGTCCGAGGACTTCGCTCCGAGCCGCCGCACAGTACAGACGTACCCCGTACGGTCTATTGTGCTCCGCCCGCCACCCCGACTCGATTCTCGGAAGCGCTCTGGTATTTATACCTGGCCTTTCGCAGAACCGACCTTATCAGTTTGTTGACTCGGAACTTTTCAGTTTAGAGTCTCCAAACGAATATTTGTTCTTACGACATCGCGCTCTCAAAACCACAGATATTTACTTGTGGTGAACCAGTGGATACCTAACGGTGATAACTAAGCTGGTTCGAGCGTGACCCGGGCGCTCGCGGTTTCCCTTAAGGAAAACGCTAACCCGGACGGGACTGGACCAGTTGGCCTTGGGGGCTTCCCTAGCCAACCCCAGTTGTCGTTAGGCAGGGACGTAGGAACCCGCTGCACAATAAGATTGGCAGCGGGAGTCAAGCTTAGGGCACACCCTAGGGCCTACTCACCTCCCGACCTATCCCGGTCGGGAGTGTAACACACACCCCCGGGCCCATCCACCCGGGGCGAGATAGTAGGTTAGATTAGGGCGATCGCCTGAGGTTTCTTGTGGTTTCTTTTACTCAGGAACGCCCCGCGTCCGAAACCACGTTAGTTTGCCGAAGTAGAATAGCTCCCTCTGGCTGGCCATCATGGCCAGCCAGAACGACCACCTACCCCTGACGCTGGACGAGATCCTCCAGGACAACGAGTCCTGGGATTTCCTCGTCGAGCGTTACGGGACAACTTTTTTACCTCCCCGACCCGCTCCCACTTCACGGTCATCCTCAAGGATGTCCGTGATATCCGCGGAATTCTCCCCCGCGGAATCACCCGCGGAACACTCCCCGCCTCCCTCTCCCGCGGAATCAACCGCGGATCACCCCGCCCCTCCCTCTCCCGCGGAACCCTCCGCCCCGCCCTCTCCCGCGGAACCCTCCGCCCCGCCCTCTCCTGCGGAATCCGAACCGCCCTCTCCGCCTGCGCCTGCCGCGACGACCGGCCAGTCGTCCTCTTCCTCCTCTTCGGAGGGAGAGTTCACGACGGTCGTCGGTGGCAAGCGCAAGAGGAAAAAGAAGGCGAAAGCCACTGAAGCCGAGGTAGCTGCCAAAGCTGCCAAGGCTTCCGCCCCTTCCCCTTGCCCATCACCCAAGCCCCGCCCACTCATGGACACTATTGTGCCCACACCCCCGCCGCTAATGGACGTGCCCATGGCTCCTCCCCCGGAGGAACAAGGCCGCCCAGAGGCGCGCATATCCCAGCCCCAGACCCAATCCCAGACCCAATCCCAAGTCCCGATGAGGAAGGACTCTCCGCCCCCCCTGTTTGTTCAGGATAAGACCAGATGGACCGAAGTGTCCGGATGGTTTACTCCTAACAAGATCCAATATACCTCTGCCCGCTCCACCGAGCACGGCATCAAGGTAACCGTGCCCACTTCACAGGACCACCGGGCCCTGACCAAACTCCTTAAAGAGCGTAAGGTGGCTTTCCACACTTACACTCTCCCTGAGGAGAAAGCCCTCCGGGTGGTGATCCGCGGCATCCCCCGCGAAATCCCCACCTCAGAAGTCGAAGCCTCCCTTAAGGAGCACGACCTCCCGATTCAGTCAGTGCACCGGATGCACAAAGGACGTGGCCACGAGCCATATAACATGGTGATTGTGGCACTGGACCAAGGGAAGGCCGGCAAGGCCATATACAGAGTAAAATCTGTGTGCGGCTTGAGCGACGGCTTCACCGTCGAGGGCGTCCGAAAGGGCGGCTACCCCTCCCAGTGCCACAACTGCCAGTTGTACGGCCATTCCGCCCGCAATTGTTTTGCTCCCCCCCGATGCGTGAAGTGCCTCACACCTCACGCCACCAAAGACTGTGACCGTCCAAAGGTCATAGATGAAAACACCCCGCCACCTGGTTGCGTTCTCTGCAACCAGACCGGGCACACCGCGAACTACCGCGGGTGCTCGAAGGCTCCCCGCCCTTCGCGCCATTCAACGCGCAAAGCCCCCATTTCCAACCCGGCGCAGACCGATCTGCGCCCTCAAAGGCACTCCCAATGGGCCCGCCTAAACTCCAACTCTCCTAAGGAGTATCCTCCTCTCCCAAGGGAAGCGTTTGCTCTCTCCGAGCAAACCACGACCCAGCCACCACCTCCTCCTCCCAAGGTTTCCGCTTGGCAGCCGAAACCCACCGCAGCGCCTTCAGCGCCCGCCCCGCCGTCACCGCCAACCCAAACCACCCGCCGCGCAAACCCGTCACCAAAACGGGACCAAAACCCTCCGTCGAGTGTGGATGCGGATTTCGCACTCGTGGAGCGCTTCATCGAGTTCATAAACTTCGATGAAATTAGGGAGCTCGCCGATATTATTAAACAGAGCGAGGGCAACGGTCGTGCCCTTGCATCTGCAGCGCTGCGATTTAACAAAATCGCTTGCCAACTCGATCACTTTCGCGTAAATCCATAATGGATATTACACCCACGCGCGGTAGAATCAAACCCCGATCCCTCAAGTTAGGAACCTTCAATGCCAACGGCATTATAGGTAAACGAGATGAGATCGCAGAATTCCTGCGAGAGCATCAACTCGATATCCTTTTGGTACAGGAAACATTTCTAAAGCCCTTTCATAGGGACCCTAAAATTGCGAATTATCAGATAATTCGCAATGACAGACCCAACGCCGCAAAAGGCGGCACCCTCATTTATTATAAAAGATCCCTTCACTGCTCCCCTATGGACGCACCATCCCTAGAGTACATTGAGGCTTCAATCTGTAGGCTCGGTATGACTGGACACTCATCCATTATACTAGTCTCGGCATATTGCTCCCATTCTCACAACCTACCCGACTTAGGAATGTCACTCAAACGTGACTTAGAATCCCTTTTCAATTTAGGTAGCTCAGTCATTCTGGCGGGCGACCTAAACGCGAAACACACCCTCTGGAATTGCGTCGCAAACAATACCAGAGGGCGTATTCTTGAATCCCTCCTCGGGCCACTCAACGTGGACCTGATCGCCCCATACGAACCGACTCACTTCCCGGACATAGTGACTCACAGACCCGACATACTCGACGTGGCGCTGCTGCGTAATGTAAACTTACGTTTGCATGACTTAGCAGTGCTACACGAGCTCCAATCGGACCACCGGCCTGTAATCCTAGAGTTTACACCGCGCGTAGGTCCCCCAGATTCAGGTCAACCCTCTCGCACCAAGGTCGTGACGGACTGGGTCAAATTAGGCGAAAGCCTCAAGGCGACCTCGTCCGTCCATCTAGACCGTATCCCCGACAGCCTAGTCACCGCCGACGACGCTGTAGGCGCTATCGACTCACTCACAAGTCACGTGCAATCGTTAGTTAGCGATTGCTCTCGGACAGTACCAGCGGAGGATGACCGACGCTGGCACTTGCCCGACGACATACGGGACTTGCTGAGGGAGAAGAAAGTCGCCATTCGCGCCTACGATAGAGCTCCCTCAGAGCAAAATCGTGTCCAATTACGAGCTCTCGAACGTGCCGTCAAGGCACGCATCGCAGAGTTTCGCGAGAATAGCTGGGGCCAGACCCTCAGCGAAATCAAGCCCTCCCACCTAGCCTTTTGGCAACTGTCTCGTGCCCTCACAAAGGACACAGTAGTTCCAATGCCTCCTTTAAAGCGACCCAATCTTCCTCCCGCCTTTGAAGACGTGGAAAAGACCGAATGCCTCGCCGAAAGTCTGGAGGCTCAATGTACGCCCAGTTCCCTCCCTATTGACCCGCGTCATTTGGAGAAAGTTACAGCCGAAGTAGAACGGAGGACCGCTCTTCCGTTACCTCCTCCCGCTCCCCCGACTGACGACGTCGCCAACGACGTCAACACAAATGACGACCCACTTCCACCCGCGACCCATGACGAGGTGAAAGCGATCATCGGGAAGTTACACCCTCGTAAGGCCCCGGGCTCGGACAAGATCACCAACAGAGTGATCAAACTCTTCCCAGCCTCCCTTATCATGTTATTGACGGCCATCTTCAATGCCGCCCTCTCAAACAATATTTTCCCACACCAGTGGAAAGAAGCCCACGTGATTGGGATCCACAAGCCCGGCAAACCCAAGTCCGAGCCCTCCAGTTATCGTCCCATAAGTCTGCTCAACGTACTGGGCAAGATTTATGAGAGAATCATTTATGTCCGCCTTAAAGCATTTGCCGATGCTAACAAACTCCTCCCAGACGAGCAATTTGGGTTCCGACCCAAACACTCGTGTGTTCACCAAGTCCATAGAATTGTTGAACACATCTCCACAAGTTACCAGAGAGGTCACATGACAGGCGCCCTTTTCTTCGATGTCGCAAAGGCATTCGACAAGGTGTGGCACACAGGCTTGATCTACAAGCTTTACACCCTAGGTGTGCCACCGAGACTCGTGACCATCTTACGAGACTTTCTGTCGAATCGCCTCTTTCGATATCGGGTCGAAGGCGTCCTGTCCTCACCACACCCCATTAGTGCCGGTGTCCCGCAGGGCTCGGTACTATCTCCCTTGCTATTCACGCTCTACACGAGCGACATCCCTAGAGTCAGGAATACGCAGTTCGCTCTCTTTGCAGACGACACTGCCGTATATTGCTCAGGCAAAAGCCCGCCCGCGATCTCTAAGAAACTCCAGACCGCAGCCAACGCCCTAGGCGCTTGGTTCCGGAAATGGGGAATAGAGATCAACCCCTCCAAAAGTCAGGCGGTTCTCTTTTTTAGAACCGACCGAAAAAGACGTCCCCCCATCCCCGATCCAGTCACACTATTCGGCGAGCCGATCCCTTGGGAGAGGCAAGCCAAATATCTCGGTGTGACCCTCGATGATCGCCTATCCTTCGCTGCACACATAAGGGCGGTTCGCGCGCGCGCCGCCTTTGTGGCAGGACGACTCCACTGCATGATCAACGCCCGGTCTAAACTTGCCCTAAAAAGCAAGGTTAGACTCTATACCGCGTGTATCCGTCCAGTCATGACGTATGCGAGCACCGTGTTCGCTCACGCTGCTCCCACACATCTCAACACCCTTCAGGTGATTCAAAACCGTTTCATGCGCAAAGCCACGGGCGCCCCGTGGTACATGCGCAATGAAAACCTCCACCTTGACTTAGGTCTCCCTACAATCAAACAATTTATAAAACGCGCCTCGCGCCGATATTTTGATACCGCAGAGCACCACGCGAATCCCTTGATAGTCAACACTATCACATACACCCCGTCCCTTATTTCCCGCATCCGTAGGCCTAGGCACGCCCTCAGCGAACCAGACGATGCCACCACTTTAGCTCAAATCGAGGCTGACGAAGCCCGAAAACAAATACAAATGCGCAACCGACAACCAAGATTTCGTCCTCGCCGGCGAGGACCGTCGCGACGTCCCTCTCAGTCTCGTCCCGTTTAAGCGGCCCGAGCTGCATATTAGCAATCCGACCGATCCCCAAATAATTATAATTGTTTGCATGCTAAATCCTCCCTCATTCCCCAGGCAACGTCCTGAGCCGAGGTCGAGCCCCACAGGGGGCACCCTCAGGCTACCGTCGTCCTAAATTTATTTAGTTTTAAGTAGCGGTTGAGAGCCCTCAGCGCTCACCGCAAAAGTCCGCGTAACGGTGGAAGAAGGTCCCCTGGACCCACCACCTTCCTGTTCCAGTCAAAAAAAAAAAAAAAAAAAAAAAAAAAAAAAAAAAAAAAAAAAAAAAAAAAAATAGTGGTACAGGCCCGGTCCAATCAGTCAGACGCTCGTTTCGCTACACTTCAGTCAGTCAGTCAGTCGGTGCGTGCGTGAGAGAGAGATTTCGTGTTTTTGATTACATTTTATACAATCAATCTATAATAATGACCGGCCGCGGTAAGGGAGGAAAGGGTCTGGGAAAAGGTGGAGCCAAGCGTCATAGAAAAGTACTTCGCGACAACATCCAGGGAATCACCAAACCCGCGATCCGTCGTTTGGCTCGCAGAGGAGGCGTGAAGCGTATATCCGGTCTTATATACGAGGAGACTCGTGGTGTTCTTAAAGTGTTTCTCGAGAACGTGATCCGTGACGCTGTCACCTACACTGAGCACGCGAAGAGGAAGACCGTCACCGCCATGGACGTCGTCTACGCTCTGAAACGTCAGGGACGTACATTGTACGGTTTCGGTGGTTAAAAACATCCACTTCGTGACGTGTCGTGTCGTATAGTATAGAGTACAGTACAGTACCTATATTAATTTACGTACGCACGTACACGCACAAACAAAAGGCCCTTTTCAGGGCCGCATATAATTCCGTTTGTTTTGATGCAAACTGTTTCGGTATCGTACACTAAAATTGATGTCCGTCAAACTCACTATAATTAGGTACTCGTTTATAATACTTATGTGGGTACATATTATTGTTTAGTAAGATGTATGTATATATGCACCTACGTATGTAATTATTATCAATACGAAAACTTAATAATAGGTATACATATTATATAGATAGATAGATAGATAGATAGATAGATAGATAGATAGATAGATAGATAGATAGATAGATAGATAGATAGATAGATAGATAGATAGATAGATGGATGGATGGATGGATGGATGGAGTAGTGGTAGTTATATTTACGATTCTTGCATTCAATTTTGCATTTAACCGACCGAATTAACAGGTAGGTAGGTAGGTAGGTAGGTAGTCTTAGGTCTGTCTGTCTGTCTCTGTCTCTGTCTAATAAACAAACAACATCACATAATTTTATGTGTAACTCTGAATGTATTTATATTGGTTTCGTATAAGGTTAATAATATAATATAATGTAGATAGGTAAGTAGGTAGGTAAGCAAGTATAATTGTATGTATCATGTAAGTTAGATAGTAATAATATTAGGTAAGTATTTATTATTATTATTTCAATAAATCAAATAAGTACTCAAATAAAAATCTAAGTGTAGTAATGTGAGGCTCGGATATAAACTTACAGTGTCGTCGTCGGTCGGTCGGCTGTCTGTTTAGTGGTAAAATGGTAGTCGTGTGTTTTACGACCGTCCGCGTTACACTCGTCAAAACGGCCTAGACAAGTCGAGACATGAGTGAAATCTTATTATGTTCCAAGCTTGGAATCTTCGCCGTTTGCTTATCGACCGATATGCGTCCAATCTTTACGTTTTATAGAGAAAAATCACTTTTGAACTGGACGCCAAGCACGTCGCATACAAGGCAGTGAAAATAAACATCTGTAGCGCAACCCTTATTATACTTGAGAACCGTTTGGAGTGAACATTACGTAAACACGTTCATGATGTGTCTATATAAATATATATAAATGTTATAATTATTATAGAAACTAGTTAAAAATATAATAATTTATATACATGTTAGTGAAAAGTTGGAAGTGTTCATACGAGAAAACGTCCCGCGACAGCGCGGCTCTCCTTACGGTAATGCCTCGATATGTATTGATAAAATGATTATTTTCACAGTGGCGACATCTAATCCTGTCTGTGTTTTCTATCTATTATAATAATAATAATAATAATAATAGACTACCACCAGCTTACTTACTTACTTACTTACTTACTATCTATCTACTATCTGCTGACTGAATTTTAGTGGTGATTGATTGTGTGTGAGTGAGTGTTTGTGTAAAAAGAAAAATAAATAACAATGGCAGACACAGCTGTAGCTACCGAGGCACCGGCGCCGGCCACACCGGCGAAGAAACCGAAGGCGTCCGCCGCCGGAGCGAAAAAACCCAAGGCGAAACCGACACACCCGAAGACTTCGGAAATGGTCAATAGCGCCATTAAGGAACTGAAAGAGCGTAGCGGATCGTCACTTCAGGCGATCAAGAAATATATAGCCGCCCAGTACAAGGTCGACGCGGAGAAGCTGGCGCCGTTCATCAGAAAGTATTTGAAGAGCGCCGTCGAATCCGGTACACTAATACAGACCAAAGGTAAAGGTGCATCAGGTTCTTTCAAACTGGAATCGAAATCATCTTCAGCGAAGAAGCCCGCCGGCGGCGCCGCCGGTAAGGCCGTCACCAAGACCGCCGCCTCATCCGGTGGTGGATCCGCGTCTAAAGGTGGTAAAAAAGTGGCCACCGCCGCGACCAAAGGCACAACCAAAAGGGGTGCATCGGCGGCATCCGCATCGCCATCGAAATCGTCATCAAAAGCAGCCTCGTCGGCCGCTTCGAAGGATAAAAAAGCCGCCGCCGCCAAGAAGAAACCCGCCGCAGCATCAGCAGCAGCAGCAAAGAAGGCGGCCGCCTCACCCGCCAAAGGTAAGAGCGGCGGTGGAGCCGCGCCAAAAGCTAAGAAAACCGCCAAGCCGCCGACAAAGAAGCCAAAAGCGCCCAAACCGAAGAAGGCCGCCGCCGCAACCAAATCGAAGCCTGCCGCCGCCAAAAAGGCAGCAGCTAAAAAGTAAAGTCGGGCGGGCGGGCGCCTCACCGTTGGTTGTTTGTTGGTGTCGTCGGCAACAACAGCAGCGAGCGAGAGAGCGAGCGGCACGTGTGCGTCGTTGCAAACAAGCAATCAAGCACGCACGCACGCACGCACATACCTATATGTATACCAAAAAGCCCTTTTCAGGGCTAACAAATTATTCTAAATATCGTACGTGTTACGATACCATTGTTTCTTTTTCGATATATATTGGTAACTGAACGAACGAACTAACTAACTAACTAACTAACTAAGTAAGTAAGTAATTAATTAACTAACGTAACTAAATTACTTACTTACTTACTTACATACCTACCTACCTACCTACCTACCTACCCACCTACCTACCTACCTACCTACCTACCTATCTATCTATCTATCTATCTATTTACATAATATTATAAACTTCTAAAATCTCTTCCTATTCAGAAACGAACTGGATACTTTAGGTTAGAAGTGTATGGCGATCGCGAAGCGCAGCGAGCGATCGCCATACACTTCGTGGTTATTTTTTTTTTTTTAACTGCACGAAAACCCTTCATATTCAACTATGACGAAACTATGCTCAGCACAACACACAAATTGGTGATGTTCCTTTTTATTAATGCAATTGCAATTGCACCAATATCACACACACAACAAACAAACAAACAAACAAACATCAATGCACAATATCACAAACAACAACCAAGCAAAATTCCGCCTCCGCCCGACTCCCGAATAGATAATATTATATTAATTACATACATACATTATGTCTTATTTATTGTACACGAATAAGTAAAACATTATAATTACATATAATAAACAAAATATGTGTGTGTGTGTGTGTGTGTGTGTGTGTTTTCACGCGGCCCGGGCTCCGGCTTTACCGATAAAATTCTCTCTCTTTTTCTCATTATAAAATACACATCGTTCTATCACCCTCTCGTTCTCGTTCGCTCGTCGTGTACGTATACAATTCGACGACAGAACTTTGTCGATATGCATAAAACACCGTGGCAGTGAAAAAAAGTATATCATTCGTCTGTCTGTATCTAGTGAGTCACTACTGTTAATTAAATTAATTTGCAATAATGTCTGGACGCGGCAAGGGTGGCAAGGTCAAGGGGAAGGCGAAGTCTCGTTCGAATCGTGCCGGTCTGCAGTTTCCTGTCGGTCGTATACATAGACTTCTGCGCAACGGCAATTACGCCGAGCGCGTCGGCGCCGGTGCACCGGTCTATTTGGCCGCCGTAATGGAATATCTCGCCGCTGAGGTCCTCGAGTTGGCCGGCAACGCGGCAAGGGACAACAAGAAGACAAGAATCATCCCGAGACATCTCCAATTGGCCATACGCAACGATGAGGAGTTGAACAAACTCCTCTCCGGCGTGACCATCGCTCAGGGTGGTGTGTTGCCCAACATTCAGGCGGTGCTACTGCCGAAGAAGACCGAGAAGAAGGCTTAGATAATAAATGTTATCAGAGCCTCTCGTCTCACACTCCTGGCTCGCCGTCGTCGCCTGGTCGGGGCGAGATCACAAAAGGCCCTTTTCAGGGCCGCAATATGATTGATAAATTATGTCTCTATATGACCTCGAATCGTCCGTCACTTTATTCAAGAAGAAAAAGAACGAACAAACAAACAAATATACATACATTCATACATACATACATACATACATACATACATACACTTCATTCAAACAAAAGAGAAATTGTGTGGTATAATTTAAAAAAAAAAAAAAAAACCTAGGCATATAATAATAGTATATTACATACATTATGTACGTTTTGTTTTGTATAATATAATAATTAGGCTAACGTGCGAGAGAGACGGATTTATTTAATGAGACAGCTAGATACCGAACGATGTTAGAGTAGCGTGTATGTTTTTTCTTTCTCTTTTACGCACACTTCTGATTGGCCGCACGATCGAATTCAGCTCGTTGTCTATCATAATAAGTTAAGGTGCGCATATTGAGTATGTATCGGCTTTTTTTCTCAACTATCAGCCACCCGACATACTCGACGTGGCGCTGCTGCGTAATGTAAACTTACGTTTGCATGACTTAGCAGTGCTACACGAGCTCCAATCGGACCACCGGCCTGTAATCCTAGAGTTTACACCGCGCGTAGGTCCCCCAGATTCAGGTCAACCCTCTCGCACCAAGGTCGTGACGGACTGGGACAAATTAGGCGAAAGCCTCAAGGCGACCTCGTCCGTCCATCTAGACCGTATCCCCGACAGCCTAGTCACCGCCGACGACGCTGTAGGCGCTATCGACTCACTCACAAGTCACGTGCAATCGTTAGTTAGCGATTGCTCTCGGACAGTACCAGCGGAGGATGACCGACGCTGGCACTTGCCCGACGACATACGGGACTTGCTGAGGGAGAAGAAAGTCGCCATTCGCGCCTACGATAGAGCTCCCTCAGAGCAAAATCGTGTCCAATTACGAGCTCTCGAACGTGCCGTCAAGGCACGCATCGCAGAGTTTCGCGAGAATAGCTGGGGCCAGACCCTCAGCGAAATCAAGCCCTCCCACCTAGCCTTTTGGCAACTGTCTCGTGCCCTCACAAAGGACACAGTAGTTCCAATGCCTCCTTTAAAGCGACCCAATCTTCCTCCCGCCTTTGAAGACGTGGAAAAGACCGAATGCCTCGCCGAAAGTCTGGAGGCTCAATGTACGCCCAGTTCTCTCCCTATTGACCCGCGTCATTTGGAGAAAGTTACAGCCGAAGTAGAACGGAGGACCGCTCTTCCGTTACCTCCTCCCGCTCCCCCGACTGACGACGTCGCCAACGACGTCAACACAAATGACGACCCACTTCCACCCGCGACCCATGACGAGGTGAAAGCGATCATCGGGAAGTTACACCCTCGTAAGGCCCCGGGCTCGGACAAGATCACCAACAGAGTGATCAAACTCTTCCCAGCCTCCCTTATCATGTTATTGACGGCCATCTTCAATGCCGCCCTCTCAAACAATATTTTCCCACACCAGTGGAAAGAAGCCCACGTGATTGGGATCCACAAGCCCGGCAAACCCAAGTCCGAGCCCTCCAGTTATCGTCCCATAAGTCTGCTCAACGTACTGGGCAAGATTTATGAGAGAATCATTTATGTCCGCCTTAAAGCATTTGCCGATGCTAACAAACTCCTCCCAGACGAGCAATTTGGGTTCCGACCCAAACACTCGTGTGTTCACCAAGTCCATAGAATTGTTGAACACATCTCCACAAGTTACCAGAGAGGTCACATGACAGGCGCCCTTTTCTTCGATGTCGCAAAGGCATTCGACAAGGTGTGGCACACAGGCTTGATCTACAAGCTTTACACCCTAGGTGTGCCACCGAGACTCGTGACCATCTTACGAGACTTTCTGTCGAATCGCCTCTTTCGATATCGGGTCGAAGGCGTCCTGTCCTCACCACACCCCATTAGTGCCGGTGTCCCGCAGGGCTCGGTACTATCTCCCTTGCTATTCACGCTCTACACGAGCGACATCCCTAGAGTCAGGAATACGCAGTTCGCTCTCTTTGCAGACGACACTGCCGTATATTGCTCAGGCAAAAGCCCGCCCGCGATCTCTAAGAAACTCCAGACCGCAGCCAACGCCCTAGGCGCTTGGTTCCGGAAATGGAGAATAGAGATCAACCCCTCCAAAAGTCAGGCGGTCCTCTTTTTTAGAACCGACCGAAAAAGACGTCCCCCCATCCCCGATCCAGTCACACTATTCGGCGAGCCGATCCCTTGGGAGAGGCAAGCCAAATATCTCGGTGTGACCCTCGATGATCGCCTATCCTTCGCTGCACACATAAGGGCGGTTCGCGCGCGCGCCGCCTTTGTGGCAGGACGACTCCACTGCATGATCAACGCCCGGTCTAAACTTGCCCTAAAAAGCAAGGTTAGACTCTATACCGCGTGTATCCGTCCAGTCATGACGTATGCGAGCACCGTGTTCGCTCACGCTGCTCCCACACATCTCAACACCCTTCAGGTGATTCAAAACCGTTTCATGCGCAAAGCCACGGGCGCCCCGTGGTACATGCGCAATGAAAACCTCCACCTTGACTTAGGCCTCCCTACAATCAAACAATTTATAAAACGCGCCTCGCGCCGATATTTTGATACCGCAGAGCACCACGCGAATCCCTTGATAGTCAACACTATCACATACACCCCGTCCCTTATTTCCCGCATCCGTAGGCCTAGGCACGCCCTCAGCGAACCAGACGATGCCACCACTTTAGCTCAAATCGAGGCTGACGAAGCCCGAAAACAAATACAAATGCGCAACCGACAACCAAGATTTCGTCCTCGCCGGCGAGGACCGTCGCGACGTCCCTCTCAGTCTCGTCCCGTTTAAGCGGCCCGAGCTGCATATTAGCAATCCGACCGATCCCCAAATAATTATAATTGTTTGCATGCTAAATCCTCCCTCATTCCCCAGGCAACGTCCTGAGCCGAGGTCGAGCCCCACAGGGGGCACCCTCAGGCTACCGTTGCCCAAAATTATTTAGTTTTAGTTTTTAGTTTTAAGTAGCGGTTGAGAGCCCTCAGCGCTCACCGCAAAAGTCCGCGTAACGGTGGAAGAAGGTCCCCTGGACCCACCACCTTCCTGTTCCAGTCAAAAAAAAAAAAAAAAAAAAAAAAAAAAAAAAAAAAAAAAAAAAAAAAAAAAAAAACTATCAGCCGATGCTAATAAACTCATTCCAGACGAGCAGTTTGGTTTTCGAACCAAACACTCATGTGTTCAACAAGTCCATCGTATTGTTGAACACATCTCTCACAAAAATCAAACGGGCAAAATGACAGGCGTCCTCTTCTTCGATGTCGCAAAGGCATTCGACAAAGTCTGGCACAACGGCTTAATCTATAAGCTGTACACTCTCGGTGTCCCACAAAGACTCGTACTCATCATACGGGATTATTTGTCGAATCGCCACTTCCGTTACCGTATAGTGGGCGCGCTGTCCTCCCCTCACCCCATCAGAGCAGGAGTTCCTCAAGGCTCGGTGCTCTCACCATTATTATTCTCACTTTATACAAGTGACATCCCCAAACCCAGCCAGACTCACTTGGCGCTTTTTGCCGATGATACGGCGCTTTTCACCTCAGGTTATCGCCCAGAGACCATTGCCAAAAAACTCCAAGTCGCGACCAACGCCCTGAGCGATTGGTTCCGGAAATGGAGAATAGAAATAAACCCCACCAAGAGCCAAGCGGTTATATTCCATAAGTTTAACCGGCTCCGCCCCACCACCCCCGAGCCAATCACCCTATTCGGTAAACCCATCCCTTGGGGAAAGGAAGCCAAATACCTAGGGGTGACACTTGATGACAAACTGTCCTTCCGTTCTCACATTAAGGGGGTTCGCGCACGCGCCGCCTTTGTGTCAGGACGGCTCCACTTCTTGACAAATGTCAAATCCAAACTGGCCCTAAAAAGCAAAATCCGCCTTTTTATCGCCTGCATCCGTCCCATCATGACCTATGCAAGTCCGGTGTTCGCCCAAGCCAATCCCAATGCCCTTCACGCCCTTCAGGTAATCCAGAATCGCTTCTTGCGCAGAGCCACGGGCGCTCCGTGGTACATGCGCAATGAAAATCTCCATCTAGATACTGATATACCTACCATCAGACAATTCATGAAACGCGCTTCACGCAGATTCTTTGATACCGCCATCAATCATAGCAACCCTCTCATAGTTCAGGCTGCAACTTATACCCCCTCATTAATCTCATCAATACGTAGGCCGAGGTTAGCCCTCTGCGAGCCCGATGACGACATCACCCTCTCTCAGATTGCAGCCAAATTAGCTCGCGATAGGATCACACCGACACAGAACCGCCAACCACGTTACCGTCCTCGACGGCGAGGACCGGCGCGACGTCCCTCTCAGCGGCCCGCTGCTGCCCCAGTAATAGTCCCCTAGTCATTCGCTTCTAGCGAAATCAGTTCAGTCTTTGTGCCCCGGTAACGCCCTGAGCCGAGGTTCGTGCCCCGCAGGGGGCGCCCTCAGGCGTTAGTTACCTAAATACCCACGGTTGAGAGCCCTCAGCGCTCACCGTACAGTCCGCGTAAAGGTGACAAGACCATCGTTGGTTATCACCGTTAGGTCCGTACAAAAAAAAAAAAAAAAAAAAAAAAAACTCAACTATCACTCTGCACTCAAGTCTCGCTCATTGTAGTGCGTTCAAAGTGTTCTAGTGTTGTTATTATTCATTCATTCTCATTATGCCGCCAAAGACTAGCGGTAAGGCCGCCAAGAAATCTGGCAAAGCCCAAAAGAACATCTCCAAAACCGATAAGAAAAAGAAGAAGCACAAGAGGAAGGAGAGCTACGCCATCTACATCTACAAGGTGCTCAAGCAGGTGCATCCCGATACCGGTATATCCAGCAAGGCCATGTCTATAATGAATTCGTTCGTTAACGACATATTCGAACGTATCGCCGCGGAGGCATCTCGTCTCGCCCATTACAACAAACGTTCCACTATAACCTCTAGGGAGGTGCAGACGTCTGTGAGACTCCTGTTGCCCGGTGAGCTTGCCAAGCACGCCGTGAGCGAGGGGACCAAAGCCGTCACCAAATACACCAGCTCCAAGTGAGGAGGCTGAGAGATGGCATCGTCTACACAGTGCGTGCGTGCGTGTTTCATAGTATGCATTTATTATTAATGTTTATTATATTAACACAATATGCACAATACTCAAAAGGCCCTTTTCAGGGCCAAAAATCTATTCGTGTTACAATAATGTTTCTTTCATGACATACATAATATAAAAAAATAATAATAATATAATACATACATATATACATACATACACATATCACATATCTAGTCGTTGTGTATAAAAAGAACGAACGAACGAACGATAGATATAGTTATAGATATACTTAGATAGATAGATAGATAGTTAGTTAGTTATTTAATATAATAAATAAATAAATACTTAATATAAATATTAAATAACATAGGCAATAATATCAGGATTAAAAAATAATAATAAAGACGGGTATGTACATAATACATACATATTGTGTGATCGTTGCGAGTTATTTCATTGTGCGAGGGAGATAGATATATAAAGGTCGTCTCCCTCGATATAACATTATAAATAGGCCGAATTCTACAGTAGGTCCGCCATACCGTACGTACACTGTTAAGTTGGTAGACGCGTCCGTTTATAAATTTCTTTGTTTCGTTCGTTCGTTTGTTTTGTTACTCCTCCAAAAATGGCTCGTACCAAGCAGACTGCGCGTAAATCCACCGGTGGCAAAGCGCCTCGTAAACAGCTGGCCACCAAGGCCGCGCGCAAGAGTGCACCGGCAACCGGTGGTGTCAAGAAACCCCATCGCTACAGACCGGGTACGGTTGCACTCCGTGAGATCCGTCGCTATCAGAAGAGTACAGAGTTGTTGATCCGCAAACTGCCCTTCCAGCGTCTAGTCCGTGAGATCGCTCAAGATTTCAAGACTGATCTACGTTTCCAGAGTTCAGCAGTCATGGCGCTCCAGGAGGCCAGCGAGGCTTATCTGGTCGGACTCTTTGAGGACACCAACCTGTGCGCGATTCACGCCAAGCGTGTCACCATCATGCCCAAGGATATACAGTTGGCGCGCAGAATCCGAGGCGAACGCGCTTAATTGTGTATGTGTAATCTCACCCTCGCAGGAAAGCATCGTGCGTTGCTACAAAAGGCCCTTTTCAGGGCCACATATATATCAAAAAAATTGAAAATAATGTTTCTCATGCACATAATATTAATGTAAAAATATACCTACATACCTACCTATCTATCTACCCCTGCCAATACAAATAAATAAATTTACTTCATATTGATTAAGAACTAAGTAGGTACCTACCTATATTGGATAAGTAGATTTATGTATTAGGTATGGTACGATATTTTATATATTTTTCCAATAATATTAATTAATTAACTAACTAACCAATCAATCAAGTATGTATCTATGTAGGTAGGTAGGTAGGTAGGTAGGTGGTAATTAATGTACTGAATTAGATAAAAGTTATTGAACACCCTCCCCCCCCCCCCCCCCACCCCTGCCCAAAACCCATGTCCCTGACGTGGAATATATATCCATCTCACTTTTCACAAAGAAAACCAATGAAACCACATTATGGCTTTCTGGGTTTACTCCGTCTCGTTCGTACTCACACATGGTATCGTGTTTTGATAGCGCGCTACCCGTCACACGTTGAGTATAAATATAACCGTTATAAGTAGTGGTACAGGGACTTCGCTCCGAGCCGCCGCACAGTACAGACGTACCCCGTACGGTCTATTGTGCTCCGCCCGCCACCCCGACTCGATTCTCGGAAGCGCTCTGGTATTTATACCTGGCCTTTCGCAGAACCGACCTTATCAGTTTGTTGACTCGGAACTTTTCAGTTTAGAGTCTCCAAACGAATATTTGTTCTTACGACATCGCGCTCTCAAAACCACAGATATTTACTTGTGGTGAACCAGTGGATACCTAACGGTGATAACTAAGCTGGTTCGAGCGTGACCCGGGCGCTCGCGGTTTCCCTTAAGGAAAACGCTAACCCGGACGGGACTGGACCAGTTGGCCTTGGGGGCTTCCCTAGCCAACCCCAGTTGTCGTTAGGCAGGGACGTAGGAACCCGCTGCACAATAAGATTGGCAGCGGGAGTCAAGCTTAGGGCACACCCTAGGGCCTACTCACCTCCCGACCTATCCCGGTCGGGAGTGTAACACACACCCCCGGGCCCATCCACCCGGGGCGAGATAGTAGATTAGATTAGGGCGATCGCCTGAGGTTTCTTGTGGTTTCTTTTACTCAGGAACGCCCCGCGTCCGAAACCACGTTAGTTTGCCGAAGTAGAATAGCTCCCTCTGGCTGGCCATCATGGCCAGCCAGAACGACCACCTACCCCTGACGCTGGACGAGATCCTCCAGGACAACGAGTCCTGGGATTTCCTCGTCGAGCGTTACGGGACAACTTTTTTACCTCCCCGACCCGCTCCCACTTCACGGTCATCCTCAAGGATGTCCGTGATATCCGCGGAATTCTCCCCCGCGGAATCACCCGCGGAACACTCCCCGCCTCCCTCTCCCGCGGAATCAACCGCGGATCACCCCGCCCCTCCCTCTCCCGCGGAACCCTCCGCCCCGCCCTCTCCCGCGGAACCCTCCGCCCCGCCCTCTCCTGCGGAATCCGAACCGCCCTCTCCGCCTGCGCCTGCCGCGACGACCGGCCAGTCGTCCTCTTCCTCCTCTTCGGAGGGAGAGTTCACGACGGTCGTCGGTGGCAAGCGCAAGAGGAAAAAGAAGGCGAAAGCCACTGAAGCCGAGGTAGCTGCCAAAGCTGCCAAGGCTTCCGCCCCTTCCCCTTGCCCATCACCCAAGCCCCGCCCACTCATGGACACTACTGTGCCCACACCCCCGCCGCTAATGGACGTGCCCATGGCTCCTCCCCCGGAGGAACAAGGCCGCCCAGAGGCGCGCATATCCCAGCCCCAGACCCAATCCCAGACCCAATCCCAAGTCCCGATGAGGAAGGACTCTCCGCCTCCCCTGTTTGTTCAGGATAAGACCAGATGGACCGAAGTGTCCGGATGGTTTACTCCTAACAAGATCCAATATACCTCTGCCCGCTCCACCGAGCACGGCATCAAGGTAACCGTGCCCACTTCACAGGACCACCGGGCCCTGACCAAACTCCTTAAAGAGCGTAAGGTGGCTTTCCACACTTACACTCTCCCTGAGGAGAAAGCCCTCCGGGTGGTGATCCGCGGCATCCCCCGCGAAATCCCCACCTCAGAAGTCGAAGCCTCCCTTAAGGAGCACGACCTCCCAATACAGTCAGTGCACCGGATGCACAAAGGACGCGGCCACGAGCCGTATAACATGGTGATTGTGGCACTGGACCAAGGCAAGGCCGGCAAAGCCATATACAGAGTAAAATCTGTGTGCGGCTTGAGCGACGGCTTCACCGTCGAGGGCGTCCGAAAGGGCGGCTACCCCTCCCAGTGCCACAACTGTCAGTTGTACGGCCATTCCGCCCGCAATTGTTTTGCTCCCCCCCGGTGCGTGAAGTGCCTCACACCTCACGCCACCAAAGACTGTGACCGCCCAAAGGTCATAGATGAAAACACCCCGCCACCTGGTTGCGTTCTCTGCAACCAGACCGGGCACACCGCGAACTACCGCGGGTGCTCGAAGGCTCCCCGCCCTTCGCGCCATTCAACGCGCAAAGCCCCCATTTCCAACCCGGCGCAGACCGATCTGCGCCCTCAAAGGCACTCCCAATGGGCCCGCCTTAACTCAAATTCTCCTAAAGAGTACCCTCCTCTCCCAAGGGAAGCGTTTGCTCTCTCCGAGCAAACCACGACCCAGCCACCACCTCCTCCTCCCAAGGTTTCCGCTTGGCAGCCGAAACCCACCGCAGCGCCTTCAGCGCCCGCCCCGCCGTCACCGCCAACCCAAACCACCCGCCGCGCAAACCCGTCACCAAAACGGGACCAAAACCCTCCGTCGAGTGTGGATGCGGATTTCGCACTCGTGGAGCGCTTCATCGAGTTCATAAACTTCGATGAAATTAGGGAGCTCGCCGATATTATTAAACAGAGCGAGGGCAACGGTCGTGCCCTTGCATCTGCAGCGCTGCGATTTAACAAAATCGCTTGCCAACTCGATCACTTTCGCGTAAATCCATAATGGATATTACACCCACGCGCAGTAGAATCAAACCCCGATCCCTCAAGTTAGGAACCTTCAATGCCAACGGCATTATAGGTAAACGAGATGAGATCGCAGAATTCCTGCGAGAGCATCAACTCGATATCCTTTTGGTACAGGAAACATTTCTTAAGCCCTTTCATAGGGACCCTAAAATTGCGAATTATCAGATAATTCGCAATGACAGACCCAACGCCGCAAAAGGCGGCACCCTCATTTATTATAAAAGATCCCTTCACTGCTCCCCTATGGACGCACCATCCCTAGAGTACATTGAGGCTTCAATCTGTAGGCTCGGTATGACTGGACACTCATCCATTATACTAGTCTCGGCATATTGCTCCCATTCTCATAACCTACCCGACTTAGGAACGTCACTCAAACGTGACTTAGAATCCCTTTTCAATTTGGGTAGCTCAGTCATTCTGGCGGGCGACCTAAACGCGAAACACACCCTCTGGAATTGCGTCGCAAACAATACCAGAGGGCGTATTCTTGAATCCCTCCTCGGGCCACTCAACGTGGACCTGATCGCCCCATACGAACCGACTCACTTCCCGGACATAGTGACTCACAGACCCGACATACTCGACGTGGCGCTGCTGCGTAATGTAAACTTACGTTTGCATGACTTAGCAGTGCTACACGAGCTCCAATCGGACCACCGGCCTGTAATCCTAGAGTTTACACCGCGCGTAGGTCCCCCAGATTCAGGTCAACCCTCTCGCACCAAGGTCGTGACGGACTGGGACAAATTAGGCGAAAGCCTCAAGGCGACCTCGTCCGTCCATCTAGACCGTATCCCCGACAGCCTAGTCACCGCCGACGACGCTGTAGGCGCTATCGACTCACTCACAAGTCACGTGCAATCGTTAGTTAGCGATTGCTCTCGGACAGTACCAGCGGAGGATGACCGACGCTGGCACTTGCCCGACGACATACGGGACTTGCTGAGGGAGAAGAAAGTCGCCATTCGCGCCTACGATAGAGCTCCCTCAGAGCAAAATCGTGTCCAATTACGAGCTCTCGAACGTGCCGTCAAGGCACGCATCGCAGAGTTTCGCGAGAATAGCTGGGGCCAGACCCTCAGCGAAATCAAGCCCTCCCACCTAGCCTTTTGGCAACTGTCTCGTGCCCTCACAAAGGACACAGTAGTTCCAATGCCTCCTTTAAAGCGACCCAATCTTCCTCCCGCCTTTGAAGACGTGGAAAAGACCGAATGCCTCGCCGAAAGTCTGGAGGCTCAATGTACGCCCAGTTCTCTCCCTATTGACCCGCGTCATTTGGAGAAAGTTACAGCCGAAGTAGAACGGAGGACCGCTCTTCCGTTACCTCCTCCCGCTCCCCCGACTGACGACGTCGCCAACGACGTCAACACAAATGACGACCCACTTCCACCCGCGACCCATGACGAGGTGAAAGCGATCATCGGGAAGTTACACCCTCGTAAGGCCCCGGGCTCGGACAAGATCACCAACAGAGTGATCAAACTCTTCCCAGCCTCCCTTATCATGTTATTGACGGCCATCTTCAATGCCGCCCTCTCAAACAATATTTTCCCACACCAGTGGAAAGAAGCCCACGTGATTGGGATCCACAAGCCCGGCAAACCCAAGTCCGAGCCCTCCAGTTATCGTCCCATAAGTCTGCTCAACGTACTGGGCAAGATTTATGAGAGAATCATTTATGTCCGCCTTAAAGCATTTGCCGATGCTAACAAACTCCTCCCAGACGAGCAATTTGGGTTCCGACCCAAACACTCGTGTGTTCATCAAGTCCATAGAATTGTTGAACACATCTCCACAAGTTACCAGAGAGGTCACATGACAGGCGCCCTTTTCTTCGATGTCGCAAAGGCATTCGACAAGGTGTGGCACACAGGCTTGATCTACAAGCTTTACACCCTAGGTGTGCCACCGAGACTCGTGACCATCTTACGAGACTTTCTGTCGAATCGCCTCTTTCGATATCGGGTCGAAGGCGTCCTGTCCTCACCACACCCCATTAGTGCCGGTGTCCCGCAGGGCTCGGTACTATCTCCCTTGCTATTCACGCTCTACACGAGCGACATCCCTAGAGTCAGGAATACGCAGTTCGCTCTCTTTGCAGACGACACTGCCGTATATTGCTCAGGCAAAAGCCCGCCCGCGATCTCTAAGAAACTCCAGACCGCAGCCAACGCCCTAGGCGCTTGGTTCCGGAAATGGAGAATAGAGATCAACCCCTCCAAAAGTCAGGCGGTTCTCTTTTTTAGAACCGACCGAAAAAGACGTCCCCCCATCCCCGATCCAGTCACACTATTCGGCGAGCCGATCCCTTGGGAGAGGCAAGCCAAATATCTCGGTGTGACCCTCGATGATCGCCTATCCTTCGCTGCACACATAAGGGCGGTTCGCGCGCGCGCCGCCTTTGTGGCAGGACGACTCCACTGCATGATCAACGCCCGGTCTAAACTTGCCCTAAAAAGCAAGGTTAGACTCTATACCGCGTGTATCCGTCCAGTCATGACGTATGCGAGCACCGTGTTCGCTCACGCTGCTCCCACACATCTCAACACCCTTCAGGTGATTCAAAACCGTTTCATGCGCAAAGCCACGGGCGCCCCGTGGTACATGCGCAATGAAAACCTCCACCTTGACTTAGGCCTCCCTACAATCAAACAATTTATAAAACGCGCCTCGCGCCGATATTTTGATACCGCAGAGCACCACGCGAATCCCTTGATAGTCAACACTATCACATACACCCCGTCCCTTATTTCCCGCATCCGTAGGCCTAGGCACGCCCTCAGCGAACCAGACGATGCCACCACTTTAGCTCAAATCGAGGCTGACGAAGCCCGAAAACAAATACAAATGCGCAACCGACAACCAAGATTTCGTCCTCGCCGGCGAGGACCGTCGCGACGTCCCTCTCAGTCTCGTCCCGTTTAAGCGGCCCGAGCTGCATATTAGCAATCCGACCGATCCCCAAATAATTATAATTGTTTGCATGCTAAATCCTCCCTCATTCCCCAGGCAACGTCCTGAGCCGAGGTCGAGCCCCACAGGGGGCACCCTCAGGCTACCGTTGCCCAAAATTATTTAGTTTTAGTTTTTAGTTTTAAGTAGCGGTTGAGAGCCCTCAGCGCTCACCGCAAAAGTCCGCGTAACGGTGGAAGAAGGTCCCCTGGACCCACCACCTTCCTGTTCCAGTCCAAAAAAAAAAAAAAAAAAAAAAAATAGTGGTACAGGCCCGGTCCAATCAGTCAGACGCTCGTTTCGCTACACTTCAGTCAGTCAGTCAGTCAGTCGGTGCGTGCGTGAGAGAGAGATTTCGTGTTTTTGATTACATTTTATACAATCAATCTATAATAATGACCGGCCGCGGTAAGGGAGGAAAGGGTCTGGGAAAAGGTGGAGCCAAGCGTCATAGAAAAGTACTTCGCGACAACATCCAGGGAATCACCAAACCCGCGATCCGTCGTTTGGCTCGCAGAGGAGGCGTGAAGCGTATATCCGGTCTTATATACGAGGAGACTCGTGGTGTTCTTAAAGTGTTTCTCGAGAACGTGATCCGTGACGCTGTCACCTACACTGAGCACGCGAAGAGGAAGACCGTCACCGCCATGGACGTCGTCTACGCTCTGAAACGTCAGGGACGTACATTGTACGGTTTCGGTGGTTAAAAACATCCACTTCGTGACGTGTCGTGTCGTATAGTATAGAGTACAGTACAGTACCTATATTAATTTACGTACGCACGTACACGCACAAACAAAAGGCCCTTTTCAGGGCCGCATATAATTCCGTTTGTTTTGATGCAAACTGTTTCGGTATCGTACACTAAAATTGATGTCCGTCAAACTCACTATAATTAGGTACTCGTTTATAATACTTATGTGGGTACATATTATTGTTTAGTAAGATGTATGTATATATGCACCTACGTATGTAATTATTATCAATACGAAAACTTAATAATAGGTATACATATTATATAGATAGATAGATAGATAGATAGATAGATAGATAGATAGATAGATAGATAGATAGATAGATAGATAGATAGATAGATAGATAGATAGATAGATAGATGGATGGATGGATGGATGGATGGAGTAGTGGTAGTTATATTTACGATTCTTGCATTCAATTTTGCATTTAACCGACCGAATTAACAGGTAGGTAGGTAGGTAGGTAGGTAGTCTTAGGTCTGTCTGTCTGTCTCTGTCTCTGTCTAATAAACAAACAACATCACATAATTTTATGTGTAACTCTGAATGTATTTATATTGGTTTCGTATAAGGTTAATAATATAATATAATGTAGATAGGTAAGTAGGTAGGTAAGCAAGTATAATTGTATGTATCATGTAAGTTAGATAGTAATAATATTAGGTAAGTATTTATTATTATTATTTCAATAAATCAAATAAGTACTCAAATAAAAATCTAAGTGTAGTAATGTGAGGCTCGGATATAAACTTACAGTGTCGTCGTCGGTCGGTCGGCTGTCTGTTTAGTGGTAAAATGGTAGTCGTGTGTTTTACGACCGTCCGCGTTACACTCGTCAAAACGGCCTAGACAAGTCGAGACATGAGTGAAATCTTATTATGTTCCAAGCTTGGAATCTTCGCCGTTTGCTTATCGACCGATATGCGTCCAATCTTTACGTTTTATAGAGAAAAATCACTTTTGAACTGGACGCCAAGCACGTCGCATACAAGGCAGTGAAAATAAACATCTGTAGCGCAACCCTTATTATACTTGAGAACCGTTTGGAGTGAACATTACGTAAACACGTTCATGATGTGTCTATATAAATATATATAAATGTTATAATTATTATAGAAACTAGTTAAAAATATAATAATTTATATACATGTTAGTGAAAAGTTGGAAGTGTTCATACGAGAAAACGTCCCGCGACAGCGCGGCTCTCCTTACGGTAATGCCTCGATATGTATTGATAAAATGATTATTTTCACAGTGGCGACATCTAATCCTGTCTGTGTTTTCTATCTATTATAATAATAATAATAATAATAATAGACTACCACCAGCTTACTTACTTACTATCTATCTACTATCTGCTGACTGAATTTTAGTGGTGATTGATTGTGTGTGAGTGAGTGTTTGTGTAAAAAGAAAAATAAATAACAATGGCAGACACAGCTGTAGCTACCGAGGCACCGGCGCCGGCCACACCGGCGAAGAAACCGAAGGCGTCCGCCGCCGGAGCGAAAAAACCCAAGGCGAAACCGACACACCCGAAGACTTCGGAAATGGTCAATAGCGCCATTAAGGAACTGAAAGAGCGTAGCGGATCGTCACTTCAGGCGATCAAGAAATATATAGCCGCCCAGTACAAGGTCGACGCGGAGAAGCTGGCGCCGTTCATCAGAAAGTATTTGAAGAGCGCCGTCGAATCCGGTACACTAATACAGACCAAAGGTAAAGGTGCATCAGGTTCTTTCAAACTGGAATCGAAATCATCTTCAGCGAAGAAGCCCGCCGGCGGCGCCGCCGGTAAGGCCGTCACCAAGACCGCCGCCTCATCCGGTGGTGGATCCGCGTCTAAAGGTGGTAAAAAAGTGGCCACCGCCGCGACCAAAGGCACAACCAAAAGGGGTGCATCGGCGGCATCCGCATCGCCATCGAAATCGTCATCAAAAGCAGCCTCGTCGGCCGCTTCGAAGGATAAAAAAGCCGCCGCCGCCAAGAAGAAACCCGCCGCAGCATCAGCAGCAGCAGCAAAGAAGGCGGCCGCCTCACCCGCCAAAGGTAAGAGCGGCGGTGGAGCCGCGCCAAAAGCTAAGAAAACCGCCAAGCCGCCGACAAAGAAGCCAAAAGCGCCCAAACCGAAGAAGGCCGCCGCCGCAACCAAATCGAAGCCTGCCGCCGCCAAAAAGGCAGCAGCTAAAAAGTAAAGTCGGGCGGGCGGGCGCCTCACCGTTGGTTGTTTGTTGGTGTCGTCGGCAACAACAGCAGCGAGCGAGAGAGCGAGCGGCACGTGTGCGTCGTTGCAAACAAGCAATCAAGCACGCACGCACGCACGCACATACCTATATGTATACCAAAAAGCCCTTTTCAGGGCTAACAAATTATTCTAAATATCGTACGTGTTACGATACCATTGTTTCTTTTTCGATATATATTGGTAACTGAACGAACGAACTAACTAACTAACTAAGTAAGTAAGTAAGTAAGTAATTAATTAACTAACGTAACTAAATTACTTACTTACTTACTTACATACCTACCTACCTACCTACCTACCTACCTACCTACCTACCTATCTATCTATCTATCTATCTATTTACATAATATTATAAACTTCTAAAATCTCTTCCTATTCAGAAACGAACTGGATACTTTAGGTTAGAAGTGTATGGCGATCGCGAAGCGCAGCGAGCGATCGCCATACACTTCGTGGTTATTTTTTTTTTAACTGCACGAAAACCCTTCATATTCAACTATGACGAAACTATGCTCAGCACAACACACAAATTGGTGATGTTCCTTTTTATTAATGCAATTGCAATTGCACCAATATCACACACACAACAAACAAACAAACAAACAAACATCAATGCACAATATCACAAACAACAACCAAGCAAAATTCCGCCTCCGCCCGACTCCCGAATAGATAATATTATATTAATTACATACATACATTATGTCTTATTTATTGTACACGAATAAGTAAAACATTATAATTACATATAATAAACAAAATATGTGTGTGTGTGTGTGTGTGTGTGTGTGTTTTCACGCGGCCCGGGCTCCGGCTTTACCGATAAAATTCTCTCTCTTTTTCTCATTATAAAATACACATCGTTCTATCACCCTCTCGTTCTCGTTCGCTCGTCGTGTACGTATACAATTCGACGACAGAACTTTGTCGATATGCATAAAACACCGTGGCAGTGAAAAAAAGTATATCATTCGTCTGTCTGTATCTAGTGAGTCACTACTGTTAATTAAATTAATTTGCAATAATGTCTGGACGCGGCAAGGGTGGCAAGGTCAAGGGGAAGGCGAAGTCTCGTTCGAATCGTGCCGGTCTGCAGTTTCCTGTCGGTCGTATACATAGACTTCTGCGCAACGGCAATTACGAGTCGTCCTCTTCCTCCTCTTCGGAGGGAGAGTTCACGACGGTCGTCGGTGGCAAGCGCAAGAGGAAAAAGAAGGCGAAAGCCACTGAAGCCGAGGTAGCTGCCAAAGCTGCCAAGGCTTCCGCCCCTTCCCCTTGCCCATCACCCAAGCCCCGCCCACTCATGGACACTGTTGTGCCCACACCCCCGCCGCTAATGGACGTGCCCATGGCTCCTCCCCCGGAGGAACAAGGCCGCCCAGAGGCGCGCATATCCCAGCCCCAGACCCAATCCCAGACCCAATCCCAAGTCCCGATGAGGAAGGACTCTCCGCCCCCCCTGTTTGTTCAGGATAAGACCAGATGGACCGAAGTGTCCGGATGGTTTACTCCGAACAAGATTCAATATACCTCTGCCCGCTCCACCGAGCACGGCATCAAGGTAACCGTGCCCACTTCACAGGACCACCGGGCCCTGACCAAACTCCTTAAAGAGCGTAAGGTGGCTTTCCACACTTACACTCTCCCTGAGGAGAAAGCCCTCCGGGTGGTGATCCGCGGCATCCCCCGCGAAATCCCCACCTCAGAAGTCGAAGCCTCCCTTAAGGAGCACGACCTCCCAATACAGTCAGTGCACCGGATGCACAAAGGACGTGGCCACGAGCCATATAACATGGTGATTGTGGCACTGGACCAAGGGAAGGCCGGCAAGGCCATATACAGAGTAAAATCTGTGTGCGGCTTGAGCGACGGCTTCACCGTCGAGGGCGTCCGAAAGGGCGGCTACCCCTCCCAGTGCCACAACTGTCAGTTGTACGGCCATTCCGCCCGCAATTGTTTTGCTCCCCCCCGATGCGTGAAGTGCCTCACACCTCACGCCACCAAAGACTGTGACCGTCCAAAGGTCATAGATGAAAACACCCCGCCACCTGGTTGCGTTCTCTGCAACCAGACCGGGCACACCGCGAACTACCGCGGGTGCTCGAAGGCTCCCCGCCCTTCGCGCCACTCAACGCGCAAAGCCCCCATCTCCAACCCGGCGCAGACCGATCTGCGCCCTCAAAGGCACTCCCAATGGGCCCGCCTTAACTCCAACTCTCCTAAGGAGTATCCTCCTCTCCCAAGGGAAGCGTTTGCTCTCTCCGAGCAAACCACGACCCAGCCACCACCTCCTCCTCCCAAGGTTTCCGCTTGGCAGCCGAAACCCACCTCAGCGCCTTCAGCGCCCGCCCCGCCGTCACCGCCAACCCAAACCACCCGCCGCGCAAACCCGTCACCAAAACGGGACCAAAACCCTCCGTCGAGTGTGGATGCGGATTTCGCACTCGTGGAGCGCTTCATCGAATTCATAAACTTCGATGAAATTAGGGAGCTCGCCGATATTATTAAACAGAGCGAGGGCAACGGTCGTGCCCTTGCATCTGCAGCGCTGCGATTTAACAAAATCGCTTGCCAACTCGATCACTTTCGCGTAAATCCATAATGGATATTACACCCTCGCGCGGTAGAATCAAACCCCGATCCCTCAAGTTAGGAACCTTCAATGCCAACGGCATTATAGGTAAACGAGATGAGATCGCAGAATTCCTGCGAGAGCATCAACTCGATATCCTTTTGGTACAGGAAACATTTCTAAAGCCCTTTCATAGGGACCCTAAAATTGCGAATTATCAGATAATTCGCAATGACAGACCCAACGCCGCAAAAGGCGGCACCCTCATTTATTATAAAAGATCCCTTCACTGCTCCCCTATGGACGCACCATCCCTAGAGTACATTGAGGCTTCAATCTGTAGGCTCGGTATGACTGGACACTCATCCATTATACTAGTCTCGGCATATTGCTCCCATTCTCATAACCTACCCGACTTAGGAACGTCACTCAAACGTGACTTAGAATCCCTTTTCAATTTGGGTAGCTCAGTCATTCTGGCGGGCGACCTAAACGCGAAACACACCCTCTGGAATTGCGTCGCAAACAATACCAGAGGGCGTATTCTTGAATCCCTCCTCGGGCCACTCAACGTGGACCTGATCGCCCCATACGAACCGACTCACTTCCCGGACATAGTGACTCACAGACCCGACATACTCGACGTGGCGCTGCTGCGTAATGTAAACTTACGTTTGCATGACTTAGCAGTGCTACACGAGCTCCAATCGGACCACCGGCCTGTAATCCTAGAGTTTACACCGCGCGTAGGTCCCCCAGATTCAGGTCAACCCTCTCGCACCAAGGTCGTGACGGACTGGGACAAATTAGGCGAAAGCCTCAAGGCGACCTCGTCCGTCCATCTAGACCGTATCCCCGACAGCCTAGTCACCGCCGACGACGCTGTAGGCGCTATCGACTCACTCACAAGTCACGTGCAATCGTTAGTTAGCGATTGCTCTCGGACAGTACCAGCGGAGGATGACCGACGCTGGCACTTGCCCGACGACATACGGGACTTGCTGAGGGAGAAGAAAGTCGCCATTCGCGCCTACGATAGAGCTCCCTCAGAGCAAAATCGTGTCCAATTACGAGCTCTCGAACGTGCCGTCAAGGCACGCATCGCAGAGTTTCGCGAGAATAGCTGGGGCCAGACCCTCAGCGAAATCAAGCCCTCCCACCTAGCCTTTTGGCAACTGTCTCGTGCCCTCACAAAGGACACAGTAGTTCCAATGCCTCCTTTAAAGCGACCCAATCTTCCTCCCGCCTTTGAAGACGTGGAAAAGACCGAATGCCTCGCCGAAAGTCTGGAGGCTCAATGTACGCCCAGTTCTCTCCCTATTGACCCGCGTCATTTGGAGAAAGTTACAGCCGAAGTAGAACGGAGGACCGCTCTTCCGTTACCTCCTCCCGCTCCCCCGACTGACGACGTCGCCAACGACGTCAACACAAATGACGACCCACTTCCACCCGCGACCCATGACGAGGTGAAAGCGATCATCGGGAAGTTACACCCTCGTAAGGCCCCGGGCTCGGACAAGATCACCAACAGAGTGATCAAACTCTTCCCAGCCTCCCTTATCATGTTATTGACGGCCATCTTCAATGCCGCCCTCTCAAACAATATTTTCCCACACCAGTGGAAAGAAGCCCACGTGATTGGGATCCACAAGCCCGGCAAACCCAAGTCCGAGCCCTCCAGTTATCGTCCCATAAGTCTGCTCAACGTACTGGGCAAGATTTATGAGAGAATCATTTATGTCCGCCTTAAAGCATTTGCCGATGCTAACAAACTCCTCCCAGACGAGCAATTTGGGTTCCGACCCAAACACTCGTGTGTTCACCAAGTCCATAGAATTGTTGAACACATCTCCACAAGTTACCAGAGAGGTCACATGACAGGCGCCCTTTTCTTCGATGTCGCAAAGGCATTCGACAAGGTGTGGCACACAGGCTTGATCTACAAGCTTTACACCCTAGGTGTGCCACCGAGACTCGTGACCATCTTACGAGACTTTCTGTCGAATCGCCTCTTTCGATATCGGGTCGAAGGCGTCCTGTCCTCACCACACCCCATTAGTGCCGGTGTCCCGCAGGGCTCGGTACTATCTCCCTTGCTATTCACGCTCTACACGAGCGACATCCCTAGAGTCAGGAATACGCAGTTCGCTCTCTTTGCAGACGACACTGCCGTATATTGCTCAGGCAAAAGCCCGCCCGCGATCTCTAAGAAACTCCAGACCGCAGCCAACGCCCTAGGCGCTTGGTTCCGGAAATGGAGAATAGAGATCAACCCCTCCAAAAGTCAGGCGGTTCTCTTTTTTAGAACCGACCGAAAAAGACGTCCCCCCATCCCCGATCCAGTCACACTATTCGGCGAGCCGATCCCTTGGGAGAGGCAAGCCAAATATCTCGGTGTGACCCTCGATGATCGCCTATCCTTCGCTGCACACATAAGGGCGGTTCGCGCGCGCGCCGCCTTTGTGGCAGGACGACTCCACTGCATGATCAACGCCCGGTCTAAACTTGCCCTAAAAAGCAAGGTTAGACTCTATACCGCGTGTATCCGTCCAGTCATGACGTATGCGAGCACCGTGTTCGCTCACGCTGCTCCCACACATCTCAACACCCTTCAGGTGATTCAAAACCGTTTCACGCGCAAAGCCACGGGCGCCCCGTGGTACATGCGCAATGAAAACCTCCACCTTGACTTAGGCCTCCCTACAATCAAACAATTTATAAAACGCGCCTCGCGCCGATATTTTGATACCGCAGAGCACCACGCGAATCCCTTGATAGTCAACACTATCACATACACCCCGTCCCTTATTTCCCGCATCCGTAGGCCTAGGCACGCCCTCAGCGAGCCAGACGATGCCATTACCCTAGCGCAGATCGAGGCCGAAGAAGCCCGCAAACAAATACAAATGCGAAATCGTCAACCTAGATTTCGTCCTCGCCGGCGAGGACCGTCGCGACGTCCTTCCCAGTCTCGTCCCGATTAAGCGGCCCGAGCTGCATATTAGCAATCCGACCGATCCCCAAATAATTATAATTGTTTGCATGCTAAATCCTCCCTCATTCCCCAGGCAACGTCCTGAGCCGAGGTCGAGCCCCACAGGGGGCACCCTCAGGCTACCGTTGCCCAAAATTATTTAGTTTTAGTTTTTAGTTTTAAGTAGCGGTTGAGAGCCCTCAGCGCTCACCGCAAAAGTCCGCGTAACGGTGGAAGAAGGTCCCCTGGACCCACCACCTTCCTGTTCCAGTATAAAAAAAAAAAAAAAAAAAAAAAAAACGGCAATTACGCCGAGCGCGTCGGCGCCGGTGCACCGGTCTATTTGGCCGCCGTAATGGAATATCTCGCCGCTGAGGTCCTCGAGTTGGCCGGCAACGCGGCAAGGGACAACAAGAAGACAAGAATCATCCCGAGACATCTCCAATTGGCCATACGCAACGATGAGGAGTTGAACAAACTCCTCTCCGGCGTGACCATCGCTCAGGGTGGTGTGTTGCCCAACATTCAGGCGGTGCTACTGCCGAAGAAGACCGAGAAGAAGGCTTAGATAATAAATGTTATCAGAGCCTCTCGTCTCACACTCCTGGCTCGCCGTCGTCGCCTGGTCGGGGCGAGATCACAAAAGGCCCTTTTCAGGGCCGCAATATGATTGATAAATTATGTCTCTATATGACCTCGAATCGTCCGTCACTTTATTCAAGAAGAAAAAGAACGAACAAACAAACAAATATACATACATTCATACATACATACATACATACATACATACATACACTTCATTCAAACAAAAGAGAAATTGTGTGGTATAATTTAAAAAAAAAAAAAAAAACCTAGGCATATAATAATAGTATATTACATACATTATGTACGTTTTGTTTTGTATAATATAATAATTAGGCTAACGTGCGAGAGAGACGGATTTATTTAATGAGACAGCTAGATACCGAACGATGTTAGAGTAGCGTGTATGTTTTTTCTTTCTCTTTTACGCACACTTCTGATTGGCCGCACGATCGAATTCAGCTCGTTGTCTATCATAATAAGTTAAGGTGCGCATATTGAGTATGTATCGGCTTTTTTTCTCAACTATCACTCGGAGTGTCAACGTGTCCCGTCCAGTGAAAAGCGAAAAGTGTAGCACCGTGTAGCCGAGTAACTGTGACGTCACCTCCGTACGGATCAATTAAAATCCAACGCTAGTTCCGTCGCGTTCACGTTGTGTTAACGCAGCCGAACTGCGCCCGCGCACCGCGCGGAGGGGATCGCCCCCTCCCGGATAGCCACATTCCGTAAAAGGAATCCGCTTAGGGATCACGGAGGAGACCGTCCCAAAATGAGTAGCCCCTCTGGGGGCTCCTCCCACCGCACCATGGTGCCCCCCAAGCAGCAGCCCGGCGCAACATCGCGCTCAAAAACGGACCCACGCACGGGCCCGTCAACGAGCGCACACCCGGGAACATCGAAAGGAGAAACCATGGGCCCACCTGAGCTGCCAAGGCCCACGCACCGCGACCAGCCGCGCCCGCATGAGCAGTCCGCCTCGGGGGTCCACAACCCTCGCAGCGCGTCGATCGCCGTGCCGGGCGCCGCCACCGCGCGTCCAACCGAGCCGCGCCTCCCGCCCCCCGTTCAGAAGACCGAGGAAAAACCCGCCAAATATAAGACGCCCTCCCCAAATACAAGCGTGAGTAGAAACCTACTCATATCACCGGCCGCATCGGTCACTTTCGTGGCTGCTGCGCGCCAAACTACGCCGCCCTTCGGCACCCCCCGCACCGGCTCACCGTCACCGTCAGCCGGTCGCGGCACTTCCCCTGCCGGCCCCCGCGCCGCCGCGCCCACCGCGCCGCATGCTGCGCCCGCCGCTGCACCCACCGCGCCCACCGCTCCACGCACCGCGTCCACAGCGCCGCGCGCCGCACCGCGCGCCGCGCACCCCGCCGCGCCCGCCGTATCGCGAGCTGCACCCACCGCCGCGCCCCCCGCGCCGCGCACCGCCACCACCGCCGCGCAATCCGCGCCGCGCGCCGCGCCCGTTGCCGCGCATTCCGCGCCGCGCGCCGCACCCGCTGCCGCGCCATCCGCGTCGCGCGCTGCGCTCGCCGCCGCGCCTAGCGCGCCGCGCGCCGCGCCCGCCGCCGCGCCAAACACGCCGCGCCCCGTGACCCCTCAAACGCCAGCGCCGAAATCCCGCGCCTCGTCACGCGCCTCGTCCCGCGCATCCTCACACGCCTCTTCCCGCGCCTCGTCGCGAGGAAAAGCGGCGGACCATTTTGTGATGGATCTCACCACCACCCCGCAATCTTCCCGCCCAGCCTCTCCAATGGATCCGGTATCGCAATGGAAGATGAACCTTGCGATAGCCGTGAGCCTGAAGAGGAAGGGCAAAGTAGGGCCCAAAATGCTAGAGGCCATGCAGCAGGAACTGAGGAGGGAGGGAGAGGGGCTCCCAGAAGTTGCAGGATACCTGGAGGCCCTAAACAAGATCAGCCCCATGGAGCAGGACCCCCCCCCCACCCCCAGAAACCCCAAAAAACAAAGAAGCCCAGATGAGGCGGCAGAAGGAAACGACGCGGAGGCTAAGCGCCACTGCGCCCCGCTCAGACGTTCGGCGTCTATGGAAGAGACCCCTGCCCCTCAGCCACAGAGAGAGTCCAGGCGCAAAAGGCTGCCGATGGACTCCCAGCCAACTTTGACGACCCCGGCCCCGACATTCGCCGAGATGGTCAGGGAGGGCGCCCCCTCCCCCACGAACACCAGAGCCGGGCCACTCGCCCCACCGCCAGAAAGAGCGGCGACGCCCCCTGCAGCCCCCAGCGCGCAGGCCGACGGAAACGCCGCAGCTGCCGGTGAGAAGAAGGCCTTCAAACCAAAATACCCCCCATTGGTGGTGGAGAAGCTACCCAACTGGGCCACACACTTCAGGGCCCTTAAAGCCAAATTGGGCAGAGCGCCAAGCGCACGCCCTTTCGGCCAGGGAGTGAAGTTCACACCCACGGAGGACCATGAGTACCGAACAGTACAGAGATACCTCACGGAGTTGGAGAAACACGAGAAGGTCTCATGGTTCTCCTACTCACTCCCGGCAGAGCGCAGCCTAAAAGTGGCCATAAGGGGGCTACCAGTGGACACGAAGCCAGAAGACATAGAGGAGGAGCTCCGCGAACTCGGCTTTGAGCCAGAATACGCGCGCCCCATCCGGGCCCGCAGAGGAAGGCCCGGATGTATATTCATGGCAATCCTCAAAAGGACCCAGGACCTCACGCCGGCAATTTACAATGTAAATGAGCTACTTTGCATGCCCGGCGTGACCATAGAATCCTGGCGGGGCAAGAAGGGGCCCGCCCAGTGCCACAGATGCCAGCAGTTCAGGCACTCCAGCCACAACTGCCACCGCACCCAAGCGTGCGTCAGATGCGGCGAAGAGCACGCCGCCAGAGACTGCCCACGACCGCTGGAGGAGCCTGCCACATGCGCAAACTGCCAAGGGCCCCATCCAGCCAGCGACTATACCTGTCCCGTGTTCCGGAAAGAGGCCCGGAACAAAAAAGCGGGAACCGTCGCCATAACTGGGGGAGACCGGCGCACGGATGACTCCAGACCCGCCCCCACACGCACAGAAGCCCAGGGAGAAGACGACGGAGAAACCCTAATGGCGGCGGCAAATGACCCCGCCAGACGCGGAGCTACCTCCTCGAAAAGGGGACGCAGGAGAGGAAAAAGGAGGAGGAAATCCCGCCCGCCTCAAGAAGAGCCGGCGCAAAGGACGGAGCCCACTCAACCTCCCGCACCTGAAGCCACCAAGGCCCAGAGGGCCCCCAAGGCCCCCAGGGCCCCAAACACCCAACCGCCCTCAAACACTGCGGGAGGTCAACACCACGATGGTAACCGCGCCGGCATCGAAGCTGCGCTGAAAGTTCTCCAGAACGTGCTCAGCGCACTTCTAGCGGGCGAGGATACCGTCAAAGCGGTTCTCGAGGGCATGGCAGAATTAATAGCCATCAGAAATGCATAGCAAGCCCTCGAGAATCCTACACTGGAACGCCTGCGGCCTTAAAAAAAAGGTCGCCCTCCTCCGTCCCCTGCTGCAGGAACAGGACATTGACGTGGCGCTCATAAGCGAGACATTCCTGGGACCTGCAGACAAGATCAAATTCCCGGGATATCTCGCTTACCGCCAGGACGAAAGATCCGACACAGGCAGAAACTATCGAGGGCTGATAGTTCTAGTCAAAAGGAGAATCGTCCATCAACCGATACCCCCGAGAAGCCTGAGTTCCATGTACGCATTGGGTGTGGAACTCAACATCGCCGGCAATGACATAAGAATCTATGCCGCATATAAACCGCCACAAAATAAGATCGTGCTGGCTGATGTTCACCACCTGCTGGACTCGCCGCACCCGACGCTCATTGCCGGCGATCTAAACGGCAAGCACGCGGCATGGAACTCCATCGCTCCCAACGCAAATGGGAAACTACTCCTGGACGATTCGGAGTCCCGCGGCTACATGGTCAGCGGTCCGGACGTCCCGACCCACTATACAGATATCCAGTCGCACAGGGCGGACGTCCTAGACATTATCGTCTACAAGGGACTCCACTATCAGCCCCTCCAAGAAGTCCTCCTTGACGAGCTAGGCTCGGATCACCAGCCAGTGCTCGTCGTCCTGGCGGAGCCGGCGGTGAAAACATCTATACCAGCGCCACGTCACAGGATTAACTGGATCACCTTCACGGAAGCAATGGACAAGGACACCCCGTCTCGGCCTGTGACAACCGCCGCAGACGTCGACACGCTCGCAGAGGAGCTCACCGCCCGCATGCAGAATGCCCTTGAGCTGTCAAAGACACCAAACCCACAGGGGAGGCTACAAATGCTCCCCCAAAGAATCCGGGACATGATACTCGCCAAGCGGCGCATGCGTAAGCGGTGGCAAGAGACAAGATGTCCACTCCTCAAACGCAGACTCAACGCCCTGAAGGACAGGGTCAAGGCCGAGATCGACTCCTACAGCACAGAGAGCTGGGAGAGGGTGATGGAGGCAGCGGGGGAGGATTGGGCGGCGATGCACAAACTGTGCCGCCAGCTCTCCAATGCCCCGACCCCAACACGTCCATTGCTCCACAGCGACGGGACACCGCGATACCACGCAGCAGACCGCGCGGAAATCTTCGCGGAATACCTCGAACGCCAATTCCAGCCGAATCCGACTGCAAACGCAGAACACACCGCAGCAGTCGAAAAACACCTTGAGGCATACCTAGCAACGCCGGTAGCTCCGGAAGAAGACCCACTGGTTCTCTCCCCTGGCACGGTGCAGCATGGTATAAGGAAGACCAAGCCAAGAAAGGCCCCGGGCGCAGATGGCATAACGAACACGGCACTACGCCACCTTCCTCACAGAACGGTGGCCGCACTAACACGCCTATACAACGGCATCCTGCGCTCGGGAAAATTCCCAAAGATCTGGAAGACCGGCAGCGTTATCATGCTGCCCAAGCCGGGGAAAAACTCACTAAAACCAGACAGCTACCGGCCAATCACACTGCTCCCGACTATGTCCAAGGTGTTCGAGGCGCTCCTGCTGCGGCACTTGACGCCGTGCATAACGCCCCGCCCGGAGCAGTTCGGATTCCGCGCTGCACACAGCACCACCTTGCAGCTGTCGAGGATGCTCCACGCCATGACGGCAGCCTCCAACAAGAGAGAGCACACCGTCGCAGTATTCCTCGACATGGAAAAGGCGTTCGATAGAGTTTGGCATGCGGGTCTGCTGTACAAACTGTCGTCGTCCACGACTCCCCGTCGCATCGTGAAGGTGATCGCCTCCTTTCTAGAAGAAAGAAGATTCCGAGTGGTGGTGGAAGGCACCGCGTCCGCCGAGCGTCCCATCGCAGCGGGCGTACCGCAGGGCAGCTGCTTATCGCCAGGCCTGTACTCCCACTTCACCGACGACATCCCCCTGGAAGAGGGGTCCCACCTGGCTCTATACGCAGATGACGCGGCGTACTACGCGACATCCATGGGACGGAAACACGCCGCGTCCAAACTCCAAAAATGCCTCAACGTCTTGCCAGAATGGCTCTCCAGGTGGAGGCTGTCGGTCAACGTCGGGAAGACACAGGCCATTATGATCAGCAGCGCCATCAAATGCCCACCACCACTCCGGTTTACCGGACGTGACATCCCGTGGTCCCCAACGGTGAAATACCTGGGGATCACCCTCGACCGTAGACTGACGATGGCCACCCACGTGAGTGACATCGTCAACAGAACGAGAGCTGCCCGTGCACAACTGCGTCCAGTGCTGAACTCTCCGCGCATCCCTCTGCGGGTGAAGCTCGGGGTGTTCAAGACATACATCCGCAGCCGTCTCACCTACGCCGCCCCAGCTTGGTACGCTCTCACAAGCGAGAGCGGCAAGAGACGGCTGCGTGCGCAGCAGAACCTCACGCTGCGCACCATCACGAACGCCCCGAGAATGGTAAGAAACTCCACGATCCAGAGGGACATGCGGATCGAGAGCCTGGACGCTATCATCGCCCGCCTTGCGGAGGGCATGTTCGCGCGAGCCGATGCAGCCGACCTGGACCACATCCGGGATCTGGCGCCGCTGCACGCGCGACCGCCTGACCGCAAGGCCTACCCGCGGGACCTCGTTCCCGCTCCACCACCGGATGAGACCCTACCCAACTAGACAGCCGCCGCCCGCTTGGCGTAGACCGCTCCTGCTGGGCCTCCACTGGTATCGCCAGTGGTCTCACCCGGTAGGGCGGTCCGCACGGGCGGCGTGAAGAAACGACGAAGAAGCCAAGGAATTGTCCACCCCAACGCCCCGCTCGTTTTTACGAGCGGCGTCGAGACCCCGGCAAGAGGGCCCGGCCCTGACTCCGGCTCCCCGTGCCCCGTGAGGGGCAACGAGACGACCACGAAGGAACTATCACTCTGCACTCAAGTCTCGCTCATTGTAGTGCGTTCAAAGTGTTCTAGTGTTGTTATTATTCATTCATTCTCATTATGCCGCCAAAGACTAGCGGTAAGGCCGCCAAGAAATCTGGCAAAGCCCAAAAGAACATCTCCAAAACCGATAAGAAAAAGAAGAAGCACAAGAGGAAGGAGAGCTACGCCATCTACATCTACAAGGTGCTCAAGCAGGTGCATCCCGATACCGGTATATCCAGCAAGGCCATGTCTATAATGAATTCGTTCGTTAACGACATATTCGAACGTATCGCCGCGGAGGCATCTCGTCTCGCCCATTACAACAAACGTTCCACTATAACCTCTAGGGAGGTGCAGACGTCTGTGAGACTCCTGTTGCCCGGTGAGCTTGCCAAGCACGCCGTGAGCGAGGGGACCAAAGCCGTCACCAAATACACCAGCTCCAAGTGAGGAGGCTGAGAGATGGCATCGTCTACACAGTGCGTGCGTGCGTGTTTCATAGTATGCATTTATTATTAATGTTTATTATATTAACACAATATGCACAATACTCAAAAGGCCCTTTTCAGGGCCAAAAATCTATTCGTGTTACAATAATGTTTCTTTCATGACATACATAATATAAAAAAATAATAATAATATAATACATACATATATACATACATACACATATCACATATCTAGTCGTTGTGTATAAAAAGAACGAACGAACGAACGATAGATATAGTTATAGATATACTTAGATAGATAGATAGATAGTTAGTTAGTTATTTAATATAATAAATAAATAAATACTTAATATAAATATTAAATAACATAGGCAATAATATCAGGATTAAAAAATAATAATAAAGACGGGTATGTACATAATACATACATATTGTGTGATCGTTGCGAGTTATTTCATTGTGCGAGGGAGATAGATATATAAAGGTCGTCTCCCTCGATATAACATTATAAATAGGCCGAATTCTACAGTAGGTCCGCCATACCGTACGTACACTGTTAAGTTGGTAGACGCGTCCGTTTATAAATTTCTTTGTTTCGTTCGTTCGTTTGTTTTGTTACTCCTCCAAAAATGGCTCGTACCAAGCAGACTGCGCGTAAATCCACCGGTGGCAAAGCGCCTCGTAAACAGCTGGCCACCAAGGCCGCGCGCAAGAGTGCACCGGCAACCGGTGGTGTCAAGAAACCCCATCGCTACAGACCGGGTACGGTTGCACTCCGTGAGATCCGTCGCTATCAGAAGAGTACAGAGTTGTTGATCCGCAAACTGCCCTTCCAGCGTCTAGTCCGTGAGATCGCTCAAGATTTCAAGACTGATCTACGTTTCCAGAGTTCAGCAGTCATGGCGCTCCAGGAGGCCAGCGAGGCTTATCTGGTCGGACTCTTTGAGGACACCAACCTGTGCGCGATTCACGCCAAGCGTGTCACCATCATGCCCAAGGATATACAGTTGGCGCGCAGAATCCGAGGCGAACGCGCTTAATTGTGTATGTGTAATCTCACCCTCGCAGGAAAGCATCGTGCGTTGCTACAAAAGGCCCTTTTCAGGGCCACATATATATCAAAAAAATTGAAAATAATGTTTCTCATGCACATAATATTAATGTAAAAATATACCTACATACCTACCTATCTATCTACCCCTGCCAATACAAATAAATAAATTTACTTCATATTGATTAAGAACTAAGTAGGTACCTACCTATATTGGATAAGTAGATTTATGTATTAGGTATGGTACGATATTTTATATATTTTTCCAATAATATTAATTAATTAACTAACTAACCAATCAATCAAGTATGTATCTATGTAGGTAGGTAGGTAGGTAGGTAGGTGGTAATTAATGTACTGAATTAGATAAAAGTTATTGAACACCCTCCCCCCCCCCCCCCCACCCCTGCCCAAAACCCATGTCCCTGACGTGGAATATATATCCATCTCACTTTTCACAAAGAAAACCAATGAAACCACATTATGGCTTTCTGGGTTTACTCCGTCTCGTTCGTACTCACACATGGTATCGTGTTTTGATAGCGCGCTACCCGTCACACGTTGAGTATAAATATAACCGTTATAAGTAGTGGTACAGGCCCGGTCCAATCAGTCAGACGCTCGTTTCGCTACACTTCAGTCAGTCAGTCAGTCAGTCGGTGCGTGCGTGAGAGAGAGATTTCGTGTTTTTGATTACATTTTATACAATCAATCTATAATAATGACCGGCCGCGGTAAGGGAGGAAAGGGTCTGGGAAAAGGTGGAGCCAAGCGTCATAGAAAAGTACTTCGCGACAACATCCAGGGAATCACCAAACCCGCGATCCGTCGTTTGGCTCGCAGAGGAGGCGTGAAGCGTATATCCGGTCTTATATACGAGGAGACTCGTGGTGTTCTTAAAGTGTTTCTCGAGAACGTGATCCGTGACGCTGTCACCTACACTGAGCACGCGAAGAGGAAGACCGTCACCGCCATGGACGTCGTCTACGCTCTGAAACGTCAGGGACGTACATTGTACGGTTTCGGTGGTTAAAAACATCCACTTCGTGACGTGTCGTGTCGTATAGTATAGAGTACAGTACAGTACCTATATTAATTTACGTACGCACGTACACGCACAAACAAAAGGCCCTTTTCAGGGCCGCATATAATTCCGTTTGTTTTGATGCAAACTGTTTCGGTATCGTACACTAAAATTGATGTCCGTCAAACTCACTATAATTAGGTACTCGTTTATAATACTTATGTGGGTACATATTATTGTTTAGTAAGATGTATGTATATATGCACCTACGTATGTAATTATTATCAATACGAAAACTTAATAATAGGTATACATATTATATAGATAGATAGATAGATAGATAGATAGATAGATAGATAGATAGATAGATAGATAGATAGATAGATAGATAGATAGATAGATAGATAGATAGATAGATAGATAGATAGATAGATGGATGGATGGATGGATGGATGGAGTAGTGGTAGTTATATTTACGATTCTTGCATTCAATTTTGCATTTAACCGACCGAATTAACAGGTAGGTAGGTAGGTAGGTAGGTAGTCTTAGGTCTGTCTGTCTGTCTCTGTCTCTGTCTAATAAACAAACAACATCACATAATTTTATGTGTAACTCTGAATGTATTTATATTGGTTTCGTATAAGGTTAATAATATAATATAATGTAGATAGGTAAGTAGGTAGGTAAGCAAGTATAATTGTATGTATCATGTAAGTTAGATAGTAATAATATTAGGTAAGTATTTATTATTATTATTTCAATAAATCAAATAAGTACTCAAATAAAAATCTAAGTGTAGTAATGTGAGGCTCGGATATAAACTTACAGTGTCGTCGTCGGTCGGTCGGCTGTCTGTTTAGTGGTAAAATGGTAGTCGTGTGTTTTACGACCGTCCGCGTTACACTCGTCAAAACGGCCTAGACAAGTCGAGACATGAGTGAAATCTTATTATGTTCCAAGCTTGGAATCTTCGCCGTTTGCTTATCGACCGATATGCGTCCAATCTTTACGTTTTATAGAGAAAAATCACTTTTGAACTGGACGCCAAGCACGTCGCATACAAGGCAGTGAAAATAAACATCTGTAGCGCAACCCTTATTATACTTGAGAACCGTTTGGAGTGAACATTACGTAAACACGTTCATGATGTGTCTATATAAATATATATAAATGTTATAATTATTATAGAAACTAGTTAAAAATATAATAATTTATATACATGTTAGTGAAAAGTTGGAAGTGTTCATACGAGAAAACGTCCCGCGACAGCGCGGCTCTCCTTACGGTAATGCCTCGATATGTATTGATAAAATGATTATTTTCACAGTGGCGACATCTAATCCTGTCTGTGTTTTCTATCTATTATAATAATAATAATAATAATAATAGACTACCACCAGCTTACTTACTTACTATCTATCTACTATCTGCTGACTGAATTTTAGTGGTGATTGATTGTGTGTGAGTGAGTGTTTGTGTAAAAAGAAAAATAAATAACAATGGCAGACACAGCTGTAGCTACCGAGGCACCGGCGCCGGCCACACCGGCGAAGAAACCGAAGGCGTCCGCCGCCGGAGCGAAAAAACCCAAGGCGAAACCGACACACCCGAAGACTTCGGAAATGGTCAATAGCGCCATTAAGGAACTGAAAGAGCGTAGCGGATCGTCATTTTTTTTTTTTTTTTTTTTTTTTTTTTTTTTTTTTTTTTTTTTGACTGGAACAGGAAGGTGGTGGGTCCAGGGGACCTTCTTCCACCGTTACGCGGACTTTTGCGGTGAGCGCTGAGGGCTCTCAACCGCTACTTAAAACTAAAAACTAAAACTAAATAATTTTGGGCAACGGTAGCCTGAGGGTGCCCCCTGTGGGGCTCGACCTCGGCTCAGGACGTTGCCTGGGGAATGAGGGAGGATTTAGCATGCAAACAATTATAATTATTTGGGGATCGGTCGGATTGCTAATATGCAGCTCGGGCCGCTTAAACGGGACGAGACTGAGAGGGACGTCGCGACGGTCCTCGCCGGCGAGGACGAAATCTTGGTTGTCGGTTGCGCATTTGTATTTGTTTTCGGGCTTCGTCAGCCTCGATTTGAGCTAAAGTGGTGGCATCGTCTGGTTCGCTGAGGGCGTGCCTAGGCCTACGGATGCGGGAAATAAGGGACGGGGTGTATGTGATAGTGTTGACTATCAAGGGATTCGCGTGGTGCTCTGCGGTATCAAAATATCGGCGCGAGGCGCGTTTTATAAATTGTTTGATTGTAGGGAGGCCTAAGTCAAGGTGGAGGTTTTCATTGCGCATGTACCACGGGGCGCCCGTGGCTTTGCGCATGAAACGGTTTTGAATCACCTGAAGGGTGTTGAGATGTGTGGGAGCAGCGTGAGCGAACACGGTGCTCGCATACATCATGACTGGACGGATACACGCGGTATAGAGTCTAACCTTGCTTTTTAGGGCAAGTTTAGACCGGGCGTTGATCATGCAGTGGAGTCGTCCTGCCACAAAGGCGGCGCGCGCGCGAACCGCCCTTATGTGTGCAGCGAAGGATAGGCGATCATCGAGGGTCACACCGAGATATTTGGCTTGCCTCTCCCAAGGGATCGGCTCGCCGAATAGTGTGACTGGATCGGGGATGGGGGGACGTCTTTTTCGGTCGGTTCTAAAAAAGAGAACCGCCTGACTTTTGGAGGGGTTGATCTCTATTCTCCATTTCCGGAACCAAGCGCCTAGGGCGTTGGCTGCGGTCTGGAGTTTCTTAGAGATCGCGGGCGGGCTTTTGCCTGAGCAATATACGGCAGTGTCGTCTGCAAAGAGAGCGAACTGCGTATTCCTGACTCTAGGGATGTCGCTCGTGTAGAGCGTGAATAGCAAGGGAGATAGTACCGAGCCCTGCGGGACACCGGCACTAATGGGGTGTGGTGAGGACAGGACGCCTTCGACCCGATATCGAAAGAGGCGATTCGACAGAAAGTCTCGTAAGATGGTCACGAGTCTCGGTGGCACACCTAGGGTGTAAAGCTTGTAGATCAAGCCTGTGTGCCACACCTTGTCGAATGCCTTTGCGACATCGAAGAAAAGGGCGCCTGTCATGTGACCTCTCTGGTAACTTGTGGAGATGTGTTCAACAATTCTATGGACTTGGTGAACACACGAGTGTTTGGGTCGGAACCCAAATTGCTCGTCTGGGAGGAGTTTGTTAGCATCGGCAAATGCTTTAAGGCGGACATAAATGATTCTCTCATAAATCTTGCCCAGTACGTTGAGCAGACTTATGGGACGATAACTGGAGGGCTCGGACTTGGGTTTGCCGGGCTTGTGGATCCCAATCACGTGGGCTTCTTTCCACTGGTGTGGGAAAATATTGTTTGAGAGGGCGGCATTGAAGATGGCCGTCAATAACATGATAAGGGAGGCTGGGAAGAGTTTGATCACTCTGTTGGTGATCTTGTCCGAGCCCGGGGCCTTACGAGGGTGTAACTTCCCGATGATCGCTTTCACCTCGTCATGGGTCGCGGGTGGAAGTGGGTCGTCATTTGTGTTGACGTCGTTGGCGACGTCGTCAGTCGGGGGAGCGGGAGGAGGTAACGGAAGAGCGGTCCTCCGTTCTACTTCGGCTGTAACTTTCTCCAAATGACGCGGGTCAATAGGGAGAGAACTGGGCGTACATTGAGCCTCCAGACTTTCGGCGAGGCATTCGGTCTTTTCCACGTCTTCAAAGGCGGGAGGAAGATTGGGTCGCTTTAAAGGAGGCATTGGAACTACTGTGTCCTTTGTGAGGGCACGAGACAGTTGCCAAAAGGCTAGGTGGGAGGGCTTGATTTCGCTGAGGGTCTGGCCCCAGCTATTCTCGCGAAACTCTGCGATGCGTGCCTTGACGGCACGTTCGAGAGCTCGTAATTGGACACGATTTTGCTCTGAGGGAGCTCTATCGTAGGCGCGAATGGCGACTTTCTTCTCCCTCAGCAAGTCCCGTATGTCGTCGGGCAAGTGCCAGCGTCGGTCATCCTCCGCTGGTACTGTCCGAGAGCAATCGCTAACTAACGATTGCACGTGACTTGTGAGTGAGTCGATAGCGCCTACAGCGTCGTCGGCGGTGACTAGGCTGTCGGGGATACGGTCTAGATGGACGGACGAGGTCGCCTTGAGGCTTTCGCCTAATTTGTCCCAGTCCGTCACGACCTTGGTGCGAGAGGGTTGACCTGAATCTGGGGGACCTACGCGCGGTGTAAACTCTAGGATTACAGGCCGGTGGTCCGATTGGAGCTCGTGTAGCACTGCTAAGTCATGCAAACGTAAGTTTACATTACGCAGCAGCGCCACGTCGAGTATGTCGGGTCTGTGAGTCACTATGTCCGGGAAGTGAGTCGGTTCGTATGGGGCGATCAGGTCCACGTTGAGTGGCCCGAGGAGGGATTCAAGAATACGCCCTCTGGTATTGTTTGCGACGCAATTCCAGAGGGTGTGTTTCGCGTTTAGGTCGCCCGCCAGAATGACTGAGCTACCCAAATTGAAAAGGGATTCTAAGTCACGTTTGAGTGACGTTCCTAAGTCGGGTAGGTTATGAGAATGGGAGCAATATGCCGAGACTAGTATAATGGATGAGTGTCCAGTCATACCGAGCCTACAGATTGAAGCCTCAATGTACTCTAGGGATGGTGCGTCCATAGGGGAGCAGTGAAGGGATCTTTTATAATAAATGAGGGTGCCGCCTTTTGCGGCGTTGGGTCTGTCATTGCGAATTATCTGATAATTCGCAATTTTAGGGTCCCTATGAAAGGGCTTTAGAAATGTTTCCTGTACCAAAAGGATATCGAGTTGATGCTCTCGCAGGAATTCTGCGATCTCATCTCGTTTACCTATAATGCCGTTGGCATTGAAGGTTCCTAACTTGAGGGATCGGGGTTTGATTCTACCGCGCGTGGGTGTAATATCCATTATGGATTTACGCGAAAGTGATCGAGTTGGCAAGCGATTTTGTTAAATCGCAGCGCTGCAGATGCAAGGGCACGACCGTTGCCCTCGCTCTGTTTAATAATATCGGCGAGCTCCCTAATTTCATCGAAGTTTATGAACTCGATGAAGCGCTCCACGAGTGCGAAATCCGCATCCACACTCGACGGAGGGTTTTGGTCCCGTTTTGGTGACGGGTTTGCGCGGCGGGTGGTTTGGGTTGGCGGTGACGGCGGGGCGGGCGCTGAAGGCGCTGCGGTGGGTTTCGGCTGCCAAGCGGAAACCTTGGGAGGAGGAGGTGGTGGCTGGGTCGTGGTTTGCTCGGAGAGAGCAAACGCTTCCCTAGGGAGAGGAGGGTACTCTTTAGGAGAATTAGAGTTAAGGCGGGCCCATTGGGAGTGCCTTTGAGGGCGCAGATCGGTCTGCGCCGGGTTGGAAATGGGGGCTTTGCGCGTTGAATGGCGCGAAGGGCGGGGAGCCTTCGAGCACCCGCGGTAGTTCGCGGTGTGCCCGGTCTGGTTGCAGAGAACGCAACCAGGTGGCGGGGTGTTTTCATCTATGACCTTTGGGCGGTCACAGTCTTTGGTGGCGTGAGGTGTGAGGCACTTCACGCACCGGGGGGGAGCAAAACAATTGCGGGCGGAATGGCCGTACAACTGACAGTTGTGGCACTGGGAGGGGTAGCCGCCCTTTCGGACGCCCTCGACGGTGAAGCCGTCGCTCAAGCCGCACACAGATTTTACTCTGTATATGGCTTTGCCGGCCTTGCCTTGGTCCAGTGCCACAATCACCATGTTATACGGCTCGTGGCCGCGTCCTTTGTGCATCCGGTGCACTGACTGTATTGGGAGGTCGTGCTCCTTAAGGGAGGCTTCGACTTCTGAGGTGGGGATTTCGCGGGGGATGCCGCGGATCACCACCCGGAGGGCTTTCTCCTCAGGGAGAGTGTAAGTGTGGAAAGCCACCTTACGCTCTTTAAGGAGTTTGGTCAGGGCCCGGTGGTCCTGTGAAGTGGGCACGGTTACCTTGATGCCGTGCTCGGTGGAGCGGGCAGAGGTATATTGGATCTTGTTAGGAGTAAACCATCCGGACACTTCGGTCCATCTGGTCTTATCCTGAACAAACAGGGGAGGCGGAGAGTCCTTCCTCATCGGGACTTGGGATTGGGTCTGGGATTGGGGCTGGGATATGCGCGCCTCTGGGCGGCCTTGTTCCTCCGGGGGAGGAGCCATGGGCACGTCCATTAGCGGCGGGGGTGTGGGCACAATAGTGTCCATGAGTGGGCGGGGCTTGGGTGATGGGCAAGGGGAAGGGGCGGAAGCCTTGGCAGCTTTGGCAGCTACCTCGGCTTCAGTGGCTTTCGCCTTCTTTTTCCTCTTGCGCTTGCCACCGACGACCGTCGTGAACTCTCCCTCCGAAGAGGAGGAAGAGGACGACTGGCCGGTCGTCGCGGCAGGCGCAGGCGGAGAGGGCGGTTCGGATTCCGCAGGAGAGGGCGGGGCGGAGGGTTCCGCGGGAGAGGGCGGGGCGGAGGGTTCCGCGGGAGAGGGAGGGGCGGGGTGATCCGCGGTTGATTCCGCGGGAGAGGGAGGCGGGGAGTGTTCCGCGGGTGATTCCGCGGGGGAGAATTCCGCGGATATCACGGACATCCTTGAGGATGACCGTGAAGTGGGAGCGGGTCGGGGAGGTAAAAAAGTTGTCCCGTAACGCTCGACGAGGAAATCCCAGGACTCGTTGTCCTGGAGGATCTCGTCCAGCGTCAGGGGTAGGTGGTCGTTCTGGCTGGCCATGATGGCCAGCCAGAGGGAGCTATTCTACTTCGGCAAACTAACGTGGTTTCGGACGCGGGGCGTTCCTGAGTAAAAGAAACCACAAGAAACCTCAGGCGATCGCCCTAATCTAACCTACTATCTCGCCCCGGGTGGATGGGCCCGGGGGTGTGTGTTACACTCCCGACCGGGATAGGTCGGGAGGTGAGTAGGCCCTAGGGTGTGCCCTAAGCTTGACTCCCGCTGCCAATCTTATTGTGCAGCGGGTTCCTACGTCCCTGCCTAACGACAACTGGGGTTGGCTAGGGAAGCCCCCAAGGCCAACTGGTCCAGTCCCGTCCGGGTTAGCGTTTTCCTTAAGGGAAACCGCGAGCGCCCGGGTCACGCTCGAACCAGCTTAGTTATCACCGTTAGGTATCCACTGGTTCACCACAAGTAAATATCTGTGGTTTTGAGAGCGCGATGTCGTAAGAACAAATATTCGTTTGGAGACTCTAAACTGAAAAGTTCCGAGTCAACAAACTGATAAGGTCGGTTCTGCGAAAGGCCAGGTATAAATACCAGAGCGCTTCCGAGAATCGAGTCGGGGTGGCGGGCGGAGCACAATAGACCGTACGGGGTACGTCTGTACTGTGCGGCGGCTCGGAGCGAAGTCTCTTCGCGGATCGTCACTTCAGGCGATCAAGAAATATATAGCCGCCCAGTACAAGGTCGACGCGGAGAAGCTGGCGCCGTTCATCAGAAAGTATTTGAAGAGCGCCGTCGAATCCGGTACACTAATACAGACCAAAGGTAAAGGTGCATCAGGTTCTTTCAAACTGGAATCGAAATCATCTTCAGCGAAGAAGCCCGCCGGCGGCGCCGCCGGTAAGGCCGTCACCAAGACCGCCGCCTCATCCGGTGGTGGATCCGCGTCTAAAGGTGGTAAAAAAGTGGCCACCGCCGCGACCAAAGGCACAACCAAAAGGGGTGCATCGGCGGCATCCGCATCGCCATCGAAATCGTCATCAAAAGCAGCCTCGTCGGCCGCTTCGAAGGATAAAAAAGCCGCCGCCGCCAAGAAGAAACCCGCCGCAGCATCAGCAGCAGCAGCAAAGAAGGCGGCCGCCTCACCCGCCAAAGGTAAGAGCGGCGGTGGAGCCGCGCCAAAAGCTAAGAAAACCGCCAAGCCGCCGACAAAGAAGCCAAAAGCGCCCAAACCGAAGAAGGCCGCCGCCGCAACCAAATCGAAGCCTGCCGCCGCCAAAAAGGCAGCAGCTAAAAAGTAAAGTCGGGCGGGCGGGCGCCTCACCGTTGGTTGTTTGTTGGTGTCGTCGGCAACAACAGCAGCGAGCGAGAGAGCGAGCGGCACGTGTGCGTCGTTGCAAACAAGCAATCAAGCACGCACGCACGCACGCACATACCTATATGTATACCAAAAAGCCCTTTTCAGGGCTAACAAATTATTCTAAATATCGTACGTGTTACGATACCATTGTTTCTTTTTCGATATATATTGGTAACTGAACGAACGAACTAACTAACTAACTAAGTAAGTAAGTAAGTAAGTAATTAATTAACTAACGTAACTAAATTACTTACTTACTTACTTACATACCTACCTACCTACCTACCTACCTACCTACCTACCTACCTATCTATCTATCTATCTATCTATTTACATAATATTATAAACTTCTAAAATCTCTTCCTATTCAGAAACGAACTGGATACTTTAGGTTAGAAGTGTATGGCGATCGCGAAGCGCAGCGAGCGATCGCCATACACTTCGTGGTTATTTTTTTTTTAACTGCACGAAAACCCTTCATATTCAACTATGACGAAACTATGCTCAGCACAACACACAAATTGGTGATGTTCCTTTTTATTAATGCAATTGCAATTGCACCAATATCACACACACAACAAACAAACAAACAAACAAACATCAATGCACAATATCACAAACAACAACCAAGCAAAATTCCGCCTCCGCCCGACTCCCGAATAGATAATATTATATTAATTACATACATACATTATGTCTTATTTATTGTACACGAATAAGTAAAACATTATAATTACATATAATAAACAAAATATGTGTGTGTGTGTGTGTGTGTGTGTGTGTTTTCACGCGGCCCGGGCTCCGGCTTTACCGATAAAATTCTCTCTCTTTTTCTCATTATAAAATACACATCGTTCTATCACCCTCTCGTTCTCGTTCGCTCGTCGTGTACGTATACAATTCGACGACAGAACTTTGTCGATATGCATAAAACACCGTGGCAGTGAAATATGTCCGCCTTAAAGCATTTGCCGATGCTAACAAACTCCTCCCAGACGAGCAATTTGGGTTCCGACCCAAACACTCGTGTGTTCACCAAGTCCATAGAATTGTTGAACACATCTCCACAAGTTACCAGAGAGGTCACATGACAGGCGCCCTTTTCTTCGATGTCGCAAAGGCATTCGACAAGGTGTGGCACACAGGCTTGATCTACAAGCTTTACACCCTAGGTGTGCCACCGAGACTCGTGACCATCTTACGAGACTTTCTGTCGAATCGCCTCTTTCGATATCGGGTCGAAGGCGTCCTGTCCTCACCACACCCCATTAGTGCCGGTGTCCCGCAGGGCTCGGTACTATCTCCCTTGCTATTCACGCTCTACACGAGCGACATCCCTAGAGTCAGGAATACGCAGTTCGCTCTCTTTGCAGACGACACTGCCGTATATTGCTCAGGCAAAAGCCCGCCCGCGATCTCTAAGAAACTCCAGACCGCAGCCAACGCCCTAGGCGCTTGGTTCCGGAAATGGAGAATAGAGATCAACCCCTCCAAAAGTCAGGCGGTTCTCTTTTTTAGAACCGACCGAAAAAGACGTCCCCCCATCCCCGATCCAGTCACACTATTCGGCGAGCCGATCCCTTGGGAGAGGCAAGCCAAATATCTCGGTGTGACCCTCGATGATCGCCTATCCTTCGCTGCACACATAAGGGCGGTTCGCGCGCGCGCCGCCTTTGTGGCAGGACGACTCCACTGCATGATCAACGCCCGGTCTAAACTTGCCCTAAAAAGCAAGGTTAGACTCTATACCGCGTGTATCCGTCCAGTCATGACGTATGCGAGCACCGTGTTCGCTCACGCTGCTCCCACACATCTCAACACCCTTCAGGTGATTCAAAACCGTTTCATGCGCAAAGCCACGGGCGCCCCGTGGTACATGCGCAATGAAAACCTCCACCTTGACTTAGGCCTCCCTACAATCAAACAATTTATAAAACGCGCCTCGCGCCGATATTTTGATACCGCAGAGCACCACGCGAATCCCTTGATAGTCAACACTATCACATACACCCCGTCCCTTATTTCCCGCATCCGTAGGCCTAGGCACGCCCTCAGCGAACCAGACGATGCCACCACTTTAGCTCAAATCGAGGCTGACGAAGCCCGAAAACAAATACAAATGCGCAACCGACAACCAAGATTTCGTCCTCGCCGGCGAGGACCGTCGCGACGTCCCTCTCAGTCTCGTCCCGTTTAAGCGGCCCGAGCTGCATATTAGCAATCCGACCGATCCCCAAATAATTATAATTGTTTGCATGCTAAATCCTCCCTCATTCCCCAGGCAACGTCCTGAGCCGAGGTCGAGCCCCACAGGGGGCACCCTCAGGCTACCGTTGCCCAAAAATTATTTAGTTTTAGTTTTTAGTTTTAAGTAGCGGTTGAGAGCCCTCAGCGCTCACCGCAAAAGTCCGCGTAACGGTGGAAGAAGGTCCCCTGGACCCACCACCTTCCTGTTCCAGTCCAAAAAAAAAAAAAAAAAAAAAAAAAAAAAAAAAAAAAAAAAAAAAAAAAAAAAAAAAAAAAAAAAAAAAAAAAAAAAAAAAAAAAAAAAAAAAAAATGGCAGTGAAAAAAAGTATATCATTCGTCTGTCTGTATCTAGTGAGTCACTACTGTTAATTAAATTAATTTGCAATAATGTCTGGACGCGGCAAGGGTGGCAAGGTCAAGGGGAAGGCGAAGTCTCGTTCGAATCGTGCCGGTCTGCAGTTTCCTGTCGGTCGTATACATAGACTTCTGCGCAACGGCAATTACGCCGAGCGCGTCGGCGCCGGTGCACCGGTCTATTTGGCCGCCGTAATGGAATATCTCGCCGCTGAGGTCCTCGAGTTGGCCGGCAACGCGGCAAGGGACAACAAGAAGACAAGAATCATCCCGAGACATCTCCAATTGGCCATACGCAACGATGAGGAGTTGAACAAACTCCTCTCCGGCGTGACCATCGCTCAGGGTGGTGTGTTGCCCAACATTCAGGCGGTGCTACTGCCGAAGAAGACCGAGAAGAAGGCTTAGATAATAAATGTTATCAGAGCCTCTCGTCTCACACTCCTGGCTCGCCGTCGTCGCCTGGTCGGGGCGAGATCACAAAAGGCCCTTTTCAGGGCCGCAATATGATTGATAAATTATGTCTCTATATGACCTCGAATCGTCCGTCACTTTATTCAAGAAGAAAAAGAACGAACAAACAAACAAATATACATACATTCATACATACATACATACATACATACATACATACACTTCATTCAAACAAAAGAGAAATTGTGTGGTATAATTTAAAAAAAAAAAAAAAAACCTAGGCATATAATAATAGTATATTACATACATTATGTACGTTTTGTTTTGTATAATATAATAATTAGGCTAACGTGCGAGAGAGACGGATTTATTTAATGAGACAGCTAGATACCGAACGATGTTAGAGTAGCGTGTATGTTTTTTCTTTCTCTTTTACGCACACTTCTGATTGGCCGCACGATCGAATTCAGCTCGTTGTCTATCATAATAAGTTAAGGTGCGCATATTGAGTATGTATCGGCTTTTTTTCTCAACTATCACTCTGCACTCAAGTCTCGCTCATTGTAGTGCGTTCAAAGTGTTCTAGTGTTGTTATTATTCATTCATTCTCATTATGCCGCCAAAGACTAGCGGTAAGGCCGCCAAGAAATCTGGCAAAGCCCAAAAGAACATCTCCAAAACCGATAAGAAAAAGAAGAAGCACAAGAGGAAGGAGAGCTACGCCATCTACATCTACAAGGTGCTCAAGCAGGTGCATCCCGATACCGGTATATCCAGCAAGGCCATGTCTATAATGAATTCGTTCGTTAACGACATATTCGAACGTATCGCCGCGGAGGCATCTCGTCTCGCCCATTACAACAAACGTTCCACTATAACCTCTAGGGAGGTGCAGACGTCTGTGAGACTCCTGTTGCCCGGTGAGCTTGCCAAGCACGCCGTGAGCGAGGGGACCAAAGCCGTCACCAAATACACCAGCTCCAAGTGAGGAGGCTGAGAGATGGCATCGTCTACACAGTGCGTGCGTGCGTGTTTCATAGTATGCATTTATTATTAATGTTTATTATATTAACACAATATGCACAATACTCAAAAGGCCCTTTTCAGGGCCAAAAATCTATTCGTGTTACAATAATGTTTCTTTCATGACATACATAATATAAAAAAATAATAATAATATAATACATACATATATACATACATACACATATCACATATCTAGTCGTTGTGTATAAAAAGAACGAACGAACGAACGATAGATATAGTTATAGATATACTTAGATAGATAGATAGATAGTTAGTTAGTTATTTAATATAATAAATAAATAAATACTTAATATAAATATTAAATAACATAGGCAATAATATCAGGATTAAAAAATAATAATAAAGACGGGTATGTACATAATACATACATATTGTGTGATCGTTGCGAGTTATTTCATTGTGCGAGGGAGATAGATATATAAAGGTCGTCTCCCTCGATATAACATTATAAATAGGCCGAATTCTACAGTAGGTCCGCCATACCGTACGTACACTGTTAAGTTGGTAGACGCGTCCGTTTATAAATTTCTTTGTTTCGTTCGTTCGTTTGTTTTGTTACTCCTCCAAAAATGGCTCGTACCAAGCAGACTGCGCGTAAATCCACCGGTGGCAAAGCGCCTCGTAAACAGCTGGCCACCAAGGCCGCGCGCAAGTCCCCCGACTGACGACGTCGCCAACGACGTCAACACAAATGACGACCCACTTCCACCCGCGACCCATGACGAGGTGAAAGCGATCATCGGGAAGTTACACCCTCGTAAGGCCCCGGGCTCGGACAAGATCACCAACAGAGTGATCAAACTCTTCCCAGCCTCCCTTATCATGTTATTGACGGCCATCTTCAATGCCGCCCTCTCAAACAATATTTTCCCACACCAGTGGAAAGAAGCCCACGTGATTGGGATCCACAAGCCCGGCAAACCCAAGTCCGAGCCCTCCAGTTATCGTCCCATAAGTCTGCTCAACGTACTGGGCAAGATTTATGAGAGAATCATTTATGTCCGCCTTAAAGCATTTGCCGATGCTAACAAACTCCTCCCAGACGAGCAATTTGGGTTCCGACCCAAACACTCGTGTGTTCACCAAGTCCATAGAATTGTTGAACACATCTCCACAAGTTACCAGAGAGGTCACATGACAGGCGCCCTTTTCTTCGATGTCGCAAAGGCATTCGACAAGGTGTGGCACACAGGCTTGATCTACAAGCTTTACACCCTAGGTGTGCCACCGAGACTCGTGACCATCTTACGAGACTTTCTGTCGAATCGCCTCTTTCGATATCGGGTCGAAGGCGTCCTGTCCTCACCACACCCCATTAGTGCCGGTGTCCCGCAGGGCTCGGTACTATCTCCCTTGCTATTCACGCTCTACACGAGCGACATCCCTAGAGTCAGGAATACGCAGTTCGCTCTCTTTGCAGACGACACTGCCGTATATTGCTCAGGCAAAAGCCCGCCCGCGATCTCTAAGAAACTCCAGACCGCAGCCAACGCCCTAGGCGCTTGGTTCCGGAAATGGAGAATAGAGATCAACCCCTCCAAAAGTCAGGCGGTTCTCTTTTTTAGAACCGACCGAAAAAGACGTCCCCCCATCCCCGATCCAGTCACACTATTCGGCGAGCCGATCCCTTGGGAGAGGCAAGCCAAATATCTCGGTGTGACCCTCGATGATCGCCTATCCTTCGCTGCACACATAAGGGCGGTTCGCGCGCGCGCCGCCTTTGTGGCAGGACGACTCCACTGCATGATCAACGCCCGGTCTAAACTTGCCCTAAAAAGCAAGGTTAGACTCTATACCGCGTGTATCCGTCCAGTCATGACGTATGCGAGCACCGTGTTCGCTCACGCTGCTCCCACACATCTCAACACCCTTCAGGTGATTCAAAACCGTTTCATGCGCAAAGCCACGGGCGCCCCGTGGTACATGCGCAATGAAAACCTCCACCTTGACTTAGGCCTCCCTACAATCAAACAATTTATAAAACGCGCCTCGCGCCGATATTTTGATACCGCAGAGCACCACGCGAATCCCTTGATAGTCAACACTATCACATACACCCCGTCCCTTATTTCCCGCATCCGTAGGCCTAGGCACGCCCTCAGCGAACCAGACGATGCCACCACTTTAGCTCAAATCGAGGCTGACGAAGCCCGAAAACAAATACAAATGCGCAACCGACAACCAAGATTTCGTCCTCGCCGGCGAGGACCGTCGCGACGTCCCTCTCAGTCTCGTCCCGTTTAAGCGGCCCGAGCTGCATATTAGCAATCCGACCGATCCCCAAATAATTATAATTGTTTGCATGCTAAATCCTCCCTCATTCCCCAGGCAACGTCCTGAGCCGAGGTCGAGCCCCACAGGGGGCACCCTCAGGCTACCGTTGCCCAAAATTATTTAGTTTTAGTTTTTAGTTTTAAGTAGCGGTTGAGAGCCCTCAGCGCTCACCGCAAAAGTCCGCGTAACGGTGGAAGAAGGTCCCCTGGACCCACCACCTTCCTGTTCCAGTCCAAAAAAAAAAAAAAAAAAAAAAAGCCGCGCGCAAGAGTGCACCGGCAACCGGTGGTGTCAAGAAACCCCATCGCTACAGACCGGGTACGGTTGCACTCCGTGAGATCCGTCGCTATCAGAAGAGTACAGAGTTGTTGATCCGCAAACTGCCCTTCCAGCGTCTAGTCCGTGAGATCGCTCAAGATTTCAAGACTGATCTACGTTTCCAGAGTTCAGCAGTCATGGCGCTCCAGGAGGCCAGCGAGGCTTATCTGGTCGGACTCTTTGAGGACACCAACCTGTGCGCGATTCACGCCAAGCGTGTCACCATCATGCCCAAGGATATACAGTTGGCGCGCAGAATCCGAGGCGAACGCGCTTAATTGTGTATGTGTAATCTCACCCTCGCAGGAAAGCATCGTGCGTTGCTACAAAAGGCCCTTTTCAGGGCCACATATATATCAAAAAAATTGAAAATAATGTTTCTCATGCACATAATATTAATGTAAAAATATACCTACATACCTACCTATCTATCTACCCCTGCCAATACAAATAAATAAATTTACTTCATATTGATTAAGAACTAAGTAGGTACCTACCTATATTGGATAAGTAGATTTATGTATTAGGTATGGTACGATATTTTATATATTTTTCCAATAATATTAATTAATTAACTAACTAACCAATCAATCAAGTATGTATCTATGTAGGTAGGTAGGTAGGTAGGTAGGTGGTAATTAATGTACTGAATTAGATAAAAGTTATTGAACACCCTCCCCCCCCCCCCCCCCACCCCTGCCCAAAACCCATGTCCCTGACGTGGAATATATATCCATCTCACTTTTCACAAAGAAAACCAATGAAACCACATTATGGCTTTCTGGGTTTACTCCGTCTCGTTCGTACTCACACATGGTATCGTGTTTTGATAGCGCGCTACCCGTCACACGTTGAGTATAAATATAACCGTTATAAGTAGTGGTACAGGCCCGGTCCAATCAGTCAGACGCTCGTTTCGCTACACTTCAGTCAGTCAGTCAGTCAGTCGGTGCGTGCGTGAGAGAGAGATTTCGTGTTTTTGATTACATTTTATACAATCAATCTATAATAATGACCGGCCGCGGTAAGGGAGGAAAGGGTCTGGGAAAAGGTGGAGCCAAGCGTCATAGAAAAGTACTTCGCGACAACATCCAGGGAATCACCAAACCCGCGATCCGTCGTTTGGCTCGCAGAGGAGGCGTGAAGCGTATATCCGGTCTTATATACGAGGAGACTCGTGGTGTTCTTAAAGTGTTTCTCGAGAACGTGATCCGTGACGCTGTCACCTACACTGAGCACGCGAAGAGGAAGACCGTCACCGCCATGGACGTCGTCTACGCTCTGAAACGTCAGGGACGTACATTGTACGGTTTCGGTGGTTAAAAACATCCACTTCGTGACGTGTCGTGTCGTATAGTATAGAGTACAGTACAGTACCTATATTAATTTACGTACGCACGTACACGCACAAACAAAAGGCCCTTTTCAGGGCCGCATATAATTCCGTTTGTTTTGATGCAAACTGTTTCGGTATCGTACACTAAAATTGATGTCCGTCAAACTCACTATAATTAGGTACTCGTTTATAATACTTATGTGGGTACATATTATTGTTTAGTAAGATGTATGTATATATGCACCTACGTATGTAATTATTATCAATACGAAAACTTAATAATAGGTATACATATTATATAGATAGATAGATAGATAGATAGATAGATAGATAGATAGATAGATAGATAGATAGATAGATAGATAGATAGATAGATAGATAGATAGATAGATAGATAGATAGATAGATAGATGGATGGATGGATGGATGGATGGAGTAGTGGTAGTTATATTTACGATTCTTGCATTCAATTTTGCATTTAACCGACCGAATTAACAGGTAGGTAGGTAGGTAGGTAGGTAGTCTTAGGTCTGTCTGTCTGTCTCTGTCTCTGTCTAATAAACAAACAACATCACATAATTTTATGTGTAACTCTGAATGTATTTATATTGGTTTCGTATAAGGTTAATAATATAATATAATGTAGATAGGTAAGTAGGTAGGTAAGCAAGTATAATTGTATGTATCATGTAAGTTAGATAGTAATAATATTAGGTAAGTATTTATTATTATTATTTCAATAAATCAAATAAGTACTCAAATAAAAATCTAAGTGTAGTAATGTGAGGCTCGGATATAAACTTACAGTGTCGTCGTCGGTCGGTCGGCTGTCTGTTTAGTGGTAAAATGGTAGTCGTGTGTTTTACGACCGTCCGCGTTACACTCGTCAAAACGGCCTAGACAAGTCGAGACATGAGTGAAATCTTATTATGTTCCAAGCTTGGAATCTTCGCCGTTTGCTTATCGACCGATATGCGTCCAATCTTTACGTTTTATAGAGAAAAATCACTTTTGAACTGGACGCCAAGCACGTCGCATACAAGGCAGTGAAAATAAACATCTGTAGCGCAACCCTTATTATACTTGAGAACCGTTTGGAGTGAACATTACGTAAACACGTTCATGATGTGTCTATATAAATATATATAAATGTTATAATTATTATAGAAACTAGTTAAAAATATAATAATTTATATACATGTTAGTGAAAAGTTGGAAGTGTTCATACGAGAAAACGTCCCGCGACAGCGCGGCTCTCCTTACGGTAATGCCTCGATATGTATTGATAAAATGATTATTTTCACAGTGGCGACATCTAATCCTGTCTGTGTTTTCTATCTATTATAATAATAATAATAATAATAATAGACTACCACCAGCTTACTTACTTACTATCTATCTACTATCTGCTGACTGAATTTTAGTGGTGATTGATTGTGTGTGAGTGAGTGTTTGTGTAAAAAGAAAAATAAATAACAATGGCAGACACAGCTGTAGCTACCGAGGCACCGGCGCCGGCCACACCGGCGAAGAAACCGAAGGCGTCCGCCGCCGGAGCGAAAAAACCCAAGGCGAAACCGACACACCCGAAGACTTCGGAAATGGTCAATAGCGCCATTAAGGAACTGAAAGAGCGTAGCGGATCGTCACTTCAGGCGATCAAGAAATATATAGCCGCCCAGTACAAGGTCGACGCGGAGAAGCTGGCGCCGTTCATCAGAAAGTATTTGAAGAGCGCCGTCGAATCCGGTACACTAATACAGACCAAAGGTAAAGGTGCATCAGGTTCTTTCAAACTGGAATCGAAATCATCTTCAGCGAAGAAGCCCGCCGGCGGCGCCGCCGGTAAGGCCGTCACCAAGACCGCCGCCTCATCCGGTGGTGGATCCGCGTCTAAAGGTGGTAAAAAAGTGGCCACCGCCGCGACCAAAGGCACAACCAAAAGGGGTGCATCGGCGGCATCCGCATCGCCATCGAAATCGTCATCAAAAGCAGCCTCGTCGGCCGCTTCGAAGGATAAAAAAGCCGCCGCCGCCAAGAAGAAACCCGCCGCAGCATCAGCAGCAGCAGCAAAGAAGGCGGCCGCCTCACCCGCCAAAGGTAAGAGCGGCGGTGGAGCCGCGCCAAAAGCTAAGAAAACCGCCAAGCCGCCGACAAAGAAGCCAAAAGCGCCCAAACCGAAGAAGGCCGCCGCCGCAACCAAATCGAAGCCTGCCGCCGCCAAAAAGGCAGCAGCTAAAAAGTAAAGTCGGGCGGGCGGGCGCCTCACCGTTGGTTGTTTGTTGGTGTCGTCGGCAACAACAGCAGCGAGCGAGAGAGCGAGCGGCACGTGTGCGTCGTTGCAAACAAGCAATCAAGCACGCACGCACGCACGCACATACCTATATGTATACCAAAAAGCCCTTTTCAGGGCTAACAAATTATTCTAAATATCGTACGTGTTACGATACCATTGTTTCTTTTTCGATATATATTGGTAACTGAACGAACGAACTAACTAACTAACTAAGTAAGTAAGTAAGTAAGTAATTAATTAACTAACGTAACTAAATTACTTACTTACTTACTTACATACCTACCTACCTACCTACCTACCTACCTACCTACCTACCTATCTATCTATCTATCTATCTATTTACATAATATTATAAACTTCTAAAATCTCTTCCTATTCAGAAACGAACTGGATACTTTAGGTTAGAAGTGTATGGCGATCGCGAAGCGCAGCGAGCGATCGCCATACACTTCGTGGTTATTTTTTTTTTAACTGCACGAAAACCCTTCATATTCAACTATGACGAAACTATGCTCAGCACAACACACAAATTGGTGATGTTCCTTTTTATTAATGCAATTGCAATTGCACCAATATCACACACACAACAAACAAACAAACAAACAAACATCAATGCACAATATCACAAACAACAACCAAGCAAAATTCCGCCTCCGCCCGACTCCCGAATAGATAATATTATATTAATTACATACATACATTATGTCTTATTTATTGTACACGAATAAGTAAAACATTATAATTACATATAATAAACAAAATATGTGTGTGTGTGTGTGTGTGTGTGTGTGTTTTCACGCGGCCCGGGCTCCGGCTTTACCGATAAAATTCTCTCTCTTTTTCTCATTATAAAATACACATCGTTCTATCACCCTCTCGTTCTCGTTCGCTCGTCGTGTACGTATACAATTCGACGACAGAACTTTGTCGATATGCATAAAACACCGTGGCAGTGAAATATGTCCGCCTTAAAGCATTTGCCGATGCTAACAAACTCCTCCCAGACGAGCAATTTGGGTTCCGACCCAAACACTCGTGTGTTCACCAAGTCCATAGAATTGTTGAACACATCTCCACAAGTTACCAGAGAGGTCACATGACAGGCGCCCTTTTCTTCGATGTCGCAAAGGCATTCGACAAGGTGTGGCACACAGGCTTGATCTACAAGCTTTACACCCTAGGTGTGCCACCGAGACTCGTGACCATCTTACGAGACTTTCTGTCGAATCGCCTCTTTCGATATCGGGTCGAAGGCGTCCTGTCCTCACCACACCCCATTAGTGCCGGTGTCCCGCAGGGCTCGGTACTATCTCCCTTGCTATTCACGCTCTACACGAGCGACATCCCTAGAGTCAGGAATACGCAGTTCGCTCTCTTTGCAGACGACACTGCCGTATATTGCTCAGGCAAAAGCCCGCCCGCGATCTCTAAGAAACTCCAGACCGCAGCCAACGCCCTAGGCGCTTGGTTCCGGAAATGGAGAATAGAGATCAACCCCTCCAAAAGTCAGGCGGTTCTCTTTTTTAGAACCGACCGAAAAAGACGTCCCCCCATCCCCGATCCAGTCACACTATTCGGCGAGCCGATCCCCTGGGAGAGGCAAGCCAAATATCTCGGTGTGACCCTCGATGATCGCCTATCCTTCGCTGCACACATAAGGGCGGTTCGCGCGCGCGCCGCCTTTGTGGCAGGACGACTCCACTGCATGATCAACGCCCGGTCTAAACTTGCCCTAAAAAGCAAGGTTAGACTCTATACCGCGTGTATCCGTCCAGTCATGACGTATGCGAGCACCGTGTTCGCTCACGCTGCTCCCACACATCTCAACACCCTTCAGGTGATTCAAAACCGTTTCATGCGCAAAGCCACGGGCGCCCCGTGGTACATGCGCAATGAAAACCTCCACCTTGACTTAGGCCTCCCTACAATCAAACAATTTATAAAACGCGCCTCGCGCCGATATTTTGATACCGCAGAGCACCACGCGAATCCCTTGATAGTCAACACTATCACATACACCCCGTCCCTTATTTCCCGCATCCGTAGGCCTAGGCACGCCCTCAGCGAACCAGACGATGCCACCACTTTAGCTCAAATCGAGGCTGACGAAGCCCGAAAACAAATACAAATGCGCAACCGACAACCAAGATTTCGTCCTCGCCGGCGAGGACCGTCGCGACGTCCCTCTCAGTCTCGTCCCGTTTAAGCGGCCCGAGCTGCATATTAGCAATCCGACCGATCCCCAAATAATTATAATTGTTTGCATGCTAAGTCCTCCCTCATTCCCCAGGCAACGTCCTGAGCCGAGGTCGAGCCCCACAGGGGGCACCCTCAGGCTACCGTTGCCCAAAAATTATTTAGTTTTAGTTTTTAGTTTTAAGTAGCGGTTGAGAGCCCTCAGCGCTCACCGCAAAAGTCCGCGTAACGGTGGAAGAAGGTCCCCTGGACCCACCATCTTCCTGTTCCAGTAAAAAAAAAAAAAAAAATGGCAGTGAAAAAAAGTATATCATTCGTCTGTCTGTATCTAGTGAGTCACTACTGTTAATTAAATTAATTTGCAATAATGTCTGGACGCGGCAAGGGTGGCAAGGTCAAGGGGAAGGCGAAGTCTCGTTCGAATCGTGCCGGTCTGCAGTTTCCTGTCGGTCGTATACATAGACTTCTGCGCAACGGCAATTACGCCGAGCGCGTCGGCGCCGGTGCACCGGTCTATTTGGCCGCCGTAATGGAATATCTCGCCGCTGAGGTCCTCGAGTTGGCCGGCAACGCGGCAAGGGACAACAAGAAGACAAGAATCATCCCGAGACATCTCCAATTGGCCATACGCAACGATGAGGAGTTGAACAAACTCCTCTCCGGCGTGACCATCGCTCAGGGTGGTGTGTTGCCCAACATTCAGGCGGTGCTACTGCCGAAGAAGACCGAGAAGAAGGCTTAGATAATAAATGTTATCAGAGCCTCTCGTCTCACACTCCTGGCTCGCCGTCGTCGCCTGGTCGGGGCGAGATCACAAAAGGCCCTTTTCAGGGCCGCAATATGATTGATAAATTATGTCTCTATATGACCTCGAATCGTCCGTCACTTTATTCAAGAAGAAAAAGAACGAACAAACAAACAAATATACATACATTCATACATACATACATACATACATACATACATACACTTCATTCAAACAAAAGAGAAATTGTGTGGTATAATTTAAAAAAAAAAAAAAAAACCTAGGCATATAATAATAGTATATTACATACATTATGTACGTTTTGTTTTGTATAATATAATAATTAGGCTAACGTGCGAGAGAGACGGATTTATTTAATGAGACAGCTAGATACCGAACGATGTTAGAGTAGCGTGTATGTTTTTTCTTTCTCTTTTACGCACACTTCTGATTGGCCGCACGATCGAATTCAGCTCGTTGTCTATCATAATAAGTTAAGGTGCGCATATTGAGTATGTATCGGCTTTTTTTCTCAACTATCAGCCACCCGACATACTCGACGTGGCGCTGCTGCGTAATGTAAACTTACGTTTGCATGACTTAGCAGTGCTACACGAGCTCCAATCGGACCACCGGCCTGTAATCCTAGAGTTTACACCGCGCGTAGGTCCCCCAGATTCAGGTCAACCCTCTCGCACCAAGGTCGTGACGGACTGGGACAAATTAGGCGAAAGCCTCAAGGCGACCTCGTCCGTCCATCTAGACCGTATCCCCGACAGCCTAGTCACCGCCGACGACGCTGTAGGCGCTATCGACTCACTCACAAGTCACGTGCAATCGTTAGTTAGCGATTGCTCTCGGACAGTACCAGCGGAGGATGACCGACGCTGGCACTTGCCCGACGACATACGGGACTTGCTGAGGGAGAAGAAAGTCGCCATTCGCGCCTACGATAGAGCTCCCTCAGAGCAAAATCGTGTCCAATTACGAGCTCTCGAACGTGCCGTCAAGGCACGCATCGCAGAGTTTCGCGAGAATAGCTGGGGCCAGACCCTCAGCGAAATCAAGCCCTCCCACCTAGCCTTTTGGCAACTGTCTCGTGCCCTCACAAAGGACACAGTAGTTCCAATGCCTCCTTTAAAGCGACCCAATCTTCCTCCCGCCTTTGAAGACGTGGAAAAGACCGAATGCCTCGCCGAAAGTCTGGAGGCTCAATGTACGCCCAGTTCTCTCCCTATTGACCCGCGTCATTTGGAGAAAGTTACAGCCGAAGTAGAACGGAGGACCGCTCTTCCGTTACCTCCTCCCGCTCCCCCGACTGACGACGTCGCCAACGACGTCAACACAAATGACGACCCACTTCCACCCGCGACCCATGACGAGGTGAAAGCGATCATCGGGAAGTTACACCCTCGTAAGGCCCCGGGCTCGGACAAGATCACCAACAGAGTGATCAAACTCTTCCCAGCCTCCCTTATCATGTTATTGACGGCCATCTTCAATGCCGCCCTCTCAAACAATATTTTCCCACACCAGTGGAAAGAAGCCCACGTGATTGGGATCCACAAGCCCGGCAAACCCAAGTCCGAGCCCTCCAGTTATCGTCCCATAAGTCTGCTCAACGTACTGGGCAAGATTTATGAGAGAATCATTTATGTCCGCCTTAAAGCATTTGCCGATGCTAACAAACTCCTCCCAGACGAGCAATTTGGGTTCCGACCCAAACACTCGTGTGTTCACCAAGTCCATAGAATTGTTGAACACATCTCCACAAGTTACCAGAGAGGTCACATGACAGGCGCCCTTTTCTTCGATGTCGCAAAGGCATTCGACAAGGTGTGGCACACAGGCTTGATCTACAAGCTTTACACCCTAGGTGTGCCACCGAGACTCGTGACCATCTTACGAGACTTTCTGTCGAATCGCCTCTTTCGATATCGGGTCGAAGGCGTCCTGTCCTCACCACACCCCATTAGTGCCGGTGTCCCGCAGGGCTCGGTACTATCTCCCTTGCTATTCACGCTCTACACGAGCGACATCCCTAGAGTCAGGAATACGCAGTTCGCTCTCTTTGCAGACGACACTGCCGTATATTGCTCAGGCAAAAGCCCGCCCGCGATCTCTAAGAAACTCCAGACCGCAGCCAACGCCCTAGGCGCTTGGTTCCGGAAATGGAGAATAGAGATCAACCCCTCCAAAAGTCAGGCGGTCCTCTTTTTTAGAACCGACCGAAAAAGACGTCCCCCCATCCCCGATCCAGTCACACTATTCGGCGAGCCGATCCCTTGGGAGAGGCAAGCCAAATATCTCGGTGTGACCCTCGATGATCGCCTATCCTTCGCTGCACACATAAGGGCGGTTCGCGCGCGCGCCGCCTTTGTGGCAGGACGACTCCACTGCATGATCAACGCCCGGTCTAAACTTGCCCTAAAAAGCAAGGTTAGACTCTATACCGCGTGTATCCGTCCAGTCATGACGTATGCGAGCACCGTGTTCGCTCACGCTGCTCCCACACATCTCAACACCCTTCAGGTGATTCAAAACCGTTTCATGCGCAAAGCCACGGGCGCCCCGTGGTACATGCGCAATGAAAACCTCCACCTTGACTTAGGCCTCCCTACAATCAAACAATTTATAAAACGCGCCTCGCGCCGATATTTTGATACCGCAGAGCACCACGCGAATCCCTTGATAGTCAACACTATCACATACACCCCGTCCCTTATTTCCCGCATCCGTAGGCCTAGGCACGCCCTCAGCGAACCAGACGATGCCACCACTTTAGCTCAAATCGAGGCTGACGAAGCCCGAAAACAAATACAAATGCGCAACCGACAACCAAGATTTCGTCCTCGCCGGCGAGGACCGTCGCGACGTCCCTCTCAGTCTCGTCCCGTTTAAGCGGCCCGAGCTGCATATTAGCAATCCGACCGATCCCCAAATAATTATAATTGTTTGCATGCTAAATCCTCCCTCATTCCCCAGGCAACGTCCTGAGCCGAGGTCGAGCCCCACAGGGGGCACCCTCAGGCTACCGTTGCCCAAAATTATTTAGTTTTAGTTTTTAGTTTTAAGTAGCGGTTGAGAGCCCTCAGCGCTCACCGCAAAAGTCCGCGTAACGGTGGAAGAAGGTCCCCTGGACCCACCACCTTCCTGTTCCAGTCAAAAAAAAAAAAAAAAAAAAAAAAAAAAAAAAAAAAAAAAAAAAAAAAAAAAAAAAAAAAAAAACTATCAGCCGATGCTAATAAACTCATTCCAGACGAGCAGTTTGGTTTTCGAACCAAACACTCATGTGTTCAACAAGTCCATCGTATTGTTGAACACATCTCTCACAAAAATCAAACGGGCAAAATGACAGGCGTCCTCTTCTTCGATGTCGCAAAGGCATTCGACAAAGTCTGGCACAACGGCTTAATCTATAAGCTGTACACTCTCGGTGTCCCACAAAGACTCGTACTCATCATACGGGATTATTTGTCGAATCGCCACTTCCGTTACCGTATAGTGGGCGCGCTGTCCTCCCCTCACCCCATCAGAGCAGGAGTTCCTCAAGGCTCGGTGCTCTCACCATTATTATTCTCACTTTATACAAGTGACATCCCCAAACCCAGCCAGACTCACTTGGCGCTTTTTGCCGATGATACGGCGCTTTTCACCTCAGGTTATCGCCCAGAGACCATTGCCAAAAAACTCCAAGTCGCGACCAACGCCCTGAGCGATTGGTTCCGGAAATGGAGAATAGAAATAAACCCCACCAAGAGCCAAGCGGTTATATTCCATAAGTTTAACCGGCTCCGCCCCACCACCCCCGAGCCAATCACCCTATTCGGTAAACCCATCCCTTGGGGAAAGGAAGCCAAATACCTAGGGGTGACACTTGATGACAAACTGTCCTTCCGTTCTCACATTAAGGGGGTTCGCGCACGCGCCGCCTTTGTGTCAGGACGGCTCCACTTCTTGACAAATGTCAAATCCAAACTGGCCCTAAAAAGCAAAATCCGCCTTTTTATCGCCTGCATCCGTCCCATCATGACCTATGCAAGTCCGGTGTTCGCCCAAGCCAATCCCAATGCCCTTCACGCCCTTCAGGTAATCCAGAATCGCTTCTTGCGCAGAGCCACGGGCGCTCCGTGGTACATGCGCAATGAAAATCTCCATCTAGATACTGATATACCTACCATCAGACAATTCATGAAACGCGCTTCACGCAGATTCTTTGATACCGCCATCAATCATAGCAACCCTCTCATAGTTCAGGCTGCAACTTATACCCCCTCATTAATCTCATCAATACGTAGGCCGAGGTTAGCCCTCTGCGAGCCCGATGACGACATCACCCTCTCTCAGATTGCAGCCAAATTAGCTCGCGATAGGATCACACCGACACAGAACCGCCAACCACGTTACCGTCCTCGACGGCGAGGACCGGCGCGACGTCCCTCTCAGCGGCCCGCTGCTGCCCCAGTAATAGTCCCCTAGTCATTCGCTTCTAGCGAAATCAGTTCAGTCTTTGTGCCCCGGTAACGCCCTGAGCCGAGGTTCGTGCCCCGCAGGGGGCGCCCTCAGGCGTTAGTTACCTAAATACCCACGGTTGAGAGCCCTCAGCGCTCACCGTACAGTCCGCGTAAAGGTGACAAGACCATCGTTGGTTATCACCGTTAGGTCCGTACAAAAAAAAAAAAAAAAAAAAAAAAAAAAAAAAAAAAAAAAAAAAAAAAAAAAAAAAAAAAAAAAAAAAAAAACTCAACTATCACTCGGAGTGTCAACGTGTCCCGTCCAGTGAAAAGCGAAAAGTGTAGCACCGTGTAGCCGAGTAACTGTGACGTCACCTCCGTACGGATCAATTAAAATCCAACGCTAGTTCCGTCGCGTTCACGTTGTGTTAACGCAGCCGAACTGCGCCCGCGCACCGCGCGGAGGGGATCGCCCCCTCCCGGATAGCCACATTCCGTAAAAGGAATCCGCTTAGGGATCACGGAGGAGACCGTCCCAAAATGAGTAGCCCCTCTGGGGGCTCCTCCCACCGCACCATGGTGCCCCCCAAGCAGCAGCCCGGCGCAACATCGCGCTCAAAAACGGACCCACGCACGGGCCCGTCAACGAGCGCACACCCGGGAACATCGAAAGGAGAAACCATGGGCCCACCTGAGCTGCCAAGGCCCACGCACCGCGACCAGCCGCGCCCGCATGAGCAGTCCGCCTCGGGGGTCCACAACCCTCGCAGCGCGTCGATCGCCGTGCCGGGCGCCGCCACCGCGCGTCCAACCGAGCCGCGCCTCCCGCCCCCCGTTCAGAAGACCGAGGAAAAACCCGCCAAATATAAGACGCCCTCCCCAAATACAAGCGTGAGTAGAAACCTACTCATATCACCGGCCGCATCGGTCACTTTCGTGGCTGCTGCGCGCCAAACTACGCCGCCCTTCGGCACCCCCCGCACCGGCTCACCGTCACCGTCAGCCGGTCGCGGCACTTCCCCTGCCGGCCCCCGCGCCGCCGCGCCCACCGCGCCGCATGCTGCGCCCGCCGCTGCACCCACCGCGCCCACCGCTCCACGCACCGCGTCCACAGCGCCGCGCGCCGCACCGCGCGCCGCGCACCCCGCCGCGCCCGCCGTATCGCGAGCTGCACCCACCGCCGCGCCCCCCGCGCCGCGCACCGCCACCACCGCCGCGCAATCCGCGCCGCGCGCCGCGCCCGTTGCCGCGCATTCCGCGCCGCGCGCCGCACCCGCTGCCGCGCCATCCGCGTCGCGCGCTGCGCTCGCCGCCGCGCCTAGCGCGCCGCGCGCCGCGCCCGCCGCCGCGCCAAACACGCCGCGCCCCGTGACCCCTCAAACGCCAGCGCCGAAATCCCGCGCCTCGTCACGCGCCTCGTCCCGCGCATCCTCACACGCCTCTTCCCGCGCCTCGTCGCGAGGAAAAGCGGCGGACCATTTTGTGATGGATCTCACCACCACCCCGCAATCTTCCCGCCCAGCCTCTCCAATGGATCCGGTATCGCAATGGAAGATGAACCTTGCGATAGCCGTGAGCCTGAAGAGGAAGGGCAAAGTAGGGCCCAAAATGCTAGAGGCCATGCAGCAGGAACTGAGGAGGGAGGGAGAGGGGCTCCCAGAAGTTGCAGGATACCTGGAGGCCCTAAACAAGATCAGCCCCATGGAGCAGGACCCCCCCCCCACCCCCAGAAACCCCAAAAAACAAAGAAGCCCAGATGAGGCGGCAGAAGGAAACGACGCGGAGGCTAAGCGCCACTGCGCCCCGCTCAGACGTTCGGCGTCTATGGAAGAGACCCCTGCCCCTCAGCCACAGAGAGAGTCCAGGCGCAAAAGGCTGCCGATGGACTCCCAGCCAACTTTGACGACCCCGGCCCCGACATTCGCCGAGATGGTCAGGGAGGGCGCCCCCTCCCCCACGAACACCAGAGCCGGGCCACTCGCCCCACCGCCAGAAAGAGCGGCGACGCCCCCTGCAGCCCCCAGCGCGCAGGCCGACGGAAACGCCGCAGCTGCCGGTGAGAAGAAGGCCTTCAAACCAAAATACCCCCCATTGGTGGTGGAGAAGCTACCCAACTGGGCCACACACTTCAGGGCCCTTAAAGCCAAATTGGGCAGAGCGCCAAGCGCACGCCCTTTCGGCCAGGGAGTGAAGTTCACACCCACGGAGGACCATGAGTACCGAACAGTACAGAGATACCTCACGGAGTTGGAGAAACACGAGAAGGTCTCATGGTTCTCCTACTCACTCCCGGCAGAGCGCAGCCTAAAAGTGGCCATAAGGGGGCTACCAGTGGACACGAAGCCAGAAGACATAGAGGAGGAGCTCCGCGAACTCGGCTTTGAGCCAGAATACGCGCGCCCCATCCGGGCCCGCAGAGGAAGGCCCGGATGTATATTCATGGCAATCCTCAAAAGGACCCAGGACCTCACGCCGGCAATTTACAATGTAAATGAGCTACTTTGCATGCCCGGCGTGACCATAGAATCCTGGCGGGGCAAGAAGGGGCCCGCCCAGTGCCACAGATGCCAGCAGTTCAGGCACTCCAGCCACAACTGCCACCGCACCCAAGCGTGCGTCAGATGCGGCGAAGAGCACGCCGCCAGAGACTGCCCACGACCGCTGGAGGAGCCTGCCACATGCGCAAACTGCCAAGGGCCCCATCCAGCCAGCGACTATACCTGTCCCGTGTTCCGGAAAGAGGCCCGGAACAAAAAAGCGGGAACCGTCGCCATAACTGGGGGAGACCGGCGCACGGATGACTCCAGACCCGCCCCCACACGCACAGAAGCCCAGGGAGAAGACGACGGAGAAACCCTAATGGCGGCGGCAAATGACCCCGCCAGACGCGGAGCTACCTCCTCGAAAAGGGGACGCAGGAGAGGAAAAAGGAGGAGGAAATCCCGCCCGCCTCAAGAAGAGCCGGCGCAAAGGACGGAGCCCACTCAACCTCCCGCACCTGAAGCCACCAAGGCCCAGAGGGCCCCCAAGGCCCCCAGGGCCCCAAACACCCAACCGCCCTCAAACACTGCGGGAGGTCAACACCACGATGGTAACCGCGCCGGCATCGAAGCTGCGCTGAAAGTTCTCCAGAACGTGCTCAGCGCACTTCTAGCGGGCGAGGATACCGTCAAAGCGGTTCTCGAGGGCATGGCAGAATTAATAGCCATCAGAAATGCATAGCAAGCCCTCGAGAATCCTACACTGGAACGCCTGCGGCCTTAAAAAAAAGGTCGCCCTCCTCCGTCCCCTGCTGCAGGAACAGGACATTGACGTGGCGCTCATAAGCGAGACATTCCTGGGACCTGCAGACAAGATCAAATTCCCGGGATATCTCGCTTACCGCCAGGACGAAAGATCCGACACAGGCAGAAACTATCGAGGGCTGATAGTTCTAGTCAAAAGGAGAATCGTCCATCAACCGATACCCCCGAGAAGCCTGAGTTCCATGTACGCATTGGGTGTGGAACTCAACATCGCCGGCAATGACATAAGAATCTATGCCGCATATAAACCGCCACAAAATAAGATCGTGCTGGCTGATGTTCACCACCTGCTGGACTCGCCGCACCCGACGCTCATTGCCGGCGATCTAAACTGCAAGCACGCGGCATGGAACTCCATCGCTCCCAACGCAAATGGGAAACTACTCCTGGACGATTCGGAGTCCCGCGGCTACATGGTCAGCGGTCCGGACGTCCCGACCCACTATACAGATATCCAGTCGCACAGGGCGGACGTCCTAGACATTATCGTCTACAAGGGACTCCACTATCAGCCCCTCCAAGAAGTCCTCCTTGACGAGCTAGGCTCGGATCACCAGCCAGTGCTCGTCGTCCTGGCGGAGCCGGCGGTGAAAACATCTATACCAGCGCCACGTCACAGGATTAACTGGATCACCTTCACGGAAGCAATGGACAAGGACACCCCGTCTCGGCCTGTGACAACCGCCGCAGACGTCGACACGCTCGCAGAGGAGCTCACCGCCCGCATGCAGAATGCCCTTGAGCTGTCAAAGACACCAAACCCACAGGGGAGGCTACAAATGCTCCCCCAAAGAATCCGGGACATGATACTCGCCAAGCGGCGCATGCGTAAGCGGTGGCAAGAGACAAGATGTCCACTCCTCAAACGCAGACTCAACGCCCTGAAGGACAGGGTCAAGGCCGAGATCGACTCCTACAGCACAGAGAGCTGGGAGAGGGTGATGGAGGCAGCGGGGGAGGATTGGGCGGCGATGCACAAACTGTGCCGCCAGCTCTCCAATGCCCCGACCCCAACACGTCCATTGCTCCACAGCGACGGGACACCGCGATACCACGCAGCAGACCGCGCGGAAATCTTCGCGGAATACCTCGAACGCCAATTCCAGCCGAATCCGACTGCAAACGCAGAACACACCGCAGCAGTCGAAAAACACCTTGAGGCATACCTAGCAACGCCGGTAGCTCCGGAAGAAGACCCACTGGTTCTCTCCCCTGGCACGGTGCAGCATGGTATAAGGAAGACCAAGCCAAGAAAGGCCCCGGGCGCAGATGGCATAACGAACACGGCACTACGCCACCTTCCTCACAGAACGGTGGCCGCACTAACACGCCTATACAACGGCATCCTGCGCTCGGGAAAATTCCCAAAGATCTGGAAGACCGGCAGCGTTATCATGCTGCCCAAGCCGGGGAAAAACTCACTAAAACCAGACAGCTACCGGCCAATCACACTGCTCCCGACTATGTCCAAGGTGTTCGAGGCGCTCCTGCTGCGGCACTTGACGCCGTGCATAACGCCCCGCCCGGAGCAGTTCGGATTCCGCGCTGCACACAGCACCACCTTGCAGCTGTCGAGGATGCTCCACGCCATGACGGCAGCCTCCAACAAGAGAGAGCACACCGTCGCAGTATTCCTCGACATGGAAAAGGCGTTCGATAGAGTTTGGCATGCGGGTCTGCTGTACAAACTGTCGTCGTCCACGACTCCCCGTCGCATCGTGAAGGTGATCGCCTCCTTTCTAGAAGAAAGAAGATTCCGAGTGGTGGTGGAAGGCACCGCGTCCGCCGAGCGTCCCATCGCAGCGGGCGTACCGCAGGGCAGCTGCTTATCGCCAGGCCTGTACTCCCACTTCACCGACGACATCCCCCTGGAAGAGGGGTCCCACCTGGCTCTATACGCAGATGACGCGGCGTACTACGCGACATCCATGGGACGGAAACACGCCGCGTCCAAACTCCAAAAATGCCTCAACGTCTTGCCAGAATGGCTCTCCAGGTGGAGGCTGTCGGTCAACGTCGGGAAGACACAGGCCATTATGATCAGCAGCGCCATCAAATGCCCACCACCACTCCGGTTTACCGGACGTGACATCCCGTGGTCCCCAACGGTGAAATACCTGGGGATCACCCTCGACCGTAGACTGACGATGGCCACCCACGTGAGTGACATCGTCAACAGAACGAGAGCTGCCCGTGCACAACTGCGTCCAGTGCTGAACTCTCCGCGCATCCCTCTGCGGGTGAAGCTCGGGGTGTTCAAGACATACATCCGCAGCCGTCTCACCTACGCCGCCCCAGCTTGGTACGCTCTCACAAGCGAGAGCGGCAAGAGACGGCTGCGTGCGCAGCAGAACCTCACGCTGCGCACCATCACGAACGCCCCGAGAATGGTAAGAAACTCCACGATCCAGAGGGACATGCGGATCGAGAGCCTGGACGCTATCATCGCCCGCCTTGCGGAGGGCATGTTCGCGCGAGCCGATGCAGCCGACCTGGACCACATCCGGGATCTGGCGCCGCTGCACGCGCGACCGCCTGACCGCAAGGCCTACCCGCGGGACCTCGTTCCCGCTCCACCACCGGATGAGACCCTACCCAACTAGACAGCCGCCGCCCGCTTGGCGTAGACCGCTCCTGCTGGGCCTCCACTGGTATCGCCAGTGGTCTCACCCGGTAGGGCGGTCCGCACGGGCGGCGTGAAGAAACGACGAAGAAGCCAAGGAATTGTCCACCCCAACGCCCCGCTCGTTTTTACGAGCGGCGTCGAGACCCCGGCAAGAGGGCCCGGCCCTGACTCCGGCTCCCCGTGCCCCGTGAGGGGCAACGAGACGACCACGAAGGAACTATCACTCTGCACTCAAGTCTCGCTCATTGTAGTGCGTTCAAAGTGTTCTAGTGTTGTTATTATTCATTCATTCTCATTATGCCGCCAAAGACTAGCGGTAAGGCCGCCAAGAAATCTGGCAAAGCCCAAAAGAACATCTCCAAAACCGATAAGAAAAAGAAGAAGCACAAGAGGAAGGAGAGCTACGCCATCTACATCTACAAGGTGCTCAAGCAGGTGCATCCCGATACCGGTATATCCAGCAAGGCCATGTCTATAATGAATTCGTTCGTTAACGACATATTCGAACGTATCGCCGCGGAGGCATCTCGTCTCGCCCATTACAACAAACGTTCCACTATAACCTCTAGGGAGGTGCAGACGTCTGTGAGACTCCTGTTGCCCGGTGAGCTTGCCAAGCACGCCGTGAGCGAGGGGACCAAAGCCGTCACCAAATACACCAGCTCCAAGTGAGGAGGCTGAGAGATGGCATCGTCTACACAGTGCGTGCGTGCGTGTTTCATAGTATGCATTTATTATTAATGTTTATTATATTAACACAATATGCACAATACTCAAAAGGCCCTTTTCAGGGCCAAAAATCTATTCGTGTTACAATAATGTTTCTTTCATGACATACATAATATAAAAAAATAATAATAATATAATACATACATATATACATACATACACATATCACATATCTAGTCGTTGTGTATAAAAAGAACGAACGAACGAACGATAGATATAGTTATAGATATACTTAGATAGATAGATAGATAGTTAGTTAGTTATTTAATATAATAAATAAATAAATACTTAATATAAATATTAAATAACATAGGCAATAATATCAGGATTAAAAAATAATAATAAAGACGGGTATGTACATAATACATACATATTGTGTGATCGTTGCGAGTTATTTCATTGTGCGAGGGAGATAGATATATAAAGGTCGTCTCCCTCGATATAACATTATAAATAGGCCGAATTCTACAGTAGGTCCGCCATACCGTACGTACACTGTTAAGTTGGTAGACGCGTCCGTTTATAAATTTCTTTGTTTCGTTCGTTCGTTTGTTTTGTTACTCCTCCAAAAATGGCTCGTACCAAGCAGACTGCGCGTAAATCCACCGGTGGCAAAGCGCCTCGTAAACAGCTGGCCACCAAGGCCGCGCGCAAGAGTGCACCGGCAACCGGTGGTGTCAAGAAACCCCATCGCTACAGACCGGGTACGGTTGCACTCCGTGAGATCCGTCGCTATCAGAAGAGTACAGAGTTGTTGATCCGCAAACTGCCCTTCCAGCGTCTAGTCCGTGAGATCGCTCAAGATTTCAAGACTGATCTACGTTTCCAGAGTTCAGCAGTCATGGCGCTCCAGGAGGCCAGCGAGGCTTATCTGGTCGGACTCTTTGAGGACACCAACCTGTGCGCGATTCACGCCAAGCGTGTCACCATCATGCCCAAGGATATACAGTTGGCGCGCAGAATCCGAGGCGAACGCGCTTAATTGTGTATGTGTAATCTCACCCTCGCAGGAAAGCATCGTGCGTTGCTACAAAAGGCCCTTTTCAGGGCCACATATATATCAAAAAAATTGAAAATAATGTTTCTCATGCACATAATATTAATGTAAAAATATACCTACATACCTACCTATCTATCTACCCCTGCCAATACAAATAAATAAATTTACTTCATATTGATTAAGAACTAAGTAGGTACCTACCTATATTGGATAAGTAGATTTATGTATTAGGTATGGTACGATATTTTATATATTTTTCCAATAATATTAATTAATTAACTAACTAACCAATCAATCAAGTATGTATCTATGTAGGTAGGTAGGTAGGTAGGTAGGTGGTAATTAATGTACTGAATTAGATAAAAGTTATTGAACACCCTCCCCCCCCCCCCCCCACCCCTGCCCAAAACCCATGTCCCTGACGTGGAATATATATCCATCTCACTTTTCACAAAGAAAACCAATGAAACCACATTATGGCTTTCTGGGTTTACTCCGTCTCGTTCGTACTCACACATGGTATCGTGTTTTGATAGCGCGCTACCCGTCACACGTTGAGTATAAATATAACCGTTATAAGTAGTGGTACAGGCCCGGTCCAATCAGTCAGACGCTCGTTTCGCTACACTTCAGTCAGTCAGTCAGTCAGTCGGTGCGTGCGTGAGAGAGAGATTTCGTGTTTTTGATTACATTTTATACAATCAATCTATAATAATGACCGGCCGCGGTAAGGGAGGAAAGGGTCTGGGAAAAGGTGGAGCCAAGCGTCATAGAAAAGTACTTCGCGACAACATCCAGGGAATCACCAAACCCGCGATCCGTCGTTTGGCTCGCAGAGGAGGCGTGAAGCGTATATCCGGTCTTATATACGAGGAGACTCGTGGTGTTCTTAAAGTGTTTCTCGAGAACGTGATCCGTGACGCTGTCACCTACACTGAGCACGCGAAGAGGAAGACCGTCACCGCCATGGACGTCGTCTACGCTCTGAAACGTCAGGGACGTACATTGTACGGTTTCGGTGGTTAAAAACATCCACTTCGTGACGTGTCGTGTCGTATAGTATAGAGTACAGTACAGTACCTATATTAATTTACGTACGCACGTACACGCACAAACAAAAGGCCCTTTTCAGGGCCGCATATAATTCCGTTTGTTTTGATGCAAACTGTTTCGGTATCGTACACTAAAATTGATGTCCGTCAAACTCACTATAATTAGGTACTCGTTTATAATACTTATGTGGGTACATATTATTGTTTAGTAAGATGTATGTATATATGCACCTACGTATGTAATTATTATCAATACGAAAACTTAATAATAGGTATACATATTATATAGATAGATAGATAGATAGATAGATAGATAGATAGATAGATAGATAGATAGATAGATAGATAGATAGATAGATAGATAGATAGATAGATAGATAGATAGATAGATAGATAGATGGATGGATGGATGGATGGATGGAGTAGTGGTAGTTATATTTACGATTCTTGCATTCAATTTTGCATTTAACCGACCGAATTAACAGGTAGGTAGGTAGGTAGGTAGGTAGTCTTAGGTCTGTCTGTCTGTCTCTGTCTCTGTCTAATAAACAAACAACATCACATAATTTTATGTGTAACTCTGAATGTATTTATATTGGTTTCGTATAAGGTTAATAATATAATATAATGTAGATAGGTAAGTAGGTAGGTAAGCAAGTATAATTGTATGTATCATGTAAGTTAGATAGTAATAATATTAGGTAAGTATTTATTATTATTATTTCAATAAATCAAATAAGTACTCAAATAAAAATCTAAGTGTAGTAATGTGAGGCTCGGATATAAACTTACAGTGTCGTCGTCGGTCGGTCGGCTGTCTGTTTAGTGGTAAAATGGTAGTCGTGTGTTTTACGACCGTCCGCGTTACACTCGTCAAAACGGCCTAGACAAGTCGAGACATGAGTGAAATCTTATTATGTTCCAAGCTTGGAATCTTCGCCGTTTGCTTATCGACCGATATGCGTCCAATCTTTACGTTTTATAGAGAAAAATCACTTTTGAACTGGACGCCAAGCACGTCGCATACAAGGCAGTGAAAATAAACATCTGTAGCGCAACCCTTATTATACTTGAGAACCGTTTGGAGTGAACATTACGTAAACACGTTCATGATGTGTCTATATAAATATATATAAATGTTATAATTATTATAGAAACTAGTTAAAAATATAATAATTTATATACATGTTAGTGAAAAGTTGGAAGTGTTCATACGAGAAAACGTCCCGCGACAGCGCGGCTCTCCTTACGGTAATGCCTCGATATGTATTGATAAAATGATTATTTTCACAGTGGCGACATCTAATCCTGTCTGTGTTTTCTATCTATTATAATAATAATAATAATAATAATAGACTACCACCAGCTTACTTACTTACTATCTATCTACTATCTGCTGACTGAATTTTAGTGGTGATTGATTGTGTGTGAGTGAGTGTTTGTGTAAAAAGAAAAATAAATAACAATGGCAGACACAGCTGTAGCTACCGAGGCACCGGCGCCGGCCACACCGGCGAAGAAACCGAAGGCGTCCGCCGCCGGAGCGAAAAAACCCAAGGCGAAACCGACACACCCGAAGACTTCGGAAATGGTCAATAGCGCCATTAAGGAACTGAAAGAGCGTAGCGGATCGTCACTTCAGGCGATCAAGAAATATATAGCCGCCCAGTACAAGGTCGACGCGGAGAAGCTGGCGCCGTTCATCAGAAAGTATTTGAAGAGCGCCGTCGAATCCGGTACACTAATACAGACCAAAGGTAAAGGTGCATCAGGTTCTTTCAAACTGGAATCGAAATCATCTTCAGCGAAGAAGCCCGCCGGCGGCGCCGCCGGTAAGGCCGTCACCAAGACCGCCGCCTCATCCGGTGGTGGATCCGCGTCTAAAGGTGGTAAAAAAGTGGCCACCGCCGCGACCAAAGGCACAACCAAAAGGGGTGCATCGGCGGCATCCGCATCGCCATCGAAATCGTCATCAAAAGCAGCCTCGTCGGCCGCTTCGAAGGATAAAAAAGCCGCCGCCGCCAAGAAGAAACCCGCCGCAGCATCAGCAGCAGCAGCAAAGAAGGCGGCCGCCTCACCCGCCAAAGGTAAGAGCGGCGGTGGAGCCGCGCCAAAAGCTAAGAAAACCGCCAAGCCGCCGACAAAGAAGCCAAAAGCGCCCAAACCGAAGAAGGCCGCCGCCGCAACCAAATCGAAGCCTGCCGCCGCCAAAAAGGCAGCAGCTAAAAAGTAAAGTCGGGCGGGCGGGCGCCTCACCGTTGGTTGTTTGTTGGTGTCGTCGGCAACAACAGCAGCGAGCGAGAGAGCGAGCGGCACGTGTGCGTCGTTGCAAACAAGCAATCAAGCACGCACGCACGCACGCACATACCTATATGTATACCAAAAAGCCCTTTTCAGGGCTAACAAATTATTCTAAATATCGTACGTGTTACGATACCATTGTTTCTTTTTCGATATATATTGGTAACTGAACGAACGAACTAACTAACTAACTAAGTAAGTAAGTAAGTAAGTAATTAATTAACTAACGTAACTAAATTACTTACTTACTTACTTACATACCTACCTACCTACCTACCTACCTACCTACCTACCTACCTATCTATCTATCTATCTATCTATTTACATAATATTATAAACTTCTAAAATCTCTTCCTATTCAGAAACGAACTGGATACTTTAGGTTAGAAGTGTATGGCGATCGCGAAGCGCAGCGAGCGATCGCCATACACTTCGTGGTTATTTTTTTTTTAACTGCACGAAAACCCTTCATATTCAACTATGACGAAACTATGCTCAGCACAACACACAAATTGGTGATGTTCCTTTTTATTAATGCAATTGCAATTGCACCAATATCACACACACAACAAACAAACAAACAAACAAACATCAATGCACAATATCACAAACAACAACCAAGCAAAATTCCGCCTCCGCCCGACTCCCGAATAGATAATATTATATTAATTACATACATACATTATGTCTTATTTATTGTACACGAATAAGTAAAACATTATAATTACATATAATAAACAAAATATGTGTGTGTGTGTGTGTGTGTGTGTGTGTTTTCACGCGGCCCGGGCTCCGGCTTTACCGATAAAATTCTCTCTCTTTTTCTCATTATAAAATACACATCGTTCTATCACCCTCTCGTTCTCGTTCGCTCGTCGTGTACGTATACAATTCGACGACAGAACTTTGTCGATATGCATAAAACACCGTGGCAGTGAAAATCCGACCCAAACACTCGTGTGTTCACCAAGTCCATAGAATTGTTGAACACATCTCCACAAGTTACCAGAGAGGTCACATGACAGGCGCCCTTTTCTTCGATGTCGCAAAGGCATTCGACAAGGTGTGGCACACAGGCTTGATCTACAAGCTTTACACCCTAGGTGTGCCACCGAGACTCGTGACCATCTTACGAGACTTTCTGTCGAATCGCCTCTTTCGATATCGGGTCGAAGGCGTCCTGTCCTCACCACACCCCATTAGTGCCGGTGTCCCGCAGGGCTCGGTACTATCTCCCTTGCTATTCACGCTCTACACGAGCGACATCCCTAGAGTCAGGAATACGCAGTTCGCTCTCTTTGCAGACGACACTGCCGTATATTGCTCAGGCAAAAGCCCGCCCGCGATCTCTAAGAAACTCCAGACCGCAGCCAACGCCCTAGGCGCTTGGTTCCGGAAATGGAGAATAGAGATCAACCCCTCCAAAAGTCAGGCGGTTCTCTTTTTTAGAACCGACCGAAAAAGACGTCCCCCCATCCCCGATCCAGTCACACTATTCGGCGAGCCGATCCCTTGGGAGAGGCAAGCCAAATATCTCGGTGTGACCCTCGATGATCGCCTATCCTTCGCTGCACACATAAGGGCGGTTCGCGCGCGCGCCGCCTTTGTGGCAGGACGACTCCACTGCATGATCAACGCCCGGTCTAAACTTGCCCTAAAAAGCAAGGTTAGACTCTATACCGCGTGTATCCGTCCAGTCATGACGTATGCGAGCACCGTGTTCGCTCACGCTGCTCCCACACATCTCAACACCCTTCAGGTGATTCAAAACCGTTTCATGCGCAAAGCCACGGGCGCCCCGTGGTACATGCGCAATGAAAACCTCCACCTTGACTTAGGCCTCCCTACAATCAAACAATTTATAAAACGCGCCTCGCGCCGATATTTTGATACCGCAGAGCACCACGCGAATCCCTTGATAGTCAACACTATCACATACACCCCGTCCCTTATTTCCCGCATCCGTAGGCCTAGGCACGCCCTCAGCGAACCAGACGATGCCACCACTTTAGCTCAAATCGAGGCTGACGAAGCCCGAAAACAAATACAAATGCGCAACCGACAACCAAGATTTCGTCCTCGCCGGCGAGGACCGTCGCGACGTCCCTCTCAGTCTCGTCCCGTTTAAGCGGCCCGAGCTGCATATTAGCAATCCGACCGATCCCCAAATAATTATAATTGTTTGCATGCTAAATCCTCCCTCATTCCCCAGGCAACGTCCTGAGCCGAGGTCGAGCCCCACAGGGGGCACCCTCAGGCTACCGTTGCCCAAAATTATTTAGTTTTAGTTTTTAGTTTTAAGTAGCGGTTGAGAGCCCTCAGCGCTCACCGCAAAAGTCCGCGTAACGGTGGAAGAAGGTCCCCTGGACCCACCACCTTCCTGTTCCAGTCCAAAAAAAAAAAAAAAAAAAAAAAAGGCAGTGAAAAAAAGTATATCATTCGTCTGTCTGTATCTAGTGAGTCACTACTGTTAATTAAATTAATTTGCAATAATGTCTGGACGCGGCAAGGGTGGCAAGGTCAAGGGGAAGGCGAAGTCTCGTTCGAATCGTGCCGGTCTGCAGTTTCCTGTCGGTCGTATACATAGACTTCTGCGCAACGGCAATTACGCCGAGCGCGTCGGCGCCGGTGCACCGGTCTATTTGGCCGCCGTAATGGAATATCTCGCCGCTGAGGTCCTCGAGTTGGCCGGCAACGCGGCAAGGGACAACAAGAAGACAAGAATCATCCCGAGACATCTCCAATTGGCCATACGCAACGATGAGGAGTTGAACAAACTCCTCTCCGGCGTGACCATCGCTCAGGGTGGTGTGTTGCCCAACATTCAGGCGGTGCTACTGCCGAAGAAGACCGAGAAGAAGGCTTAGATAATAAATGTTATCAGAGCCTCTCGTCTCACACTCCTGGCTCGCCGTCGTCGCCTGGTCGGGGCGAGATCACAAAAGGCCCTTTTCAGGGCCGCAATATGATTGATAAATTATGTCTCTATATGACCTCGAATCGTCCGTCACTTTATTCAAGAAGAAAAAGAACGAACAAACAAACAAATATACATACATTCATACATACATACATACATACATACATACATACACTTCATTCAAACAAAAGAGAAATTGTGTGGTATAATTTAAAAAAAAAAAAAAAAACCTAGGCATATAATAATAGTATATTACATACATTATGTACGTTTTGTTTTGTATAATATAATAATTAGGCTAACGTGCGAGAGAGACGGATTTATTTAATGAGACAGCTAGATACCGAACGATGTTAGAGTAGCGTGTATGTTTTTTCTTTCTCTTTTACGCACACTTCTGATTGGCCGCACGATCGAATTCAGCTCGTTGTCTATCATAATAAGTTAAGGTGCGCATATTGAGTATGTATCGGCTTTTTTTCTCAACTATCACTCACCGCCGGCTCCGCCAGGACGACGAGCACTGGCTGGTGATCCGAGCCTAGCTCGTCAAGGAGGACTTCTTGGAGGGGCTGATAGTGGAGTCCCTTGTAGACGATAATGTCTAGGACGTCCGCCCTGTGCGACTGGATATCTGTATAGTGGGTCGGGACGTCCGGACCGCTGACCATGTAGCCGCGGGACTCCGAATCGTCCAGGAGTAGTTTCCCATTTGCGTTGGGAGCGATGGAGTTCCATGCCGCGTGCTTGCAGTTTAGATCGCCGGCAATGAGCGTCGGGTGCGGCGAGTCCAGCAGGTGGTGAACATCAGCCAGCACGATCTTATTTTGTGGCGGTTTATATGCGGCATAGATTCTTATGTCATTGCCGGCGATGTTGAGTTCCACACCCAATGCGTACATGGAACTCAGGCTTCTCGGGGGTATCGGTTGATGGACGATTCTCCTTTTGACTAGAACTATCAGCCCTCGATAGTTTCTGCCTGTGTCGGATCTTTCGTCCTGGCGGTAAGCGAGATATCCCGGGAATTTGATCTTGTCTGCAGGTCCCAGGAATGTCTCGCTTATGAGCGCCACGTCAATGTCCTGTTCCTGCAGCAGGGGACGGAGGAGGGCGACCTTTTTTTTAAGGCCGCAGGCGTTCCAGTGTAGGATTCTCGAGGGCTTGCTATGCATTTCTGATGGCTATTAATTCTGCCATGCCCTCGAGAACCGCTTTGACGGTATCCTCGCCCGCTAGAAGTGCGCTGAGCACGTTCTGGAGTACTTTCAGCGCAGCTTCGATGCCGGCGCGGTTACCATCGTGGTGTTGACCTCCCGCAGTGTTTGAGGGCGGTTGGGTGTTTGGGGCCCTGGGGGCCTTGGGGGCCCTCTGGGCCTTGGTGGCTTCAGGTGCGGGAGGTTGAGTGGGTTCCGTCCTTTGCGCCGGCTCTTCTTGAGGCGGGCGGGATTTCCTCCTCCTTTTTCCTCTCCTGCGTCCCCTTTTCGAGGAGGTAGCTCCGCGTCTGGCGGGGTCATTTGCCGCCGCCATTAGGGTTTCTCCGTTGTCTTCTCCCTGGGCTTCTGTGCGTGTGGGGGCGGGTCTGGAGTCATCCGTGCGCCGGTCTCCCCCAGTTATGGCGACGGTTCCCGCTTTTTTGTTCCGGGCCTCTTTCCGGAACACGGGACAGGTATAGTCGCTGGCTGGATGGGGCCCTTGGCAGTTTGCGCATGTGGCAGGCTCCTCCAGCGGTCGTGGGCAGTCTCTGGCGGCGTGCTCTTCGCCGCATCTGACGCACGCTTGGGTGCGGTGGCAGTTGTGGCTGGAGTGCCTGAACTGCTGGCATCTGTGGCACTGGGCGGGCCCCTTCTTGCCCCGCCAGGATTCTATGGTCACGCCGGGCATGCAAAGTAGCTCATTTACATTGTAAATTGCCGGCGTGAGGTCCTGGGTCCTTTTAAGGATTGCCATGAATATACATCCGGGCCTTCCTCTGCGGGCCCGGATGGGGCGCGCGTATTCTGGCTCAAAGCCGAGTTCGCGGAGCTCCTCCTCTATGTCTTCTGGCTTCGTGTCCACTGGTAGCCCCCTTATGGCCACTTTTAGGCTGCGCTCTGCCGGGAGTGAGTAGGAGAACCATGAGACCTTCTCGTGTTTCTCCAACTCCGTGAGGTATCTCTGTACTGTTCGGTACTCATGGTCCTCCGTGGGTGTGAACTTCACTCCCTGGCCGAAAGGGCGCGCGCTTGGCGCTCTGCCCAATTTGGCTTTAAGGGCCCTGAAGTGTGTGGCCCAGTTGGGTAGCTTCTCCACCACCAATGGGGGGTATTTTGGTTTGAAGGCCTTCTTCTCACCGGCAGCTGCGGCGTTTCCGTCGGCCTGCGCGCTGGGGGCTGCAGGGGGCGTCGCCGCTCTTTCTGGCGGTGGGGCGAGTGGCCCGGCTCTGGTGTTCGTGGGGGAGGGGGCGCCCTCCCTGACCATCTCGGCGAATGTCGGGGCCGGGGTCGTCAAAGTTGGCTGGGAGTCCATCGGCAACCTTTTGCGCCTGGACTCTCTCTGTGGCTGAGGGGCAGGGGTCTCTTCCATAGACGCCGAACGTCTGAGCGGGGCGCAGTGGCGCTTAGCCTCCGCGTCGTTTCCCTCTGCCGCCTCATCTGGGCTTCTTTGTTTTTTGGGGTTTCTGGGGGTGGGGGGGGGGTCCTGCTCCATGGGGCTGATCTTGTTTAGGGCCTCCAGGTATCCTGCAACTTCTGGGAGCCCCTCTCCCTCCCTCCTCAGTTCCTGCTGCATGGCCTCTAGCATTTTGGGCCCTACTTTGCCCTTCCTCTTCAGGCTCACGGCTATCGCAAGGTTCATCTTCCATTGCGATACCGGATCCATTGGAGAGGCTGGGCGGGAAGATTGCGGGGTGGTGGTTAGGTCCATCACAAAGTGGTCCGCCGCATTCCCTCGTGACGAGGCGCGGGAAGAGGCGTGGGAGGATGCGCGGGACGAGGCGCGTGACGAGGCGCGGGATTTCGGCGCTGGCGTTTGAGGGGTCACGGGGCGCGGCGCGTTTTGCGCGGCGGCGGGCGCGGCGCGCGGCGCGCTAGGCGCGGCGGCGAGCGCAGCGCGCGACGCGGATGGCGCGGCGGCGGGTGCGGCGCGCGGCGCGGAATGCGCGGCAACGGGCGCGGCGCGCGGCGCGGATTGCGCGGCGCGCGGCGCGGGGTGCGCGGCGGTGGTGGCGGTGCGCGGCGCGGGGGGCGCGGCGGTGGGTGCGGCTCGCGATACGGCGGGCGCGGCGGGGTGCGCGGCGCGCGGCGCGGCGCGCGGCGCTGTGGACGCGGTGCGTGGAGCGGTGGGCGCGGTGGGTGCAGCGGCGGGCGCAGCATGCGGCGCGGTGGGCGCGGCGGCGCGGGGGCCGGCAGGGGAAGTGCCGCGACCGGCTGACGGTGACGGTGAGCCGGTGCGGGGGGTGCCGAAGGGCGGCGTGGTTTGGCGCGCAGCAGCCACGAAAGTGACCGATGCGGCCGGTGATATGAGTAAGTTTCTACTCACGCTTGTGTTAGGGGAGGGCGTCTTGTATTTGGCGGGTTTTTCCTCGGTCTTCTGATCGGGGGGCGGGAGGCGCGGCTCGGTTGGACGCGCGGTGGCGGCGCCCGACACGGCGATCGACGCGCTGCGAGGGTTGTGGACCCCCGAGGCGGACTGCTCATGCGGGCGCGGCTGGTCGCGGTGCGTGGGCCTTGGCAGCTCAGGTGGGCCCATGGTTTCCCCTTGCGATGTTCCCGGGTGTGCGCTCGTTGACGAGCCCGTGCGTGGGTCCGTTTTTGAGCGCGATGTTGCGCCGGGCTGCTGCTTGGGGGGCACCATGGTGCGGTGGGAGGAGCCCCCAGAGGGGCTACTCATTTTGGGACGGTCTCCTCCGTGATCCCTAAGCGGATTCCTTTTACGGAATGTGGCTATCCGGGAGGGGGCGATCCCCTCCGCGCGGTGCGCGGGCGCAGTTCGGCTGCGTTAACACAACGTGAACGCGACGGAACTAGCGTTGGATTTTAGTTGATCCGTACGGAGGTGACGTCACAGTTACTCGGCTACACGGTGCTACACTTTTCGCTTTTCACTGGACGGGACACGTTGACACGGTCTTATATACGAGGAGACTCGTGGTGTTCTTAAAGTGTTTCTCGAGAACGTGATCCGTGACGCTGTCACCTACACTGAGCACGCGAAGAGGAAGACCGTCACCGCCATGGACGTCGTCTACGCTCTGAAACGTCAGGGACGTACATTGTACGGTTTCGGTGGTTAAAAACATCCACTTCGTGACGTGTCGTGTCGTATAGTATAGAGTACAGTACAGTACCTATATTAATTTACGTACGCACGTACACGCACAAACAAAAGGCCCTTTTCAGGGCCGCATATAATTCCGTTTGTTTTGATGCAAACTGTTTCGGTATCGTACACTAAAATTGATGTCCGTCAAACTCACTATAATTAGGTACTCGTTTATAATACTTATGTGGGTACATATTATTGTTTAGTAAGATGTATGTATATATGCACCTACGTATGTAATTATTATCAATACGAAAACTTAATAATAGGTATACATATTATATAGATAGATAGATAGATAGATAGATAGATAGATAGATAGATAGATAGATAGATAGATAGATAGATAGATAGATAGATAGATAGATAGATAGATAGATGGATGGATGGATGGATGGATGGAGTAGTGGTAGTTATATTTACGATTCTTGCATTCAATTTTGCATTTAACCGACCGAATTAACAGGTAGGTAGGTAGGTAGGTAGGTAGTCTTAGGTCTGTCTGTCTGTCTCTGTCTCTGTCTAATAAACAAACAACATCACATAATTTTATGTGTAACTCTGAATGTATTTATATTGGTTTCGTATAAGGTTAATAATATAATATAATGTAGATAGGTAAGTAGGTAGGTAAGCAAGTATAATTGTATGTATCATGTAAGTTAGATAGTAATAATATTAGGTAAGTATTTATTATTATTATTTCAATAAATCAAATAAGTACTCAAATAAAAATCTAAGTGTAGTAATGTGAGGCTCGGATATAAACTTACAGTGTCGTCGTCGGTCGGTCGGCTGTCTGTTTAGTGGTAAAATGGTAGTCGTGTGTTTTACGACCGTCCGCGTTACACTCGTCAAAACGGCCTAGACAAGTCGAGACATGAGTGAAATCTTATTATGTTCCAAGCTTGGAATCTTCGCCGTTTGCTTATCGACCGATATGCGTCCAATCTTTACGTTTTATAGAGAAAAATCACTTTTGAACTGGACGCCAAGCACGTCGCATACAAGGCAGTGAAAATAAACATCTGTAGCGCAACCCTTATTATACTTGAGAACCGTTTGGAGTGAACATTACGTAAACACGTTCATGATGTGTCTATATAAATATATATAAATGTTATAATTATTATAGAAACTAGTTAAAAATATAATAATTTATATACATGTTAGTGAAAAGTTGGAAGTGTTCATACGAGAAAACGTCCCGCGACAGCGCGGCTCTCCTTACGGTAATGCCTCGATATGTATTGATAAAATGATTATTTTCACAGTGGCGACATCTAATCCTGTCTGTGTTTTCTATCTATTATAATAATAATAATAATAATAATAGACTACCACCAGCTTACTTACTTACTATCTATCTACTATCTGCTGACTGAATTTTAGTGGTGATTGATTGTGTGTGAGTGAGTGTTTGTGTAAAAAGAAAAATAAATAACAATGGCAGACACAGCTGTAGCTACCGAGGCACCGGCGCCGGCCACACCGGCGAAGAAACCGAAGGCGTCCGCCGCCGGAGCGAAAAAACCCAAGGCGAAACCGACACACCCGAAGACTTCGGAAATGGTCAATAGCGCCATTAAGGAACTGAAAGAGCGTAGCGGATCGTCACTTCAGGCGATCAAGAAATATATAGCCGCCCAGTACAAGGTCGACGCGGAGAAGCTGGCGCCGTTCATCAGAAAGTATTTGAAGAGCGCCGTCGAATCCGGTACACTAATACAGACCAAAGGTAAAGGTGCATCAGGTTCTTTCAAACTGGAATCGAAATCATCTTCAGCGAAGAAGCCCGCCGGCGGCGCCGCCGGTAAGGCCGTCACCAAGACCGCCGCCTCATCCGGTGGTGGATCCGCGTCTAAAGGTGGTAAAAAAGTGGCCACCGCCGCGACCAAAGGCACAACCAAAAGGGGTGCATCGGCGGCATCCGCATCGCCATCGAAATCGTCATCAAAAGCAGCCTCGTCGGCCGCTTCGAAGGATAAAAAAGCCGCCGCCGCCAAGAAGAAACCCGCCGCAGCATCAGCAGCAGCAGCAAAGAAGGCGGCCGCCTCACCCGCCAAAGGTAAGAGCGGCGGTGGAGCCGCGCCAAAAGCTAAGAAAACCGCCAAGCCGCCGACAAAGAAGCCAAAAGCGCCCAAACCGAAGAAGGCCGCCGCCGCAACCAAATCGAAGCCTGCCGCCGCCAAAAAGGCAGCAGCTAAAAAGTAAAGTCGGGCGGGCGGGCGCCTCACCGTTGGTTGTTTGTTGGTGTCGTCGGCAACAACAGCAGCGAGCGAGAGAGCGAGCGGCACGTGTGCGTCGTTGCAAACAAGCAATCAAGCACGCACGCACGCACGCACATACCTATATGTATACCAAAAAGCCCTTTTCAGGGCTAACAAATTATTCTAAATATCGTACGTGTTACGATACCATTGTTTCTTTTTCGATATATATTGGTAACTGAACGAACGAACTAACTAACTAACTAAGTAAGTAAGTAAGTAAGTAATTAATTAACTAACGTAACTAAATTACTTACTTACTTACTTACATACCTACCTACCTACCTACCTACCTACCTACCTACCTACCTATCTATCTATCTATCTATCTATTTACATAATATTATAAACTTCTAAAATCTCTTCCTATTCAGAAACGAACTGGATACTTTAGGTTAGAAGTGTATGGCGATCGCGAAGCGCAGCGAGCGATCGCCATACACTTCGTGGTTATTTTTTTTTTAACTGCACGAAAACCCTTCATATTCAACTATGACGAAACTATGCTCAGCACAACACACAAATTGGTGATGTTCCTTTTTATTAATGCAATTGCAATTGCACCAATATCACACACACAACAAACAAACAAACAAACAAACATCAATGCACAATATCACAAACAACAACCAAGCAAAATTCCGCCTCCGCCCGACTCCCGAATAGATAATATTATATTAATTACATACATACATTATGTCTTATTTATTGTACACGAATAAGTAAAACATTATAATTACATATAATAAACAAAATATGTGTGTGTGTGTGTGTGTGTGTGTGTGTTTTCACGCGGCCCGGGCTCCGGCTTTACCGATAAAATTCTCTCTCTTTTTCTCATTATAAAATACACATCGTTCTATCACCCTCTCGTTCTCGTTCGCTCGTCGTGTACGTATACAATTCGACGACAGAACTTTGTCGATATGCATAAAACACCGTGGCAGTGAAAATCCGACCCAAACACTCGTGTGTTCACCAAGTCCATAGAATTGTTGAACACATCTCCACAAGTTACCAGAGAGGTCACATGACAGGCGCCCTTTTCTTCGATGTCGCAAAGGCATTCGACAAGGTGTGGCACACAGGCTTGATCTACAAGCTTTACACCCTAGGTGTGCCACCGAGACTCGTGACCATCTTACGAGACTTTCTGTCGAATCGCCTCTTTCGATATCGGGTCGAAGGCGTCCTGTCCTCACCACACCCCATTAGTGCCGGTGTCCCGCAGGGCTCGGTACTATCTCCCTTGCTATTCACGCTCTACACGAGCGACATCCCTAGAGTCAGGAATACGCAGTTCGCTCTCTTTGCAGACGACACTGCCGTATATTGCTCAGGCAAAAGCCCGCCCGCGATCTCTAAGAAACTCCAGACCGCAGCCAACGCCCTAGGCGCTTGGTTCCGGAAATGGAGAATAGAGATCAACCCCTCCAAAAGTCAGACGGTTCTCTTTTTTAGAACCGACCGAAAAAGACGTCCCCCCATCCCCGATCCAGTCACACTATTCGGCGAGCCGATCCCTTGGGAGAGGCAAGCCAAATATCTCGGTGTGACCCTCGATGATCGCCTATCCTTCGCTGCACACATAAGGGCGGTTCGCGCGCGCGCCGCCTTTGTGGCAGGACGACTCCACTGCATGATCAACGCCCGGTCTAAACTTGCCCTAAAAAGCAAGGTTAGACTCTATACCGCGTGTATCCGTCCAGTCATGACGTATGCGAGCACCGTGTTCGCTCACGCTGCTCCCACACATCTCAACACCCTTCAGGTGATTCAAAACCGTTTCATGCGCAAAGCCACGGGCGCCCCGTGGTACATGCGCAATGAAAACCTCCACCTTGACTTAGGCCTCCCTACAATCAAACAATTTATAAAACGCGCCTCGCGCCGATATTTTGATACCGCAGAGCACCACGCGAATCCCTTGATAGTCAACACTATCACATACACCCCGTCCCTTATTTCCCGCATCCGTAGGCCTAGGCACGCCCTCAGCGAACCAGACGATGCCACCACTTTAGCTCAAATCGAGGCTGACGAAGCCCGAAAACAAATACAAATGCGCAACCGACAACCAAGATTTCGTCCTCGCCGGCGAGGACCGTCGCGACGTCCCTCTCAGTCTCGTCCCGTTTAAGCGGCCCGAGCTGCATATTAGCAATCCGACCGATCCCCAAATAATTATAATTGTTTGCATGCTAAATCCTCCCTCATTCCCCAGGCAACGTCCTGAGCCGAGGTCGAGCCCCACAGGGGGCACCCTCAGGCTACCGTTGCCCAAAATTATTTAGTTTTAGTTTTTAGTTTTAAGTAGCGGTTGAGAGCCCTCAGCGCTCACCGCAAAAGTCCGCGTAACGGTGGAAGAAGGTCCCCTGGACCCACCACCTTCCTGTTCCAGTCCAAAAAAAAAAAAAAAAAAAAAAAAAAAAAAAAAAAAAAAAAAAAAAAAAAAAAAAAAAAAAAAAAAAAAAAAAAAAAAAAAAAAAAATGGCAGTGAAAAAAAGTATATCATTCGTCTGTCTGTATCTAGTGAGTCACTACTGTTAATTAAATTAATTTGCAATAATGTCTGGACGCGGCAAGGGTGGCAAGGTCAAGGGGAAGGCGAAGTCTCGTTCGAATCGTGCCGGTCTGCAGTTTCCTGTCGGTCGTATACATAGACTTCTGCGCAACGGCAATTACGCCGAGCGCGTCGGCGCCGGTGCACCGGTCTATTTGGCCGCCGTAATGGAATATCTCGCCGCTGAGGTCCTCGAGTTGGCCGGCAACGCGGCAAGGGACAACAAGAAGACAAGAATCATCCCGAGACATCTCCAATTGGCCATACGCAACGATGAGGAGTTGAACAAACTCCTCTCCGGCGTGACCATCGCTCAGGGTGGTGTGTTGCCCAACATTCAGGCGGTGCTACTGCCGAAGAAGACCGAGAAGAAGGCTTAGATAATAAATGTTATCAGAGCCTCTCGTCTCACACTCCTGGCTCGCCGTCGTCGCCTGGTCGGGGCGAGATCACAAAAGGCCCTTTTCAGGGCCGCAATATGATTGATAAATTATGTCTCTATATGACCTCGAATCGTCCGTCACTTTATTCAAGAAGAAAAAGAACGAACAAACAAACAAATATACATACATTCATACATACATACATACATACATACATACATACACTTCATTCAAACAAAAGAGAAATTGTGTGGTATAATTTAAAAAAAAAAAAAAAAACCTAGGCATATAATAATAGTATATTACATACATTATGTACTTTTTTTTTTTTTTTTTGGACTGGAACAGGAAGGTGGTGGGTCCAGGGGACCTTCTTCCACCGTTACGCGGACTTTTGCGGTGAGCGCTGAGGGCTCTCAACCGCTACTTAAAACTAAAAACTAAAACTAAATAATTTTTGGGCAACGGTAGCCTGAGGGTGCCCCCTGTGGGGCTCGACCTCGGCTCAGGACGTTGCCTGGGGAATGAGGGAGGATTTAGCATGCAAACAATTATAATTATTTGGGGATCGGTCGGATTGCTAATATGCAGCTCGGGCCGCTTAAACGGGACGAGACTGAGAGGGACGTCGCGACGGTCCTCGCCGGCGAGGACGAAATCTTGGTTGTCGGTTGCGCATTTGTATTTGTTTTCGGGCTTCGTCAGCCTCGATTTGAGCTAAAGTGGTGGCATCGTCTGGTTCGCTGAGGGCGTGCCTAGGCCTACGGATGCGGGAAATAAGGGACGGGGTGTATGTGATAGTGTTGACTATCAAGGGATTCGCGTGGTGCTCTGCGGTATCAAAATATCGGCGCGAGGCGCGTTTTATAAATTGTTTGATTGTAGGGAGGCCTAAGTCAAGGTGGAGGTTTTCATTGCGCATGTACCACGGGGCGCCCGTGGCTTTTTTTTTTTTTTTTTTTTTTTTTTTTTTTTTTTTTTTTTTTTTGGACTGGAACAGGAAGGTGGTGGGTCCAGGGGACCTTCTTCCACCGTTACGCGGACTTTTGCGGTGAGCGCTGAGGGCTCTCAACCGCTACTTAAAACTAAAAACTAAAACTAAATAATTTTTGGGCAACGGTAGCCTGAGGGTGCCCCCTGTGGGGCTCGACCTCGGCTCAGGACGTTGCCTGGGGAATGAGGGAGGATTTAGCATGCAAACAATTATAATTATTTGGGGATCGGTCGGATTGCTAATATGCAGCTCGGGCCGCTTAAACGGGACGAGACTGAGAGGGACGTCGCGACGGTCCTCGCCGGCGAGGACGAAATCTTGGTTGTCGGTTGCGCATTTGTATTTGTTTTCGGGCTTCGTCAGCCTCGATTTGAGCTAAAGTGGTGGCATCGTCTGGTTCGCTGAGGGCGTGCCTAGGCCTACGGATGCGGGAAATAAGGGACGGGGTGTATGTGATAGTGTTGACTATCAAGGGATTCGCGTGGTGCTCTGCGGTATCAAAATATCGGCGCGAGGCGCGTTTTATAAATTGTTTGATTGTAGGGAGGCCTAAGTCAAGGTGGAGGTTTTCATTGCGCATGTACCACGGGGCGCCCGTGGCTTTGCGCATGAAACGGTTTTGAATCACCTGAAGGGTGTTGAGATGTGTGGGAGCAGCGTGAGCGAACACGGTGCTCGCATACGTCATGACTGGACGGATACACGCGGTATAGAGTCTAACCTTGCTTTTTAGGGCAAGTTTAGACCGGGCGTTGATCATGCAGTGGAGTCGTCCTGCCACAAAGGCGGCGCGCGCGCGAACCGCCCTTATGTGTGCAGCGAAGGATAGGCGATCATCGAGGGTCACACCGAGATATTTGGCTTGCCTCTCCCAAGGGATCGGCTCGCCGAATAGTGTGACTGGATCGGGGATGGGGGGACGTCTTTTTCGGTCGGTTCTAAAAAAGAGAACCGCCTGACTTTTGGAGGGGTTGATCTCTATTCTCCATTTCCGGAACCAAGCGCCTAGGGCGTTGGCTGCGGTCTGGAGTTTCTTAGAGATCGCGGGCGGGCTTTTGCCTGAGCAATATACGGCAGTGTCGTCTGCAAAGAGAGCGAACTGCGTATTCCTGACTCTAGGGATGTCGCTCGTGTAGAGCGTGAATAGCAAGGGAGATAGTACCGAGCCCTGCGGGACACCGGCACTAATGGGGTGTGGTGAGGACAGGACGCCTTCGACCCGATATCGAAAGAGGCGATTCGACAGAAAGTCTCGTAAGATGGTCACGAGTCTCGGTGGCACACCTAGGGTGTAAAGCTTGTAGATCAAGCCTGTGTGCCACACCTTGTCGAATGCCTTTGCGACATCGAAGAAAAGGGCGCCTGTCATGTGACCTCTCTGGTAACTTGTGGAGATGTGTTCAACAATTCTATGGACTTGGTGAACACACGAGTGTTTGGGTCGGAACCCAAATTGCTCGTCTGGGAGGAGTTTGTTAGCATCGGCAAATGCTTTAAGGCGGACATAAATGATTCTCTCATAAATCTTGCCCAGTACGTTGAGCAGACTTATGGGACGATAACTGGAGGGCTCGGACTTGGGTTTGCCGGGCTTGTGGATCCCAATCACGTGGGCTTCTTTCCACTGGTGTGGGAAAATATTGTTTGAGAGGGCGGCATTGAAGATGGCCGTCAATAACATGATAAGGGAGGCTGGGAAGAGTTTGATCACTCTGTTGGTGATCTTGTCCGAGCCCGGGGCCTTACGAGGGTGTAACTTCCCGATGATCGCTTTCACCTCGTCATGGGTCGCGGGTGGAAGTGGGTCGTCATTTGTGTTGACGTCGTTGGCGACGTCGTCAGTCGGGGGAGCGGGAGGAGGTAACGGAAGAGCGGTCCTCCGTTCTACTTCGGCTGTAACTTTCTCCAAATGACGCGGGTCAATAGGGAGGGAACTGGGCGTACATTGAGCCTCCAGACTTTCGGCGAGGCATTCGGTCTTTTCCACGTCTTCAAAGGCGGGAGGAAGATTGGGTCGCTTTAAAGGAGGCATTGGAACTACTGTGTCCTTTGTGAGGGCACGAGACAGTTGCCAAAAGGCTAGGTGGGAGGGCTTGATTTCGCTGAGGGTCTGGCCCCAGCTATTCTCGCGAAACTCTGCGATGCGTGCCTTGACGGCACGTTCGAGAGCTCGTAATTGGACACGATTTTGCTCTGAGGGAGCTCTATCGTAGGCGCGAATGGCGACTTTCTTCTCCCTCAGCAAGTCCCGTATGTCGTCGGGCAAGTGCCAGCGTCGGTCATCCTCCGCTGGTACTGTCCGAGAGCAATCGCTAACTAACGATTGCACGTGACTTGTGAGTGAGTCGATAGCGCCTACAGCGTCGTCGGCGGTGACTAGGCTGTCGGGGATGCCCGTGGCTTTGCGCATGAAACGGTTTTGAATCACCTGAAGGGTGTTGAGATGTGTGGGAGCAGCGTGAGCGAACACGGTGCTCGCATACGTCATGACTGGACGGATACACGCGGTATAGAGTCTAACCTTGCTTTTTAGGGCAAGTTTAGACCGGGCGTTGATCATGCAGTGGAGTCGTCCTGCCACAAAGGCGGCGCGCGCGCGAACCGCCCTTATGTGTGCAGCGAAGGATAGGCGATTATCGAGGGTCACACCGAGATATTTGGCTTGCCTCTCCCAAGGGATCGGCTCGCCGAATAGTGTGACTGGATCGGGGATGGGGGGACGTCTTTTTCGGTCGGTTCTAAAAAAGAGAACCGCCTGACTTTTGGAGGGGTTGATCTCTATTCTCCATTTCCGGAACCAAGCGCCTAGGGCGTTGGCTGCGGTCTGGAGTTTCTTAGAGATCGCGGGCGGGCTTTTGCCTGAGCAATATACGGCAGTGTCGTCTGCAAAGAGAGCGAACTGCGTATTCCTGACTCTAGGGATGTCGCTCGTGTAGAGCGTGAATAGCAAGGGAGATAGTACCGAGCCCTGCGGGACACCGGCACTAATGGGGTGTGGTGAGGACAGGACGCCTTCGACCCGATATCGAAAGAGGCGATTCGACAGAAAGTCTCGTAAGATGGTCACGAGTCTCGGTGGCACACCTAGGGTGTAAAGCTTGTAGATCAAGCCTGTGTGCCACACCTTGTCGAATGCCTTTGCGACATCGAAGAAAAGGGCGCCTGTCATGTGACCTCTCTGGTAACTTGTGGAGATGTGTTCAACAATTCTATGGACTTGGTGAACACACGAGTGTTTGGGTCGGAACCCAAATTGCTCGTCTGGGAGGAGTTTGTTAGCATCGGCAAATGCTTTAAGGCGGACATAAATGATTCTCTCATAAATCTTGCCCAGTACGTTGAGCAGACTTATGGGACGATAACTGGAGGGCTCGGACTTGGGTTTGCCGGGCTTGTGGATCCCAATCACGTGGGCTTCTTTCCACTGGTGTGGGAAAATATTGTTTGAGAGGGCGGCATTGAAGATGGCCGTCAATAACATGATAAGGGAGGCTGGGAAGAGTTTGATCACTCTGTTGGTGATCTTGTCCGAGCCCGGGGCCTTACGAGGGTGTAACTTCCCGATGATCGCTTTCACCTCGTCATGGGTCGCGGGTGGAAGTGGGTCGTCATTTGTGTTGACGTCGTTGGCGACGTCGTCAGTCGGGGGAGCGGGAGGAGGTAACGGAAGAGCGGTCCTCCGTTCTACTTCGGCTGTAACTTTCTCCAAATGACGCGGGTCAATAGGGAGGGAACTGGGCGTACATTGAGCCTCCAGACTTTCGGCGAGGCATTCGGTCTTTTCCACGTCTTCAAAGGCGGGAGGAAGATTGGGTCGCTTTAAAGGAGGCATTGGAACTACTGTGTCCTTTGTGAGGGCACGAGACAGTTGCCAAAAGGCTAGGTGGGAGGGCTTGATTTCGCTGAGGGTCTGGCCCCAGCTATTCTCGCGAAACTCTGCGATGCGTGCCTTGACGGCACGTTCGAGAGCTCGTAATTGGACACGATTTTGCTCTGAGGGAGCTCTATCGTAGGCGCGAATGGCGACTTTCTTCTCCCTCAGCAAGTCCCGTATGTCGTCGGGCAAGTGCCAGCGTCGGTCATCCTCCGCTGGTACTGTCCGAGAGCAATCGCTAACTAACGATTGCACGTGACTTGTGAGTGAGTCGATAGCGCCTACAGCGTCGTCGGCGGTGACTAGGCTGTCGGGGATACGGTCTAGATGGACGGACGAGGTCGCCTTGAGGCTTTCGCCTAATTTGACCCAGTCCGTCACGACCTTGGTGCGAGAGGGTTGACCTGAATCTGGGGGACCTACGCGCGGTGTAAACTCTAGGATTACAGGCCGGTGGTCCGATTGGAGCTCGTGTAGCACTGCTAAGTCATGCAAACGTAAGTTTACATTACGCAGCAGCGCCACGTCGAGTATGTCGGGTCTGTGAGTCACTATGTCCGGGAAGTGAGTCGGTTCGTATGGGGCGATCAGGTCCACGTTGAGTGGCCCGAGGAGGGATTCAAGAATACGCCCTCTGGTATTGTTTGCGACGCAATTCCAGAGGGTGTGTTTCGCGTTTAGGTCGCCCGCCAGAATGACTGAGCTACCTAAATTGAAAAGGGATTCTAAGTCACGTTTGAGTGACATTCCTAAGTCGGGTAGGTTGTGAGAATGGGAGCAATATGCCGAGACTAGTATAATGGATGAGTGTCCAGTCATACCGAGCCTACAGATTGAAGCCTCAATGTACTCTAGGGATGGTGCGTCCATAGGGGAGCAGTGAAGGGATCTTTTATAATAAATGAGGGTGCCGCCTTTTGCGGCGTTGGGTCTGTCATTGCGAATTATCTGATAATTCGCAATTTTAGGGTCCCTATGAAAGGGCTTTAGAAATGTTTCCTGTACCAAAAGGATATCGAGTTGATGCTCTCGCAGGAATTCTGCGATCTCATCTCGTTTACCTATAATGCCGTTGGCATTGAAGGTTCCTAACTTGAGGGATCGGGGTTTGATTCTACCGCGCGTGGGTGTAATATCCATTATGGATTTACGCGAAAGTGATCGAGTTGGCAAGCGATTTTGTTAAATCGCAGCGCTGCAGATGCAAGGGCACGACCGTTGCCCTCGCTCTGTTTAATAATATCGGCGAGCTCCCTAATTTCATCGAAGTTTATGAACTCGATGAAGCGCTCCACGAGTGCGAAATCCGCATCCACACTCGACGGAGGGTTTTGGTCCCGTTTTGGTGACGGGTTTGCGCGGCGGGTGGTTTGGGTTGGCGGTGACGGCGGGGCGGGCGCTGAAGGCGCTGCGGTGGGTTTCGGCTGCCAAGCGGAAACCTTGGGAGGAGGAGGTGGTGGCTGGGTCGTGGTTTGCTCGGAGAGAGCAAACGCTTCCCTTGGGAGAGGAGGATACTCCTTAGGAGAGTTGGAGTTTAGGCGGGCCCATTGGGAGTGCCTTTGAGGGCGCAGATCGGTCTGCGCCGGGTTGGAAATGGGGGCTTTGCGCGTTGAATGGCGCGAAGGGCGGGGAGCCTTCGAGCACCCGCGGTAGTTCGCGGTGTGCCCGGTCTGGTTGCAGAGAACGCAACCAGGTGGCGGGGTGTTTTCATCTATGACCTTTGGACGGTCACAGTCTTTGGTGGCGTGAGGTGTGAGGCACTTCACGCATCGGGGGGGAGCAAAACAATTGCGGGCGGAATGGCCGTACAACTGGCAGTTGTGGCACTGGGAGGGGTAGCCGCCCTTTCGGACGCCCTCGACGGTGAAGCCGTCGCTCAAGCCGCACACAGATTTTACTCTGTATATGGCCTTGCCGGCCTTCCCTTGGTCCAGTGCCACAATCACCATGTTATATGGCTCGTGGCCACGTCCTTTGTGCATCCGGTGCACTGACTGAATCGGGAGGTCGTGCTCCTTAAGGGAGGCTTCGACTTCTGAGGTGGGGATTTCGCGGGGGATGCCGCGGATCACCACCCGGAGGGCTTTCTCCTCAGGGAGAGTGTAAGTGTGGAAAGCCACCTTACGCTCTTTAAGGAGTTTGGTCAGGGCCCGGTGGTCCTGTGAAGTGGGCACGGTTACCTTGATGCCGTGCTCGGTGGAGCGGGCAGAGGTATATTGGATCTTGTTAGGAGTAAACCATCCGGACACTTCGGTCCATCTGGTCTTATCCTGAACAAACAGGGGGGGCGGAGAGTCCTTCCTCATCGGGACTTGGGATTGGGTCTGGGATTGGGTCTGGGGCTGGGATATGCGCGCCTCTGGGCGGCCTTGTTCCTCCGGGGGAGGAGCCATGGGCACGTCCATTAGCGGCGGGGGTGTGGGCACAATAGTGTCCATGAGTGGGCGGGGCTTGGGTGATGGGCAAGGGGAAGGGGCGGAAGCCTTGGCAGCTTTGGCAGCTACCTCGGCTTCAGTGGCTTTCGCCTTCTTTTTCCTCTTGCGCTTGCCACCGACGACCGTCGTGAACTCTCCCTCCGAAGAGGAGGAAGAGGACGACTGGCCGGTCGTCGCGGCAGGCGCAGGCGGAGAGGACGGTTCGGATTCCGCAGGAGAGGGCGGGGCGGAGGGTTCCGCGGGAGAGGGCGGGGCGGAGGGTTCCGCGGGAGAGGGAGGGGCGGGGTGATCCGCGGTTGATTCCGCGGGAGAGGGAGGCGGGGAGTGTTCCGCGGGTGATTCCGCGGGGGAGAATTCCGCGGATATCACGGACATCCTTGAGGATGACCGTGAAGTGGGAGCGGGTCGGGGAGGTAAAAAAGTTGTCCCGTAACGCTCGACGAGGAAATCCCAGGACTCGTTGTCCTGGAGGATCTCGTCCAGCGTCAGGGGTAGGTGGTCGTTCTGGCTGGCCATGATGGCCAGCCAGAGGGAGCTATTCTACTTCGGCAAACTAACGTGGTTTCGGACGCGGGGCGTTCCTGAGTAAAAGAAACCACAAGAAACCTCAGGCGATCGCCCTAATCTAACCTACTATCTCGCCCCGGGTGGATGGGCCCGGGGGTGTGTGTTACACTCCCGACCGGGATAGGTCGGGAGGTGAGTAGGCCCTAGGGTGTGCCCTAAGCTTGACTCCCGCTGCCAATCTTATTGTGCAGCGGGTTCCTACGTCCCTGCCTAACGACAACTGGGGTTGGCTAGGGAAGCCCCCAAGGCCAACTGGTCCAGTCCCGTCCGGGTTAGCGTTTTCCTTAAGGGAAACCGCGAGCGCCCGGGTCACGCTCGAACCAGCTTAGTTATCACCGTTAGGTATCCACTGGTTCACCACAAGTAAATATCTGTGGTTTTGAGAGCGCGATGTCGTAAGAACAAATATTCGTTTGGAGACTCTAAACTGAAAAGTTCCGAGTCAACAAACTGATAAGGTCGGTTCTGCGAAAGGCCAGGTATAAATACCAGAGCGCTTCCGAGAATCGAGTCGGGGTGGCGGGCGGAGCACAATAGACCGTACGGGGTACGTCTGTACTGTGCGGCGGCTCGGAGCGAAGTCTTTTCACATTATGTACGTTTTGTTTTGTATAATATAATAATTAGGCTAACGTGCGAGAGAGACGGATTTATTTAATGAGACAGCTAGATACCGAACGATGTTAGAGTAGCGTGTATGTTTTTTCTTTCTCTTTTACGCACACTTCTGATTGGCCGCACGATCGAATTCAGCTCGTTGTCTATCATAATAAGTTAAGGTGCGCATATTGAGTATGTATCGGCTTTTTTTCTCAACTATCACTCTGCACTCAAGTCTCGCTCATTGTAGTGCGTTCAAAGTGTTCTAGTGTTGTTATTATTCATTCATTCTCATTATGCCGCCAAAGACTAGCGGTAAGGCCGCCAAGAAATCTGGCAAAGCCCAAAAGAACATCTCCAAAACCGATAAGAAAAAGAAGAAGCACAAGAGGAAGGAGAGCTACGCCATCTACATCTACAAGGTGCTCAAGCAGGTGCATCCCGATACCGGTATATCCAGCAAGGCCATGTCTATAATGAATTCGTTCGTTAACGACATATTCGAACGTATCGCCGCGGAGGCATCTCGTCTCGCCCATTACAACAAACGTTCCACTATAACCTCTAGGGAGGTGCAGACGTCTGTGAGACTCCTGTTGCCCGGTGAGCTTGCCAAGCACGCCGTGAGCGAGGGGACCAAAGCCGTCACCAAATACACCAGCTCCAAGTGAGGAGGCTGAGAGATGGCATCGTCTACACAGTGCGTGCGTGCGTGTTTCATAGTATGCATTTATTATTAATGTTTATTATATTAACACAATATGCACAATACTCAAAAGGCCCTTTTCAGGGCCAAAAATCTATTCGTGTTACAATAATGTTTCTTTCATGACATACATAATATAAAAAAATAATAATAATATAATACATACATATATACATACATACACATATCACATATCTAGTCGTTGTGTATAAAAAGAACGAACGAACGAACGATAGATATAGTTATAGATATACTTAGATAGATAGATAGATAGTTAGTTAGTTATTTAATATAATAAATAAATAAATACTTAATATAAATATTAAATAACATAGGCAATAATATCAGGATTAAAAAATAATAATAAAGACGGGTATGTACATAATACATACATATTGTGTGATCGTTGCGAGTTATTTCATTGTGCGAGGGAGATAGATATATAAAGGTCGTCTCCCTCGATATAACATTATAAATAGGCCGAATTCTACAGTAGGTCCGCCATACCGTACGTACACTGTTAAGTTGGTAGACGCGTCCGTTTATAAATTTCTTTGTTTCGTTCGTTCGTTTGTTTTGTTACTCCTCCAAAAATGGCTCGTACCAAGCAGACTGCGCGTAAATCCACCGGTGGCAAAGCGCCTCGTAAACAGCTGGCCACCAAGGCCGCGCGCAAGAGTGCACCGGCAACCGGTGGTGTCAAGAAACCCCATCGCTACAGACCGGGTACGGTTGCACTCCGTGAGATCCGTCGCTATCAGAAGAGTACAGAGTTGTTGATCCGCAAACTGCCCTTCCAGCGTCTAGTCCGTGAGATCGCTCAAGATTTCAAGACTGATCTACGTTTCCAGAGTTCAGCAGTCATGGCGCTCCAGGAGGCCAGCGAGGCTTATCTGGTCGGACTCTTTGAGGACACCAACCTGTGCGCGATTCACGCCAAGCGTGTCACCATCATGCCCAAGGATATACAGTTGGCGCGCAGAATCCGAGGCGAACGCGCTTAATTGTGTATGTGTAATCTCACCCTCGCAGGAAAGCATCGTGCGTTGCTACAAAAGGCCCTTTTCAGGGCCACATATATATCAAAAAAATTGAAAATAATGTTTCTCATGCACATAATATTAATGTAAAAATATACCTACATACCTACCTATCTATCTACCCCTGCCAATACAAATAAATAAATTTACTTCATATTGATTAAGAACTAAGTAGGTACCTACCTATATTGGATAAGTAGATTTATGTATTAGGTATGGTACGATATTTTATATATTTTTCCAATAATATTAATTAATTAACTAACTAACCAATCAATCAAGTATGTATCTATGTAGGTAGGTAGGTAGGTAGGTAGGTGGTAATTAATGTACTGAATTAGATAAAAGTTATTGAACACCCTCCCCCCCCCCCCCCACCCCTGCCCAAAACCCATGTCCCTGACGTGGAATATATATCCATCTCACTTTTCACAAAGAAAACCAATGAAACCACATTATGGCTTTCTGGGTTTACTCCGTCTCGTTCGTACTCACACATGGTATCGTGTTTTGATAGCGCGCTACCCGTCACACGTTGAGTATAAATATAACCGTTATAAGTAGTGGTACAGGCCCGGTCCAATCAGTCAGACGCTCGTTTCGCTACACTTCAGTCAGTCAGTCAGTCAGTCGGTGCGTGCGTGAGAGAGAGATTTCGTGTTTTTGATTACATTTTATACAATCAATCTATAATAATGACCGGCCGCGGTAAGGGAGGAAAGGGTCTGGGAAAAGGTGGAGCCAAGCGTCATAGAAAAGTACTTCGCGACAACATCCAGGGAATCACCAAACCCGCGATCCGTCGTTTGGCTCGCAGAGGAGGCGTGAAGCGTATATCCGGTCTTATATACGAGGAGACTCGTGGTGTTCTTAAAGTGTTTCTCGAGAACGTGATCCGTGACGCTGTCACCTACACTGAGCACGCGAAGAGGAAGACCGTCACCGCCATGGACGTCGTCTACGCTCTGAAACGTCAGGGACGTACATTGTACGGTTTCGGTGGTTAAAAACATCCACTTCGTGACGTGTCGTGTCGTATAGTATAGAGTACAGTACAGTACCTATATTAATTTACGTACGCACGTACACGCACAAACAAAAGGCCCTTTTCAGGGCCGCATATAATTCCGTTTGTTTTGATGCAAACTGTTTCGGTATCGTACACTAAAATTGATGTCCGTCAAACTCACTATAATTAGGTACTCGTTTATAATACTTATGTGGGTACATATTATTGTTTAGTAAGATGTATGTATATATGCACCTACGTATGTAATTATTATCAATACGAAAACTTAATAATAGGTATACATATTATATAGATAGATAGATAGATAGATAGATAGATAGATAGATAGATAGATAGATAGATAGATAGATAGATAGATAGATAGATAGATAGATAGATAGATAGATAGATAGATGGATGGATGGATGGATGGATGGAGTAGTGGTAGTTATATTTACGATTCTTGCATTCAATTTTGCATTTAACCGACCGAATTAACAGGTAGGTAGGTAGGTAGGTAGGTAGTCTTAGGTCTGTCTGTCTGTCTCTGTCTCTGTCTAATAAACAAACAACATCACATAATTTTATGTGTAACTCTGAATGTATTTATATTGGTTTCGTATAAGGTTAATAATATAATATAATGTAGATAGGTAAGTAGGTAGGTAAGCAAGTATAATTGTATGTATCATGTAAGTTAGATAGTAATAATATTAGGTAAGTATTTATTATTATTATTTCAATAAATCAAATAAGTACTCAAATAAAAATCTAAGTGTAGTAATGTGAGGCTCGGATATAAACTTACAGTGTCGTCGTCGGTCGGTCGGCTGTCTGTTTAGTGGTAAAATGGTAGTCGTGTGTTTTACGACCGTCCGCGTTACACTCGTCAAAACGGCCTAGACAAGTCGAGACATGAGTGAAATCTTATTATGTTCCAAGCTTGGAATCTTCGCCGTTTGCTTATCGACCGATATGCGTCCAATCTTTACGTTTTATAGAGAAAAATCACTTTTGAACTGGACGCCAAGCACGTCGCATACAAGGCAGTGAAAATAAACATCTGTAGCGCAACCCTTATTATACTTGAGAACCGTTTGGAGTGAACATTACGTAAACACGTTCATGATGTGTCTATATAAATATATATAAATGTTATAATTATTATAGAAACTAGTTTTTTTTTTTTTTTTTTTTTTTTTTTTTGGACTGGAACAGGAAGGTGGTGGGTCCAGGGGACCTTCTTCCACCGTTACGCGGACTTTTGCGGTGAGCGCTGAGGGCTCTCAACCGCTACTTAAAACTAAAACTAAAACTAAATAATTTTGGCAACGGTAGCCTGAGGGTGCCCCCTGTGGGGCTCGACCTCGGCTCAGGACGTTGCCTGGGGAATGAGGGAGGACTTAGCATGCAAACAATTATAATTATTTGGGGATCGGTCGGATTGCTAATATGCAGCTCGGGCCGCTTAAACGGGACGAGACTGAGAGGGACGTCGCGACGGTCCTCGCCGGCGAGGACGAAATCTTGGTTGTCGGTTGCGCATTTGTATTTGTTTTCGGGCTTCGTCAGCCTCGATTTGAGCTAAAGTGGTGGCATCGTCTGGTTCGCTGAGGGCGTGCCTAGGCCTACGGATGCGGGAAATAAGGGACGGGGTGTATGTGATAGTGTTGACTATCAAGGGATTCGCGTGGTGCTCTGCGGTATCAAAATATCGGCGCGAGGCGCGTTTTATAAATTGTTTGATTGTAGGGAGGCCTAAGTCAAGGTGGAGGTTTTCATTGCGCATGTACCACGGGGCGCCCGTGGCTTTGCGCATGAAACGGTTTTGAATCACCTGAAGGGTGTTGAGATGTGTGGGAGCAGCGTGAGCGAACACGGTGCTCGCATACGTCATGACTGGACGGATACACGCGGTATAGAGTCTAACCTTGCTTTTTAGGGCAAGTTTAGACCGGGCGTTGATCATGCAGTGGAGTCGTCCTGCCACAAAGGCGGCGCGCGCGCGAACCGCCCTTATGTGTGCAGCGAAGGATAGGCGATCATCGAGGGTCACACCGAGATATTTGGCTTGCCTCTCCCAGGGGATCGGCTCGCCGAATAGTGTGACTGGATCGGGGATGGGGGGACGTCTTTTTCGGTCGGTTCTAAAAAAGAGAACCGCCTGACTTTTGGAGGGGTTGATCTCTATTCTCCATTTCCGGAACCAAGCGCCTAGGGCGTTGGCTGCGGTCTGGAGTTTCTTAGAGATCGCGGGCGGGCTTTTGCCTGAGCAATATACGGCAGTGTCGTCTGCAAAGAGAGCGAACTGCGTATTCCTGACTCTAGGGATGTCGCTCGTGTAGAGCGTGAATAGCAAGGGAGATAGTACCGAGCCCTGCGGGACACCGGCACTAATGGGGTGTGGTGAGGACAGGACGCCTTCGACCCGATATCGAAAGAGGCGATTCGACAGAAAGTCTCGTAAGATGGTCACGAGTCTCGGTGGCACACCTAGGGTGTAAAGCTTGTAGATCAAGCCTGTGTGCCACACCTTGTCGAATGCCTTTGCGACATCGAAGAAAAGGGCGCCTGTCATGTGACCTCTCTGGTAACTTGTGGAGATGTGTTCAACAATTCTATGGACTTGGTGAACACACGAGTGTTTGGGTCGGAACCCAAATTGCTCGTCTGGGAGGAGTTTGTTAGCATCGGCAAATGCTTTAAGGCGGACATAAATGATTCTCTCATAAATCTTGCCCAGTACGTTGAGCAGACTTATGGGACGATAACTGGAGGGCTCGGACTTGGGTTTGCCGGGCTTGTGGATCCCAATCACGTGGGCTTCTTTCCACTGGTGTGGGAAAATATTGTTTGAGAGGGCGGCATTGAAGATGGCCGTCAATAACATGATAAGGGAGGCTGGGAAGAGTTTGATCACTCTGTTGGTGATCTTGTCCGAGCCCGGGGCCTTACGAGGGTGTAACTTCCCGATGATCGCTTTCACCTCGTCATGGGTCGCGGGTGGAAGTGGGTCGTCATTTGTGTTGACGTCGTTGGCGACGTCGTCAGTCGGGGGAGCGGGAGGAGGTAACGGAAGAGCGGTCCTCCGTTCTACTTCGGCTGTAACTTTCTCCAAATGACGCGGGTCAATAGGGAGAGAACTGGGCGTACATTGAGCCTCCAGACTTTCGGCGAGGCATTCGGTCTTTTCCACGTCTTCAAAGGCGGGAGGAAGATTGGGTCGCTTTAGAGGAGGCATTGGAACTACTGTGTCCTTTGTGAGGGCACGAGACAGTTGCCAAAAGGCTAGGTGGGAGGGCTTGATTTCGCTGAGGGTCTGGCCCCAGCTATTCTCGCGAAACTCTGCGATGCGTGCCTTGACGGCACGTTCGAGAGCTCGTAATTGGACACGATTTTGCTCTGAGGGAGCTCTATCGTAGGCGCGAATGGCGACTTTCTTCTCCCTCAGCAAGTCCCGTATGTCGTCGGGCAAGTGCCAGCGTCGGTCATCCTCCGCTGGTACTGTCCGAGAGCAATCGCTAACTAACGATTGCACGTGACTTGTGAGTGAGTCGATAGCGCCTACAGCGTCGTCGGCGGTGACTAGGCTGTCGGGGATACGGTCTAGATGGACGGACGAGGTCGCCTTGAGGCTTTCGCCTAATTTGTCCCAGTCCGTCACGACCTTGGTGCGAGAGGGTTGACCTGAATCTGGGGGACCTACGCGCGGTGTAAACTCTAGGATTACAGGCCGGTGGTCCGATTGGAGCTCGTGTAGCACTGCTAAGTCATGTAAACGTAAGTTTACATTACGCAGCAGCGCCACGTCGAGTATGTCGGGTCTGTGAGTCACTATGTCCGGGAAGTGAGTCGGTTCGTATGGGGCGATCAGGTCCACGTTGAGTGGCCCGAGGAGGGCTTCAAGAATACGCCCTCTGGTATTGTTTGCGACGCAATTCCAGAGGGTGTGTTTCGCGTTTAGGTCGCCCGCCAGAATGACTGAGCTACCTAAATTGAAAAGGGATTCTAAGTCACGTTTGAGTGACATTCCTAAGTCGGGTAGGTTGTGAGAATGGGAGCAATATGCCGAGACTAGTATAATGGATGAGTGTCCAGTCATACCGAGCCTACAGATTGAAGCCTCAATGTACTCTAGGGATGGTGCGTCCATAGGGGAGCAGTGAAGGGATCTTTTATAATAAATGAGGGTGCCGCCTTTTGCGGCGTTGGGTCTGTCATTGCGAATTATCTGATAATTCGCAATTTTAGGGTCCCTATGAAAGGGCTTAAGAAATGTTTCCTGTACCAAAAGGATATCGAGTTGATGCTCTCGCAGGAATTCTGCGATCTCATCTCGTTTACCTATAATGCCGTTGGCATTGAATGTTCCTAACTTGAGGGATCGGGGTTTGATTCTACCGCGCGTGGGTGTAATATCCATTATGGATTTACGCGAAAGTGATCGAGTTGGCAAGCGATTTTGTTAAATCGCAGCGCTGCAGATGCAAGGGCACGACCGTTGCCCTCGCTCTGTTTAATAATATCGGCGAGCTCCCTAATTTCATCGAAGTTTATGAACTCGATGAAGCGCTCCACGAGTGCGAAATCCGCATCCACACTCGACGGAGGGTTTTGGTCCCGTTTTGGTGACGGGTTTGCGCGGCGGGTGGTTTGGGTTGGCGGTGACGGCGGGGCGGGCGCTGAAGGCGCTGCGGTGGGTTTCGGCTGCCAAGCGGAAACCTTGGGAGGAGGAGGTGGTGGCTGGGTCGTGGTTTGCTCGGAGAGAGCAAACGCTTCCCTAGGGAGAGGAGGGTACTCTTTAGGAGAATTAGAGTTAAGGCGGGCCCATTGGGAGTGCCTTTGAGGGCGCAGATCGGTCTGCGCCGGGTTGGAAATGGGGGCTTTGCGCGTTGAATGGCGCGAAGGGCGGGGAGCCTTCGAGCACCCGCGGTAGTTCGCGGTGTGCCCGGTCTGGTTGCAGAGAACGCAACCAGGTGGCGGGGTGTTTTCATCTATGACCTTTGGGCGGTCACAGTCTTTGGTGGCGTGAGGTGTGAGGCACTTCACGCACCGGGGGGGAGCAAAACAATTGCGGGCGGAATGGCCGTACAACTGACAGTTGTGGCACTGGGAGGGGTAGCCGCCCTTTCGGACGCCCTCGACGGTGAAGCCGTCGCTCAAGCCGCACACAGATTTTACTCTGTATATGGCTTTGCCGGCCTTGCCTTGGTCCAATGCCACAATCACCATGTTATACGGCTCGTGGCCGCGTCCTTTGTGCATCCGGTGCACTGACTGTATTGGGAGGTCGTGCTCCTTAAGGGAGGCTTCGACTTCTGAGGTGGGGATTTCGCGGGGGATGCCGCGGATCACCACCCGGAGGGCTTTCTCCTCAGGGAGAGTGTAAGTGTGGAAAGCCACCTTACGCTCTTTAAGGAGTTTGGTCAGGGCCCGGTGGTCCTGTGAAGTGGGCACGGTTACCTTGATGCCGTGCTCGGTGGAGCGGGCAGAGGTATATTGGATCTTGTTAGGAGTAAACCATCCGGACACTTCGGTCCATCTGGTCTTATCCTGAACAAACAGGGGAGGCGGAGAGTCCTTCCTCATCGGGACTTGGGATTGGGTCTGGGATTGGGGCTGGGATATGCGCGCCTCTGGGCGGCCTTGTTCCTCCGGGGGAGGAGCCATGGGCACGTCCATTAGCGGCGGGGGTGTGGGCACAACAGTGTCCATGAGTGGGCGGGGCTTGGGTGATGGGCAAGGGGAAGGGGCGGAAGCTTTGGCAGCTTTGGCAGCTACCTCGGCTTCAGTGGCTTTCGCCTTCTTTTTCCTCTTGCGCTTGCCCCCGACGACCGTCGTGAACTCTCCCTCCGAGGAGGAGGAAGAGGACGACTGACCGGTCGTCGCGGCAGGCGCAGGCGGAGAGGGCGGTTCGGATTCCGCAGGAGAGGGCGGGGCGGAGGGTTCCGCGGGAGAGGGCGGGGCGGAGGGTTCCGCGGGAGAGGGAGGGGCGGGGTGATCCGCGGTTGATTCCGCGGGAGAGGGAGGCGGGGAGTGTTCCGCGGGTGATTCCGCGGGGGAGAATTCCGCGGATATCACGGACATCCTTGAGGATGACCGTGAAGTGGGAGCGGGTCGGGGAGGTAAAAAAGTTGTCCCGTAACGCTCGACGAGGAAATCCCAGGACTCGTTGTCCTGGAGGATCTCGTCCAGCGTCAGGGGTAGGTGGTCGTTCTGGCTGGCCATGATGGCCAGCCAGAGGGAGCTATTCTACTTCGGCAAACTAACGTGGTTTCGGACGCGGGGCGTTCCTGAGTAAAAGAAACCACAAGAAACCTCAGGCGATCGCCCTAATCTAACCTACTATCTCGCCCCGGGTGGATGGGCCCGGGGGTGTGTGTTACACTCCCGACCGGGATAGGTCGGGAGGTGAGTAGGCCCTAGGGTGTGCCCTAAGCTTGACTCCCGCTGCCAATCTTATTGTGCAGCGGGTTCCTACGTCCCTGCCTAACGACAACTGGGGTTGGCTAGGGAAGCCCCCAAGGCCAACTGGTCCAGTCCCGTCCGGGTTAGCGTTTTCCTTAAGGGAAACCGCGAGCGCCCGGGTCACGCTCGAACCAGCTTAGTTATCACCGTTAGGTATCCACTGGTTCACCACAAGTAAATATCTGTGGTTTTGAGAGCGCGATGTCGTAAGAACAAATATTCGTTTGGAGACTCTAAACTGAAAAGTTCCGAGTCAACAAACTGATAAGGTCGGTTCTGCGAAAGGCCAGGTATAAATACCAGAGCGCTTCCGAGAATCGAGTCGGGGTGGCGGGCGGAGCACAATAGACCGTACGGGGTACGTCTGTACTGTGCGGCGGCTCGGAGCGTGATAGAAACTAGTTAAAAATATAATAATTTATATACATGTTAGTGAAAAGTTGGAAGTGTTCATACGAGAAAACGTCCCGCGACAGCGCGGCTCTCCTTACGGTAATGCCTCGATATGTATTGATAAAATGATTATTTTCACAGTGGCGACATCTAATCCTGTCTGTGTTTTCTATCTATTATAATAATAATAATAATAATAATAGACTACCACCAGCTTACTTACTTACTATCTATCTACTATCTGCTGACTGAATTTTAGTGGTGATTGATTGTGTGTGAGTGAGTGTTTGTGTAAAAAGAAAAATAAATAACAATGGCAGACACAGCTGTAGCTACCGAGGCACCGGCGCCGGCCACACCGGCGAAGAAACCGAAGGCGTCCGCCGCCGGAGCGAAAAAACCCAAGGCGAAACCGACACACCCGAAGACTTCGGAAATGGTCAATAGCGCCATTAAGGAACTGAAAGAGCGTAGCGGATCGTCACTTCAGGCGATCAAGAAATATATAGCCGCCCAGTACAAGGTCGACGCGGAGAAGCTGGCGCCGTTCATCAGAAAGTATTTGAAGAGCGCCGTCGAATCCGGTACACTAATACAGACCAAAGGTAAAGGTGCATCAGGTTCTTTCAAACTGGAATCGAAATCATCTTCAGCGAAGAAGCCCGCCGGCGGCGCCGCCGGTAAGGCCGTCACCAAGACCGCCGCCTCATCCGGTGGTGGATCCGCGTCTAAAGGTGGTAAAAAAGTGGCCACCGCCGCGACCAAAGGCACAACCAAAAGGGGTGCATCGGCGGCATCCGCATCGCCATCGAAATCGTCATCAAAAGCAGCCTCGTCGGCCGCTTCGAAGGATAAAAAAGCCGCCGCCGCCAAGAAGAAACCCGCCGCAGCATCAGCAGCAGCAGCAAAGAAGGCGGCCGCCTCACCCGCCAAAGGTAAGAGCGGCGGTGGAGCCGCGCCAAAAGCTAAGAAAACCGCCAAGCCGCCGACAAAGAAGCCAAAAGCGCCCAAACCGAAGAAGGCCGCCGCCGCAACCAAATCGAAGCCTGCCGCCGCCAAAAAGGCAGCAGCTAAAAAGTAAAGTCGGGCGGGCGGGCGCCTCACCGTTGGTTGTTTGTTGGTGTCGTCGGCAACAACAGCAGCGAGCGAGAGAGCGAGCGGCACGTGTGCGTCGTTGCAAACAAGCAATCAAGCACGCACGCACGCACGCACGCACATACCTATATGTATACCAAAAAGCCCTTTTCAGGGCTAACAAATTATTCTAAATATCGTACGTGTTACGATACCATTGTTTCTTTTTCGATATATATTGGTAACTGAACGAACGAACTAACTAACTAACTAAGTAAGTAAGTAAGTAAGTAATTAATTAACTAACGTAACTAAATTACTTACTTACTTACTTACATACCTACCTACCTACCTACCTACCTACCTACCTACCTACCTATCTATCTATCTATCTATCTATTTACATAATATTATAAACTTCTAAAATCTCTTCCTATTCAGAAACGAACTGGATACTTTAGGTTAGAAGTGTATGGCGATCGCGAAGCGCAGCGAGCGATCGCCATACACTTCGTGGTTATTTTTTTTTTAACTGCACGAAAACCCTTCATATTCAACTATGACGAAACTATGCTCAGCACAACACACAAATTGGTGATGTTCCTTTTTATTAATGCAATTGCAATTGCACCAATATCACACACACAACAAACAAACAAACAAACAAACATCAATGCACAATATCACAAACAACAACCAAGCAAAATTCCGCCTCCGCCCGACTCCCGAATAGATAATATTATATTAATTACATACATACATTATGTCTTATTTATTGTACACGAATAAGTAAAACATTATAATTACATATAATAAACAAAATATGTGTGTGTGTGTGTGTGTGTGTGTGTGTTTTCACGCGGCCCGGGCTCCGGCTTTACCGATAAAATTCTCTCTCTTTTTCTCATTATAAAATACACATCGTTCTATCACCCTCTCGTTCTCGTTCGCTCGTCGTGTACGTATACAATTCGACGACAGAACTTTGTCGATATGCATAAAACACCGTGGCAGTGAAAATCCGACCCAAACACTCGTGTGTTCACCAAGTCCATAGAATTGTTGAACACATCTCCACAAGTTACCAGAGAGGTCACATGACAGGCGCCCTTTTCTTCGATGTCGCAAAGGCATTCGACAAGGTGTGGCACACAGGCTTGATCTACAAGCTTTACACCCTAGGTGTGCCACCGAGACTCGTGACCATCTTACGAGACTTTCTGTCGAATCGCCTCTTTCGATATCGGGTCGAAGGCGTCCTGTCCTCACCACACCCCATTAGTGCCGGTGTCCCGCAGGGCTCGGTACTATCTCCCTTGCTATTCACGCTCTACACGAGCGACATCCCTAGAGTCAGGAATACGCAGTTCGCTCTCTTTGCAGACGACACTGCCGTATATTGCTCAGGCAAAAGCCCGCCCGCGATCTCTAAGAAACTCCAGACCGCAGCCAACGCCCTAGGCGCTTGGTTCCGGAAATGGAGAATAGAGATCAACCCCTCCAAAAGTCAGGCGGTTCTCTTTTTTAGAACCGACCGAAAAAGACGTCCCCCCATCCCCGATCCAGTCACACTATTCGGCGAGCCGATCCCCTGGGAGAGGCAAGCCAAATATCTCGGTGTGACCCTCGATGATCGCCTATCCTTCGCTGCACACATAAGGGCGGTTCGCGCGCGCGCCGCCTTTGTGGCAGGACGACTCCACTGCATGATCAACGCCCGGTCTAAACTTGCCCTAAAAAGCAAGGTTAGACTCTATACCGCGTGTATCCGTCCAGTCATGACGTATGCGAGCACCGTGTTCGCTCACGCTGCTCCCACACATCTCAACACCCTTCAGGTGATTCAAAACCGTTTCATGCGCAAAGCCACGGGCGCCCCGTGGTACATGCGCAATGAAAACCTCCACCTTGACTTAGGCCTCCCTACAATCAAACAATTTATAAAACGCGCCTCGCGCCGATATTTTGATACCGCAGAGCACCACGCGAATCCCTTGATAGTCAACACTATCACATACACCCCGTCCCTTATTTCCCGCATCCGTAGGCCTAGGCACGCCCTCAGCGAACCAGACGATGCCACCACTTTAGCTCAAATCGAGGCTGACGAAGCCCGAAAACAAATACAAATGCGCAACCGACAACCAAGATTTCGTCCTCGCCGGCGAGGACCGTCGCGACGTCCCTCTCAGTCTCGTCCCGTTTAAGCGGCCCGAGCTGCATATTAGCAATCCGACCGATCCCCAAATAATTATAATTGTTTGCATGCTAAGTCCTCCCTCATTCCCCAGGCAACGTCCTGAGCCGAGGTCGAGCCCCACAGGGGGCACCCTCAGGCTACCGTTGCCCAAAATTATTTAGTTTTAGTTTTTAGTTTTAAGTAGCGGTTGAGAGCCCTCAGCGCTCACCGCAAAAGTCCGCGTAACGGTGGAAGAAGGTCCCCTGGACCCACCACCTTCCTGTTCCAGTCCAAAAAAAAAAAAAAAAAAAATGGCAGTGAAAAAAAGTATATCATTCGTCTGTCTGTATCTAGTGAGTCACTACTGTTAATTAAATTAATTTGCAATAATGTCTGGACGCGGCAAGGGTGGCAAGGTCAAGGGGAAGGCGAAGTCTCGTTCGAATCGTGCCGGTCTGCAGTTTCCTGTCGGTCGTATACATAGACTTCTGCGCAACGGCAATTACGCCGAGCGCGTCGGCGCCGGTGCACCGGTCTATTTGGCCGCCGTAATGGAATATCTCGCCGCTGAGGTCCTCGAGTTGGCCGGCAACGCGGCAAGGGACAACAAGAAGACAAGAATCATCCCGAGACATCTCCAATTGGCCATACGCAACGATGAGGAGTTGAACAAACTCCTCTCCGGCGTGACCATCGCTCAGGGTGGTGTGTTGCCCAACATTCAGGCGGTGCTACTGCCGAAGAAGACCGAGAAGAAGGCTTAGATAATAAATGTTATCAGAGCCTCTCGTCTCACACTCCTGGCTCGCCGTCGTCGCCTGGTCGGGGCGAGATCACAAAAGGCCCTTTTCAGGGCCGCAATATGATTGATAAATTATGTCTCTATATGACCTCGAATCGTCCGTCACTTTATTCAAGAAGAAAAAGAACGAACAAACAAACAAATATACATACATTCATACATACATACATACATACATACATACATACACTTCATTCAAACAAAAGAGAAATTGTGTGGTATAATTTAAAAAAAAAAAAAAAAACCTAGGCATATAATAATAGTATATTACATACATTATGTACGTTTTGTTTTGTATAATATAATAATTAGGCTAACGTGCGAGAGAGACGGATTTATTTAATGAGACAGCTAGATACCGAACGATGTTAGAGTAGCGTGTATGTTTTTTCTTTCTCTTTTACGCACACTTCTGATTGGCCGCACGATCGAATTCAGCTCGTTGTCTATCATAATAAGTTAAGGTGCGCATATTGAGTATGTATCGGCTTTTTTTCTCAACTATCACTGGAGGACTTCGCTCCGAGCCGCCGCACAGTACAGACGTACCCCGTACGGTCTATTGTGCTCCGCCCGCCACCCCGACTCGATTCTCGGAAGCGCTCTGGTATTTATACCTGGCCTTTCGCAGAACCGACCTTATCAGTTTGTTGACTCGGAACTTTTCAGTTTAGAGTCTCCAAACGAATATTTGTTCTTACGACATCGCGCTCTCAAAACCACAGATATTTACTTGTGGTGAACCAGTGGATACCTAACGGTGATAACTAAGCTGGTTCGAGCGTGACCCGGGCGCTCGCGGTTTCCCTTAAGGAAAACGCTAACCCGGACGGGACTGGACCAGTTGGCCTTGGGGGCTTCCCTAGCCAACCCCAGTTGTCGTTAGGCAGGGACTCAGGAACCCGCTGCACAATAAGATTGGCAGCGGGAGACAAGCTTAGGGCACACCCTAGGGCCTACTCACCTCCCGACCTATCCCGGTCGGGAGTGTAACACACACCCCCGGGCCCATCCACCCGGGGCGAGATAGTAGGTTAGATTAGGGCGATCGCCTGAGGTTTCTTGTGGTTTCTTTTACTCAGGAACGCCCCGCGTCCGAAACCACGTTAGTTTGCCGAAGTAGAGTAGCTCCCTCTGGCTGGCCATCATGGCCAGCCAGAACGACCACCTACCCCTGACGCTGGACGAGATCCTCCAGGACAACGAGTCCTGGGATTTCCTCGTCGAGCGTTACGGGACATCTTTTTTACCTCCCCGACCCGCTCCCACTTCACGGTCATCCTCAAGGATGTCCGTGATATCCGCGGAATTCTCCCCCGCGGAATCACCCGCGGAACACTCCCCGCCTCCCTCTCCCGCGGAATCAACCGCGGATCACTCCGCCCCTCCCTCTCCCGCGGAACCCTCCGCCCCGCCCTCTCCTGCGGAATCCGAACCGCCCTCTCCGCCTGCGCCTGCCGCGACGACCGGCCAGTCGTCCTCTTCCTCCTCCTCGGAGGGAGAGTTCACGACGGTCGTCGGGGGCAAGCGCAAGCGGAAGAAGAAGGCGAAAGCCACTGAAGCCGAGGTAGCTGCCAAAGCTGCCAAAGCTTCCGCCCCTTCCCCTTGCCCATCACCCAAGCCTCGCCCACTCATGGACACTGTTGTGCCCACACCCCCGCCGCTAATGGACGTGCCCATGGCTCCTCCCCCGGAGGAACAAGGCCGCCCAGAGGCGCGCATATCCCAGCCCCAGACCCAATCCCAGACCCAATCCCAAGTCCCGATGAGGAAGGACTCTCCGCCTCCCCTGTTTGTTCAGGATAAGACCAGATGGACCGAAGTGTCCGGATGGTTTACTCCTAACAAGATTCAATATACCTCTGCCCGCTCCACCGAGCACGGCATCAAGGTAACCGTGCCCACTTCACAGGACCACCGGGCCCTGACCAAACTCCTTAAAGAGCGTAAGGTGGCTTTCCACACTTACACTCTCCCTGAGGAGAAAGCCCTCCGGGTGGTGATCCGCGGCATCCCCCGCGAAATCCCCACCTCAGAAGTCGAAGCCTCCCTTAAGGAGCACGACCTCCCAATACAGTCAGTGCACCGGATGCACAAAGGACGTGGCCACGAGCCATATAACATGGTGATTGTGGCACTGGACCAAGGGAAGGCCGGCAAGGCCATATACAGAGTAAAATCTGTGTGCGGCTTGAGCGACGGCTTCACCGTCGAGGGCGTCCGAAAGGGCGGCTACCCCTCCCAGTGCCACAACTGCCAGTTGTACGGCCATTCCGCCCGCAATTGTTTTGCTCCCCCCCGATGCGTGAAGTGCCTCACACCTCACGCCACCAAAGACTGTGACCGTCCAAAGGTCATAGATGAAAACACCCCGCCACCTGGTTGCGTTCTCTGCAACCAGACCGGGCACACCGCGAACTACCGCGGGTGCTCGAAGGCTCCCCGCCCTTCGCGCCATTCAACGCGCAAAGCCCCCATTTCCAACCCGGCGCAGACCGATCTGCGCCCTCAAAGGCACTCCCAATGGGCCCGCCTTAACTCTAATTCTCCTAAAGAGTACCCTCCTCTCCCAAGGGAAGCGTTTGCTCTCTCCGAGCAAACCACGACCCAGCCACCACCTCCTCCTCCCAAGGTTTCCGCTTGGCAGCCGAAACCCACCGCAGCGCCTTCAGCGCCCGCCCCGCCGTCACCGCCAACCCAAACCACCCGCCGCGCAAACCCGTCACCAAAACGGGACCAAAACCCTCCGTCGAGTGTGGATGCGGATTTCGCACTCGTGGAGCGCTTCATCGATTTCATAAACTTCGATGAAATTAGGGAGCTCGCCGATATTATTAAACAGAGCGAGGGCAACGGTCGTGCCCTTGCATCTGCAGCGCTGCGATTTAACAAAATCGCTTGCCAACTCGATCACTTTCGCGTAAATCCTTAATGGATATTACACCCACGCGCAATAGAATCAAACCCCGATCCCTTAAGTTAGGAACCTTCAATGCCAACGGCATTATAGGTAAACGAGATGAGATCGCAGAATTCCTGCGAGAGCATCAACTCGATATCCTTTTGGTACAGGAAACATTTCTTAAGCCCTTTCATAGGGACCCTAAAATTGCGAATTATCAGATAATTCGCAATGACAGACCCAACGCCGCAAAAGGCGGCACCCTCATATATTATAAAAGATCCCTTCACTGCTCCCCTATGGACGCACCATCCCTAGAGTACATTGAGGCTTCAATCTGTAGGCTCGGTATGACTGGACACTCATCCATTATACTAGTCTCGGCATATTGCTCCCATTCTCACAACCTACCCGACTTAGGAATGTCACTCAAACGTGACTTAGAATCCCTTTTCAATTTAGGTAGCTCAGTCATTCTGGCGGGCGACCTAAACGCGAAACACACCCTCTGGAATTGCGTCGCAAACAATACCAGAGGGCGTATTCTTGAATCCCTCCTCGGGCCACTCAACGTGGACCTGATCGCCCCATACGAACCGACTCACTTCCCGGACATAGTGACTCACAGACCCGACATACTCGACGTGGCGCTGCTGCGTAATGTAAACTTACGTTTGCATGGCTTAGCAGTGCTACACGAGCTCCAATCGGACCACCGGCCTGTAATCCTAGAGTTTACACCGCGCGTAGGTCCCCCAGATTCAGGTCAACCCTCTCGCACCAAGGTCGTGACGGACTGGGACAAATTAGGCGAAAGCCTCAAGGCGACCTCGTCCGTCCATCTAGACCGTATCCCTGACAGCCTAGTCACCGCCGACGACGCTGTAGGCGCTATCGACTCACTCACAAGTCACGTGCAATCGTTAGTTAGCGATTACTCTCGGACAGTACCAGCGGAGGATGACCGACGCTGGCACTTGCCCGACGACATACGTGACCTGCTGAGGGAGAAGAAAGCCGCCATTCGCGCCTACGATAGAGCTCCCTCAGAGCAAAATCGTGTCCAATTACGAGCTCTCGAACGTGCCGTCAAGGCACGCATCGCAGAGTATCGCGAGAATCGCTGGGGCCAGACCCTCAGTGAAATCAAGCCCTCCCACCTAGCCTTTTGGCAACTGTCTCGTGCCCTCACAAAGGACACAGTAGTTCCAATGCCTCCCTTAAAGCGACCCAACCTTCCACCCGCCTTTGAAGACGTGGAAAAGACCGAATGCCTCGCCGAAAGTCTGGAGGCTCAATGTACGCCCAGTTCTCTCCCTATTGACCCGCGTCATTTGGAGAAAGTTACAGCCGAAGTAGAACGGAGGACCGCTCTTCCGTTACCTCCTCCCGCTCCCCCGACTGACGACGTCGCCAACGACGTCAACACAAATGACGACCCACTTCCACCCGCGACCCATGACGAGGTGAAAGCGATCATCGGGAAGTTACACCCTCGTAAGGCCCCGGGCTCGGACAAGATCACCAACAGAGTGATCAAACTCTTCCCAGCCTCCCTTATCATGCTATTGACGGCCATCTTCAATGCCGCCCTCTCAAACAATATTTTCCCACACCAGTGGAAAGAAGCCCACGTGATTGGGATCCACAAGCCCGGCAAACCCAAGTCCGAGCCCTCCAGTTATCGTCCCATAAGTCTGCTCAACGTACTGGGCAAGATTTATGAGAGAATCATTTATGTCCGCCTTAAAGCATTTGCCGATGCTAACAAACTCCTCCCAGACGAGCAATTTGGGTTCCGACCCAAACACTCGTGTGTTCATCAAGTCCATAGAATTGTTGAACACATCTCCACAAGTTACCAGAGAGGTCACATGACAGGCGCCCTTTTCTTCGATGTCGCAAAGGCATTCGACAAGGTGTGGCACACAGGCTTGATCTACAAGCTTTACACCCTAGGTGTGCCACCGAGACTCGTGACCATCTTACGAGACTTTCTGTCGAATCGCCTCTTTCGATATCGGGTCGAAGGCGTCCTGTCCTCACCACACCCCATTAGTGCCGGTGTCCCGCAGGGCTCGGTACTATCTCCCTTGCTATTCACGCTCTACACGAGCGACATCCCTAGAGTCAGGAATACGCAGTTCGCTCTCTTTGCAGACGACACTGCCGTATATTGCTCAGGCAAAAGCCCGCCCGCGATCTCTAAGAAACTCCAGACCGCAGCCAACGCCCTAGGCGCTTGGTTCCGGAAATGGAGAATAGAGATCAACCCCTCCAAAAGTCAGGCGGTTCTCTTTTATAGAACCGACCGAAAAAGACGTCCCCCCATCCCCGATCCAGTCACACTATTCGGCGAGCCGATCCCTTGGGAGAGGCAAGCCAAATATCTCGGTGTGACCCTCGATGATCGCCTATCCTTCGCTGCACACATAAGGGCGGTTCGCGCGCGCGCCGCCTTTGTGGCAGGACGACTCCACTGCATGATCAACGCCCGGTCTAAACTTGCCCTAAAAAGCAAGGTTAGACTCTATACCGCGTGTATCCGCCCAGTCATGACGTATGCGAGCACCGTGTTCGCTCACGCTGCTCCCACACATCTCCACACCCTTCAGGTGATTCAAAACCGTTTCATGCGCAAAGCCACGGGCGCCCCGTGGTACATGCGCAATGAAAACCTCCACCTTGACTTAGGTCTCCCTACAATCAAACAATTCATAAAACGCGCCTCGCGCCGATATTTTGATACCGCAGCGCACCACGCGAATCCCTTGATAGTCAATACTATCACATACACCCCGTCCCTTATTTCCCGCATCCGTAGGCCTAGGCACGCCCTCAGCGAGCCAGACGATGCCATTACCCTAGCGCAGATCGAGGCCGAAGAAGCCCGCAAACAATTACAGATGCGAAATCGTCAACCTAGATTTCGTCCTCGCCGGCGAGGACCGTCGCGACGTCCTTCCCAGTCTCGTCCCGATTAAGCGGCCCGAGCTGCATATTAGCAATCCGACCGATCCCCAAATAATTATATTTGCATGCTAAGCCCTCCCTCAGTCCCCAGGCAACGTCCTGAGCCGAGGTCGAGCCCCACAGGGGGCACCCTCAGGCTACCGTTGCCCAAAATTTATTTAGTTTTAGTTTTTAGTTTTAAGTAGCGGTTGAGAGCCCTCAGCGCTCACCGCAAAAGTCCGCGTAACGGTGGAAGAAGATCCCCTGGACCCACCACCTTCCTGTTCCAGTCAAAAAAAAAAAAAAAAAAAAAAAAAAAAAAAACAACTATCACTCTGCACTCAAGTCTCGCTCATTGTAGTGCGTTCAAAGTGTTCTAGTGTTGTTATTATTCATTCATTCTCATTATGCCGCCAAAGACTAGCGGTAAGGCCGCCAAGAAATCTGGCAAAGCCCAAAAGAACATCTCCAAAACCGATAAGAAAAAGAAGAAGCACAAGAGGAAGGAGAGCTACGCCATCTACATCTACAAGGTGCTCAAGCAGGTGCATCCCGATACCGGTATATCCAGCAAGGCCATGTCTATAATGAATTCGTTCGTTAACGACATATTCGAACGTATCGCCGCGGAGGCATCTCGTCTCGCCCATTACAACAAACGTTCCACTATAACCTCTAGGGAGGTGCAGACGTCTGTGAGACTCCTGTTGCCCGGTGAGCTTGCCAAGCACGCCGTGAGCGAGGGGACCAAAGCCGTCACCAAATACACCAGCTCCAAGTGAGGAGGCTGAGAGATGGCATCGTCTACACAGTGCGTGCGTGCGTGTTTCATAGTATGCATTTATTATTAATGTTTATTATATTAACACAATATGCACAATACTCAAAAGGCCCTTTTCAGGGCCAAAAATCTATTCGTGTTACAATAATGTTTCTTTCATGACATACATAATATAAAAAAATAATAATAATATAATACATACATATATACATACATACACATATCACATATCTAGTCGTTGTGTATAAAAAGAACGAACGAACGAACGATAGATATAGTTATAGATATACTTAGATAGATAGATAGATAGTTAGTTAGTTATTTAATATAATAAATAAATAAATACTTAATATAAATATTAAATAACATAGGCAATAATATCAGGATTAAAAAATAATAATAAAGACGGGTATGTACATAATACATACATATTGTGTGATCGTTGCGAGTTATTTCATTGTGCGAGGGAGATAGATATATAAAGGTCGTCTCCCTCGATATAACATTATAAATAGGCCGAATTCTACAGTAGGTCCGCCATACCGTACGTACACTGTTAAGTTGGTAGACGCGTCCGTTTATAAATTTCTTTGTTTCGTTCGTTCGTTTGTTTTGTTACTCCTCCAAAAATGGCTCGTACCAAGCAGACTGCGCGTAAATCCACCGGTGGCAAAGCGCCTCGTAAACAGCTGGCCACCAAGGCCGCGCGCAAGAGTGCACCGGCAACCGGTGGTGTCAAGAAACCCCATCGCTACAGACCGGGTACGGTTGCACTCCGTGAGATCCGTCGCTATCAGAAGAGTACAGAGTTGTTGATCCGCAAACTGCCCTTCCAGCGTCTAGTCCGTGAGATCGCTCAAGATTTCAAGACTGATCTACGTTTCCAGAGTTCAGCAGTCATGGCGCTCCAGGAGGCCAGCGAGGCTTATCTGGTCGGACTCTTTGAGGACACCAACCTGTGCGCGATTCACGCCAAGCGTGTCACCATCATGCCCAAGGATATACAGTTGGCGCGCAGAATCCGAGGCGAACGCGCTTAATTGTGTATGTGTAATCTCACCCTCGCAGGAAAGCATCGTGCGTTGCTACAAAAGGCCCTTTTCAGGGCCACATATATATCAAAAAAATTGAAAATAATGTTTCTCATGCACATAATATTAATGTAAAAATATACCTACATACCTACCTATCTATCTACCCCTGCCAATACAAATAAATAAATTTACTTCATATTGATTAAGAACTAAGTAGGTACCTACCTATATTGGATAAGTAGATTTATGTATTAGGTATGGTACGATATTTTATATATTTTTCCAATAATATTAATTAATTAACTAACTAACCAATCAATCAAGTATGTATCTATGTAGGTAGGTAGGTAGGTAGGTAGGTGGTAATTAATGTACTGAATTAGATAAAAGTTATTGAACACCCTCCCCCCCCCCCCCCCACCCCTGCCCAAAACCCATGTCCCTGACGTGGAATATATATCCATCTCACTTTTCACAAAGAAAACCAATGAAACCACATTATGGCTTTCTGGGTTTACTCCGTCTCGTTCGTACTCACACATGGTATCGTGTTTTGATAGCGCGCTACCCGTCACACGTTGAGTATAAATATAACCGTTATAAGTAGTGGTACAGGCCCGGTCCAATCAGTCAGACGCTCGTTTCGCTACACTTCAGTCAGTCAGTCAGTCAGTCGGTGCGTGCGTGAGAGAGAGATTTCGTGTTTTTGATTACATTTTATACAATCAATCTATAATAATGACCGGCCGCGGTAAGGGAGGAAAGGGTCTGGGAAAAGGTGGAGCCAAGCGTCATAGAAAAGTACTTCGCGACAACATCCAGGGAATCACCAAACCCGCGATCCGTCGTTTGGCTCGCAGAGGAGGCGTGAAGCGTATATCCGGTCTTATATACGAGGAGACTCGTGGTGTTCTTAAAGTGTTTCTCGAGAACGTGATCCGTGACGCTGTCACCTACACTGAGCACGCGAAGAGGAAGACCGTCACCGCCATGGACGTCGTCTACGCTCTGAAACGTCAGGGACGTACATTGTACGGTTTCGGTGGTTAAAAACATCCACTTCGTGACGTGTCGTGTCGTATAGTATAGAGTACAGTACAGTACCTATATTAATTTACGTACGCACGTACACGCACAAACAAAAGGCCCTTTTCAGGGCCGCATATAATTCCGTTTGTTTTGATGCAAACTGTTTCGGTATCGTACACTAAAATTGATGTCCGTCAAACTCACTATAATTAGGTACTCGTTTATAATACTTATGTGGGTACATATTATTGTTTAGTAAGATGTATGTATATATGCACCTACGTATGTAATTATTATCAATACGAAAACTTAATAATAGGTATACATATTATATAGATAGATAGATAGATAGATAGATAGATAGATAGATAGATAGATAGATAGATAGATAGATAGATAGATAGATAGATAGATAGATAGATAGATAGATAGATAGATGGATGGATGGATGGATGGATGGAGTAGTGGTAGTTATATTTACGATTCTTGCATTCAATTTTGCATTTAACCGACCGAATTAACAGGTAGGTAGGTAGGTAGGTAGGTAGTCTTAGGTCTGTCTGTCTGTCTCTGTCTCTGTCTAATAAACAAACAACATCACATAATTTTATGTGTAACTCTGAATGTATTTATATTGGTTTCGTATAAGGTTAATAATATAATATAATGTAGATAGGTAAGTAGGTAGGTAAGCAAGTATAATTGTATGTATCATGTAAGTTAGATAGTAATAATATTAGGTAAGTATTTATTATTATTATTTCAATAAATCAAATAAGTACTTTTTTTTTTTTTTTTTTTTTTTTTTTTGGACTGGAACAGGAAGGTGGTGGGTCCAGGGGACCTTCTTCCACCGTTACGCGGACTTTTGCGGTGAGCGCTGAGGGCTCTCAACCGCTACTTAAAACTAAAAACTAAAACTAAATAATTTTGGGCAACGGTAGCCTGAGGGTGCCCCCTGTGGGGCTCGACCTCGGCTCAGGACGTTGCCTGGGGAATGAGGGAGGATTTAGCATGCAAACAATTATAATTATTTGGGGATCGGTCGGATTGCTAATATGCAGCTCGGGCCGCTTAAACGGGACGAGACTGAGAGGGACGTCGCGACGGTCCTCGCCGGCGAGGACGAAATCTTGGTTGTCGGTTGCGCATTTGTATTTGTTTTCGGGCTTCGTCAGCCTCGATTTGAGCTAAAGTGGTGGCATCGTCTGGTTCGCTGAGGGCGTGCCTAGGCCTACGGATGCGGGAAATAAGGGACGGGGTGTATGTGATAGTGTTGACTATCAAGGGATTCGCGTGGTGCTCTGCGGTATCAAAATATCGGCGCGAGGCGCGTTTTATAAATTGTTTGATTGTAGGGAGGCCTAAGTCAAGGTGGAGGTTTTCATTGCGCATGTACCACGGGGCGCCCGTGGCTTTGCGCATGAAACGGTTTTGAATCACCTGAAGGGTGTTGAGATGTGTGGGAGCAGCGTGAGCGAACACGGTGCTCGCATACGTCATGACTGGACGGATACACGCGGTATAGAGTCTAACCTTGCTTTTTAGGGCAAGTTTAGACCGGGCGTTGATCATGCAGTGGAGTCGTCCTGCCACAAAGGCGGCGCGCGCGCGAACCGCCCTTATGTGTGCAGCGAAGGATAGGCGATCATCGAGGGTCACACCGAGATATTTGGCTTGCCTCTCCCAAGGGATCGGCTCGCCGAATAGTGTGACTGGATCGGGGATGGGGGGACGTCTTTTTCGGTCGGTTCTAAAAAAGAGAACCGCCTGACTTTTGGAGGGGTTGATCTCTATTCTCCATTTCCGGAACCAAGCGCCTAGGGCGTTGGCTGCGGTCTGGAGTTTCTTAGAGATCGCGGGCGGGCTTTTGCCTGAGCAATATACGGCAGTGTCGTCTGCAAAGAGAGCGAACTGCGTATTCCTGACTCTAGGGATGTCGCTCGTGTAGAGCGTGAATAGCAAGGGAGATAGTACCGAGCCCTGCGGGACACCGGCACTAATGGGGTGTGGTGAGGACAGGACGCCTTCGACCCGATATCGAAAGAGGCGATTCGACAGAAAGTCTCGTAAGATGGTCACGAGTCTCGGTGGCACACCTAGGGTGTAAAGCTTGTAGATCAAGCCTGTGTGCCACACCTTGTCGAATGCCTTTGCGACATCGAAGAAAAGGGCGCCTGTCATGTGACCTCTCTGGTAACTTGTGGAGATGTGTTCAACAATTCTATGGACTTGGTGAACACACGAGTGTTTGGGTCGGAACCCAAATTGCTCGTCTGGGAGGAGTTTGTTAGCATCGGCAAATGCTTTAAGGCGGACATAAATGATTCTCTCATAAATCTTGCCCAGTACGTTGAGCAGACTTATGGGACGATAACTGGAGGGCTCGGACTTGGGTTTGCCGGGCTTGTGGATCCCAATCACGTGGGCTTCTTTCCACTGGTGTGGGAAAATATTGTTTGAGAGGGCGGCATTGAAGATGGCCGTCAATAACATGATAAGGGAGGCTGGGAAGAGTTTGATCACTCTGTTGGTGATCTTGTCCGAGCCCGGGGCCTTACGAGGGTGTAACTTCCCGATGATCGCTTTCACCTCGTCATGGGTCGCGGGTGGAAGTGGGTCGTCATTTGTGTTGACGTCGTTGGCGACGTCGTCAGTCGGGGGAGCGGGAGGAGGTAACGGAAGAGCGGTCCTCCGTTCTACTTCGGCTGTAACTTTCTCCAAATGACGCGGGTCAATAGGGAGAGAACTGGGCGTACATTGAGCCTCCAGACTTTCGGCGAGGCATTCGGTCTTTTCCACGTCTTCAAAGGCGGGAGGAAGATTGGGTCGCTTTAAAGGAGGCATTGGAACTACTGTGTCCTTTGTGAGGGCACGAGACAGTTGCCAAAAGGCTAGGTGGGAGGGCTTGATTTCGCTGAGGGTCTGGCCCCAGCTATTCTCGCGAAACTCTGCGATGCGTGCCTTGACGGCACGTTCGAGAGCTCGTAATTGGACACGATTTTGCTCTGAGGGAGCTCTATCGTAGGCGCGAATGGCGACTTTCTTCTCCCTCAGCAAGTCCCGTATGTCGTCGGGCAAGTGCCAGCGTCGGTCATCCTCCGCTGGTACTGTCCGAGAGCAATCGCTAACTAACGATTGCACGTGACTTGTGAGTGAGTCGATAGCGCCTACAGCGTCGTCGGCGGTGACTAGGCTGTCGGGGATACGGTCTAGATGGACGGACGAGGTCGCCTTGAGGCTTTCGCCTAATTTGTCCCAGTCCGTCACGACCTTGGTGCGAGAGGGTTGACCTGAATCTGGGGGACCTACGCGCGGTGTAAACTCTAGGATTACAGGCCGGTGGTCCGATTGGAGCTCGTGTAGCACTGCTAAGTCATGCAACCGTAAGTTTACATTACGCAGCAGCGCCACGTCGAGTATGTCGGGTCTGTGAGTCACTATGTCCGGGAAGTGAGTCGGTTCGTATGGGGCGATCAGGTCCACGTTGAGTGGCCCGAGGAGGGATTCAAGAATACGCCCTCTGGTATTGTTTGCGACGCAATTCCAGAGGGTGTGTTTCGCGTTTAGGTCGCCCGCCAGAATGACTGAGCTACCCAAATTGAAAAGGGATTCTAAGTCACGTTTGAGTGACGTTCCTAAGTCGGGTAGGTTATGAGAATGGGAGCAATAAGCCGAGACTAGTATAATGGATGAGTGTCCAGTCATACCGAGCCTACAGATTGAAGCCTCAATGTACTCTAGGGATGGTGCGTCCATAGGGGAGCAGTGAAGGGATCTTTTATAATAAATGAGGGTGCCGCCTTTTGCGGCGTTGGGTCTGTCATTGCGAATTATCTGATAATTCGCAATTTTAGGGTCCCTATGAAAGGGCTTTAGAAATGTTTCCTGTACCAAAAGGATATCGAGTTGATGCTCTCGCAGGAATTCTGCGATCTCATCTCGTTTACCTATAATGCCGTTGGCATTGAAGGTTCCTAACTTGAGGGATCGGGGTTTGATTCTACCGCGCGTGGGTGTAATATCCATTATGGATTTACGCGAAAGTGATCGAGTTGGCAAGCGATTTTGTTAAATCGCAGCGCTGCAGATGCAAGGGCACGACCGTTGCCCTCGCTCTGTTTAATAATATCGGCGAGCTCCCTAATTTCATCGAAGTTTATGAATTCGATGAAGCGCTCCACGAGTGCGAAATCCGCATCCACACTCGACGGAGGGTTTTGGTCCCGTTTTGGTGACGGGTTTGCGCGGCGGGTGGTTTGGGTTGGCGGTGACGGCGGGGCGGGCGCTGAAGGCGCTGCGGTGGGTTTCGGCTGCCAAGCGGAAACCTTGGGAGGAGGAGGTGGTGGCTGGGTCGTGGTTTGCTCGGAGAGAGCAAACGCTTCCCTTGGGAGAGGAGGGTACTCTTTAGGAGAATTAGAGTTAAGGCGGGCCCATTGGGAGTGCCTTTGAGGGCGCAGATCGGTCTGCGCCGGGTTGGAAATGGGGGCTTTGCGCGTTGAATGGCGCGAAGGGCGGGGAGCCTTCGAGCACCCGCGGTAGTTCGCGGTGTGCCCGGTCTGGTTGCAGAGAACGCAACCAGGTGGCGGGGTGTTTTCATCTATGACCTTTGGACGGTCACAGTCTTTGGTGGCGTGAGGTGTGAGGCATTTCACGCATCGGGGGGGAGCAAAACAATTGCGGGCGGAATGGCCGTACAACTGGCAGTTGTGGCACTGGGAGGGGTAGCCGCCCTTTCGGACGCCCTCGACGGTGAAGCCGTCGCTCAAGCCGCACACAGATTTTACTCTGTATATGGCTTTGCCGGCCTTGCCTTGGTCCAGTGCCACAATCACCATGTTATACGGCTCGTGGCCGCGTCCTTTGTGCATCCGGTGCACTGACTGTATTGGGAGGTCGTGCTCCTTAAGGGAGGCTTCGACTTCTGAGGTGGGGATTTCGCGGGGGATGCCGCGGATCACCACCCGGAGGGCTTTCTCCTCAGGGAGAGTGTAAGTGTGGAAAGCCACCTTACGCTCTTTAAGGAGTTTGGTCAGGGCCCGGTGGTCCTGTGAAGTGGGCACGGTTACCTTGATGCCGTGCTCGGTGGAGCGGGCAGAGGTATATTGGATCTTGTTAGGAGTAAACCATCCGGACACTTCGGTCCATCTGGTCTTATCCTGAACAAACAGGGGAGGCGGAGAGTCCTTCCTCATCGGGACTTGGGATTGGGTCTGGGATTGGGTCTGGGGCTGGGATATGCGCGCCTCTGGGCGGCCTTGTTCCTCCGGGGGAGGAGCCATGGGCACGTCCATTAGCGGCGGGGGTGTGGGCACAATAGTGTCCATGAGTGGGCGGGGCTTGGGTGATGGGCAAGGGGAAGGGGCGGAAGCCTTGGCAGCTTTGGCAGCTACCTCGGCTTCAGTGGCTTTCGCCTTCTTTTTCCTCTTGCGCTTGCCACCGACGACCGTCGTGAACTCTCCCTCCGAAGAGGAGGAAGAGGACGACTGGCCGGTCGTCGCGGCAGGCGCAGGCGGAGAGGGCGGTTCGGATTCCGCAGGAGAGGGCGGGGCGGAGGGTTCCGCGGGAGAGGGCGGGGCGGAGGGTTCCGCGGGAGAGGGAGGGGCGGGGTGATCCGCGGTTGATTCCGCGGGAGAGGGAGGCGGGGAGTGTTCCGCGGGTGATTCCGCGGGGGAGAATTCCGCGGATATCACGGACATCCTTGAGGATGACCGTGAAGTGGGAGCGGGTCGGGGAGGTAAAAAAGTTGTCCCGTAACGCTCGACGAGGAAATCCCAGGACTCGTTGTCCTGGAGGATCTCGTCCAGCGTCAGGGGTAGGTGGTCGTTCTGGCTGGCCATGATGGCCAGCCAGAGGGAGCTATTCTACTTCGGCAAACTAACGTGGTTTCGGACGCGGGGCGTTCCTGAGTAAAAGAAACCACAAGAAACCTCAGGCGATCGCCCTAATCTAACCTACTATCTCGCCCCGGGTGGATGGGCCCGGGGGTGTGTGTTACACTCCCGACCGGGATAGGTCGGGAGGTGAGTAGGCCCTAGGGTGTGCCCTAAGCTTGACTCCCGCTGCCAATCTTATTGTGCAGCGGGTTCCTACGTCCCTGCCTAACGACAACTGGGGTTGGCTAGGGAAGCCCCCAAGGCCAACTGGTCCAGTCCCGTCCGGGTTAGCGTTTTCCTTAAGGGAAACCGCGAGCGCCCGGGTCACGCTCGAACCAGCTTAGTTATCACCGTTAGGTATCCACTGGTTCACCACAAGTAAATATCTGTGGTTTTGAGAGCGCGATGTCGTAAGAACAAATATTCGTTTGGAGACTCTAAACTGAAAAGTTCCGAGTCAACAAACTGATAAGGTCGGTTCTGCGAAAGGCCAGGTATAAATACCAGAGCGCTTCCGAGAATCGAGTCGGGGTGGCGGGCGGAGCACAATAGACCGTACGGGGTACGTCTGTACTGTGCGGCGGCTCGGAGCGAAGTCCGGTCGTCTCCCTCGATATAACATTATAAATAGGCCGAATTCTACAGTAGGTCCGCCATACCGTACGTACACTGTTAAGTTGGTAGACGCGTCCGTTTATAAATTTCTTTGTTTCGTTCGTTCGTTCGTTTGTTTTGTTACTCCTCCAAAAATGGCTCGTACCAAGCAGACTGCGCGTAAATCCACCGGTGGCAAAGCGCCTCGTAAACAGCTGGCCACCAAGGCCGCGCGCAAGAGTGCACCGGCAACCGGTGGTGTCAAGAAACCCCATCGCTACAGACCGGGTACGGTTGCACTCCGTGAGATCCGTCGCTATCAGAAGAGTACAGAGTTGTTGATCCGCAAACTGCCCTTCCAGCGTCTAGTCCGTGAGATCGCTCAAGATTTCAAGACTGATCTACGTTTCCAGAGTTCAGCAGTCATGGCGCTCCAGGAGGCCAGCGAGGCTTATCTGGTCGGACTCTTTGAGGACACCAACCTGTGCGCGATTCACGCCAAGCGTGTCACCATCATGCCCAAGGATATACAGTTGGCGCGCAGAATCCGAGGCGAACGCGCTTAATTGTGTGTGTGTGTGTGTGTGTGTGTAATCTCACCCTCGCAGGAAAGCATCGTGCGTTGCTACAAAAGGCCCTTTTCAGGGCCACATATATATCAAAAAAATTGAATATAATGTTTCTCATGCACATAATATTAATGTAAAAATATACCTACATACCTACCTATCTACCCCTGCCAATACAAATAAATAAATTTACTTCATATTGATTAAGAACTAAGTAGGTACCTACCTATATTGGATAAGTAGATTTATGTATTAGGTATGGTACGATATTTTATATATTTTTCCAATAATATTAATTAATTAATTAACTAACTAACCAATCAATCAAGTATGTATCTATGTAGGTAGGTAGGTAGGTAGGTAGGTGGTAATTAATGTACTGAATTAGATAAAAGTTATTGAACACCCTCCCCCCCCACCCCTGCCCAAAACCCATGTCCCTGACGTGGAATATATATCCATCTCACTTTTCACAAAGAAAACCAATGAAACCACATTATGGCTTTCTGGGTTTACTCCGTCTCGTTCGTACTCACACATGGTATCGTGTTTTGATAGCGCGCTACCCGTCACACGTTGAGTATAAATATAACCGTTATAAGTAGTGGTACAGGCCCGGTCCAATCAGTCAGACTCAGACGCTCGTTTCGCTACACTTCAGTCAGTCAGTCAGTCAGTCGGTCGGTGCGTGCGTGAGAGAGAGATTTCGTGTTTTTGATTACATTTTATACAATCAATCTATAATAATGACCGGCCGCGGTAAGGGAGGAAAGGGTCTGGGAAAAGGTGGAGCCAAGCGTCATAGAAAAGTACTTCGCGACAACATCCAGGGAATCACCAAACCCGCGATCCGTCGTTTGGCTCGCAGAGGAGGCGTGAAGCGTATATCCGGTCTTATATACGAGGAGACTCGTGGTGTTCTTAAAGTGTTTCTCGAGAACGTGATCCGTGACGCTGTCACCTACACTGAGCACGCGAAGAGGAAGACCGTCACCGCCATGGACGTCGTCTACGCTCTGAAACGTCAGGGACGTACATTGTACGGTTTCGGTGGTTAAAAACATCCACTTCGTGACGTGTCGTGTCGTATAGTATAGAGTACAGTACAGTACAGTACAGTACAGTACAGTACAGTACCTATATTAATTTACGTACGCACGTACACGCACAAACAAAAGGCCCTTTTCAGGGCCGCATATAATTCCGTTTGTTTTGATGCAAACTGTTTCGGTATCGTACACTAAAATTGATGTCTGTCAAACTCACTATAATTAGGTACTCGTTTATAATACTTATGTGGGTACATATTATTGTTTAGTAAGATGTATGTATATATGCACCTACGTATGTAATTATTATCAATACGAAAACTTAATAATAGGTATACATATTATATAGATAGATAGATAGATAGATGGATGGATGGATGGATGGATGGATGGATGGAGTAGTGGTAGTTATATTTACGATTCTTGCATTCAATTTTGCATTTAACCGACCGAATTAACAGGTAGGTAGGTAGGTAGGTCTTAGGTCTTAGGTCTTAGGTCTGTCTGTCTCTGTCTAATAAACAAACAACATCACATAATTTTATGTGTAACTCTGAATGTATTTATATTGGTTTCGTATAAGGTTAATAATATAATATAATGTAGATAGGTAAGTAGGTAGGTAGGTAAGCAAGTATAATTGTATGTATCATGTAAGTTAGATAGTAATAATATTAGGTAAGTATTTATTATTATTATTATTATTTCAATAAATCAAATAAGTACTCAAATAAAAATCTAAGTGTAGTAATGTGAGGCTCGGATATAAACTTACAGTGTCGTCGTCGGTCGGTCGGCTGTCTGTTTAGTGGTAAAATGGTAGTCGTGTGTTTTACGACCGTCCGCGTTACACTCGTCAAAACGGCCTAGACAAGTCGAGACATGAGTGAAATCTTATTATGTTCCAAGCTTGGAATCTTCGCCGTTTGCTTATCGACCGATATGCGTCCAATCTTTACGTTTTATAGAGAAAAATCACTTTTGAACTGGACGCCAAGCACGTCGCATACAAGGCAGTGAAAATAAACATCTGTAGCGCAACCCTTATTATACTTGAGAACCGTTTGGAGTGAACATTACGTAAACACGTTCATGATGTGTCTATATAAATATATATAAATGTTATAATTATTATAGAAACTAGTTAAAAATATAATAATTTATATACATGTTAGTGAAAAGTTGGAAGTGTTCATACGAGAAAACGTCCCGCGACAGCGCGGCTCTCCTTACGGTAATGCCTCGATATGTATTGATAAAATGATTATTTTCACAGTGGCGACATCTAATCCTGTCTGTGTTTTCTATCTATTATAATAATAATAATAATAATAATAATAGACTACCACCAGCTTACTTACTTACTTACTATCTATCTACTATCTGCTGACTGAATTTTAGTGGTGATTGATTGTGTGTGAGTGAGTGTTTGTGTAAAAAGAAAAATAAATAACAATGGCAGACACAGCTGTAGCTACCGAGGCACCGGCGCCGGCCACACCGGCGAAGAAACCGAAGGCGTCCGCCGCCGGAGCGAAAAAACCCAAGGCGAAACCGACACACCCGAAGACTTCGGAAATGGTCAATAGCGCCATTAAGGAACTGAAAGAGCGTAGCGGATCGTCACTTCAGGCGATCAAGAAATATATAGCCGCCCAGTACAAGGTCGACGCGGAGAAGCTGGCGCCGTTCATCAGAAAGTATTTGAAGAGCGCCGTCGAATCCGGTACACTAATACAGACCAAAGGTAAAGGTGCATCAGGTTCTTTCAAACTGGAATCGAAATCATCTTCAGCGAAGAAGCCCGCCGGCGGCGCCGCCGGTAAGGCCGTCACCAAGACCGCCGCCTCATCCGGTGGTGGATCCGCGTCTAAAGGTGGTAAAAAAGTGGCCACCGCCGCGACCAAAGGCACAACCAAAAGGGGTGCATCGGCGGCATCCGCATCGCCATCGAAATCGTCATCAAAAGCAGCCTCGTCGGCCGCTTCGAAGGATAAAAAAGCCGCCGCCGCCAAGAAGAAACCCGCCGCAGCATCAGCAGCAGCAGCAAAGAAGGCGGCCGCCTCACCCGCCAAAGGTAAGAGCGGCGGTGGAGCCGCGCCAAAAGCTAAGAAAACCGCCAAGCCGCCGACAAAGAAGCCAAAAGCGCCCAAACCGAAGAAGGCCGCCGCCGCAACCAAATCGAAGCCTGCCGCCGCCAAAAAGGCAGCAGCTAAAAAGTAAAGTCGGGCGGGCGGGCGCCTCACCGTTGGTTGTTTGTTGGTGTCGTCGGCAACAACAGCAGCGAGCGAGAGAGCGAGCGGCACGTGTGCGTCGTTGCAAACAAGCAATCAAGCACGCACGCACGCACGCACGCACATACCTATATGTATACCAAAAAGCCCTTTTCAGGGCTAACAAATTATTCTAAATATCGTACGTGTTACGATACCATTGTTTCTTTTTCGATATATATTGGTAACTGAACGAACGAACTAACTAACTAACTAAGTAAGTAATTAATTAACTAACGTAACTAAATTACTTACTTACTTACTTACCTACCTACCTACCTACCTACCTACCTACCTAACTACCTACCTACCTACCTACCTACCTATCTATCTATCTATCTATCTATTTACATAATATTATAAACTTCTAAAATCTCTTCCTATTCAGAAACGAACTGGATACTTTAGGTTAGAAGTGTATGGCGATCGCGAAGCGCAGCGAGCGATCGCCATACACTTCGTGGTTATTTTTTTTTTTTAACTGCACGAAAACCCTTCATATTCAACTATGACGAAACTATGCTCAGCACAACACACAAATTGGTGATGTTCCTTTTTATTAATGCAATTGCAATTGCACCAATATCACACACACAACAAACAAACAAACATCAATGCACAATATCACAAACAACAACCAAGCAAAATTCCGCCTCCGCCCGACTCCCGAATAGATAATATTATATTAATTACATACATACATTATGTCTTATTTATTGTACACGAATAAGTAAAACATTATAATTACATATAATAAACAAAATATGTGTGTGTGTGTGTGTGTGTGTGTGTGTGTGTGTGTGTGTGTGTGTGTGTGTGTGTGTGTTTTCACGCGGCCCGGGCTCCGGCTTTACCGATAAAATTCTCTCTCTTTTTCTCATTATAAAATACACATCGTTCTATCACCCTCTCGTTCTCGTTCGCTCGTCGTGTACGTATACAATTCGACGACAGAACTTTGTCGATATGCATAAAACACCGAGGCGTGAAAAATCCCCCGACTGACGACGTCGCCAACGACGTCAACACAAATGACGACCCACTTCCACCCGCGACCCATGACGAGGTGAAAGCGATCATCGGGAAGTTACACCCTCGTAAGGCCCCGGGCTCGGACAAGATCACCAACAGAGTGATCAAACTCTTCCCAGCCTCCCTTATCATGCTATTGACGGCCATCTTCAATGCCGCCCTCTCAAACAATATTTTCCCACACCAGTGGAAAGAAGCCCACGTGATTGGGATCCACAAGCCCGGCAAACCCAAGTCCGAGCCCTCCAGTTATCGTCCCATAAGTCTGCTCAACGTACTGGGCAAGATTTATGAGAGAATCATTTATGTCCGCCTTAAAGCATTTGCCGATGCTAACAAACTCCTCCCAGACGAGCAATTTGGGTTCCGACCCAAACACTCGTGTGTTCATCAAGTCCATAGAATTGTTGAACACATCTCCACAAGTTACCAGAGAGGTCACATGACAGGCGCCCTTTTCTTCGATGTCGCAAAGGCATTCGACAAGGTGTGGCACACAGGCTTGATCTACAAGCTTTACACCCTAGGTGTGCCACCGAGACTCGTGACCATCTTACGAGACTTTCTGTCGAATCGCCTCTTTCGATATCGGGTCGAAGGCGTCCTGTCCTCACCACACCCCATTAGTGCCGGTGTCCCGCAGGGCTCGGTACTATCTCCCTTGCTCTTCACGCTCTACACGAGCGACATCCCTAGAGTCAGGAATACGCAGTTCGCTCTCTTTGCAGACGACACTGCCGTATATTGCTCAGGCAAAAGCCCGCCCGCGATCTCTAAGAAACTCCAGACCGCAGCCAACGCCCTAGGCGCTTGGTTCCGGAAATGGAGAATAGAGATCAACCCCTCCAAAAGTCAGGCGGTTCTCTTTTTTAGAACCGACCGAAAAAGACGTCCCCCCATCCCCGATCCAGTCACACTATTCGGCGAGCCGATCCCTTGGGAGAGGCAAGCCAAATATCTCGGTGTGACCCTCGATGATCGCCTATCCTTCGCTGCACACATAAGGGCGGTTCGCGCGCGCGCCGCCTTTGTGGCAGGACGACTCCACTGCATGATCAACGCCCGGTCTAAACTTGCCCTAAAAAGCAAGGTTAGACTCTATACCGCGTGTATCCGTCCAGTCATGACGTATGCGAGCACCGTGTTCGCTCACGCTGCTCCCACACATCTCAACACCCTTCAGGTGATTCAAAACCGTTTCATGCGCAAAGCCACGGGCGCCCCGTGGTACATGCGCAATGAAAACCTCCACCTTGACTTAGGCCTCCCTACAATCAAACAATTTATAAAACGCGCCTCGCGCCGATATTTTGATACCGCAGAGCACCACGCGAATCCCTTGATAGTCAACACTATCACATACACCCCGTCCCTTATTTCCCGCATCCGTAGGCCTAGGCACGCCCTCAGCGAACCAGACGATGCCACCACTTTAGCTCAAATCGAGGCTGTCGAAGCCCGAAAACAAATACAAATGCGCAACCGACAACCAAGATTTCGTCCTCGCCGGCGAGGACCGTCGCGACGTCCCTCTCAGTCTCGTCCCGTTTAAGCGGCCCGAGCTGCATATTAGCAATCCGACCGATCCCCAAATAATTATAATTGTTTGCATGCTAAATCCTCCCTCATTCCCCAGGCAACGTCCTGAGCCGAGGTCGAGCCCCACAGGGGGCACCCTCAGGCTACCGTTGCCCAAAATTATTTAGTTTTAGTTTTTAGTTTTAAGTAGCGGTTGAGAGCCCTCAGCGCTCACCGCAAAAGTCCGCGTAACGGTGGAAGAAGGTCCCCTGGACCCACCACCTTCCTGTACCAGTCCAAAAAAAAAAAAAGGCGTGAAAAAAAGTATATCATTCGTCTGTCTGTATCTAGTGAGTCACTACTGTTAATTAAATTAATTTGCAATAATGTCTGGACGCGGCAAGGGTGGCAAGGTCAAGGGGAAGGCGAAGTCTCGTTCGAATCGTGCCGGTCTGCAGTTTCCTGTCGGTCGTATACATAGACTTCTGCGCAACGGCAATTACGCCGAGCGCGTCGGCGCCGGTGCACCGGTCTATTTGGCCGCCGTAATGGAATATCTCGCCGCTGAGGTCCTCGAGTTGGCCGGCAACGCGGCAAGGGACAACAAGAAGACAAGAATCATCCCGAGACATCTCCAATTGGCCATACGCAACGATGAGGAGTTGAACAAACTCCTCTCCGGCGTGACCATCGCTCAGGGTGGTGTGTTGCCCAACATTCAGGCGGTGCTACTGCCGAAGAAGACCGAGAAGAAGGCTTAGATAATAAATGTTATCAGAGCCTCTCGTCTCACACTCCTGGCTCGCCGTCGTCGCCTGGTCGGGGCGAGATCACAAAAGGCCCTTTTCAGGGCCGCAATATGATTGATAAATTATGTCTCTATATGACCTCGAATCGTCCGTCACTTTATTCAAGAAGAAAAAGAACGAACAAACAAACAAACAAATATACATACATACACTTCATTCAAACAAAAGAGAAATTGTGTGGTATAATTTTTAAAAAAAAAAAAAAAAACCTAGGCATATAATAATAGTATATTACATACATTATGTACGTTTTGTTTTGTATAATATAATAATTAGGCTAACGTGCGAGAGAGACGGATTTATTTAATGAGACAGCTAGATACCGAACGATGTTAGAGTAGCGTGTATGTTTTTTCTTTCTCTTTTACGCACACTTCTGATTGGCCGCACGATCGAATTCAGCTCGTTGTCTATCATAATAAGTTAAGGTGCGCATATTGAGTATGTATCGGCTTTTTTTCTCCACCGACACAGAAGGACTTCGCTCCGAGCCGCCGCACAGTACAGACGTACCCCGTACGGTCTATTGTGCTCCGCCCGCCACCCCGACTCGATTCTCGGAAGCGCTCTGGTATTTATACCTGGCCTTTCGCAGAACCGACCTTATCAGTTTGTTGACTCGGAACTTTTCAGTTTAGAGTCTCCAAACGAATATTTGTTCTTACGACATCGCGCTCTCAAAACCACAGATATTTACTTGTGGTGAACCAGTGGATACCTAACGGTGATAACTAAGCTGGTTCGAGCGTGACCCGGGCGCTCGCGGTTTCCCTTAAGGAAAACGCTAACCCGGACGGGACTGGACCAGTTGGCCTTGGGGGCTTCCCTAGCCAACCCCAGTTGTCGTTAGGCAGGGACGTAGGAACCCGCTGCACAATAAGATTGGCAGCGGGAGTCAAGCTTAGGGCACACCCTAGGGCCTACTCACCTCCCGACCTATCCCGGTCGGGAGTGTAACACACACCCCCGGGCCCATCCACCCGGGGCGAGATAGTAGGTTAGATTAGGGCGATCGCCTGAGGTTTCTTGTGGTTTCTTTTACTCAGGAACGCCCCGCGTCCGAAACCACGTTAGTTTGCCGAAGTAGAATAGCTCCCTCTGGCTGGCCATCATGGCCAGCCAGAACGACCACCTACCCCTGACGCTGGACGAGATCCTCCAGGACAACGAGTCCTGGGATTTCCTCGTCGAGCGTTACGGGACAACTTTTTTACCTCCCCGACCCGCTCCCACTTCACGGTCATCCTCAAGGATGTCCGTGATATCCGCGGAATTCTCCCCCGCGGAATCACCCGCGGAACACTCCCCGCCTCCCTCTCCCGCGGAATCAACCGCGGATCACCCCGCCCCTCCCTCTCCCGCGGAACCCTCCGCCCCGCCCTCTCCCGCGGAACCCTCCGCCCCGCCCTCTCCTGCGGAATCCGAACCGCCCTCTCCGCCTGCGCCTGCCGCGACGACCGGCCAGTCGTCCTCTTCCTCCTCTTCGGAGGGAGAGTTCACGACGGTCGTCGGTGGCAAGCGCAAGAGGAAAAAGAAGGCGAAAGCCACTGAAGCCGAGGTAGCTGCCAAAGCTGCCAAGGCTTCCGCCCCTTCCCCTTGCCCATCACCCAAGCCCCGCCCACTCATGGACACTATTGTGCCCACACCCCCGCCGCTAATGGACGTGCCCATGGCTCCTCCCCCGGAGGAACAAGGCCGCCCAGAGGCGCGCATATCCCAGCCCCAGACCCAATCCCAGACCCAATCCCAAGTCCCGATGAGGAAGGACTCTCCGCCCCCCCTGTTTGTTCAGGATAAGACCAGATGGACCGAAGTGTCCGGATGGTTTACTCCTAACAAGATCCAATATACCTCTGCCCGCTCCACCGAGCACGGCATCAAGGTAACCGTGCCCACTTCACAGGACCACCGGGCCCTGACCAAACTCCTTAAAGAGCGTAAGGTGGCTTTCCACACTTACACTCTCCCTGAGGAGAAAGCCCTCCGGGTGGTGATCCGCGGCATCCCCCGCGAAATCCCCACCTCAGAAGTCGAAGCCTCCCTTAAGGAGCACGACCTCCCGATTCAGTCAGTGCACCGGATGCACAAAGGACGTGGCCACGAGCCATATAACATGGTGATTGTGGCACTGGACCAAGGGAAGGCCGGCAAGGCCATATACAGAGTAAAATCTGTGTGCGGCTTGAGCGACGGCTTCACCGTCGAGGGCGTCCGAAAGGGCGGCTACCCCTCCCAGTGCCACAACTGCCAGTTGTACGGCCATTCCGCCCGCAATTGTTTTGCTCCCCCCCGATGCGTGAAGTGCCTCACACCTCACGCCACCAAAGACTGTGACCGTCCAAAGGTCATAGATGAAAACACCCCGCCACCTGGTTGCGTTCTCTGCAACCAGACCGGGCACACCGCGAACTACCGCGGGTGCTCGAAGGCTCCCCGCCCTTCGCGCCATTCAACGCGCAAAGCCCCCATTTCCAACCCGGCGCAGACCGATCTGCGCCCTCAAAGGCACTCCCAATGGGCCCGCCTAAACTCCAACTCTCCTAAGGAGTATCCTCCTCTCCCAAGGGAAGCGTTTGCTCTCTCCGAGCAAACCACGACCCAGCCACCACCTCCTCCTCCCAAGGTTTCCGCTTGGCAGCCGAAACCCACCGCAGCGCCTTCAGCGCCCGCCCCGCCGTCACCGCCAACCCAAACCACCCGCCGCGCAAACCCGTCACCAAAACGGGACCAAAACCCTCCGTCGAGTGTGGATGCGGATTTCGCACTCGTGGAGCGCTTCATCGAGTTCATAAACTTCGATGAAATTAGGGAGCTCGCCGATATTATTAAACAGAGCGAGGGCAACGGTCGTGCCCTTGCATCTGCAGCGCTGCGATTTAACAAAATCGCTTGCCAACTCGATCACTTTCGCGTAAATCCATAATGGATATTACACCCACGCGCGGTAGAATCAAACCCCGATCCCTCAAGTTAGGAACCTTCAATGCCAACGGCATTATAGGTAAACGAGATGAGATCGCAGAATTCCTGCGAGAGCATCAACTCGATATCCTTTTGGTACAGGAAACATTTCTAAAGCCCTTTCATAGGGACCCTAAAATTGCGAATTATCAGATAATTCGCAATGACAGACCCAACGCCGCAAAAGGCGGCACCCTCATTTATTATAAAAGATCCCTTCACTGCTCCCCTATGGACGCACCATCCCTAGAGTACATTGAGGCTTCAATCTGCAGGCTTGGTATGACTGGACACTCATCCATTATACTAGTCTCGGCATATTGCTCCCATTCTCATAACCTACCCGACTTAGGAACGTCACTCAAACGTGACTTAGAATCCCTTTTCAATTTGGGTAGCTCAGTCATTCTGGCGGGCGACCTAAACGCGAAACACACCCTCTGGAATTGCGTCGCAAACAATACCAGAGGGCGTATTCTTGAATCCCTCCTCGGGCCACTCAACGTGGACCTGATCGCCCCATACGAACCGACTCACTTCCCGGACATAGTGACTCACAGACCCGACATACTCGACGTGGCGCTGCTGCGTAATGTAAACTTACGTTTGCATGACTTAGCAGTGCTACACGAGCTCCAATCGGACCACCGGCCTGTAATCCTAGAGTTTACACCGCGCGTAGGTCCCCCAGATTCAGGTCAACCCTCTCGCACCAAGGTCGTGACGGACTGGGTCAAATTAGGCGAAAGCCTCAAGGCGACCTCGTCCGTCCATCTAGACCGTATCCCCGACAGCCTAGTCACCACCGACGACGCTGTAGGCGCTATCGACTCACTCACAAGTCACGTGCAATCGTTAGTTAGCGATTGCTCTCGGACAGTACCAGCGGAGGATGACCGACGCTGGCACTTGCCCGACGACATACGGGACTTGCTGAGGGAGAAGAAAGTCGCCATTCGCGCCTACGATAGAGCTCCCTCAGAGCAAAATCGTGTCCAATTACGAGCTCTCGAACGTGCCGTCAAGGCACGCATCGCAGAGTTTCGCGAGAATAGCTGGGGCCAGACCCTCAGCGAAATCAAGCCCTCCCACCTAGCCTTTTGGCAACTGTCTCGTGCCCTCACAAAGGACACAGTAGTTCCAATGCCTCCTTTAAAGCGACCCAATCTTCCTCCCGCCTTTGAAGACGTGGAAAAGACCGAATGCCTCGCCGAAAGTCTGGAGGCTCAATGTACGCCCAGTTCTCTCCCTATTGACCCGCGTCATTTGGAGAAAGTTACAGCCGAAGTAGAACGGAGGACCGCTCTTCCGTTACCTCCTCCCGCTCCCCCGACTGACGACGTCGCCAACGACGTCAACACAAATGACGACCCACTTCCACCCGCGACCCATGACGAGGTGAAAGCGATCATCGGGAAGTTACACCCTCGTAAGGCCCCGGGCTCGGACAAGATCACCAACAGAGTGATCAAACTCTTCCCAGCCTCCCTTATCATGTTATTGACGGCCATCTTCAATGCCGCCCTCTCAAACAATATTTTCCCACACCAGTGGAAAGAAGCCCACGTGATTGGGATCCACAAGCCCGGCAAACCCAAGTCCGAGCCCTCCAGTTATCGTCCCATAAGTCTGCTCAACGTACTGGGCAAGATTTATGAGAGAATCATTTATGTCCGCCTTAAAGCATTTGCCGATGCTAACAAACTCCTCCCAGACGAGCAATTTGGGTTCCGACCCAAACACTCGTGTGTTCACCAAGTCCATAGAATTGTTGAACACATCTCCACAAGTTACCAGAGAGGTCACATGACAGGCGCCCTTTTCTTCGATGTCGCAAAGGCATTCGACAAGGTGTGGCACACAGGCTTGATCTACAAGCTTTACACCCTAGGTGTGCCACCGAGACTCGTGACCATCTTACGAGACTTTCTGTCGAATCGCCTCTTTCGATATCGGGTCGAAGGCGTCCTGTCCTCACCACACCCCATTAGTGCCGGTGTCCCGCAGGGCTCGGTACTATCTCCCTTGCTATTCACGCTCTACACGAGCGACATCCCTAGAGTCAGGAATACGCAGTTCGCTCTCTTTGCAGACGACACTGCCGTATATTGCTCAGGCAAAAGCCCGCCCGCGATCTCTAAGAAACTCCAGACCGCAGCCAACGCCCTAGGCGCTTGGTTCCGGAAATGGAGAATAGAGATCAACCCCTCCAAAAGTCAGGCGGTTCTCTTTTTTAGAACCGACCGAAAAAGACGTCCCCCCATCCCCGATCCAGTCACACTATTCGGCGAGCCGATCCCTTGGGAGAGGCAAGCCAAATATCTCGGTGTGACCCTCGATGATCGCCTATCCTTCGCTGCACACATAAGGGCGGTTCGCGCGCGCGCCGCCTTTGTGGCAGGACGACTCCACTGCATGATCAACGCCCGGTCTAAACTTGCCCTAAAAAGCAAGGTTAGACTCTATACCGCGTGTATCCGTCCAGTCATGACGTATGCGAGCACCGTGTTCGCTCACGCGGCTCCCACACATCTCAACACCCTTCAGGTGATTCAAAACCGTTTCATGCGCAAAGCCACGGGCGCCCCGTGGTACATGCGCAATGAAAACCTCCACCTTGACTTAGGCCTCCCTACAATCAAACAATTTATAAAACGCGCCTCGCGCCGATATTTTGATACCGCAGAGCACCACGCGAATCCCTTGATAGTCAACACTATCACATACACCCCGTCCCTTATTTCCCGCATCCGTAGGCCTAGGCACGCCCTCAGCGAGCCAGACGATGCCATTACCCTAGCGCAGATCGAGGCCGAAGAAGCCCGCAAACAAATACAAATGCGAAATCGTCAACCTAGATTTCGTCCTCGCCGGCGAGGACCGTCGCGACGTCCTTCCCAGTCTCGTCCCGATTAAGCGGCCCGAGCTGCATATTAGCAATCCGACCGATCCCCAAATAATATATTTGCATGCTAAGTCCTCCCTCATTCCCCAGGCAACGTCCTGAGCCGAGGTCGAGCCCCACAGGGGGCACCCTCAGGCTACCGTTGCCCTAAATTTATTTAGTTTTAAGTAGCGGTTGAGAGCCCTCAGCGCTCACCGCAAAAGTCCGCGTAACGGTGGAAGAAGGTCCCCTGGACCCACCACCTTCCTGTTCCAGTCCAAAATAAAAATAAAGGCGTGAAAAAAAGTATATCATTCGTCTGTCTGTATCTAGTGAGTCACTACTGTTAATTAAATTAATTTGCAATAATGTCTGGACGCGGCAAGGGTGGCAAGGTCAAGGGGAAGGCGAAGTCTCGTTCGAATCGTGCCGGTCTGCAGTTTCCTGTCGGTCGTATACATAGACTTCTGCGCAACGGCAATTACGCCGAGCGCGTCGGCGCCGGTGCACCGGTCTATTTGGCCGCCGTAATGGAATATCTCGCCGCTGAGGTCCTCGAGTTGGCCGGCAACGCGGCAAGGGACAACAAGAAGACAAGAATCATCCCGAGACATCTCCAATTGGCCATACGCAACGATGAGGAGTTGAACAAACTCCTCTCCGGCGTGACCATCGCTCAGGGTGGTGTGTTGCCCAACATTCAGGCGGTGCTACTGCCGAAGAAGACCGAGAAGAAGGCTTAGATAATAAATGTTATCAGAGCCTCTCGTCTCACACTCCTGGCTCGCCGTCGTCGCCTGGTCGGGGCGAGATCACAAAAGGCCCTTTTCAGGGCCGCAATATGATTGATAAATTATGTCTCTATATGACCTCGAATCGTCCGTCACTTTATTCAAGAAGAAAAAGAACGAACAAACAAACAAACAAATATACATACATACACTTCATTCAAACAAAAGAGAAATTGTGTGGTATAATTTTTAAAAAAAAAAAAAAAAACCTAGGCATATAATAATAGTATATTACATACATTATGTACGTTTTGTTTTGTATAATATAATAATTAGGCTAACGTGCGAGAGAGACGGATTTATTTAATGAGACAGCTAGATACCGAACGATGTTAGAGTAGCGTGTATGTTTTTTCTTTCTCTTTTACGCACACTTCTGATTGGCCGCACGATCGAATTCAGCTCGTTGTCTATCATAATAAGTTAAGGTGCGCATATTGAGTATGTATCGGCTTTTTTTCTCAAAACTCTACTATCTATCACTCTGCACTCAAGTCTCGCTCATTGTAGTGCGTTCAAAGTGTTCTAGTGTTGTTATTATTCATTCATTCTCATTATGCCGCCAAAGACTAGCGGTAAGGCCGCCAAGAAATCTGGCAAAGCCCAAAAGAACATCTCCAAAACCGATAAGAAAAAGAAGAAGCACAAGAGGAAGGAGAGCTACGCCATCTACATCTACAAGGTGCTCAAGCAGGTGCATCCCGATACCGGTATATCCAGCAAGGCCATGTCTATAATGAATTCGTTCGTTAACGACATATTCGAACGTATCGCCGCGGAGGCATCTCGTCTCGCCCATTACAACAAACGTTCCACTATAACCTCTAGGGAGGTGCAGACGTCTGTGAGACTCCTGTTGCCCGGTGAGCTTGCCAAGCACGCCGTGAGCGAGGGGACCAAAGCCGTCACCAAATACACCAGCTCCAAGTGAGGAGGCTGAGAGATGGCATCGTCTACACAGTGCGTGCGTGCGTGTTTCATAGTATGCATTTATTATTAATGTTTATTATATTAACACAATATGCACAATACTCAAAAGGCCCTTTTCAGGGCCAAAAATCTATTCGTGTTACAATAATGTTTCTTTCATGACATACATAATATAAAAAAATAATAATAATATAATACATACATATATACATACATACATACATACACATATCACATATCTAGTCGTTGTGTATAAAAAGAACGAACGAACGATAGATATAGTTATAGATATACTTAGATAGATAGTTAGTTAGTTATTTAATATAATAAATAAATAAATACTTAATATAAATATTAAATAACATATGACAATAATATCAGGATTAAAAAATAATAATAAAGACGGGTATGTACATAATACATACATATTGTGTGATCGTTGCGAGTTATTTCATTGTGCGAGGGAGATAGATATATAAAGGTCGTCTCCCTCGATATAACATTATAAATAGGCCGAATTCTACAGTAGGTCCGCCGAGACTTCGCTCCGAGCCGCCGCACAGTACAGACGTACCCCGTACGGTCTATTGTGCTCCGCCCGCCACCCCGACTCGATTCTCGGAAGCGCTCTGGTATTTATACCTGGCCTTTCGCAGAACCGTCTTATCAGTTTGTTGACTCGGAACTTTTCAGTTTAGAGTCTCCAAACGAATATTTGTTCTTACGACATCGCGCTCTCAAAACCACAGATATTTACTTGTGGTGAACCAGTGGATACCTAACGGTGATAACTAAGCTGGTTCGAGCGTGACCCGGGCGCTCGCGGTTTCCCTTAAGGAAAACGCTAACCCGGACGGGACTGGACCAGTTGGCCTTGGGGGCTTCCCTAGCCAACCCCAGTTGTCGTTAGGCAGGGACGTAGGAACCCGCTGCACAATAAGATTGGCAGCGGGAGTCAAGCTTAGGGCACACCCTAGGGCCTACTCACCTCCCGACCTATCCCGGTCGGGAGTGTAACACACACCCCCGGGCCCATCCACCCGGGGCGAGATAGTAGGTTAGATTAGGGCGATCGCCTGAGGTTTCTTGTGGTTTCTTTTACTCAGGAACGCCCCGCGTCCGAAACCACGTTAGTTTGCCGAAGTAGAATAGCTCCCTCTGGCTGGCCATCATGGCCAGCCAGAACGACCACCTACCCCTGACGCTGGACGAGATCCTCCAGGACAACGAGTCCTGGGATTTCCTCGTCGAGCGTTACGGGACAACTTTTTTACCTCCCCGACCCGCTCCCACTTCACGGTCATCCTCAAGGATGTCCGTGATATCCGCGGAATTCTCCCCCGCGGAATCACCCGCGGAACACTCCCCGCCTCCCTCTCCCGCGGAATCAACCGCGGATCACCCCGCCCCTCCCTCTCCCGCGGAACCCTCCGCCCCGCCCTCTCCCGCGGAACCCTCCGCCCCGCCCTCTCCTGCGGAATCCGAACCGTCCTCTCCGCCTGCGCCTGCCGCGACGACCGGCCAGTCGTCCTCTTCCTCCTCTTCGGAGGGAGAGTTCACGACGGTCGTCGGAGGCAAGCGCAAGAGGAAAAAGAAGGCGAAAGCCACTGAAGCCGAGGTAGCTGCCAAAGCTGCCAAGGCTTCCGCCCCTTCCCCTTGCCCATCACCCAAGCCCCGCCCACTCATGGACACTATTGTGCCCACACCCCCGCCGCTAATGGACGTGCCCATGGCTCCTCCCCCGGAGGAACAAGGCCGCCCAGAGGTGCGCATATCCCAGCCCCAATCCCAGACCCAATCCCAAGTCCCGATGAGGAAGGACTCTCCGCCTCCCCTGTTTGTTCAGGATAAGACCAGATGGACCGAAGTGTCCGGATGGTTTACTCCTAACAAGATCCAATATACCTCTGCCCGCTCCACCGAGCACGGCATCAAGGTAACCGTGCCCACTTCACAGGACCACCGGGCCCTGACCAAACTCCTTAAAGAGCGTAAGGTGGCTTTCCACACTTACACTCTCCCTGAGGAGAAAGCCCTCCGGGTGGTTATCCGCGGCATCCCCCGCGAAATCCCCACCTCAGAAGTCGAAGCCTCCCTTAAGGAGCACGACCTCCCAATACAGTCAGTGCACCGGATGCACAAAGGACGCGGCCACGAGCCGTATAACATGGTGATTGTGGCACTGGACCAAGGCAAGGCCGGCAAAGCCATATACAGAGTAAAATCTGTGTGCGGCTTGAGCGACGGCTTCACCGTCGAGGGCGTCCGAAAGGGCGGCTACCCCTCCCAGTGCCACAACTGTCAGTTGTACGGCCATTCCGCCCGCAATTGTTTTGCTCCCCCCCGGTGCGTGAAGTGCCTCACACCTCACGCCACCAAAGACTGTGACCGCCCAAAGGTCATAGATGAAAACACCCCGCCACCTGGTTGCGTTCTCTGCAACCAGACCGGGCACACCGCGAACTACCGCGGGTGCTCGAAGGCTCCCCGCCCTTCGCGCCATTCAACGCGCAAAGCCCCCATTTCCAACCCGGCGCAGACCGATCTGCGCCCTCAAAGGCACTCCCAATGGGCCCGCCTTAACTCTAATTCTCCTAAAGAGTACCCTCCTCTCCCTAGGGAAGCGTTTGCTCTCTCCGAGCAAACCACGACCCAGCCACCACCTCCTCCTCCCAAGGTTTCCGCTTGGCAGCCGAAACCCACCGCAGCGCCTTCAGCGCCCGCCCCGCCGTCACCGCCAACCCAAACCACCCGCCGCGCAAACCCGTCACCAAAACGGGACCAAAACCCTCCGTCGAGTGTGGATGCGGATTTCGCACTCGTGGAGCGCTTCATCGAGTTCATAAACTTCGATGAAATTAGGGAGCTCGCCGATATTATTAAACAGAGCGAGGGCAACGGTCGTGCCCTTGCATCTGCAGCGCTGCGATTTAACAAAATCGCTTGCCAACTCGATCACTTTCGCGTAAATCCATAATGGATATTACACCCACGCGCGGTAGAATCAAACCCCGATCCCTCAAGTTAGGAACCTTCAATGCCAACGGCATTATAGGTAAACGAGATGAGATCGCAGAATTCCTGCGAGAGCATCAACTCGATATCCTTTTGGTACAGGAAACATTTCTAAAGCCCTTTCATAGGGACCCTAAAATTGCGAATTATCAGATAATTCGCAATGACAGACCCAACGCCGCAAAAGGCGGCACCCTCATTTATTATAAAAGATCCCTTCACTGCTCCCCTATGGACGCACCATCCCTAGAGTACATTGAGGCTTCAATCTGTAGGCTCGGTATGACTGGACACTCATCCATTATACTAGTCTCGGCATATTGCTCCCATTCTCATAACCTACCCGACTTAGGAACGTCACTCAAACGTGACTTAGAATCCCTTTTCAATTTGGGTAGCTCAGTCATTCTGGCGGGCGACCTAAACGCGAAACACACCCTCTGGAATTGCGTCGCAAACAATACCAGAGGGCGTATTCTTGAATCCCTCCTCGGGCCACTCAACGTGGACCTGATCGCCCCATACGAACCGACTCACTTCCCGGACATAGTGACTCACAGACCCGACATACTCGACGTGGCGCTGCTGCGTAATGTAAACTTACGTTTGCATGACTTAGCAGTGCTACACGAGCTCCAATCGGACCACCGGCCTGTAATCCTAGAGTTTACACCGCGCGTAGGTCCCCCAGATTCAGGTCAACCCTCTCGCACCAAGGTCGTGACGGACTGGGACAAATTAGGCGAAAGCCTCAAGGCGACCTCGTCCGTCCATCTAGACCGTATCCCCGACAGCCTAGTCACCGCCGACGACGCTGTAGGCGCTATCGACTCACTCACAAGTCACGTGCAATCGTTAGTTAGCGATTGCTCTCGGACAGTACCAGCGGAGGATGACCGACGCTGGCACTTGCCCGACGACATACGGGACTTGCTGAGGGAGAAGAAAGTCGCCATTCGCGCCTACGATAGAGCTCCCTCAGAGCAAAATCGTGTCCAATTACGAGCTCTCGAACGTGCCGTCAAGGCACGCATCGCAGAGTTTCGCGAGAATAGCTGGGGCCAGACCCTCAGCGAAATCAAGCCCTCCCACCTAGCCTTTTGGCAACTGTCTCGTGCCCTCACAAAGGACACAGTAGTTCCAATGCCTCCTCTAAAGCGACCCAATCTTCCTCCCGCCTTTGAAGACGTGGAAAAGACCGAATGCCTCGCCGAAAGTCTGGAGGCTCAATGTACGCCCAGTTCTCTCCCTATTGACCCGCGTCATTTGGAGAAAGTTACAGCCGAAGTAGAACGGAGGACCGCTCTTCCGTTACCTCCTCCCGCTCCCCCGACTGACGACGTCGCCAACGACGTCAACACAAATGACGACCCACTTCCACCCGCGACCCATGACGAGGTGAAAGCGATCATCGGGAAGTTACACCCTCGTAAGGCCCCGGGCTCGGACAAGATCACCAACAGAGTGATCAAACTCTTCCCAGCCTCCCTTATCATGTTATTGACGGCCATCTTCAATGCCGCCCTCTCAAACAATATTTTCCCACACCAGTGGAAAGAAGCCCACGTGATTGGGATCCACAAGCCCGGCAAACCCAAGTCCGAGCCCTCCAGTTATCGTCCCATAAGTCTGCTCAACGTACTGGGCAAGATTTATGAGAGAATCATTTATGTCCGCCTTAAAGCATTTGCCGATGCTAACAAACTCCTCCCAGACGAGCAATTTGGGTTCCGACCCAAACACTCGTGTGTTCATCAAGTCCATAGAATTGTTGAACACATCTCCACAAGTTACCAGAGAGGTCACATGACAGGCGCCCTTTTCTTCGATGTCGCAAAGGCATTCGACAAGGTGTGGCACACAGGCTTGATCTACAAGCTTTACACCCTAGGTGTGCCACCGAGACTCGTGACCATCTTACGAGACTTTCTGTCGAATCGCCTCTTTCGATATCGGGTCGAAGGCGTCCTGTCCTCACCACACCCCATTAGTGCCGGTGTCCCGCAGGGCTCGGTACTATCTCCCTTGCTATTCACGCTCTACACGAGCGACATCCCTAGAGTCAGGAATACGCAGTTCGCTCTCTTTGCAGACGACACTGCCGTATATTGCTCAGGCAAAAGCCCGCCCGCGATCTCTAAGAAACTCCAGACCGCAGCCAACGCCCTAGGCGCTTGGTTCCGGAAATGGAGAATAGAGATCAACCCCTCCAAAAGTCAGGCGGTTCTCTTTTTTAGAACCGACCGAAAAAGACGTCCCCCCATCCCCGATCCAGTCACACTATTCGGCGAGCCGATCCCTTGGGAGAGGCAAGCCAAATATCTCGGTGTGACCCTCGATGATCGCCTATCCTTCGCTGCACACATAAGGGCGGTTCGCGCGCGCGCCGCCTTTGTGGCAGGACGACTCCACTGCATGATCAACGCCCGGTCTAAACTTGCCCTAAAAAGCAAGGTTAGACTCTATACCGCGTGTATCCGTCCAGTCATGACGTATGCGAGCACCGTGTTCGCTCACGCTGCTCCCACACATCTCAACACCCTTCAGGTGATTCAAAACCGTTTCATGCGCAAAGCCACGGGCGCCCCGTGGTACATGCGCAATGAAAACCTCCACCTTGACTTAGGCCTCCCTACAATCAAACAATTCATAAAACGCGCCTCGCGCCGATATTTTGATACCGCAGAGCACCACGCGAATCCCTTGATAGTCAACACTATCACATACACCCCGTCCCTTATTTCCCGCATCCGTAGGCCTAGGCACGCCCTCAGCGAACCAGACGATGCCACCACTTTAGCTCAAATCGAGGCTGACGAAGCCCGAAAACAAATACAAATGCGCAACCGACAACCAAGATTTCGTCCTCGCCGGCGAGGACCGTCGCGACGTCCCTCTCAGTCTCGTCCCGTTTAAGCGGCCCGAGCTGCATATTAGCAATCCGACCGATCCCCAAATAATTATAATTGTTTGCATGCTAAATCCTCCCTCATTCCCCAGGCAACGTCCTGAGCCGAGGTCGAGCCCCACAGGGGGCACCCTCAGGCTACCGTTGCCCTAAATTTATTTAGTTTTAAGTAGCGGTTGAGAGCCCTCAGCGCTCACCGCAAAAGTCCGCGTAACGGTGGAAGAAGGTCCCCTGGACCCACCACCTTCCTGTTCCAGTCCAAAAAAAAAAAAAAAAAAAAAAAAAAACAAAAAGTAGGTCCGCCATACCGTACGTACACTGTTAAGTTGGTAGACGCGTCCGTTTATAAATTTCTTTGTTTCGTTCGTTCGTTCGTTTGTTTTGTTACTCCTCCAAAAATGGCTCGTACCAAGCAGACTGCGCGTAAATCCACCGGTGGCAAAGCGCCTCGTAAACAGCTGGCCACCAAGGCCGCGCGCAAGAGTGCACCGGCAACCGGTGGTGTCAAGAAACCCCATCGCTACAGACCGGGTACGGTTGCACTCCGTGAGATCCGTCGCTATCAGAAGAGTACAGAGTTGTTGATCCGCAAACTGCCCTTCCAGCGTCTAGTCCGTGAGATCGCTCAAGATTTCAAGACTGATCTACGTTTCCAGAGTTCAGCAGTCATGGCGCTCCAGGAGGCCAGCGAGGCTTATCTGGTCGGACTCTTTGAGGACACCAACCTGTGCGCGATTCACGCCAAGCGTGTCACCATCATGCCCAAGGATATACAGTTGGCGCGCAGAATCCGAGGCGAACGCGCTTAATTGTGTGTGTGTGTGTGTGTGTGTGTAATCTCACCCTCGCAGGAAAGCATCGTGCGTTGCTACAAAAGGCCCTTTTCAGGGCCACATATATATCAAAAAAATTGAATATAATGTTTCTCATGCACATAATATTAATGTAAAAATATACCTACATACCTACCTATCTACCCCTGCCAATACAAATAAATAAATTTACTTCATATTGATTAAGAACTAAGTAGGTACCTACCTATATTGGATAAGTAGATTTATGTATTAGGTATGGTACGATATTTTATATATTTTTCCAATAATATTAATTAATTAATTAACTAACTAACCAATCAATCAAGTATGTATCTATGTAGGTAGGTAGGTAGGTAGGTAGGTGGTAATTAATGTACTGAATTAGATAAAAGTTATTGAACACCCTCCCCCCCCACCCCTGCCCAAAACCCATGTCCCTGACGTGGAATATATATCCATCTCACTTTTCACAAAGAAAACCAATGAAACCACATTATGGCTTTCTGGGTTTACTCCGTCTCGTTCGTACTCACACATGGTATCGTGTTTTGATAGCGCGCTACCCGTCACACGTTGAGTATAAATATAACCGTTATAAGTAGTGGTACAGGCCCGGTCCAATCAGTCAGACTCAGACGCTCGTTTCGCTACACTTCAGTCAGTCAGTCAGTCAGTCGGTCGGTGCGTGCGTGAGAGAGAGATTTCGTGTTTTTGATTACATTTTATACAATCAATCTATAATAATGACCGGCCGCGGTAAGGGAGGAAAGGGTCTGGGAAAAGGTGGAGCCAAGCGTCATAGAAAAGTACTTCGCGACAACATCCAGGGAATCACCAAACCCGCGATCCGTCGTTTGGCTCGCAGAGGAGGCGTGAAGCGTATATCCGGTCTTATATACGAGGAGACTCGTGGTGTTCTTAAAGTGTTTCTCGAGAACGTGATCCGTGACGCTGTCACCTACACTGAGCACGCGAAGAGGAAGACCGTCACCGCCATGGACGTCGTCTACGCTCTGAAACGTCAGGGACGTACATTGTACGGTTTCGGTGGTTAAAAACATCCACTTCGTGACGTGTCGTGTCGTATAGTATAGAGTACAGTACAGTACAGTACAGTACAGTACAGTACAGTACCTATATTAATTTACGTACGCACGTACACGCACAAACAAAAGGCCCTTTTCAGGGCCGCATATAATTCCGTTTGTTTTGATGCAAACTGTTTCGGTATCGTACACTAAAATTGATGTCTGTCAAACTCACTATAATTAGGTACTCGTTTATAATACTTATGTGGGTACATATTATTGTTTAGTAAGATGTATGTATATATGCACCTACGTATGTAATTATTATCAATACGAAAACTTAATAATAGGTATACATATTATATAGATAGATAGATAGATAGATGGATGGATGGATGGATGGATGGATGGATGGAGTAGTGGTAGTTATATTTACGATTCTTGCATTCAATTTTGCATTTAACCGACCGAATTAACAGGTAGGTAGGTAGGTAGGTCTTAGGTCTTAGGTCTTAGGTCTGTCTGTCTCTGTCTAATAAACAAACAACATCACATAATTTTATGTGTAACTCTGAATGTATTTATATTGGTTTCGTATAAGGTTAATAATATAATATAATGTAGATAGGTAAGTAGGTAGGTAGGTAAGCAAGTATAATTGTATGTATCATGTAAGTTAGATAGTAATAATATTAGGTAAGTATTTATTATTATTATTATTATTTCAATAAATCAAATAAGTACTCAAATAAAAATCTAAGTGTAGTAATGTGAGGCTCGGATATAAACTTACAGTGTCGTCGTCGGTCGGTCGGCTGTCTGTTTAGTGGTAAAATGGTAGTCGTGTGTTTTACGACCGTCCGCGTTACACTCGTCAAAACGGCCTAGACAAGTCGAGACATGAGTGAAATCTTATTATGTTCCAAGCTTGGAATCTTCGCCGTTTGCTTATCGACCGATATGCGTCCAATCTTTACGTTTTATAGAGAAAAATCACTTTTGAACTGGACGCCAAGCACGTCGCATACAAGGCAGTGAAAATAAACATCTGTAGCGCAACCCTTATTATACTTGAGAACCGTTTGGAGTGAACATTACGTAAACACGTTCATGATGTGTCTATATAAATATATATAAATGTTATAATTATTATAGAAACTAGTTAAAAATATAATAATTTATATACATGTTAGTGAAAAGTTGGAAGTGTTCATACGAGAAAACGTCCCGCGACAGCGCGGCTCTCCTTACGGTAATGCCTCGATATGTATTGATAAAATGATTATTTTCACAGTGGCGACATCTAATCCTGTCTGTGTTTTCTATCTATTATAATAATAATAATAATAATAATAATAGACTACCACCAGCTTACTTACTTACTTACTATCTATCTACTATCTGCTGACTGAATTTTAGTGGTGATTGATTGTGTGTGAGTGAGTGTTTGTGTAAAAAGAAAAATAAATAACAATGGCAGACACAGCTGTAGCTACCGAGGCACCGGCGCCGGCCACACCGGCGAAGAAACCGAAGGCGTCCGCCGCCGGAGCGAAAAAACCCAAGGCGAAACCGACACACCCGAAGACTTCGGAAATGGTCAATAGCGCCATTAAGGAACTGAAAGAGCGTAGCGGATCGTCACTTCAGGCGATCAAGAAATATATAGCCGCCCAGTACAAGGTCGACGCGGAGAAGCTGGCGCCGTTCATCAGAAAGTATTTGAAGAGCGCCGTCGAATCCGGTACACTAATACAGACCAAAGGTAAAGGTGCATCAGGTTCTTTCAAACTGGAATCGAAATCATCTTCAGCGAAGAAGCCCGCCGGCGGCGCCGCCGGTAAGGCCGTCACCAAGACCGCCGCCTCATCCGGTGGTGGATCCGCGTCTAAAGGTGGTAAAAAAGTGGCCACCGCCGCGACCAAAGGCACAACCAAAAGGGGTGCATCGGCGGCATCCGCATCGCCATCGAAATCGTCATCAAAAGCAGCCTCGTCGGCCGCTTCGAAGGATAAAAAAGCCGCCGCCGCCAAGAAGAAACCCGCCGCAGCATCAGCAGCAGCAGCAAAGAAGGCGGCCGCCTCACCCGCCAAAGGTAAGAGCGGCGGTGGAGCCGCGCCAAAAGCTAAGAAAACCGCCAAGCCGCCGACAAAGAAGCCAAAAGCGCCCAAACCGAAGAAGGCCGCCGCCGCAACCAAATCGAAGCCTGCCGCCGCCAAAAAGGCAGCAGCTAAAAAGTAAAGTCGGGCGGGCGGGCGCTTTTTTTTTTTTTTTTTTTTTTTTTTGACTGGAACAGGAAGGTGGTGGGTCCGGGGGACCTTCTTCCACCGTTACGCGGACTTTTGCGGTGAGCGCTGAGGGCTCTCAACCGCTACTTAAAACTAAATAAATTTAGGGCAACGGTAGCCTGAGGGTGCCCCCTGTGGGGCTCGACCTCGGCTCAGGACGTTGCCTGGGGAATGAGGGAGGACTTAGCATGCAAACAATTATAATTATTTGGGGATCGGTCGGATTGCTAATATGCAGCTCGGGCCGCTTAAACGGGACGAGACTGAGAGGGACGTCGCGACGGTCCTCGCCGGCGAGGACGAAATCTTGGTTGTCGGTTGCGCATTTGTATTTGTTTTCGGGCTTCGTCAGCCTCGATTTGAGCTAAAGTGGTGGCATCGTCTGGTTCGCTGAGGGCGTGCCTAGGCCTACGGATGCGGGAAATAAGGGACGGGGTGTATGTGATAGTGTTGACTATCAAGGGATTCGCGTGGTGCTCTGCGGTATCAAAATATCGGCGCGAGGCGCGTTTTATAAATTGTTTGATTGTAGGGAGGCCTAAGTCAAGGTGGAGGTTTTCATTGCGCATGTACCACGGGGCGCCCGTGGCTTTGCGCATGAAACGGTTTTGAATCACCTGAAGGGTGTTGAGATGTGTGGGAGCAGCGTGAGCGAACACGGTGCTCGCATACGTCATGACTGGACGGATACACGCGGTATAGAGTCTAACCTTGCTTTTTAGGGCAAGTTTAGACCGGGCGTTGATCATGCAGTGGAGTCGTCCTGCCACAAAGGCGGCGCGCGCGCGAACCGCCCTTATGTGTGCAGCGAAGGATAGGCGATCATCGAGGGTCACACCGAGATATTTGGCTTGCCTCTCCCAAGGGATCGGCTCGCCGAATAGTGTGACTGGATCGGGGATGGGGGGACGTCTTTTTCGGTCGGTTCTATAAAAGAGAACCGCCTGACTTTTGGAGGGGTTGATCTCTATTCTCCATTTCCGGAACCAAGCGCCTAGGGCGTTGGCTGCGGTCTGGAGTTTCTTAGAGATCGCGGGCGGGCTTTTGCCTGAGCAATATACGGCAGTGTCGTCTGCAAAGAGAGCGAACTGCGTATTCCTGACTCTAGGGATGTCGCTCGTGTAGAGCGTGAATAGCAAGGGAGATAGTACCGAGCCCTGCGGGACACCGGCACTAATGGGGTGTGGTGAGGACAGGACGCCTTCGACCCGATATCGAAAGAGGCGATTCGACAGAAAGTCTCGTAAGATGGTCACGAGTCTCGGTGGCACACCTAGGGTGTAAAGCTTGTAGATCAAGCCTGTGTGCCACACCTTGTCGAATGCCTTTGCGACATCGAAGAAAAGGGCGCCTGTCATGTGACCTCTCTGGTAACTTGTGGAGATGTGTTCAACAATTCTATGGACTTGATGAACACACGAGTGTTTGGGTCGGAATCCAAATTGCTCGTCTGGGAGGAGTTTGTTAGCATCGGCAAATGCTTTAAGGCGGACATAAATGATTCTCTCATAAATCTTGCCCAGTACGTTGAGCAGACTTATGGGACGATAACTGGAGGGCTCGGACTTGGGTTTGCCGGGCTTGTGGATCCCAATCACGTGGGCTTCTTTCCACTGGTGTGGGAAAATATTGTTTGAGAGGGCGGCATTGAAGATGGCCGTCAATAGCATGATAAGGGAGGCTGGGAAGAGTTTGATCACTCTGTTGGTGATCTTGTCCGAGCCCGGGGCCTTACGAGGGTGTAACTTCCCGATGATCGCTTTCACCTCGTCATGGGTCGCGGGTGGAAGTGGGTCGTCATTTGTGTTGACGTCGTTGGCGACGTCGTCAGTCGGGGGAGCGGGAGGAGGTAACGGAAGAGCGGTCCTCCGTTCTACTTCGGCTGTAACTTTCTCTAAATGACGCGGGTCAATAGGGAGAGAACTGGGCGTACATTGAGCCTCCAGACTTTCGGCGAGGCATTCGGTCTTTTCCACGTCTTCAAAGGCGGGTGGAAGGTTGGGTCGCTTTAAGGGAGGCATTGGAACTACTGTGTCCTTTGTGAGGGCACGAGACAGTTGCCAAAAGGCTAGGTGGGAGGGCTTGATTTCGCTGAGGGTCTGGCCCCAGCGATTCTCGCGATACTCTGCGATGCGTGCCTTGACGGCACGTTCGAGAGCTCGTAATTGGACACGATTTTGCTCTGAGGGAGCTCTATCGTAGGCGCGAATGGCGGCTTTCTTCTCCCTCAGCAGGTCACGTATGTCGTCGGGCAAGTGCCAGCGTCGGTCATCCTCCGCTGGTACTGTCCGAGAGCAATCGCTAACTAACGATTGCACGTGACTTGTGAGTGAGTCGATAGCGCCTACAGCGTCGTCGGCGGTGACTAGGCTGTCGGGGATACGGTCTAGATGGACGGACGAGGTCGCCTTGAGGCTTTCGCCTAATTTGTCCCAGTCCGTCACGACCTTGGTGCGAGAGGGTTGACCTGAATCTGGGGGACCTACGCGCGGTGTAAACTCTAGGATTACAGGCCGGTGGTCCGATTGGAGCTCGTGTAGCACTGCTAAGTCATGCAAACGTAAGTTTACATTACGCAGCAGCGCCACGTCGAGTATGTCGGGTCTGTGAGTCACTATGTCCGGGAAGTGAGTCGGTTCGTATGGGGCGATCAGGTCCACGTTGAGTGGCCCGAGGAGGGATTCAAGAATACGCCCTCTGGTATTGTTTGCGACGCAATTCCAGAGGGTGTGTTTCGCGTTTAGGTCGCCCGCCAGAATGACTGAGCTACCTAAATTGAAAAGGGATTCTAAGTCACGTTTGAGTGACATTCCTAAGTCGGGTAGGTTGTGAGAATGGGAGCAATATGCCGAGACTAGTATAATGGATGAGTGTCCAGTCATACCGAGCCTACAGATTGAAGCCTCAATGTACTCTAGGGATGGTGCGTCCATAGGGGAGCAGTGAAGGGATCTTTTATAATAAATGAGGGTGCCGCCTTTTGCGGCGTTGGGTCTGTCGTTGCGAATTATCTGATAATTCGCAATTTTAGGGTCCCTATGAAAGGGCTTTAGAAATGTTTCCTGTACCAAAAGGATATCGAGTTGATGCTCTCGCAGGAATTCTGCGATCTCATCTCGTTTACCTATAATGCCGTTGGCATTGAATGTTCCTAACTTGAGGGATCGGGGTTTGATTCTACCGCGCGTGGGTGTAATATCCATTATGGATTTACGCGAAAGTGATCGAGTTGGCAAGCGATTTTGTTAAATCGCAGCGCTGCAGATGCAAGGGCACGACCGTTGCCCTCGCTCTGTTTAATAATATCGGCGAGCTCCCTAATTTCATCGAAGTTTATGAACTCGATGAAGCGCTCCACGAGTGCGAAATCCGCATCCACACTCGACGGAGGGTTTTGGTCCCGTTTTGGTGACGGGTTTGCGCGGCGGGTGGTTTGGGTTGGCGGTGACGGCGGGGCGGGCGCTGAAGGCGCTGCGGTGGGTTTCGGCTGCCAAGCGGAAACCTTGGGAGGAGGAGGTGGTGGCTGGGTCGTGGTTTGCTCGGAGAGAGCAAACGCTTCCCTAGGGAGAGGAGGGTACTCTTTAGGAGAATTAGAGTTAAGGCGGGCCCATTGGGAGTGCCTTTGAGGGCGCAGATCGGTCTGCGCCGGGTTGGAAATGGGGGCTTTGCGCGTTGAATGGCGCGAAGGGCGGGGAGCCTTCGAGCACCCGCGGTAGTTCGCGGTGTGCCCGGTCTGGTTGCAGAGAACGCAACCAGGTGGCGGGGTGTTTTCATCTATGACCTTTGGGCGGTCACAGTCTTTGGTGGCGTGAGGTGTGAGGCACTTCACGCACCGGGGGGGAGCAAAACAATTGCGGGCGGAATGGCCGTACAACTGACAGTTGTGGCACTGGGAGGGGTAGCCGCCCTTTCGGACGCCCTCGACGGTGAAGCCGTCGCTCAAGCCGCACACAGATTTTACTCTGTATATGGCTTTGCCGGCCTTGCCTTGGTCCAGTGCCACAATCACCATGTTATACGGCTCGTGGCCGCGTCCTTTGTGCATCCGGTGCACTGACTGTATTGGGAGGTCGTGCTCCTTAAGGGAGGCTTCGACTTCTGAGGTGGGGATTTCGCGGGGGATGCCGCGGATCACCACCCGGAGGGCTTTCTCCTCAGGGAGAGTGTAAGTGTGGAAAGCCACCTTACGCTCTTTAAGGAGTTTGGTCAGGGCCCGGTGGTCCTGTGAAGTGGGCACGGTTACCTTGATGCCGTGCTCGGTGGAGCGGGCAGAGGTATATTGAATCTTGTTCGGAGTAAACCATCCGGACACTTCGGTCCATCTGGTCTTATCCTGAACAAACAGGGGGGGCGGAGAGTCCTTCCTCATCGGGACTTGGGATTGGGTCTGGGATTGGGTCTGGGGCTGGGATATGCGCGCCTCTGGGCGGCCTTGTTCCTCCGGGGGAGGAGCCATGGGCACGTCCATTAGCGGCGGGGGTGTGGGCACAATAGTGTCCATGAGTGGGCGGGGCTTGGGTGATGGGCAAGGGGAAGGGGCGGAAGCCTTGGCAGCTTTGGCAGCTACCTCGGCTTCAGTGGCTTTCGCCTTCTTTTTCCTCTTGCGCTTGCCACCGACGACCGTCGTGAACTCTCCCTCCGAAGAGGAGGAAGAGGACGACTGGCCGGTCGTCGCGGCAGGCGCAGGCGGAGAGGGCGGTTCGGATTCCGCAGGAGAGGGCGGGGCGGAGGGTTCCGCGGGAGAGGGCGGGGCGGAGGGTTCCGCGGGAGAGGGAGGGGCGGGGTGATCCGCGGTTGATTCCGCGGGAGAGGGAGGCGGGGAGTGTTCCGCGGGTGATTCCGCGGGGGAGAATTCCGCGGATATCACGGACATCCTTGAGGATGACCGTGAAGTGGGGGCGGGTCGGGGAGGTAAAAAAGTTGTCCCGTAACGCTCGACGAGGAAATCCCAGGACTCGTTGTCCTGGAGGATCTCGTCCAGCGTCAGGGGTAGGTGGTCGTTCTGGCTGGCCATGATGGCCAGCCAGAGGGAGCTATTCTACTTCGGCAAACTAACGTGGTTTCGGACGCGGGGCGTTCCTGAGTAAAAGAAACCACAAGAAACCTCAGGCGATCGCCCTAATCTAACCTACTATCTCGCCCCGGGTGGATGGGCCCGGGGGTGTGTGTTACACTCCCGACCGGGATAGGTCGGGAGGTGAGTAGGCCCTAGGGTGTGCCCTAAGCTTGTCTCCCGCTGCCAATCTTATTGTGCAGCGGGTTCCTACGTCCCTGCCTAACGACAACTGGGGTTGGCTAGGGAAGCCCCCAAGGCCAACTGGTCCAGTCCCGTCCGGGTTAGCGTTTTCCTTAAGGGAAACCGCGAGCGCCCGGGTCACGCTCGAACCAGCTTAGTTATCACCGTTAGGTATCCACTGGTTCACCACAAGTAAATATCTGTGGTTTTGAGAGCGCGATGTCGTAAGAACAAATATTCGTTTGGAGACTCTAAACTGAAAAGTTCCGAGTCAACAAACTGATAAGGTCGGTTCTGCGAAAGGCCAGGTATAAATACCAGAGCGCTTCCGAGAATCGAGTCGGGGTGGCGGGCGGAGCACAATAGACCGTACGGGGTACGTCTGTACTGTGCGGCGGCTCGGAGCGAAGTCGCGGGCGGGCGCCTCACCGTTGGTTGTTTGTTGGTGTCGTCGGCAACAACAGCAGCGAGCGAGAGAGCGAGCGGCACGTGTGCGTCGTTGCAAACAAGCAATCAAGCACGCACGCACGCACGCACGCACATACCTATATGTATACCAAAAAGCCCTTTTCAGGGCTAACAAATTATTCTAAATATCGTACGTGTTACGATACCATTGTTTCTTTTTCGATATATATTGGTAACTGAACGAACGAACTAACTAACTAACTAAGTAAGTAATTAATTAACTAACGTAACTAAATTACTTACTTACTTACTTACCTACCTACCTACCTACCTACCTACCTACCTAACTACCTACCTACCTACCTACCTACCTATCTATCTATCTATCTATCTATTTACATAATATTATAAACTTCTAAAATCTCTTCCTATTCAGAAACGAACTGGATACTTTAGGTTAGAAGTGTATGGCGATCGCGAAGCGCAGCGAGCGATCGCCATACACTTCGTGGTTATTTTTTTTTTTTAACTGCACGAAAACCCTTCATATTCAACTATGACGAAACTATGCTCAGCACAACACACAAATTGGTGATGTTCCTTTTTATTAATGCAATTGCAATTGCACCAATATCACACACACAACAAACAAACAAACATCAATGCACAATATCACAAACAACAACCAAGCAAAATTCCGCCTCCGCCCGACTCCCGAATAGATAATATTATATTAATTACATACATACATTATGTCTTATTTATTGTACACGAATAAGTAAAACATTATAATTACATATAATAAACAAAATATGTGTGTGTGTGTGTGTGTGTGTGTGTGTGTGTGTGTGTGTGTGTGTGTGTGTGTGTGTGTGTGTGTTTTCACGCGGCCCGGGCTCCGGCTTTACCGATAAAATTCTCTCTCTTTTTCTCATTATAAAATACACATCGTTCTATCACCCTCTCGTTCTCGTTCGCTCGTCGTGTACGTATACAATTCGACGACAGAACTTTGTCGATATGCATAAAACACCGAGGCGTGAAAAAGGCCGAGACTTCGCTCCGAGCCGCCGCACAGTACAGACGTACCCCGTACGGTCTATTGTGCTCCGCCCGCCACCCCGACTCGATTCTCGGAAGCGCTCTGGTATTTATACCTGGCCTTTCGCAGAACCGTCTTATCAGTTTGTTGACTCGGAACTTTTCAGTTTAGAGTCTCCAAACGAATATTTGTTCTTACGACATCGCGCTCTCAAAACCACAGATATTTACTTGTGGTGAACCAGTGGATACCTAACGGTGATAACTAAGCTGGTTCGAGCGTGACCCGGGCGCTCGCGGTTTCCCTTAAGGAAAACGCTAACCCGGACGGGACTGGACCAGTTGGCCTTGGGGGCTTCCCTAGCCAACCCCAGTTGTCGTTAGGCAGGGACGTAGGAACCCGCTGCACAATAAGATTGGCAGCGGGAGTCAAGCTTAGGGCACACCCTAGGGCCTACTCACCTCCCGACCTATCCCGGTCGGGAGTGTAACACACACCCCCGGGCCCATCCACCCGGGGCGAGATAGTAGGTTAGATTAGGGCGATCGCCTGAGGTTTCTTGTGGTTTCTTTTACTCAGGAACGCCCCGCGTCCGAAACCACGTTAGTTTGCCGAAGTAGAATAGCTCCCTCTGGCTGGCCATCATGGCCAGCCAGAACGACCACCTACCCCTGACGCTGGACGAGATCCTCCAGGACAACGAGTCCTGGGATTTCCTCGTCGAGCGTTACGGGACAACTTTTTTACCTCCCCGACCCGCTCCCACTTCACGGTCATCCTCAAGGATGTCCGTGATATCCGCGGAATTCTCCCCCGCGGAATCACCCGCGGAACACTCCCCGCCTCCCTCTCCCGCGGAATCAACCGCGGATCACCCCGCCCCTCCCTCTCCCGCGGAACCCTCCGCCCCGCCCTCTCCCGCGGAACCCTCCGCCCCGCCCTCTCCTGCGGAATCCGAACCGTCCTCTCCGCCTGCGCCTGCCGCGACGACCGGCCAGTCGTCCTCTTCCTCCTCTTCGGAGGGAGAGTTCACGACGGTCGTCGGAGGCAAGCGCAAGAGGAAAAAGAAGGCGAAAGCCACTGAAGCCGAGGTAGCTGCCAAAGCTGCCAAGGCTTCCGCCCCTTCCCCTTGCCCATCACCCAAGCCCCGCCCACTCATGGACACTATTGTGCCCACACCCCCGCCGCTAATGGACGTGCCCATGGCTCCTCCCCCGGAGGAACAAGGCCGCCCAGAGGTGCGCATATCCCAGCCCCAATCCCAGACCCAATCCCAAGTCCCGATGAGGAAGGACTCTCCGCCTCCCCTGTTTGTTCAGGATAAGACCAGATGGACCGAAGTGTCCGGATGGTTTACTCCTAACAAGATCCAATATACCTCTGCCCGCTCCACCGAGCACGGCATCAAGGTAACCGTGCCCACTTCACAGGACCACCGGGCCCTGACCAAACTCCTTAAAGAGCGTAAGGTGGCTTTCCACACTTACACTCTCCCTGAGGAGAAAGCCCTCCGGGTGGTTATCCGCGGCATCCCCCGCGAAATCCCCACCTCAGAAGTCGAAGCCTCCCTTAAGGAGCACGACCTCCCAATACAGTCAGTGCACCGGATGCACAAAGGACGCGGCCACGAGCCGTATAACATGGTGATTGTGGCACTGGACCAAGGCAAGGCCGGCAAAGCCATATACAGAGTAAAATCTGTGTGCGGCTTGAGCGACGGCTTCACCGTCGAGGGCGTCCGAAAGGGCGGCTACCCCTCCCAGTGCCACAACTGTCAGTTGTACGGCCATTCCGCCCGCAATTGTTTTGCTCCCCCCCGGTGCGTGAAGTGCCTCACACCTCACGCCACCAAAGACTGTGACCGCCCAAAGGTCATAGATGAAAACACCCCGCCACCTGGTTGCGTTCTCTGCAACCAGACCGGGCACACCGCGAACTACCGCGGGTGCTCGAAGGCTCCCCGCCCTTCGCGCCATTCAACGCGCAAAGCCCCCATTTCCAACCCGGCGCAGACCGATCTGCGCCCTCAAAGGCACTCCCAATGGGCCCGCCTTAACTCTAATTCTCCTAAAGAGTACCCTCCTCTCCCTAGGGAAGCGTTTGCTCTCTCCGAGCAAACCACGACCCAGCCACCACCTCCTCCTCCCAAGGTTTCCGCTTGGCAGCCGAAACCCACCGCAGCGCCTTCAGCGCCCGCCCCGCCGTCACCGCCAACCCAAACCACCCGCCGCGCAAACCCGTCACCAAAACGGGACCAAAACCCTCCGTCGAGTGTGGATGCGGATTTCGCACTCGTGGAGCGCTTCATCGAGTTCATAAACTTCGATGAAATTAGGGAGCTCGCCGATATTATTAAACAGAGCGAGGGCAACGGTCGTGCCCTTGCATCTGCAGCGCTGCGATTTAACAAAATCGCTTGCCAACTCGATCACTTTCGCGTAAATCCATAATGGATATTACACCCACGCGCGGTAGAATCAAACCCCGATCCCTCAAGTTAGGAACCTTCAATGCCAACGGCATTATAGGTAAACGAGATGAGATCGCAGAATTCCTGCGAGAGCATCAACTCGATATCCTTTTGGTACAGGAAACATTTCTAAAGCCCTTTCATAGGGACCCTAAAATTGCGAATTATCAGATAATTCGCAATGACAGACCCAACGCCGCAAAAGGCGGCACCCTCATTTATTATAAAAGATCCCTTCACTGCTCCCCTATGGACGCACCATCCCTAGAGTACATTGAGGCTTCAATCTGTAGGCTCGGTATGACTGGACACTCATCCATTATACTAGTCTCGGCATATTGCTCCCATTCTCATAACCTACCCGACTTAGGAACGTCACTCAAACGTGACTTAGAATCCCTTTTCAATTTGGGTAGCTCAGTCATTCTGGCGGGCGACCTAAACGCGAAACACACCCTCTGGAATTGCGTCGCAAACAATACCAGAGGGCGTATTCTTGAATCCCTCCTCGGGCCACTCAACGTGGACCTGATCGCCCCATACGAACCGACTCACTTCCCGGACATAGTGACTCACAGACCCGACATACTCGACGTGGCGCTGCTGCGTAATGTAAACTTACGTTTGCATGACTTAGCAGTGCTACACGAGCTCCAATCGGACCACCGGCCTGTAATCCTAGAGTTTACACCGCGCGTAGGTCCCCCAGATTCAGGTCAACCCTCTCGCACCAAGGTCGTGACGGACTGGGACAAATTAGGCGAAAGCCTCAAGGCGACCTCGTCCGTCCATCTAGACCGTATCCCCGACAGCCTAGTCACCGCCGACGACGCTGTAGGCGCTATCGACTCACTCACAAGTCACGTGCAATCGTTAGTTAGCGATTGCTCTCGGACAGTACCAGCGGAGGATGACCGACGCTGGCACTTGCCCGACGACATACGGGACTTGCTGAGGGAGAAGAAAGTCGCCATTCGCGCCTACGATAGAGCTCCCTCAGAGCAAAATCGTGTCCAATTACGAGCTCTCGAACGTGCCGTCAAGGCACGCATCGCAGAGTTTCGCGAGAATAGCTGGGGCCAGACCCTCAGCGAAATCAAGCCCTCCCACCTAGCCTTTTGGCAACTGTCTCGTGCCCTCACAAAGGACACAGTAGTTCCAATGCCTCCTCTAAAGCGACCCAATCTTCCTCCCGCCTTTGAAGACGTGGAAAAGACCGAATGCCTCGCCGAAAGTCTGGAGGCTCAATGTACGCCCAGTTCTCTCCCTATTGACCCGCGTCATTTGGAGAAAGTTACAGCCGAAGTAGAACGGAGGACCGCTCTTCCGTTACCTCCTCCCGCTCCCCCGACTGACGACGTCGCCAACGACGTCAACACAAATGACGACCCACTTCCACCCGCGACCCATGACGAGGTGAAAGCGATCATCGGGAAGTTACACCCTCGTAAGGCCCCGGGCTCGGACAAGATCACCAACAGAGTGATCAAACTCTTCCCAGCCTCCCTTATCATGTTATTGACGGCCATCTTCAATGCCGCCCTCTCAAACAATATTTTCCCACACCAGTGGAAAGAAGCCCACGTGATTGGGATCCACAAGCCCGGCAAACCCAAGTCCGAGCCCTCCAGTTATCGTCCCATAAGCCTGCTCAACGTACTGGGCAAGATTTATGAGAGAATCATTTATGTCCGCCTTAAAGCATTTGCCGATGCTAACAAACTCCTCCCAGACGAGCAATTTGGGTTCCGACCCAAACACTCGTGTGTTCATCAAGTCCATAGAATTGTTGAACACATCTCCACAAGTTACCAGAGAGGTCACATGACAGGCGCCCTTTTCTTCGATGTCGCAAAGGCATTCGACAAGGTGTGGCACACAGGCTTGATCTACAAGCTTTACACCCTAGGTGTGCCACCGAGACTCGTGACCATCTTACGAGACTTTCTGTCGAATCGCCTCTTTCGATATCGGGTCGAAGGCGTCCTGTCCTCACCACACCCCATTAGTGCCGGTGTCCCGCAGGGCTCGGTACTATCTCCCTTGCTATTCACGCTCTACACGAGCGACATCCCTAGAGTCAGGAATACGCAGTTCGCTCTCTTTGCAGACGACACTGCCGTATATTGCTCAGGCAAAAGCCCGCCCGCGATCTCTAAGAAACTCCAGACCGCAGCCAACGCCCTAGGCGCTTGGTTCCGGAAATGGAGAATAGAGATCAACCCCTCCAAAAGTCAGGCGGTTCTCTTTTTTAGAACCGACCGAAAAAGACGTCCCCCCATCCCCGATCCAGTCACACTATTCGGCGAGCCGATCCCTTGGGAGAGGCAAGCCAAATATCTCGGTGTGACCCTCGATGATCGCCTATCCTTCGCTGCACACATAAGGGCGGTTCGCGCGCGCGCCGCCTTTGTGGCAGGACGACTCCACTGCATGATCAACGCCCGGTCTAAACTTGCCCTAAAAAGCAAGGTTAGACTCTATACCGCGTGTATCCGTCCAGTCATGACGTATGCGAGCACCGTGTTCGCTCACGCTGCTCCCACACATCTCAACACCCTTCAGGTGATTCAAAACCGTTTCATGCGCAAAGCCACGGGCGCCCCGTGGTACATGCGCAATGAAAACCTCCACCTTGACTTAGGCCTCCCTACAATCAAACAATTCATAAAACGCGCCTCGCGCCGATATTTTGATACCGCAGAGCACCACGCGAATCCCTTGATAGTCAACACTATCACATACACCCCGTCCCTTATTTCCCGCATCCGTAGGCCTAGGCACGCCCTCAGCGAACCAGACGATGCCACCACTTTAGCTCAAATCGAGGCTGACGAAGCCCGAAAACAAATACAAATGCGCAACCGACAACCAAGATTTCGTCCTCGCCGGCGAGGACCGTCGCGACGTCCCTCTCAGTCTCGTCCCGTTTAAGCGGCCCGAGCTGCATATTAGCAATCCGACCGATCCCCAAATAATTATAATTGTTTGCATGCTAAATCCTCCCTCATTCCCCAGGCAACGTCCTGAGCCGAGGTCGAGCCCCACAGGGGGCACCCTCAGGCTACCGTTGCCCTAAATTTATTTAGTTTTAAGTAGCGGTTGAGAGCCCTCAGCGCTCACCGCAAAAGTCCGCGTAACGGTGGAAGAAGGTCCCCTGGACCCACCACCTTCCTGTTCCAGTCCAAAAAAAAAAAAAAAAAAAAAAAGGCGTGAAAAAAAGTATATCATTCGTCTGTCTGTATCTAGTGAGTCACTACTGTTAATTAAATTAATTTGCAATAATGTCTGGACGCGGCAAGGGTGGCAAGGTCAAGGGGAAGGCGAAGTCTCGTTCGAATCGTGCCGGTCTGCAGTTTCCTGTCGGTCGTATACATAGACTTCTGCGCAACGGCAATTACGCCGAGCGCGTCGGCGCCGGTGCACCGGTCTATTTGGCCGCCGTAATGGAATATCTCGCCGCTGAGGTCCTCGAGTTGGCCGGCAACGCGGCAAGGGACAACAAGAAGACAAGAATCATCCCGAGACATCTCCAATTGGCCATACGCAACGATGAGGAGTTGAACAAACTCCTCTCCGGCGTGACCATCGCTCAGGGTGGTGTGTTGCCCAACATTCAGGCGGTGCTACTGCCGAAGAAGACCGAGAAGAAGGCTTAGATAATAAATGTTATCAGAGCCTCTCGTCTCACACTCCTGGCTCGCCGTCGTCGCCTGGTCGGGGCGAGATCACAAAAGGCCCTTTTCAGGGCCGCAATATGATTGATAAATTATGTCTCTATATGACCTCGAATCGTCCGTCACTTTATTCAAGAAGAAAAAGAACGAACAAACAAACAAACAAATATACATACATACACTTCATTCAAACAAAAGAGAAATTGTGTGGTATAATTTTTAAAAAAAAAAAAAAAAACCTAGGCATATAATAATAGTATATTACATACATTATGTACTTTTTTTTTTTTTTTTTTTTTTTTTTTTTTTTTTTTTTTTTTTTTTTTTTTTTGACTGGAACAGGAAGGTGGTGGGTCCAGGGGACCTTCTTCCACCGTTACGCGGACTTTTGCGGTGAGCGCTGAGGGCTCTCAACCGCTACTTAAAACTAAATAAATTTTTGGCAACGGTAGCCTGAGGGTGCCCCCTGTGGGGCTCGACCTCGGCTCAGGACGTTGCCTGGGGAATGAGGGAGGACTTAGCATGCAAATATATTATTTGGGGATCGGTCGGATTGCTAATATGCAGCTCGGGCCGCTTAAACGGGACGAGACTGAGAGGGACGTCGCGACGGTCCTCGCCGGCGAGGACGAAATCTTGGTTGTCGGTTGCGCATTTGTATTTGTTTTCGGGCTTCGTCAGCCTCGATTTGAGCTAAAGTGGTGGCATCGTCTGGTTCGCTGAGGGCGTGCCTAGGCCTACGGATGCGGGAAATAAGGGACGGGGTGTATGTGATAGTGTTGACTATCAAGGGATTCGCGTGGTGCTCTGCGGTATCAAAATATCGGCGCGAGGCGCGTTTTATAAATTGTTTGATTGTAGGGAGACCTAAGTCAAGGTGGAGGTTTTCATTGCGCATGTACCACGGGGCGCCCGTGGCTTTGCGCATGAAACGGTTTTGAATCACCTGAAGGGTGTTGAGATGTGTGGGAGCAGCGTGAGCGAACACGGTGCTCGCATACGTCATGACTGGACGGATACACGCGGTATAGAGTCTAACCTTGCTTTTTAGGGCAAGTTTAGACCGGGCGTTGATCATGCAGTGGAGTCGTCCTGCCACAAAGGCGGCGCGCGCGCGAACCGCCCTTATGTGTGCAGCGAAGGATAGGCGATCATCGAGGGTCACACCGAGATATTTGGCTTGCCTCTCCCAAGGGATCGGCTCGCCGAATAGTGTGACTGGATCGGGGATGGGGGGACGTCTTTTTCGGTCGGTTCTAAAAAAGAGAACCGCCTGACTTTTGGAGGGGTTGATCTCTATTCTCCATTTCCGGAACCAAGCGCCTAGGGCGTTGGCTGCGGTCTGGAGTTTCTTAGAGATCGCGGGCGGGCTTTTGCCTGAGCAATATACGGCAGTGTCGTCTGCAAAGAGAGCGAACTGCGTATTCCTGACTCTAGGGATGTCGCTCGTGTAGAGCGTGAATAGCAAGGGAGATAGTACCGAGCCCTGCGGGACACCGGCACTAATGGGGTGTGGTGAGGACAGGACGCCTTCGACCCGATATCGAAAGAGGCGATTCGACAGAAAGTCTCGTAAGATGGTCACGAGTCTCGGTGGCACACCTAGGGTGTAAAGCTTGTAGATCAAGCCTGTGTGCCACACCTTGTCGAATGCCTTTGCGACATCGAAGAAAAGGGCGCCTGTCATGTGACCTCTCTGGTAACTTGTGGAGATGTGTTCAACAATTCTATGGACTTGATGAACACACGAGTGTTTGGGTCGGAACCCAAATTGCTCGTCTGGGAGGAGTTTGTTAGCATCGGCAAATGCTTTAAGGCGGACATAAATGATTCTCTCATAAATCTTGCCCAGTACGTTGAGCAGGCTTATGGGACGATAACTGGAGGGCTCGGACTTGGGTTTGCCGGGCTTGTGGATCCCAATCACGTGGGCTTCTTTCCACTGGTGTGGGAAAATATTGTTTGAGAGGGCGGCATTGAAGATGGCCGTCAATAACATGATAAGGGAGGCTGGGAAGAGTTTGATCACTCTGTTGGTGATCTTGTCCGAGCCCGGGGCCTTACGAGGGTGTAACTTCCCGATGATCGCTTTCACCTCGTCATGGGTCGCGGGTGGAAGTGGGTCGTCATTTGTGTTGACGTCGTTGGCGACGTCGTCAGTCGGGGGAGCGGGAGGAGGTAACGGAAGAGCGGTCCTCCGTTCTACTTCGGCTGTAACTTTCTCCAAATGACGCGGGTCAATAGGGAGAGAACTGGGCGTACATTGAGCCTCCAGACTTTCGGCGAGGCATTCGGTCTTTTCCACGTCTTCAAAGGCGGGAGGAAGATTGGGTCGCTTTAAAGGAGGCATAGGAACTACTGTGTCCTTTGTGAGGGCACGAGACAGTTGCCAAAAGGCTAGGTGGGAGGGCTTGATTTCGCTGAGGGTCTGGCCCCAGCTATTCTCGCGAAACTCTGCGATGCGTGCCTTGACGGCACGTTCGAGAGCTCGTAATTGGACACGATTTTGCTCTGAGGGAGCTCTATCGTAGGCGCGAATGGCGACTTTCTTCTCCCTCAGCAAGTCCCGTATGTCGTCGGGCAAGTGCCAGCGTCGGTCATCCTCCGCTGGTACTGTCCGAGAGCAATCGCTAACTAACGATTGCACGTGACTTGTGAGTGAGTCGATAGCGCCTACAGCGTCGTCGGCGGTGACTAGGCTGTCGGGGATACGGTCTAGATGGACGGACGAGGTCGCCTTGAGGCTTTCGCCTAATTTGTCCCAGTCCGTCACGACCTTGGTGCGAGAGGGTTGACCTGAATCTGGGGGACCTACGCGCGGTGTAAACTCTAGGATTACAGGCCGGTGGTCCGATTGGAGCTCGTGTAGCACTGCTAAGTCATGCAAACGTAAGTTTACATTACGCAGCAGCGCCACGTCGAGTATGTCGGGTCTGTGAGTCACTATGTCCGGGAAGTGAGTCGGTTCGTATGGGGCGATCAGGTCCACGTTGAGTGGCCCGAGGAGGGATTCAAGAATACGCCCTCTGGTATTGTTTGCGACGCAATTCCAGAGGGTGTGTTTCGCGTTTAGGTCGCCCGCCAGAATGACTGAGCTACCCAAATTGAGAAGGGATTCTAAGTCACGTTTGAGTGACGTTCCTAAGTCGGGTAGGTTATGAGAATGGGAGCAATATGCCGAGACTAGTATAATGGATGAGTGTCCAGTCATACCGAGCCTACAGATTGAAGCCTCAATGTACTCTAGGGATGGTGCGTCCATAGGGGAGCAGTGAAGGGATCTTTTATAATAAATGAGGGTGCCGCCTTTTGCGGCGTTGGGTCTGTCATTGCGAATTATCTGATAATTCGCAATTTTAGGGTCCCTATGAAAGGGTTTTAGAAATGTTTCCTGTACCAAAAGGATATCGAGTTGATGCTCTCGCAGGAATTCTGCGATCTCATCTCGTTTACCTATAATGCCGTTGGCATTGAAGGTTCCTAACTTGAGGGATCGGGGTTTGATTCTACCGCGCGTGGGTGTAATATCCATTATGGATTTACGCGAAAGTGATCGAGTTGGCAAGCGATTTTGTTAAATCGCAGCGCTGCAGATGCAAGGGCACGACCGTTGCCCTCGCTCTGTTTAATAATATCGGCGAGCTCCCTAATTTCATCGAAGTTTATGAATTCGATGAAGCGCTCCACGAGTGCGAAATCCGCATCCACACTCGACGGAGGGTTTTGGTCCCGTTTTGGTGACGGGTTTGCGCGGCGGGTGGTTTGGGTTGGCGGTAACGGCGGGGCGGGCGCTGAAGGCGCTGCGGTGGGTTTCGGCTGCCAAGCGGAAACCTTGGGAGGAGGAGGTGGTGGCTGGGTCGTGGTTTGCTCGGAGAGAGCAAACGCTTCCCTTGGGAGAGGAGGGTACTCTTTAGGAGAATTAGAGTTAAGGCGGGCCCATTGGGAGTGCCTTTGAGGGCGCAGATCGGTCTGCGCCGGGTTGGAAATGGGGGCTTTGCGCGTTGAATGGCGCGAAGGGCGGGGAGCCTTCGAGCACCCGCGGTAGTTCGCGGTGTGCCCGGTCTGGTTGCAGAGAACGCAACCAGGTGGCGGGGTGTTTTCATCTATGACCTTTGGACGGTCACAGTCTTTGGTGGCGTGAGGTGTGAGGCACTTCACGCATCGGGGGGGAGCAAAACAATTGCGGGCGGAATGGCCGTACAACTGGCAGTTGTGGCACTGGGAGGGGTAGCCGCCCTTTCGGACGCCCTCGACGGTGAAGCCGTCGCTCAAGCCGCACACAGATTTTACTCTGTATATGGCTTTGCCGGCCTTGCCTTGGTCCAGTGCCACAATCACCATGTTATACGGCTCGTGGCCGCGTCCTTTGTGCATCCGGTGCACTGACTGTATTGGGAGGTCGTGCTCCTTAAGGGAGGCTTCGACTTCTGAGGTGGGGATTTCGCGGGGGATGCCGCGGATCACCACCCGGAGGGCTTTCTCCTCAGGGAGAGTGTAAGTGTGGAAAGCCACCTTACGCTCTTTAAGGAGTTTGGTCAGGGCCCGGTGGTCCTGTGAAGTGGGCACGGTTACCTTGATGCCGTGCTCGGTGGAGCGGGCAGAGGTATATTGGATCTTGTTAGGAGTAAACCATCCGGACACTTCGGTCCATCTGGTCTTATCCTGAACAAACAGGGGAGGCGGAGAGTCCTTCCTCATCGGGACTTGGGATTGGGTCTGGGATTGGGTCTGGGGCTGGGATATGCGCGCCTCTGGGCGGCCTTGTTCCTCCGGGGGAGGAGCCATGGGCACGTCCATTAGCGGCGGGGGTGTGGGCACAACAGTGTCCATGAGTGGGCGGGGCTTGGGTGATGGGCAAGGGGAAGGGGCGGAAGCTTTGGCAGCTTTGGCAGCTACCTCGGCTTCAGTGGCTTTCGCCTTCTTTTTCCTCTTGCGCTTGCCCCCGACGACCGTCGTGAACTCTCCCTCCGAGGAGGAGGAAGAGGACGACTGGCCGGTCGTCGCGGCAGGCGCAGGCGGAGAGGGCGGTTCGGATTCCGCAGGAGAGGGCGGGGCGGAGGGTTCCGCGGGAGAGGGCGGGGCGGAGGGTTCCGCGGGAGAGGGAGGGGCGGGGTGATCCGCGGTTGATTCCGCGGGAGAGGGAGGCGGGGAGTGTTCCGCGGGTGATTCCGCGGGGGAGAATTCCGCGGATATCACGGACATCCTTGAGGATGACCGTGAAGTGGGAGCGGGTCGGGGAGGTAAAAAAGTTGTCCCGTAACGCTCGACGAGGAAATCCCAGGACTCGTTGTCCTGGAGGATCTCGTCCAGCGTCAGGGGTAGGTGGTCGTTCTGGCTGGCCATGATGGCCAGCCAGAGGGAGCTATTCTACTTCGGCAAACTAACGTGGTTTCGGACGCGGGGCGTTCCTGAGTAAAAGAAACCACAAGAAACCTCAGGCGATCGCCCTAATCTAACCTACTATCTCGCCCCGGGTGGATGGGCCCGGGGGTGTGTGTTACACTCCCGACCGGGATAGGTCGGGAGGTGAGTAGGCCCTAGGGTGTGCCCTAAGCTTGACTCCCGCTGCCAATCTTATTGTGCAGCGGGTTCCTACGTCCCTGCCTAACGACAACTGGGGTTGGCTAGGGAAGCCCCCAAGGCCAACTGGTCCAGTCCCGTCCGGGTTAGCGTTTTCCTTAAGGGAAACCGCGAGCGCCCGGGTCACGCTCGAACCAGCTTAGTTATCACCGTTAGGTATCCACTGGTTCACCACAAGTAAATATCTGTGGTTTTGAGAGCGCGATGTCGTAAGAACAAATATTCGTTTGGAGACTCTAAACTGAAAAGTTCCGAGTCAACAAACTGATAAGGTCGGTTCTGCGAAAGGCCAGGTATAAATACCAGAGCGCTTCCGAGAATCGAGTCGGGGTGGCGGGCGGAGCACAATAGACCGTACGGGGTACGTCTGTACTGTGCGGCGGCTCGGAGCGACATTATGTACGTTTTGTTTTGTATAATATAATAATTAGGCTAACGTGCGAGAGAGACGGATTTATTTAATGAGACAGCTAGATACCGAACGATGTTAGAGTAGCGTGTATGTTTTTTCTTTCTCTTTTACGCACACTTCTGATTGGCCGCACGATCGAATTCAGCTCGTTGTCTATCATAATAAGTTAAGGTGCGCATATTGAGTATGTATCGGCTTTTTTTCTCAAAACTCTACTATCTATCACTCTGCACTCAAGTCTCGCTCATTGTAGTGCGTTCAAAGTGTTCTAGTGTTGTTATTATTCATTCATTCTCATTATGCCGCCAAAGACTAGCGGTAAGGCCGCCAAGAAATCTGGCAAAGCCCAAAAGAACATCTCCAAAACCGATAAGAAAAAGAAGAAGCACAAGAGGAAGGAGAGCTACGCCATCTACATCTACAAGGTGCTCAAGCAGGTGCATCCCGATACCGGTATATCCAGCAAGGCCATGTCTATAATGAATTCGTTCGTTAACGACATATTCGAACGTATCGCCGCGGAGGCATCTCGTCTCGCCCATTACAACAAACGTTCCACTATAACCTCTAGGGAGGTGCAGACGTCTGTGAGACTCCTGTTGCCCGGTGAGCTTGCCAAGCACGCCGTGAGCGAGGGGACCAAAGCCGTCACCAAATACACCAGCTCCAAGTGAGGAGGCTGAGAGATGGCATCGTCTACACAGTGCGTGCGTGCGTGTTTCATAGTATGCATTTATTATTAATGTTTATTATATTAACACAATATGCACAATACTCAAAAGGCCCTTTTCAGGGCCAAAAATCTATTCGTGTTACAATAATGTTTCTTTCATGACATACATAATATAAAAAAATAATAATAATATAATACATACATATATACATACATACATACATACACATATCACATATCTAGTCGTTGTGTATAAAAAGAACGAACGAACGATAGATATAGTTATAGATATACTTAGATAGATAGTTAGTTAGTTATTTAATATAATAAATAAATAAATACTTAATATAAATATTAAATAACATATGACAATAATATCAGGATTAAAAAATAATAATAAAGACGGGTATGTACATAATACATACATATTGTGTGATCGTTGCGAGTTATTTCATTGTGCGAGGGAGATAGATATATAAAGGTCGTCTCCCTCGATATAACATTATAAATAGGCCGAATTCTACAGTAGGTCCGCCATACCGTACGTACACTGTTAAGTTGGTAGACGCGTCCGTTTATAAATTTCTTTGTTTCGTTCGTTCGTTCGTTTGTTTTGTTACTCCTCCAAAAATGGCTCGTACCAAGCAGACTGCGCGTAAATCCACCGGTGGCAAAGCGCCTCGTAAACAGCTGGCCACCAAGGCCGCGCGCAAGAGTGCACCGGCAACCGGTGGTGTCAAGAAACCCCATCGCTACAGACCGGGTACGGTTGCACTCCGTGAGATCCGTCGCTATCAGAAGAGTACAGAGTTGTTGATCCGCAAACTGCCCTTCCAGCGTCTAGTCCGTGAGATCGCTCAAGATTTCAAGACTGATCTACGTTTCCAGAGTTCAGCAGTCATGGCGCTCCAGGAGGCCAGCGAGGCTTATCTGGTCGGACTCTTTGAGGACACCAACCTGTGCGCGATTCACGCCAAGCGTGTCACCATCATGCCCAAGGATATACAGTTGGCGCGCAGAATCCGAGGCGAACGCGCTTAATTGTGTGTGTGTGTGTGTGTGTGTGTAATCTCACCCTCGCAGGAAAGCATCGTGCGTTGCTACAAAAGGCCCTTTTCAGGGCCACATATATATCAAAAAAATTGAATATAATGTTTCTCATGCACATAATATTAATGTAAAAATATACCTACATACCTACCTATCTACCCCTGCCAATACAAATAAATAAATTTACTTCATATTGATTAAGAACTAAGTAGGTACCTACCTATATTGGATAAGTAGATTTATGTATTAGGTATGGTACGATATTTTATATATTTTTCCAATAATATTAATTAATTAATTAACTAACTAACCAATCAATCAAGTATGTATCTATGTAGGTAGGTAGGTAGGTAGGTAGGTGGTAATTAATGTACTGAATTAGATAAAAGTTATTGAACACCCTCCCCCCCCACCCCTGCCCAAAACCCATGTCCCTGACGTGGAATATATATCCATCTCACTTTTCACAAAGAAAGAAAACTTCGCTCCGAGCCGCCGCACAGTACAGACGTACCCCGTACGGTCTATTGTGCTCCGCCCGCCACCCCGACTCGATTCTCGGAAGCGCTCTGGTATTTATACCTGGCCTTTCGCAGAACCGACCTTATCAGTTTGTTGACTCGGAACTTTTCAGTTTAGAGTCTCCAAACGAATATTTGTTCTTACGACATCGCGCTCTCAAAACCACAGATATTTACTTGTGGTGAACCAGTGGATACCTAACGGTGATAACTAAGCTGGTTCGAGCGTGACCCGGGCGCTCGCGGTTTCCCTTAAGGAAAACGCTAACCCGGACGGGACTGGACCAGTTGGCCTTGGGGGCTTCCCTAGCCAACCCCAGTTGTCGTTAGGCAGGGACGTAGGAACCCGCTGCACAATAAGATTGGCAGCGGGAGTCAAGCTTAGGGCACACCCTAGGGCCTACTCACCTCCCGACCTATCCCGGTCGGGAGTGTAACACACACCCCCGGGCCCATCCACCCGGGGCGAGATAGTAGGTTAGATTAGGGCGATCGCCTGAGGTTTCTTGTGGTTTCTTTTACTCAGGAACGCCCCGCGTCCGAAACCACGTTAGTTTGCCGAAGTAGAATAGCTCCCTCTGGCTGGCCATCATGGCCAGCCAGAACGACCACCTACCCCTGACGCTGGACGAGATCCTCCAGGACAACGAGTCCTGGGATTTCCTCGTCGAGCGTTACGGGACAACTTTTTTACCTCCCCGACCCGCTCCCACTTCACGGTCATCCTCAAGGATGTCCGTGATATCCGCGGAATTCTCCCCCGCGGAATCACCCGCGGAACACTCCCCGCCTCCCTCTCCCGCGGAATCAACCGCGGATCACCCCGCCCCTCCCTCTCCCGCGGAACCCTCCGCCCCGCCCTCTCCCGCGGAACCCTCCGCCCCGCCCTCTCCTGCGGAATCCGAACCGCCCTCTCCGCCTGCGCCTGCCGCGACGACCGGCCAGTCGTCCTCTTCCTCCTCTTCGGAGGGAGAGTTCACGACGGTCGTCGGTGGCAAGCGCAAGAGGAAAAAGAAGGCGAAAGCCACTGAAGCCGAGGTAGCTGCCAAAGCTGCCAAGGCTTCCGCCCCTTCCCCTTGCCCATCACCCAAGCCCCGCCCACTCATGGACACTATTGTGCCCACACCCCCGCCACTAATGGACGTGCCCATGGCTCCTCCCCCGGAGGAACAAGGCCGCCCAGAGGCGCGCATATCCCAGCCCCAGACCCAATCCCAGACCCAATCCCAAGTCCCGATGAGGAAGGACTCTCCGCCTCCCCTGTTTGTTCAGGATAAGACCAGATGGACCGAAGTGTCCGGATGGTTTACTCCTAACAAGATCCAATATACCTCTGCCCGCTCCACCGAGCACGGCATCAAGGTAACCGTGCCCACTTCACAGGACCACCGGGCCCTGACCAAACTCCTTAAAGAGCGTAAGGTGGCTTTCCACACTTACACTCTCCCTGAGGAGAAAGCCCTCCGGGTGGTGATCCGCGGCATCCCCCGCGAAATCCCCACCTCAGAAGTCGAAGCCTCCCTTAAGGAGCACGACCTCCCAATACAGTCAGTGCACCGGATGCACAAAGGACGTGGCCACGAGCCATATAACATGGTGATTGTGGCACTGGACCAAGGGAAGGCCGGCAAGGCCATATACAGAGTAAAATCTGTGTGCGGCTTGAGCGACGGCTTCACCGTCGAGGGCGTCCGAAAGGGCGGCTACCCCTCCCAGTGCCACAACTGTCAGTTGTACGGCCATTCCGCCCGCAATTGTTTTGCTCCCCCCCGATGCGTGAAGTGCCTCACACCTCACGCCACCAAAGACTGTGACCGTCCAAAGGTCATAGATGAAAACACCCCGCCACCTGGTTGCGTTCTCTGCAACCAGACCGGGCACACCGCGAACTACCGCGGGTGCTCGAAGGCTCCCCGCCCTTCGCGCCACTCAACGCGCAAAGCCCCCATCTCCAACCCGGCGCAGACCGATCTGCGCCCTCAAAGGCACTCCCAATGGGCCCGCCTTAACTCCAACTCTCCTAAGGAGTATCCTCCTCTCCCAAGGGAAGCGTTTGCTCTCTCCGAGCAAACCACGACCCAGCCACCACCTCCTCCTCCCAAGGTTTCCGCTTGGCAGCCGAAACCCACCGCAGCGCCTTCAGCGCCCGCCCCGCCGTCACCGCCAACCCAAACCACCCGCCGCGCAAACCCGTCACCAAAACGGGACCAAAACCCTCCGTCGAGTGTGGATGCGGATTTCGCACTCGTGGAGCGCTTCATCGAATTCATAAACTTCGATGAAATTAGGGAGCTCGCCGATATTATTAAACAGAGCGAGGGCAACGGTCGTGCCCTTGCATCTGCAGCGCTGCGATTTAACAAAATCGCTTGCCAACTCGATCACTTTCGCGTAAATCCTTAATGGATATTACACCCACGCGCAATAGAATCAAACCCCGATCCCTCAAGTTAGGAACCTTCAATGCCAACGGCATTATAGGTAAACGAGATGAGATCGCAGAATTCCTGCGAGAGCATCAACTCGATATCCTTTTGGTACAGGAAACATTTCTAAAGCCCTTTCATAGGGACCCTAAAATTGCGAATTATCAGATAATTCGCAATGACAGACCCAACGCCGCAAAAGGCGGCACCCTCATTTATTATAAAAGATCCCTTCACTGCTCCCCTATGGACGCACCATCCCTAGAGTACATTGAGGCTTCAATCTGTAGGCTCGGTATGACTGGACACTCATCCATTATACTAGTCTCGGCATATTGCTCCCATTCTCATAACCTACCCGACTTAGGAACGTCACTCAAACGTGACTTAGAATCCCTTTTCAATTTGGGTAGCTCAGTCATTCTGGCGGGCGACCTAAACGCGAAACACACCCTCTGGAATTGCGTCGCAAACAATACCAGAGGGCGTATTCTTGAATCCCTCCTCGGGCCACTCAACGTGGACCTGATCGCCCCATACGAACCGACTCACTTCCCGGACATAGTGACTCACAGACCCGACATACTCGACGTGGCGCTGCTGCGTAATGTAAACTTACGTCTGCATGACTTAGCAGTGCTACACGAGCTCCAATCGGACCACCGGCCTGTAATCCTAGAGTTTACACCGCGCGTAGGTCCCCCAGATTCAGGTCAACCCTCTCGCACCAAGGTCGTGACGGACTGGGACAAATTAGGCGAAAGCCTCAAGGCGACCTCGTCCGTCCATCTAGACCGTATCCCCGACAGCCTAGTCACCGCCGACGACGCTGTAGGCGCTATCGACTCACTCACAAGTCACGTGCAATCGTTAGTTAGCGATTGCTCTCGGACAGTACCAGCGGAGGATGACCGACGCTGGCACTTGCCCGACGACATACGGGACTTGCTGAGGGAGAAGAAAGTCGCCATTCGCGCCTACGATAGAGCTCCCTCAGAGCAAAATCGTGTCCAATTACGAGCTCTCGAACGTGCCGTCAAGGCACGCATCGCAGAGTTTCGCGAGAATAGCTGGGGCCAGACCCTCAGCGAAATCAAGCCCTCCCACCTAGCCTTTTGGCAACTGTCTCGTGCCCTCACAAAGGACACAGTAGTTCCAATGCCTCCTTTAAAGCGACCCAATCTTCCTCCCGCCTTTGAAGACGTGGAAAAGACCGAATGCCTCGCCGAAAGTCTGGAGGCTCAATGTACGCCCAGTTCTCTCCCTATTGACCCGCGTCATTTGGAGAAAGTTACAGCCGAAGTAGAACGGAGGACCGCTCTTCCGTTACCTCCTCCCGCTCCCCCGACTGACGACGTCGCCAACGACGTCAACACAAATGACGACCCACTTCCACCCGCGACCCATGACGAGGTGAAAGCGATCATCGGGAAGTTACACCCTCGTAAGGCCCCGGGCTCGGACAAGATCACCAACAGAGTGATCAAACTCTTCCCAGCCTCCCTTATCATGTTATTGACGGCCATCTTCAATGCCGCCCTCTCAAACAATATTTTCCCACACCAGTGGAAAGAAGCCCACGTGATTGGGATCCACAAGCCCGGCAAACCCAAGTCCGAGCCCTCCAGTTATCGTCCCATAAGTCTGCTCAACGTACTGGGCAAGATTTATGAGAGAATCATTTATGTCCGCCTTAAAGCATTTGCCGATGCTAACAAACTCCTCCCAGACGAGCAATTTGGGTTCCGACCCAAACACTCGTGTGTTCACCAAGTCCATAGAATTGTTGAACACATCTCCACAAGTTACCAGAGAGGTCACATGACAGGCGCCCTTTTCTTCGATGTCGCAAAGGCATTCGACAAGGTGTGGCACACAGGCTTGATCTACAAGCTTTACACCCTAGGTGTGCCACCGAGACTCGTGACCATCTTACGAGACTTTCTGTCGAATCGCCTCTTTCGATATCGGGTCGAAGGCGTCCTGTCCTCACCACACCCCATTAGTGCCGGTGTCCCGCAGGGCTCGGTACTATCTCCCTTGCTATTCACGCTCTACACGAGCGACATCCCTAGAGTCAGGAATACGCAGTTCGCTCTCTTTGCAGACGACACTGCCGTATATTGCTCAGGCAAAAGCCCGCCCGCGATCTCTAAGAAACTCCAGACCGCAGCCAACGCCCTAGGCGCTTGGTTCCGGAAATGGAGAATAGAGATCAACCCCTCCAAAAGTCAGGCGGTTCTCTTTTTTAGAACCGACCGAAAAAGACGTCCCCCCATCCCCGATCCAGTCACACTATTCGGCGAGCCGATCCCTTGGGAGAGGCAAGCCAAATATCTCGGTGTGACCCTCGATGATCGCCTATCCTTCGCTGCACACATAAGGGCGGTTCGCGCGCGCGCCGCCTTTGTGGCAGGACGACTCCACTGCATGATCAACGCCCGGTCTAAACTTGCCCTAAAAAGCAAGGTTAGACTCTATACCGCGTGTATCCGTCCAGTCATGACGTATGCGAGCACCGTGTTCGCTCACGCTGCTCCCACACATCTCAACACCCTTCAGGTGATTCAAAACCGTTTCATGCGCAAAGCCACGGGCGCCCCGTGGTACATGCGCAATGAAAACCTCCACCTTGACTTAGGCCTCCCTACAATCAAACAATTTATAAAACGCGCCTCGCGCCGATATTTTGATACCGCAGAGCACCACGCGAATCCCTTGATAGTCAACACTATCACATACACCCCGTCCCTTATTTCCCGCATCCGTAGGCCTAGGCACGCCCTCAGCGAACCAGACGATGCCACCACTTTAGCTCAAATCGAGGCTGACGAAGCCCGAAAACAAATACAAATGCGCAACCGACAACCAAGATTTCGTCCTCGCCGGCGAGGACCGTCGCGACGTCCCTCTCAGTCTCGTCCCGTTTAAGCGGCCCGAGCTGCATATTAGCAATCCGACCGATCCCCAAATAATTATAATTGTTTGCATGCTAAATCCTCCCTCATTCCCCAGGCAACGTCCTGAGCCGAGGTCGAGCCCCACAGGGGGCACCCTCAGGCTACCGTTGCCCAAAATTATTTAGTTTTAGTTTTTAGTTTTAAGTAGCGGTTGAGAGCCCTCAGCGCTCACCGCAAAAGTCCGCGTAACGGTGGAAGAAGGTCCCCTGGACCCACCACCTTCCTGTTCCAGTCCAAAAAAAAAAAAAAAAAAATCACAAAGAAAACCAATGAAACCACATTATGGCTTTCTGGGTTTACTCCGTCTCGTTCGTACTCACACATGGTATCGTGTTTTGATAGCGCGCTACCCGTCACACGTTGAGTATAAATATAACCGTTATAAGTAGTGGTACAGGCCCGGTCCAATCAGTCAGACTCAGACGCTCGTTTCGCTACACTTCAGTCAGTCAGTCAGTCAGTCGGTCGGTGCGTGCGTGAGAGAGAGATTTCGTGTTTTTGATTACATTTTATACAATCAATCTATAATAATGACCGGCCGCGGTAAGGGAGGAAAGGGTCTGGGAAAAGGTGGAGCCAAGCGTCATAGAAAAGTACTTCGCGACAACATCCAGGGAATCACCAAACCCGCGATCCGTCGTTTGGCTCGCAGAGGAGGCGTGAAGCGTATATCCGGTCTTATATACGAGGAGACTCGTGGTGTTCTTAAAGTGTTTCTCGAGAACGTGATCCGTGACGCTGTCACCTACACTGAGCACGCGAAGAGGAAGACCGTCACCGCCATGGACGTCGTCTACGCTCTGAAACGTCAGGGACGTACATTGTACGGTTTCGGTGGTTAAAAACATCCACTTCGTGACGTGTCGTGTCGTATAGTATAGAGTACAGTACAGTACAGTACAGTACAGTACAGTACAGTACCTATATTAATTTACGTACGCACGTACACGCACAAACAAAAGGCCCTTTTCAGGGCCGCATATAATTCCGTTTGTTTTGATGCAAACTGTTTCGGTATCGTACACTAAAATTGATGTCTGTCAAACTCACTATAATTAGGTACTCGTTTATAATACTTATGTGGGTACATATTATTGTTTAGTAAGATGTATGTATATATGCACCTACGTATGTAATTATTATCAATACGAAAACTTAATAATAGGTATACATATTATATAGATAGATAGATAGATAGATGGATGGATGGATGGATGGATGGATGGATGGAGTAGTGGTAGTTATATTTACGATTCTTGCATTCAATTTTGCTCGTCCCATAAGTCTGCTCAACGTACTGGGCAAGATTTATGAGAGAATCATTTATGTCCGCCTTAAAGCATTTGCCGATGCTAACAAACTCCTCCCAGACGAGCAATTTGGGTTCCGACCCAAACACTCGTGTGTTCACCAAGTCCATAGAATTGTTGAACACATCTCCACAAGTTACCAGAGAGGTCACATGACAGGCGCCCTTTTCTTCGATGTCGCAAAGGCATTCGACAAGGTGTGGCACACAGGCTTGATCTACAAGCTTTACACCCTAGGTGTGCCACCGAGACTCGTGACCATCTTACGAGACTTTCTGTCGAATCGCCTCTTTCGATATCGAGTCGAAGGCGTCCTGTCCTCACCACACCCCATTAGTGCCGGTGTCCCGCAGGGCTCGGTACTATCTCCCTTGCTATTCACGCTCTACACGAGCGACATCCCTAGAGTCAGGAATACGCAGTTCGCTCTCTTTGCAGACGACACTGCCGTATATTGCTCAGGCAAAAGCCCGCCCGCGATCTCTAAGAAACTCCAGACCGCAGCCAACGCCCTAGGCGCTTGGTTCCGGAAATGGAGAATAGAGATCAACCCCTCCAAAAGTCAGGCGGTTCTCTTTTTTAGAACCGACCGAAAAAGACGTCCCCCCATCCCCGATCCAGTCACACTATTCGGCGAGCCGATCCCTTGGGAGAGGCAAGCCAAATATCTCGGTGTGACCCTCGATGATCGCCTATCCTTCGCTGCACACATAAGGGCGGTTCGCGCGCGCGCCGCCTTTGTGGCAGGACGACTCCACTGCATGATCAACGCCCGGTCTAAACTTGCCCTAAAAAGCAAGGTTAGACTCTATACCGCGTGTATCCGTCCAGTCATGACGTATGCGAGCACCGTGTTCGCTCACGCTGCTCCCACACATCTCAACACCCTTCAGGTGATTCAAAACCGTTTCATGCGCAAAGCCACGGGCGCCCCGTGGTACATGCGCAATGAAAACCTCCACCTTGACTTAGGCCTCCCTACAATCAAACAATTTATAAAACGCGCCTCGCGCCGATATTTTGATACCGCAGAGCACCACGCGAATCCCTTGATAGTCAACACTATCACATACACCCCGTCCCTTATTTCCCGCATCCGTAGGCCTAGGCACGCCCTCAGCGAACCAGACGATGCCACCACTTTAGCTCAAATCGAGGCTGACGAAGCCCGAAAACAAATACAAATGCGCAACCGACAACCAAGATTTCGTCCTCGCCGGCGAGGACCGTCGCGACGTCCCTCTCAGTCTCGTCCCGTTTAAGCGGCCCGAGCTGCATATTAGCAATCCGACCGATCCCCAAATAATTATAATTGTTTGCATGCTAAATCCTCCCTCATTCCCCAGGCAACGTCCTGAGCCGAGGTCGAGCCCCACAGGGGGCACCCTCAGGCTACCGTTGCCCAAAATTATTTAGTTTTAGTTTTTAGTTTTAAGTAGCGGTTGAGAGCCCTCAGCGCTCACCGCAAAAGTCCGCGTAACGGTGGAAGAAGGTCCCCTGGACCCACCACCTTCCTGTTCCAGTCCAAAAAAAAAAAAAAAAAAAAAAAAAAAAAATTCAATTTTGCATTTAACCGACCGAATTAACAGGTAGGTAGGTAGGTAGGTCTTAGGTCTTAGGTCTTAGGTCTGTCTGTCTCTGTCTAATAAACAAACAACATCACATAATTTTATGTGTAACTCTGAATGTATTTATATTGGTTTCGTATAAGGTTAATAATATAATATAATGTAGATAGGTAAGTAGGTAGGTAGGTAAGCAAGTATAATTGTATGTATCATGTAAGTTAGATAGTAATAATATTAGGTAAGTATTTATTATTATTATTATTATTTCAATAAATCAAATAAGTACTCAAATAAAAATCTAAGTGTAGTAATGTGAGGCTCGGATATAAACTTACAGTGTCGTCGTCGGTCGGTCGGCTGTCTGTTTAGTGGTAAAATGGTAGTCGTGTGTTTTACGACCGTCCGCGTTACACTCGTCAAAACGGCCTAGACAAGTCGAGACATGAGTGAAATCTTATTATGTTCCAAGCTTGGAATCTTCGCCGTTTGCTTATCGACCGATATGCGTCCAATCTTTACGTTTTATAGAGAAAAATCACTTTTGAACTGGACGCCAAGCACGTCGCATACAAGGCAGTGAAAATAAACATCTGTAGCGCAACCCTTATTATACTTGAGAACCGTTTGGAGTGAACATTACGTAAACACGTTCATGATGTGTCTATATAAATATATATAAATGTTATAATTATTATAGAAACTAGTTAAAAATATAATAATTTATATACATGTTAGTGAAAAGTTGGAAGTGTTCATACGAGAAAACGTCCCGCGACAGCGCGGCTCTCCTTACGGTAATGCCTCGATATGTATTGATAAAATGATTATTTTCACAGTGGCGACATCTAATCCTGTCTGTGTTTTCTATCTATTATAATAATAATAATAATAATAATAATAGACTACCACCAGCTTACTTACTTACTTACTATCTATCTACTATCTGCTGACTGAATTTTAGTGGTGATTGATTGTGTGTGAGTGAGTGTTTGTGTAAAAAGAAAAATAAATAACAATGGCAGACACAGCTGTAGCTACCGAGGCACCGGCGCCGGCCACACCGGCGAAGAAACCGAAGGCGTCCGCCGCCGGAGCGAAAAAACCCAAGGCGAAACCGACACACCCGAAGACTTCGGAAATGGTCAATAGCGCCATTAAGGAACTGAAAGAGCGTAGCGGATCGTCACTTCAGGCGATCAAGAAATATATAGCCGCCCAGTACAAGGTCGACGCGGAGAAGCTGGCGCCGTTCATCAGAAAGTATTTGAAGAGCGCCGTCGAATCCGGTACACTAATACAGACCAAAGGTAAAGGTGCATCAGGTTCTTTCAAACTGGAATCGAAATCATCTTCAGCGAAGAAGCCCGCCGGCGGCGCCGCCGGTAAGGCCGTCACCAAGACCGCCGCCTCATCCGGTGGTGGATCCGCGTCTAAAGGTGGTAAAAAAGTGGCCACCGCCGCGACCAAAGGCACAACCAAAAGGGGTGCATCGGCGGCATCCGCATCGCCATCGAAATCGTCATCAAAAGCAGCCTCGTCGGCCGCTTCGAAGGATAAAAAAGCCGCCGCCGCCAAGAAGAAACCCGCCGCAGCATCAGCAGCAGCAGCAAAGAAGGCGGCCGCCTCACCCGCCAAAGGTAAGAGCGGCGGTGGAGCCGCGCCAAAAGCTAAGAAAACCGCCAAGCCGCCGACAAAGAAGCCAAAAGCGCCCAAACCGAAGAAGGCCGCCGCCGCAACCAAATCGAAGCCTGCCGCCGCCAAAAAGGCAGCAGCTAAAAAGTAAAGTCGGGCGGGCGGGCGCCTCACCGTTGGTTGTTTGTTGGTGTCGTCGGCAACAACAGCAGCGAGCGAGAGAGCGAGCGGCACGTGTGCGTCGTTGCAAACAAGCAATCAAGCACGCACGCACGCACGCACGCACATACCTATATGTATACCAAAAAGCCCTTTTCAGGGCTAACAAATTATTCTAAATATCGTACGTGTTACGATACCATTGTTTCTTTTTCGATATATATTGGTAACTGAACGAACGAACTAACTAACTAACTAAGTAAGTAATTAATTAACTAACGTAACTAAATTACTTACTTACTTACTTACCTACCTACCTACCTACCTACCTACCTACCTAACTACCTACCTACCTACCTACCTACCTATCTATCTATCTATCTATCTATTTACATAATATTATAAACTTCTAAAATCTCTTCCTATTCAGAAACGAACTGGATACTTTAGGTTAGAAGTGTATGGCGATCGCGAAGCGCAGCGAGCGATCGCCATACACTTCGTGGTTATTTTTTTTTTTTAACTGCACGAAAACCCTTCATATTCAACTATGACGAAACTATGCTCAGCACAACACACAAATTGGTGATGTTCCTTTTTATTAATGCAATTGCAATTGCACCAATATCACACACACAACAAACAAACAAACATCAATGCACAATATCACAAACAACAACCAAGCAAAATTCCGCCTCCGCCCGACTCCCGAATAGATAATATTATATTAATTACATACATACATTATGTCTTATTTATTGTACACGAATAAGTAAAACATTATAATTACATATAATAAACAAAATATGTGTGTGTGTGTGTGTGTGTGTGTGTGTGTGTGTGTGTGTGTGTGTGTGTGTGTGTGTGTGTGTGTGTTTCACGCGGCCCGGGCTCCGGCTTTACCGATAAAATTCTCTCTCTTTTTCTCATTATAAAATACACATCGTTCTATCACCCTCTCGTTCTCGTTCGCTCGTCGTGTACGTATACAATTCGACGACAGAACTTTGTCGATATGCATAAAACACCGAGGCGTGAAAAAAAAAGACACTTCGCTCCGAGCCGCCGCACAGTACAGACGTACCCCGTACGGTCTATTGTGCTCCGCCCGCCACCCCGACCCGATTCTCGGAAGCGCTCTGGTATTTATACCTGGCCTTTCGCAGAACCGTCTTATCAGTTTGTTGACTCGGAACTTTTCAGTTTAGAGTCTCCAAACGAATATTTGTTCTTACGACATCGCGCTCTCAAAACCACAGATATTTACTTGTGGTGAACCAGTGGATACCTAACGGTGATAACTAAGCTGGTTCGAGCGTGACCCGGGCGCTCGCGGTTTCCCTTAAGGAAAACGCTAACCCGGACGGGACTGGACCAGTTGGCCTTGGGGGCTTCCCTAGCCAACCCCAGTTGTCGTTAGGCAGGGACGTAGGAACCCGCTGCACAATAAGATTGGCAGCGGGAGTCAAGCTTAGGGCACACCCTAGGGCCTACTCACCTCCCGACCTATCCCGGTCGGGAGTGTAACACACACCCCCGGGCCCATCCACCCGGGGCGAGATAGTAGGTTAGATTAGGGCGATCGCCTGAGGTTTCTTGTGGTTTCTTTTACTCAGGAACGCCCCGCGTCCGAAACCACGTTAGTTTGCCGAAGTAGAGTAGCTCCCTCTGGCTGGCCATCATGGCCAGCCAGAACGACCACCCACCCCTGACGCTGGACGAGATTCTCCAGGACGAAGAGTCCTGGGTTTTCCTCGCCGAGCGATACGGGTCATCAGTCCTACCTCCCCGACCCGCTCCCACTTCACGGTCATCCTCAAGGATGTCCGTGATATCCGCGGAATTCTCCCCCGCGGAATCACCCGCGGAACACTCCCCGCCTCCCTCTCCCGCGGAATCAACCGCGGATCACTCCGCCCCTCCCTCTCCCGCGGAACCCTCCGCCCCGCCCTCTCCTGCGGAATCCGAACCGCCCTCTCCGCCTGCGCCTGCCGCGACGACCGGCCAGTCGTCCTCTTCCTCCTCCTCGGAGGGAGAGTTCACGACGGTCGTCGGGGGCAAGCGAAAGCGCAAAAAGAAGGCAAAAGCCACGGACGCCGAGGTAGCCGCCAAAGCTGCCAAGGCCTCCGCCCCCTCACCCTCACCCACGCCCCGCCCTCTTCTGGACACGTTCGTGCCCATGCCCATGCCCCCGTCCCCGCCCCCGATCCGATCGGACCAGCCTATCCCTTCCGCTTCGCAGCCCCAGTCCCAACACCCGAAGCGGAAGGACGCCCCGCCTCCCCTGTTCATACAGGATAAGGCCAGGTGGACAGAGGTGTCCTCCTGGTTCACCCCCAATAAAATCTATTACACTTCTGCCCGCCCCACCGAGCACGGAATCAAAGTCTCGGTCCCCACCTCCCAGGACCACCGGGCCCTGACAAAGCTACTCAAGGAAAGGAGTGTAGCGTTTCATACGTACACCCTTCCCGAAGAGAAGGCCCTCCGCGTTGTCATCCGCGGCATCCCTTCCCAAATTGAAATTTCCGCGGTGGAAGCCTCCCTTAAGGAGCACAACCTACCAATTAGGTCGGTACACCGCATGTACAGTGGTCGCGGGCATAAGCCCTACAATATGGTGCTTGTGGCACTAGACCAGGGTCCGGCCGGTAAGGCCATATACAGAATTAATTCTGTATGTGGCTTTAACGAAGGCTTCTACGTGGAGCCTCCCCGCAAGGGGACCTACCCATCGCAGTGCCACAACTGCCAATTGTACGGGCACTCTGCCCGCAATTGCTTCGCCCCTCCCCGTTGCGTGAAGTGCCTCACACCTCACGCAACCAAGGACTGCGACCGGCCTAAGGAGGTGACTAAGGACACCCCCCCCCCCGGTTGCGTCCTATGCAACCAGCTCGGGCACACCGCAAATTACCGCGGTTGCTCGAAAGCCCCCAAACCATCGCGCCACTCCACGCGCCATGCCCCGCTCTCCGACCCGGCACAGACCAATCTGCGCCCGCAGAGACACTCCCAATGGGAGTGTCTAAACACAAACTCCTCCAAGGAGTACCCTCCCATCCAAAGAAAAGCGGTTGTTCCCTCCGAACAAGCCGTATCCCAACCACCACCTCCTCCTCCCAAGGCCACAGCCTGGCAACCACAAAGTTCCCCAGTCGCCTCGCCTTCTGCGACCGCCCCGCCGCCGCCACCGCCAACTAATACTACCCGCCGCGCAAACCCGCCAAGACGGGATCAAAAACCCCCACCAGCAGGAGAGTCGGACTTTTCTCTGGTGGAACGCTTCCTCGACTTCGTCAACTTCGAGGAAGTTAGGGAACTCGCCAATATCATTAGACAGAGTGAGGGTAAAGGTCGTGCCCTCACCTCAGTCATGCTGCGGTTTGAAAATATCGCAAATCAATTGGATCACTTCAAAGTTAATCCCTAATGGCTACCACAACCGCGAATTGTAGAACCAAACCCCGATCCCTCAAGGTAGGAACCTTTAATGCCAACGGCATTACAGGCAAGCGAGAAGAGATCGCAGAATTCCTGCGAGATCATCAACTCGATATCCTTTTGGTACAGGAAACATTTCTTAAGCCCTTTCACAGGGACCCGAAAATTGCGAATTATCAGATAATCCGCAATGACAGACCCAACGCCGCAAAAGGCGGCACTCTCATTTATTATAAAAGATCCCTACACTGCTCCCCTTTGGACGCACCAACCCTAGAGCACATTGAGGCTTCAATCTGTAGGCTCGGCATGACTGGACACCCATCCATTGTACTGGTCTCCGCTTATTGTTCCCCTTCCCACAACCCACCCGACTTAGGAACGTCACTCAAACGTGACTTAGAATCCCTCCTCAATTTGGGTAGCTCAGTCATTCTGGCGGGCGACCTAAACGCGAAACACACCCTCTGGAATTGCGTCGCAAACAATACCAGAGGGCGTATTCTTGAATCCCTCCTCGGGCCACTCAACGTGGACCTGATCGCTCCTTATGAACCGACTCACTTCCCCGACAACGTGAACCACAGACCTGACATACTCGACGTGGCACTGCTGAGTAATGTAAACCTACGTTTGCACGACTTGACAGTGGCACACGAGCTTCAATCGGACCACCGACCTGTAATCCTAGAGTTTACACCGCGCGTAGGTCCCCCAGATTCAGGTCAACCCTCTCGTACCAAGGTCGTGACGGACTGGGACAAATTGGGCGAAAGCCTCAAGGCGACCTCGTCCGTTCACCTAGACCGTATTCCCGACAGCCTAGTCACCGCCGACGACGCTGTAGGCGCTATCGACTCACTCACAAGCCACGTGCAATCGTTAGTTAGCGATTGCTCTCGGACAGTGCCAGCGGAGGATGACCGACGCTGGCGCTTGCCCGAAGACATACGTGACTTGTTGAGGGAGAAGAAAGCCGCCATTCGCGCCTACGATAGAGCTCCCTCAGAGCAAAATCGTGTCCAACTACGAGCTCTCGAGCGTGCCGTCAAGGCACGTATCGCAGAGCATCGTGACAATCGCTGGGATCAGACCCTAAGCGAAATCAGACCCTCCCATCTTGCATTCTGGCAACTCTCACGTGCCCTGACAAAGGACACCGTTGCCCCTATGCCTCCCCTAAAGCGACCCAACCTCCCTCCCGCCTTCGAGGACGTGGAAAAAACCGAATGCCTAGCCGAAAGTCTGGAGGCTCAATGTACGCCCAGCTCTCTCCCTATCGACCCGAGTCATTTGGAGACAGTCACATTAGAAGTAGAACGGCGAGCCGCTCTCCCGTTACCTCCTCCCGCCACCGCCACCCCGACTGACGACGTCAACGACGTCAACGTAGTAGACGACAATCCACTTCCACCCGCGACCCATGACGAGGTGAAAGCGATCATCGGGAAGTTACACCCACGCAAGGCCCCCGGCTCGGACAAGATCACCAACAGAGTGATAAAACTCTTCCCAGCCTCCCTCATCATCCTACTAACGGCTATCTTTAACGCCGCTCTCTCTAATAACATTTTTCCACACCAGTGGAAAGAAGCCCACGTTATTGGGATCCCAAAGCCCGGCAAACCCAAGTCCGAGCCCTCCAGCTATCGTCCCATAAGTCTGCTCAACGTCATGGGCAAGATTTATGAGAGAATCATTTATGTCCGCCTCAAAGCATTTGCCGATGCTAGTAAACTCCTCCCCGACGAGCAATTTGGGTTCCGACCCAAACACTCGTGCATCCACCAAGTCCACCGAATCGTGGAACACATCTCCGCCCAATATCAAAAAGGCTACATGACAGGCGCCCTCTTCTTCGATGTCGCGAAGGCATTCGACAAGGTGTGGCACACCGGCTTGATTTACAAGCTATACACTCTAGGTGTGCCACCGAGACTCGTGACCATCCTACGAGACTTCTTGTCGAATCGCCATTTTCGATATCGTGTCGAAGGCGTCCTGTCCTCCCCTCACCCCATTAGTGCCGGTGTCCCTCAGGGCTCGGTACTATCTCCCTTGCTTTTCACGCTCTACACGAGCGACATCCCTAAAGCCAAGAATACGCAGTTCGCCCTTTTTGCGGACGACACTGCCATATACTGCTCTGGCAGAAGCCCGCCCGCGATCTCCAAAAAACTCCAGACCGCAGCCAACGCCCTAGGCGTATGGTTTCGGAAATGGAGAATAGAGATCAACCCCTCCAAAAGTCAGGCGGTTCTCTTTTATAGAACCGATAAAAAAAGACGCCCTCCCGCTCCCAAGCCAGTCACTTTATTCGGCGAGCCGATCCCTTGGGAGAGGCAAGCCAAATATCTCGGCGTGACACTCGATGATCGCCTATCCTTCGCTGCACACATAAAGAAGGTCCGCGCGCGCGCCTCCTTTGTGGCAGGACGACTCCACTTTCTTATTAACGCCCGGTCTAAACTTGCCCTAAAAAGCAAGATTAGACTCTATACCGCGTGTATCCGTCCCATCATGACGTATGCGAGTACCGTGTTCGCTCACGCTGCTCCAACACACCTCCACACCCTTCAGGTGGTTCAGAACAGATTCATGCGCAAAGCCACGGGCGCCCCGTGGTACATGCGCAATGAAAACCTCCACCTTGACTTAGGTCTCCCTACAATCAAACAATTCATGAAACGCGCCTCACGCAGATATTTTGAAACCGCAGCACATCACGCGAATCCTTTAATCATACAAACCATCACCTACACCCCGTCCCTCATCTCCCGCATCCGTAGGCCTAGGTTCGCCCTCAGCGAACCAGACGATGCCACCACTTTAGCACAAATCGAGGCTGACGAAGCCCGAAAACAGATACAAATGCGCAACCGCCAACCAAGATTTCGTCCTCGCCGGCGAGGACCGTCGCGACGTCCCTCTCAGTCTCGTCCCGTTTAAGCGGCCCGAGCTGCACATCATTAGCAATCCGACCTTTCCCCAAATATTAATATATTTGTATGCTAAGTCCTCCCACATACTCCCCAGGCAACGTCCTGAGCCGAGGTCGAGCCCCACAGGGGGCACCCTCAGGCTACCGTTGCCCTAAATTTATTTTAGTTTTAAGTAGCGGTTGAGAGCCCTCAGCGCTCGCCGCAAAGTCCGCGTAAGGGTGGAAGAAGGTCCCCTGGACCCACCACCTTCTGTTCCTGCCGAAATCAAATCAAAATCGCGTGAAAAAAAGTATATCATTCGTCTGTCTGTATCTAGTGAGTCACTACTGTTAATTAAATTAATTTGCAATAATGTCTGGACGCGGCAAGGGTGGCAAGGTCAAGGGGAAGGCGAAGTCTCGTTCGAATCGTGCCGGTCTGCAGTTTCCTGTCGGTCGTATACATAGACTTCTGCGCAACGGCAATTACGCCGAGCGCGTCGGCGCCGGTGCACCGGTCTATTTGGCCGCCGTAATGGAATATCTCGCCGCTGAGGTCCTCGAGTTGGCCGGCAACGCGGCAAGGGACAACAAGAAGACAAGAATCATCCCGAGACATCTCCAATTGGCCATACGCAACGATGAGGAGTTGAACAAACTCCTCTCCGGCGTGACCATCGCTCAGGGTGGTGTGTTGCCCAACATTCAGGCGGTGCTACTGCCGAAGAAGACCGAGAAGAAGGCTTAGATAATAAATGTTATCAGAGCCTCTCGTCTCACACTCCTGGCTCGCCGTCGTCGCCTGGTCGGGGCGAGATCACAAAAGGCCCTTTTCAGGGCCGCAATATGATTGATAAATTATGTCTCTATATGACCTCGAATCGTCCGTCACTTTATTCAAGAAGAAAAAGAACGAACAAACAAACAAACAAATATACATACATACACTTCATTCAAACAAAAGAGAAATTGTGTGGTATAATTTTTAAAAAAAAAAAAAAAAACCTAGGCATATAATAATAGTATATTACATACATTATGTACGTTTTGTTTTGTATAATATAATAATTAGGCTAACGTGCGAGAGAGACGGATTTATTTAATGAGACAGCTAGATACCGAACGATGTTAGAGTAGCGTGTATGTTTTTTCTTTCTCTTTTACGCACACTTCTGATTGGCCGCACGATCGAATTCAGCTCGTTGTCTATCATAATAAGTTAAGGTGCGCATATTGAGTATGTATCGGCTTTTTTTCTCAAAACTCTACTATCTATCACTCTGCACTCAAGTCTCGCTCATTGTAGTGCGTTCAAAGTGTTCTAGTGTTGTTATTATTCATTCATTCTCATTATGCCGCCAAAGACTAGCGGTAAGGCCGCCAAGAAATCTGGCAAAGCCCAAAAGAACATCTCCAAAACCGATAAGAAAAAGAAGAAGCACAAGAGGAAGGAGAGCTACGCCATCTACATCTACAAGGTGCTCAAGCAGGTGCATCCCGATACCGGTATATCCAGCAAGGCCATGTCTATAATGAATTCGTTCGTTAACGACATATTCGAACGTATCGCCGCGGAGGCATCTCGTCTCGCCCATTACAACAAACGTTCCACTATAACCTCTAGGGAGGTGCAGACGTCTGTGAGACTCCTGTTGCCCGGTGAGCTTGCCAAGCACGCCGTGAGCGAGGGGACCAAAGCCGTCACCAAATACACCAGCTCCAAGTGAGGAGGCTGAGAGATGGCATCGTCTACACAGTGCGTGCGTGCGTGTTTCATAGTATGCATTTATTATTAATGTTTATTATATTAACACAATATGCACAATACTCAAAAGGCCCTTTTCAGGGCCAAAAATCTATTCGTGTTACAATAATGTTTCTTTCATGACATACATAATATAAAAAAATAATAATAATATAATACATACATATATACATACATACATACATACACATATCACATATCTAGTCGTTGTGTATAAAAAGAACGAACGAACGATAGATATAGTTATAGATATACTTAGATAGATAGTTAGTTAGTTATTTAATATAATAAATAAATAAATACTTAATATAAATATTAAATAACATATGACAATAATATCAGGATTAAAAAATAATAATAAAGACGGGTATGTACATAATACATACATATTGTGTGATCGTTGCGAGTTATTTCATTGTGCGAGGGAGATAGATATATAAAGGTCGTCTCCCTCGATATAACATTATAAATAGGCCGAATTCTACAGTAGGTCCGCCATACCGTACGTACACTGTTAAGTTGGTAGACGCGTCCGTTTATAAATTTCTTTGTTTCGTTCGTTCGTTCGTTTGTTTTGTTACTCCTCCAAAAATGGCTCGTACCAAGCAGACTGCGCGTAAATCCACCGGTGGCAAAGCGCCTCGTAAACAGCTGGCCACCAAGGCCGCGCGCAAGAGTGCACCGGCAACCGGTGGTGTCAAGAAACCCCATCGCTACAGACCGGGTACGGTTGCACTCCGTGAGATCCGTCGCTATCAGAAGAGTACAGAGTTGTTGATCCGCAAACTGCCCTTCCAGCGTCTAGTCCGTGAGATCGCTCAAGATTTCAAGACTGATCTACGTTTCCAGAGTTCAGCAGTCATGGCGCTCCAGGAGGCCAGCGAGGCTTATCTGGTCGGACTCTTTGAGGACACCAACCTGTGCGCGATTCACGCCAAGCGTGTCACCATCATGCCCAAGGATATACAGTTGGCGCGCAGAATCCGAGGCGAACGCGCTTAATTGTGTGTGTGTGTGTGTGTGTGTGTAATCTCACCCTCGCAGGAAAGCATCGTGCGTTGCTACAAAAGGCCCTTTTCAGGGCCACATATATATCAAAAAAATTGAATATAATGTTTCTCATGCACATAATATTAATGTAAAAATATACCTACATACCTACCTATCTACCCCTGCCAATACAAATAAATAAATTTACTTCATATTGATTAAGAACTAAGTAGGTACCTACCTATATTGGATAAGTAGATTTATGTATTAGGTATGGTACGATATTTTATATATTTTTCCAATAATATTAATTAATTAATTAACTAACTAACCAATCAATCAAGTATGTATCTATGTAGGTAGGTAGGTAGGTAGGTAGGTGGTAATTAATGTACTGAATTAGATAAAAGTTATTGAACACCCTCCCCCCCCACCCCTGCCCAAAACCCATGTCCCTGACGTGGAATATATATCCATCTCACTTTTCACAAAGAAAGAAAACTTCGCTCCGAGCCGCCGCACAGTACAGACGTACCCCGTACGGTCTATTGTGCTCCGCCCGCCACCCCGACTCGATTCTCGGAAGCGCTCTGGTATTTATACCTGGCCTTTCGCAGAACCGACCTTATCAGTTTGTTGACTCGGAACTTTTCAGTTTAGAGTCTCCAAACGAATATTTGTTCTTACGACATCGCGCTCTCAAAACCACAGATATTTACTTGTGGTGAACCAGTGGATACCTAACGGTGATAACTAAGCTGGTTCGAGCGTGACCCGGGCGCTCGCGGTTTCCCTTAAGGAAAACGCTAACCCGGACGGGACTGGACCAGTTGGCCTTGGGGGCTTCCCTAGCCAACCCCAGTTGTCGTTAGGCAGGGACGTAGGAACCCGCTGCACAATAAGATTGGCAGCGGGAGTCAAGCTTAGGGCACACCCTAGGGCCTACTCACCTCCCGACCTATCCCGGTCGGGAGTGTAACACACACCCCCGGGCCCATCCACCCGGGGCGAGATAGTAGGTTAGATTAGGGCGATCGCCTGAGGTTTCTTGTGGTTTCTTTTACTCAGGAACGCCCCGCGTCCGAAACCACGTTAGTTTGCCGAAGTAGAATAGCTCCCTCTGGCTGGCCATCATGGCCAGCCAGAACGACCACCTACCCCTGACGCTGGACGAGATCCTCCAGGACAACGAGTCCTGGGATTTCCTCGTCGAGCGTTACGGGACAACTTTTTTACCTCCCCGACCCGCTCCCACTTCACGGTCATCCTCAAGGATGTCCGTGATATCCGCGGAATTCTCCCCCGCGGAATCACCCGCGGAACACTCCCCGCCTCCCTCTCCCGCGGAATCAACCGCGGATCACCCCGCCCCTCCCTCTCCCGCGGAACCCTCCGCCCCGCCCTCTCCCGCGGAACCCTCCGCCCCGCCCTCTCCTGCGGAATCCGAACCGCCCTCTCCGCCTGCGCCTGCCGCGACGACCGGCCAGTCGTCCTCTTCCTCCTCTTCGGAGGGAGAGTTCACGACGGTCGTCGGTGGCAAGCGCAAGAGGAAAAAGAAGGCGAAAGCCACTGAAGCCGAGGTAGCTGCCAAAGCTGCCAAGGCTTCCGCCCCTTCCCCGTGCCCATCACCCAAGCCCCGCCCACTCATGGACACTATTGTGCCCACACCCCCGCCGCTAATGGACGTGCCCATGGCTCCTCCCCCGGAGGAACAAGGCCGCCCAGAGGCGCGCATATCCCAGCCCCAGACCCAATCCCAGACCCAATCCCAAGTCCCGATGAGGAAGGACTCTCCGCCCCCCCTGTTTGTTCAGGATAAGACCAGATGGACCGAAGTGTCCGGATGGTTTACTCCGAACAAGATTCAATATACCTCTGCCCGCTCCACCGAGCACGGCATCAAGGTAACCGTGCCCACTTCACAGGACCACCGGGCCCTGACCAAACTCCTTAAAGAGCGTAAGGTGGCTTTCCACACTTACACTCTCCCTGAGGAGAAAGCCCTCCGGGTGGTGATCCGCGGCATCCCCCGCGAAATCCCCACCTCAGAAGTCGAAGCCTCCCTTAAGGAGCACGACCTCCCAATACAGTCAGTGCACCGGATGCACAAAGGACGTGGCCACGAGCCATATAACATGGTGATTGTGGCACTGGACCAAGGGAAGGCCGGCAAGGCCATATACAGAGTAAAATCTGTGTGCGGCTTGAGCGACGGCTTCACCGTCGAGGGCGTCCGAAAGGGCGGCTACCCCTCCCAGTGCCACAACTGTCAGTTGTACGGCCATTCCGCCCGCAATTGTTTTGCTCCCCCCCGGTGCGTGAAGTGCCTCACACCTCACGCCACCAAAGACTGTGACCGCCCAAAGGTCATAGATGAAAACACCCCGCCACCTGGTTGCGTTCTCTGCAACCAGACCGGGCACACCGCGAACTACCGCGGGTGCTCGAAGGCTCCCCGCCCTTCGCGCCATTCAACGCGCAAAGCCCCCATTTCCAACCCGGCGCAGACCGATCTGCGCCCTCAAAGGCACTCCCAATGGGCCCGCCTTAACTCTAATTCTCCTAAAGAGTACCCTCCTCTCCCTAGGGAAGCGTTTGCTCTCTCCGAGCAAACCACGACCCAGCCACCACCTCCTCCTCCCAAGGTTTCCGCTTGGCAGCCGAAACCCACCGCAGCGCCTTCAGCGCCCGCCCCGCCGTCACCGCCAACCCAAACCACCCGCCGCGCAAACCCGTCACCAAAACGGGACCAAAACCCTCCGTCGAGTGTGGATGCGGATTTCGCACTCGTGGAGCGCTTCATCGAGTTCATAAACTTCGATGAAATTAGGGAGCTCGCCGATATTATTAAACAGAGCGAGGGCAACGGTCGTGCCCTTGCATCTGCAGCGCTGCGATTTAACAAAATCGCTTGCCAACTCGATCACTTTCGCGTAAATCCATAATGGATATTACACCCACGCGCGGTAGAATCAAACCCCGATCCCTCAAGTTAGGAACCTTCAATGCCAACGGCATTATAGGTAAACGAGATGAGATCGCAGAATTCCTGCGAGAGCATCAACTCGATATCCTTTTGGTACAGGAAACATTTCTAAAGCCCTTTCATAGGGACCCTAAAATTGCGAATTATCAGATAATTCGCAATGACAGACCCAACGCCGCAAAAGGCGGCACCCTCATTTATTATAAAAGATCCCTTCACTGCTCCCCTATGGACGCACCATCCCTAGAGTACATTGAGGCTTCAATCTGTAGGCTCGGTATGACTGGACACTCATCCATTATACTAGTCTCGGCTTATTGCTCCCATTCTCATAACCTACCCGACTTAGGAACGTCACTCAAACGTGACTTAGAATCCCTTTTCAATTTGGGTAGCTCAGTCATTCTGGCGGGCGACCTAAACGCGAAACACACCCTCTGGAATTGCGTCGCAAACAATACCAGAGGGCGTATTCTTGAATCCCTCCTCGGGCCACTCAACGTGGACCTGATCGCCCCATACGAACCGACTCACTTCCCGGACATAGTGACTCACAGACCCGACATACTCGACGTGGCGCTGCTGCGTAATGTAAACTTACGTTTGCATGACTTAGCAGTGCTACACGAGCTCCAATCGGACCACCGGCCTGTAATCCTAGAGTTTACACCGCGCGTAGGTCCCCCAGATTCAGGTCAACCCTCTCGCACCAAGGTCGTGACGGACTGGGACAAATTAGGCGAAAGCCTCAAGGCGACCTCGTCCGTCCATCTAGACCGTATCCCCGACAGCCTAGTCACCGCCGACGACGCTGTAGGCGCTATCGACTCACTCACAAGTCACGTGCAATCGTTAGTTAGCGATTGCTCTCGGACAGTACCAGCGGAGGATGACCGACGCTGGCACTTGCCCGACGACATACGGGACTTGCTGAGGGAGAAGAAAGTCGCCATTCGCGCCTACGATAGAGCTCCCTCAGAGCAAAATCGTGTCCAATTACGAGCTCTCGAACGTGCCGTCAAGGCACGCATCGCAGAGTTTCGCGAGAATAGCTGGGGCCAGACCCTCAGCGAAATCAAGCCCTCCCACCTAGCCTTTTGGCAACTGTCTCGTGCCCTCACAAAGGACACAGTAGTTCCAATGCCTCCTTTAAAGCGACCCAATCTTCCTCCCGCCTTTGAAGACGTGGAAAAGACCGAATGCCTCGCCGAAAGTCTGGAGGCTCAATGTACGCCCAGTTCTCTCCCTATTGACCCGCGTCATTTGGAGAAAGTTACAGCCGAAGTAGAACGGAGGACCGCTCTTCCGTTACCTCCTCCCGCTCCCCCGACTGACGACGTCGCCAACGACGTCAACACAAATGACGACCCACTTCCACCCGCGACCCATGACGAGGTGAAAGCGATCATCGGGAAGTTACACCCTCGTAAGGCCCCGGGCTCGGACAAGATCACCAACAGAGTGATCAAACTCTTCCCAGCCTCCCTTATCATGTTATTGACGGCCATCTTCAATGCCGCCCTCTCAAACAATATTTTCCCACACCAGTGGAAAGAAGCCCACGTGATTGGGATCCACAAGCCCGGCAAACCCAAGTCCGAGCCCTCCAGTTATCGTCCCATAAGTCTGCTCAACGTACTGGGCAAGATTTATGAGAGAATCATTTATGTCCGCCTTAAAGCATTTGCCGATGCTAACAAACTCCTCCCAGACGAGCAATTTGGGTTCCGACCCAAACACTCGTGTGTTCACCAAGTCCATAGAATTGTTGAACACATCTCCACAAGTTACCAGAGAGGTCACATGACAGGCGCCCTTTTCTTCGATGTCGCAAAGGCATTCGACAAGGTGTGGCACACAGGCTTGATCTACAAGCTTTACACCCTAGGTGTGCCACCGAGACTCGTGACCATCTTACGAGACTTTCTGTCGAATCGCCTCTTTCGATATCGGGTCGAAGGCGTCCTGTCCTCACCACACCCCATTAGTGCCGGTGTCCCGCAGGGCTCGGTACTATCTCCCTTGCTATTCACGCTCTACACGAGCGACATCCCTAGAGTCAGGAATACGCAGTTCGCTCTCTTTGCAGACGACACTGCCGTATATTGCTCAGGCAAAAGCCCGCCCGCGATCTCTAAGAAACTCCAGACCGCAGCCAACGCCCTAGGCGCTTGGTTCCGGAAATGGAGAATAGAGATCAACCCCTCCAAAAGTCAGGCGGTTCTCTTTTTTAGAACCGACCGAAAAAGACGTCCCCCCATCCCCGATCCAGTCACACTATTCGGCGAGCCGATCCCTTGGGAGAGGCAAGCCAAATATCTCGGTGTGACCCTCGATGATCGCCTATCCTTCGCTGCACACATAAGGGCGGTTCGCGCGCGCGCCGCCTTTGTGGCAGGACGACTCCACTGCATGATCAACGCCCGGTCTAAACTTGCCCTAAAAAGCAAGGTTAGACTCTATACCGCGTGTATCCGTCCAGTCATGACGTATGCGAGCACCGTGTTCGCTCACGCTGCTCCCACACATCTCAACACCCTTCAGGTGATTCAAAACCGTTTCATGCGCAAAGCCACGGGCGCCCCGTGGTACATGCGCAATGAAAACCTCCACCTTGACTTAGGCCTCCCTACAATCAAACAATTTATAAAACGCGCCTCGCGCCGATATTTTGATACCGCAGAGCACCACGCGAATCCCTTGATAGTCAACACTATCACATACACCCCGTCCCTTATTTCCCGCATCCGTAGGCCTAGGCACGCCCTCAGCGAACCAGACGATGCCACCACTTTAGCTCAAATCGAGGCTGACGAAGCCCGAAAACAAATACAAATGCGCAACCGACAACCAAGATTTCGTCCTCGCCGGCGAGGACCGTCGCGACGTCCCTCTCAGTCTCGTCCCGTTTAAGCGGCCCGAGCTGCATATTAGCAATCCGACCGATCCCCAAATAATTATAATTGTTTGCATGCTAAATCCTCCCTCATTCCCCAGGCAACGTCCTGAGCCGAGGTCGAGCCCCACAGGGGGCACCCTCAGGCTACCGTTGCCCAAAATTATTTAGTTTTAGTTTTTAGTTTTAAGTAGCGGTTGAGAGCCCTCAGCGCTCACCGCAAAAGTCCGCGTAACGGTGGAAGAAGGTCCCCTGGACCCACCACCTTCCTGTTCCAGTCCAAAAAAAAAAAAAAAAAAAAAAAAAAAAAAAAAAAAAAAAAAAAAAAAAAAAAAAAAAAAAAAAAAAAAAAAGCCACATATATATCAAAAAAATTGAATATAATGTTTCTCATGCACATAATATTAATGTAAAAATATACCTACATACCTACCTATCTACCCCTGCCAATACAAATAAATAAATTTACTTCATATTGATTAAGAACTAAGTAGGTACCTACCTATATTGGATAAGTAGATTTATGTATTAGGTATGGTACGATATTTTATATATTTTTCCAATAATATTAATTAATTAATTAACTAACTAACCAATCAATCAAGTATGTATCTATGTAGGTAGGTAGGTAGGTAGGTAGGTGGTAATTAATGTACTGAATTAGATAAAAGTTATTGAACACCCTCCCCCCCCACCCCTGCCCAAAACCCATGTCCCTGACGTGGAATATATATCCATCTCACTTTTCACAAAGAAAACCAATGAAACCACATTATGGCTTTCTGGGTTTACTCCGTCTCGTTCGTACTCACACATGGTATCGTGTTTTGATAGCGCGCTACCCGTCACACGTTGAGTATAAATATAACCGTTATAAGTAGTGGTACAGGCCCGGTCCAATCAGTCAGACTCAGACGCTCGTTTCGCTACACTTCAGTCAGTCAGTCAGTCAGTCGGTCGGTGCGTGCGTGAGAGAGAGATTTCGTGTTTTTGATTACATTTTATACAATCAATCTATAATAATGACCGGCCGCGGTAAGGGAGGAAAGGGTCTGGGAAAAGGTGGAGCCAAGCGTCATAGAAAAGTACTTCGCGACAACATCCAGGGAATCACCAAACCCGCGATCCGTCGTTTGGCTCGCAGAGGAGGCGTGAAGCGTATATCCGGTCTTATATACGAGGAGACTCGTGGTGTTCTTAAAGTGTTTCTCGAGAACGTGATCCGTGACGCTGTCACCTACACTGAGCACGCGAAGAGGAAGACCGTCACCGCCATGGACGTCGTCTACGCTCTGAAACGTCAGGGACGTACATTGTACGGTTTCGGTGGTTAAAAACATCCACTTCGTGACGTGTCGTGTCGTATAGTATAGAGTACAGTACAGTACAGTACAGTACAGTACAGTACAGTACCTATATTAATTTACGTACGCACGTACACGCACAAACAAAAGGCCCTTTTCAGGGCCGCATATAATTCCGTTTGTTTTGATGCAAACTGTTTCGGTATCGTACACTAAAATTGATGTCTGTCAAACTCACTATAATTAGGTACTCGTTTATAATACTTATGTGGGTACATATTATTGTTTAGTAAGATGTATGTATATATGCACCTACGTATGTAATTATTATCAATACGAAAACTTAATAATAGGTATACATATTATATAGATAGATAGATAGATAGATGGATGGATGGATGGATGGATGGATGGATGGAGTAGTGGTAGTTATATTTACGATTCTTGCATTCAATTTTGCATTTAACCGACCGAATTAACAGGTAGGTAGGTAGGTAGGTCTTAGGTCTTAGGTCTTAGGTCTGTCTGTCTCTGTCTAATAAACAAACAACATCACATAATTTTATGTGTAACTCTGAATGTATTTATATTGGTTTCGTATAAGGTTAATAATATAATATAATGTAGATAGGTAAGTAGGTAGGTAGGTAAGCAAGTATAATTGTATGTATCATGTAAGTTAGATAGTAATAATATTAGGTAAGTATTTATTATTATTATTATTATTTCAATAAATCAAATAAGTACTCAAATAAAAATCTAAGTGTAGTAATGTGAGGCTCGGATATAAACTTACAGTGTCGTCGTCGGTCGGTCGGCTGTCTGTTTAGTGGTAAAATGGTAGTCGTGTGTTTTACGACCGTCCGCGTTACACTCGTCAAAACGGCCTAGACAAGTCGAGACATGAGTGAAATCTTATTATGTTCCAAGCTTGGAATCTTCGCCGTTTGCTTATCGACCGATATGCGTCCAATCTTTACGTTTTATAGAGAAAAATCACTTTTGAACTGGACGCCAAGCACGTCGCATACAAGGCAGTGAAAATAAACATCTGTAGCGCAACCCTTATTATACTTGAGAACCGTTTGGAGTGAACATTACGTAAACACGTTCATGATGTGTCTATATAAATATATATAAATGTTATAATTATTATAGAAACTAGTTAAAAATATAATAATTTATATACATGTTAGTGAAAAGTTGGAAGTGTTCATACGAGAAAACGTCCCGCGACAGCGCGGCTCTCCTTACGGTAATGCCTCGATATGTATTGATAAAATGATTATTTTCACAGTGGCGACATCTAATCCTGTCTGTGTTTTCTATCTATTATAATAATAATAATAATAATAATAATAGACTACCACCAGCTTACTTACTTACTTACTATCTATCTACTATCTGCTGACTGAATTTTAGTGGTGATTGATTGTGTGTGAGTGAGTGTTTGTGTAAAAAGAAAAATAAATAACAATGGCAGACACAGCTGTAGCTACCGAGGCACCGGCGCCGGCCACACCGGCGAAGAAACCGAAGGCGTCCGCCGCCGGAGCGAAAAAACCCAAGGCGAAACCGACACACCCGAAGACTTCGGAAATGGTCAATAGCGCCATTAAGGAACTGAAAGAGCGTAGCGGATCGTCACTTCAGGCGATCAAGAAATATATAGCCGCCCAGTACAAGGTCGACGCGGAGAAGCTGGCGCCGTTCATCAGAAAGTATTTGAAGAGCGCCGTCGAATCCGGTACACTAATACAGACCAAAGGTAAAGGTGCATCAGGTTCTTTCAAACTGGAATCGAAATCATCTTCAGCGAAGAAGCCCGCCGGCGGCGCCGCCGGTAAGGCCGTCACCAAGACCGCCGCCTCATCCGGTGGTGGATCCGCGTCTAAAGGTGGTAAAAAAGTGGCCACCGCCGCGACCAAAGGCACAACCAAAAGGGGTGCATCGGCGGCATCCGCATCGCCATCGAAATCGTCATCAAAAGCAGCCTCGTCGGCCGCTTCGAAGGATAAAAAAGCCGCCGCCGCCAAGAAGAAACCCGCCGCAGCATCAGCAGCAGCAGCAAAGAAGGCGGCCGCCTCACCCGCCAAAGGTAAGAGCGGCGGTGGAGCCGCGCCAAAAGCTAAGAAAACCGCCAAGCCGCCGACAAAGAAGCCAAAAGCGCCCAAACCGAAGAAGGCCGCCGCCGCAACCAAATCGAAGCCTGCCGCCGCCAAAAAGGCAGCAGCTAAAAAGTAAAGTCGGGCGGGCGGGCGCCTCACCGTTGGTTGTTTGTTGGTGTCGTCGGCAACAACAGCAGCGAGCGAGAGAGCGAGCGGCACGTGTGCGTCGTTGCAAACAAGCAATCAAGCACGCACGCACGCACGCACGCACATACCTATATGTATACCAAAAAGCCCTTTTCAGGGCTAACAAATTATTCTAAATATCGTACGTGTTACGATACCATTGTTTCTTTTTCGATATATATTGGTAACTGAACGAACGAACTAACTAACTAACTAAGTAAGTAATTAATTAACTAACGTAACTAAATTACTTACTTACTTACTTACCTACCTACCTACCTACCTACCTACCTACCTAACTACCTACCTACCTACCTACCTACCTATCTATCTATCTATCTATCTATTTACATAATATTATAAACTTCTAAAATCTCTTCCTATTCAGAAACGAACTGGATACTTTAGGTTAGAAGTGTATGGCGATCGCGAAGCGCAGCGAGCGATCGCCATACACTTCGTGGTTATTTTTTTTTTTTAACTGCACGAAAACCCTTCATATTCAACTATGACGAAACTATGCTCAGCACAACACACAAATTGGTGATGTTCCTTTTTATTAATGCAATTGCAATTGCACCAATATCACACACACAACAAACAAACAAACATCAATGCACAATATCACAAACAACAACCAAGCAAAATTCCGCCTCCGCCCGACTCCCGAATAGATAATATTATATTAATTACATACATACATTATGTCTTATTTATTGTACACGAATAAGTAAAACATTATAATTACATATAATAAACAAAATATGTGTGTGTGTGTGTGTGTGTGTGTGTGTGTGTGTGTGTGTGTGTGTGTGTGTGTGTGTGTGTGTGTGTGTGTTTTCACGCGGCCCGGGCTCCGGCTTTACCGATAAAATTCTCTCTCTTTTTCTCATTATAAAATACACATCGTTCTATCACCCTCTCGTTCTCGTTCGCTCGTCGTGTACGTATACAATTCGACGACAGAACTTTGTCGATATGCATAAAACACCGAGGCGTGAAAAGACGTGGAAAAGACCGAATGCCTCGCCGAAAGTCTGGAGGCTCAATGTACGCCCAGTTCTCTCCCTATTGACCCGCGTCATTTGGAGAAAGTTACAGCCGAAGTAGAACGGAGGACCGCTCTTCCGTTACCTCCTCCCGCTCCCCCGACTGACGACGTCGCCAACGACGTCAACACAAATGACGACCCACTTCCACCCGCGACCCATGACGAGGTGAAAGCGATCATCGGGAAGTTACACCCTCGTAAGGCCCCGGGCTCGGACAAGATCACCAACAGAGTGATCAAACTCTTCCCAGCCTCCCTTATCATGTTATTGACGGCCATCTTCAATGCCGCCCTCTCAAACAATATTTTCCCACACCAGTGGAAAGAAGCCCACGTGATTGGGATCCACAAGCCCGGCAAACCCAAGTCCGAGCCCTCCAGTTATCGTCCCATAAGTCTGCTCAACGTACTGGGCAAGATTTATGAGAGAATCATTTATGTCCGCCTTAAAGCATTTGCCGATGCTAACAAACTCCTCCCAGACGAGCAATTTGGGTTCCGACCCAAACACTCGTGTGTTCACCAAGTCCATAGAATTGTTGAACACATCTCCACAAGTTACCAGAGAGGTCACATGACAGGCGCCCTTTTCTTCGATGTCGCAAAGGCATTCGACAAGGTGTGGCACACAGGCTTGATCTACAAGCTTTACACCCTAGGTGTGCCACCGAGACTCGTGACCATCTTACGAGACTTTCTGTCGAATCGCCTCTTTCGATATCGGGTCGAAGGCGTCCTGTCCTCACCACACCCCATTAGTGCCGGTGTCCCGCAGGGCTCGGTACTATCTCCCTTGCTATTCACGCTCTACACGAGCGACATCCCTAGAGTCAGGAATACGCAGTTCGCTCTCTTTGCAGACGACACTGCCGTATATTGCTCAGGCAAAAGCCCGCCCGCGATCTCTAAGAAACTCCAGACCGCAGCCAACGCCCTAGGCGCTTGGTTCCGGAAATGGAGAATAGAGATCAACCCCTCCAAAAGTCAGGCGGTTCTCTTTTTTAGAACCGACCGAAAAAGACGTCCCCCCATCCCCGATCCAGTCACACTATTCGGCGAGCCGATCCCTTGGGAGAGGCAAGCCAAATATCTCGGTGTGACCCTCGATGATCGCCTATCCTTCGCTGCACACATAAGGGCGGTTCGCGCGCGCGCCGCCTTTGTGGCAGGACGACTCCACTGCATGATCAACGCCCGGTCTAAACTTGCCCTAAAAAGCAAGGTTAGACTCTATACCGCGTGTATCCGTCCAGTCATGACGTATGCGAGCACCGTGTTCGCTCACGCTGCTCCCACACATCTCAACACCCTTCAGGTGATTCAAAACCGTTTCATGCGCAAAGCCACGGGCGCCCCGTGGTACATGCGCAATGAAAACCTCCACCTTGACTTAGGCCTCCCTACAATCAAACAATTTATAAAACGCGCCTCGCGCCGATATTTTGATACCGCAGAGCACCACGCGAATCCCTTGATAGTCAACACTATCACATACACCCCGTCCCTTATTTCCCGCATCCGTAGGCCTAGGCACGCCCTCAGCGAACCAGACGATGCCACCACTTTAGCTCAAATCGAGGCTGACGAAGCCCGAAAACAAATACAAATGCGCAACCGACAACCAAGATTTCGTCCTCGCCGGCGAGGACCGTCGCGACGTCCCTCTCAGTCTCGTCCCGTTTAAGCGGCCCGAGCTGCATATTAGCAATCCGACCGATCCCCAAATAATTATAATTGTTTGCATGCTAAATCCTCCCTCATTCCCCAGGCAACGTCCTGAGCCGAGGTCGAGCCCCACAGGGGGCACCCTCAGGCTACCGTTGCCCAAAATTATTTAGTTTTAGTTTTTAGTTTTAAGTAGCGGTTGAGAGCCCTCAGCGCTCACCGCAAAAGTCCGCGTAACGGTGGAAGAAGGTCCCCTGGACCCACCACCTTCCTGTTCCAGTCCAAAAAAAAAAAAAAAAAAAAAAAAAAAAAAAAAAAAGGCGTGAAAAAAAAAGACACTTCGCTCCGAGCCGCCGCACAGTACAGACGTACCCCGTACGGTCTATTGTGCTCCGCCCGCCACCCCGACCCGATTCTCGGAAGCGCTCTGGTATTTATACCTGGCCTTTCGCAGAACCGTCTTATCAGTTTGTTGACTCGGAACTTTTCAGTTTAGAGTCTCCAAACGAATATTTGTTCTTACGACATCGCGCTCTCAAAACCACAGATATTTACTTGTGGTGAACCAGTGGATACCTAACGGTGATAACTAAGCTGGTTCGAGCGTGACCCGGGCGCTCGCGGTTTCCCTTAAGGAAAACGCTAACCCGGACGGGACTGGACCAGTTGGCCTTGGGGGCTTCCCTAGCCAACCCCAGTTGTCGTTAGGCAGGGACGTAGGAACCCGCTGCACAATAAGATTGGCAGCGGGAGTCAAGCTTAGGGCACACCCTAGGGCCTACTCACCTCCCGACCTATCCCGGTCGGGAGTGTAACACACACCCCCGGGCCCATCCACCCGGGGCGAGATAGTAGGTTAGATTAGGGCGATCGCCTGAGGTTTCTTGTGGTTTCTTTTACTCAGGAACGCCCCGCGTCCGAAACCACGTTAGTTTGCCGAAGTAGAGTAGCTCCCTCTGGCTGGCCATCATGGCCAGCCAGAACGACCACCCACCCCTGACGCTGGACGAGATTCTCCAGGACGAAGAGTCCTGGGTTTTCCTCGCCGAGCGATACGGGTCATCAGTCCTACCTCCCCGACCCGCTCCCACTTCACGGTCATCCTCAAGGATGTCCGTGATATCCGCGGAATTCTCCCCCGCGGAATCACCCGCGGAACACTCCCCGCCTCCCTCTCCCGCGGAATCAACCGCGGATCACTCCGCCCCTCCCTCTCCCGCGGAACCCTCCGCCCCGCCCTCTCCTGCGGAATCCGAACCGCCCTCTCCGCCTGCGCCTGCCGCGACGACCGGCCAGTCGTCCTCTTCCTCCTCCTCGGAGGGAGAGTTCACGACGGTCGTCGGGGGCAAGCGAAAGCGCAAAAAGAAGGCAAAAGCCACGGACGCCGAGGTAGCCGCCAAAGCTGCCAAGGCCTCCGCCCCCTCACCCTCACCCACGCCCCGCCCTCTTCTGGACACGTTCGTGCCCATGCCCATGCCCCCGTCCCCGCCCCCGATCCGATCGGACCAGCCTATCCCTTCCGCTTCGCAGCCCCAGTCCCAACACCCGAAGCGGAAGGACGCCCCGCCTCCCCTGTTCATACAGGATAAGGCCAGGTGGACAGAGGTGTCCTCCTGGTTCACCCCCAATAAAATCTATTACACTTCTGCCCGCCCCACCGAGCACGGAATCAAAGTCTCGGTCCCCACCTCCCAGGACCACCGGGCCCTGACAAAGCTACTCAAGGAAAGGAGTGTAGCGTTTCATACGTACACCCTTCCCGAAGAGAAGGCCCTCCGCGTTGTCATCCGCGGCATCCCTTCCCAAATTGAAATTTCCGCGGTGGAAGCCTCCCTTAAGGAGCACAACCTACCAATTAGGTCGGTACACCGCATGTACAGTGGTCGCGGGCATAAGCCCTACAATATGGTGCTTGTGGCACTAGACCAGGGTCCGGCCGGTAAGGCCATATACAGAATTAATTCTGTATGTGGCTTTAACGAAGGCTTCTACGTGGAGCCTCCCCGCAAGGGGACCTACCCATCGCAGTGCCACAACTGCCAATTGTACGGGCACTCTGCCCGCAATTGCTTCGCCCCTCCCCGTTGCGTGAAGTGCCTCACACCTCACGCAACCAAGGACTGCGACCGGCCTAAGGAGGTGACTAAGGACACCCCCCCCCCCGGTTGCGTCCTATGCAACCAGCTCGGGCACACCGCAAATTACCGCGGTTGCTCGAAAGCCCCCAAACCATCGCGCCACTCCACGCGCCATGCCCCGCTCTCCGACCCGGCACAGACCAATCTGCGCCCGCAGAGACACTCCCAATGGGAGTGTCTAAACACAAACTCCTCCAAGGAGTACCCTCCCATCCAAAGAAAAGCGGTTGTTCCCTCCGAACAAGCCGTATCCCAACCACCACCTCCTCCTCCCAAGGCCACAGCCTGGCAACCACAAAGTTCCCCAGTCGCCTCGCCTTCTGCGACCGCCCCGCCGCCGCCACCGCCAACTAATACTACCCGCCGCGCAAACCCGCCAAGACGGGATCAAAAACCCCCACCAGCAGGAGAGTCGGACTTTTCTCTGGTGGAACGCTTCCTCGACTTCGTCAACTTCGAGGAAGTTAGGGAACTCGCCAATATCATTAGACAGAGTGAGGGTAAAGGTCGTGCCCTCACCTCAGTCATGCTGCGGTTTGAAAATATCGCAAATCAATTGGATCACTTCAAAGTTAATCCCTAATGGCTACCACAACCGCGAATTGTAGAACCAAACCCCGATCCCTCAAGGTAGGAACCTTTAATGCCAACGGCATTACAGGCAAGCGAGAAGAGATCGCAGAATTCCTGCGAGATCATCAACTCGATATCCTTTTGGTACAGGAAACATTTCTTAAGCCCTTTCACAGGGACCCGAAAATTGCGAATTATCAGATAATCCGCAATGACAGACCCAACGCCGCAAAAGGCGGCACTCTCATTTATTATAAAAGATCCCTACACTGCTCCCCTTTGGACGCACCAACCCTAGAGCACATTGAGGCTTCAATCTGTAGGCTCGGCATGACTGGACACCCATCCATTGTACTGGTCTCCGCTTATTGTTCCCCTTCCCACAACCCACCCGACTTAGGAACGTCACTCAAACGTGACTTAGAATCCCTCCTCAATTTGGGTAGCTCAGTCATTCTGGCGGGCGACCTAAACGCGAAACACACCCTCTGGAATTGCGTCGCAAACAATACCAGAGGGCGTATTCTTGAATCCCTCCTCGGGCCACTCAACGTGGACCTGATCGCTCCTTATGAACCGACTCACTTCCCCGACAACGTGAACCACAGACCTGACATACTCGACGTGGCACTGCTGAGTAATGTAAACCTACGTTTGCACGACTTGACAGTGGCACACGAGCTTCAATCGGACCACCGACCTGTAATCCTAGAGTTTACACCGCGCGTAGGTCCCCCAGATTCAGGTCAACCCTCTCGTACCAAGGTCGTGACGGACTGGGACAAATTGGGCGAAAGCCTCAAGGCGACCTCGTCCGTTCACCTAGACCGTATTCCCGACAGCCTAGTCACCGCCGACGACGCTGTAGGCGCTATCGACTCACTCACAAGCCACGTGCAATCGTTAGTTAGCGATTGCTCTCGGACAGTGCCAGCGGAGGATGACCGACGCTGGCGCTTGCCCGAAGACATACGTGACTTGTTGAGGGAGAAGAAAGCCGCCATTCGCGCCTACGATAGAGCTCCCTCAGAGCAAAATCGTGTCCAACTACGAGCTCTCGAGCGTGCCGTCAAGGCACGTATCGCAGAGCATCGTGACAATCGCTGGGATCAGACCCTAAGCGAAATCAGACCCTCCCATCTTGCATTCTGGCAACTCTCACGTGCCCTGACAAAGGACACCGTTGCCCCTATGCCTCCCCTAAAGCGACCCAACCTCCCTCCCGCCTTCGAGGACGTGGAAAAAACCGAATGCCTAGCCGAAAGTCTGGAGGCTCAATGTACGCCCAGCTCTCTCCCTATCGACCCGAGTCATTTGGAGACAGTCACATTAGAAGTAGAACGGCGAGCCGCTCTCCCGTTACCTCCTCCCGCCACCGCCACCCCGACTGACGACGTCAACGACGTCAACGTAGTAGACGACAATCCACTTCCACCCGCGACCCATGACGAGGTGAAAGCGATCATCGGGAAGTTACACCCACGCAAGGCCCCCGGCTCGGACAAGATCACCAACAGAGTGATAAAACTCTTCCCAGCCTCCCTCATCATCCTACTAACGGCTATCTTTAACGCCGCTCTCTCTAATAACATTTTTCCACACCAGTGGAAAGAAGCCCACGTTATTGGGATCCCAAAGCCCGGCAAACCCAAGTCCGAGCCCTCCAGCTATCGTCCCATAAGTCTGCTCAACGTCATGGGCAAGATTTATGAGAGAATCATTTATGTCCGCCTCAAAGCATTTGCCGATGCTAGTAAACTCCTCCCCGACGAGCAATTTGGGTTCCGACCCAAACACTCGTGCATCCACCAAGTCCACCGAATCGTGGAACACATCTCCGCCCAATATCAAAAAGGCTACATGACAGGCGCCCTCTTCTTCGATGTCGCGAAGGCATTCGACAAGGTGTGGCACACCGGCTTGATTTACAAGCTATACACTCTAGGTGTGCCACCGAGACTCGTGACCATCCTACGAGACTTCTTGTCGAATCGCCATTTTCGATATCGTGTCGAAGGCGTCCTGTCCTCCCCTCACCCCATTAGTGCCGGTGTCCCTCAGGGCTCGGTACTATCTCCCTTGCTTTTCACGCTCTACACGAGCGACATCCCTAAAGCCAAGAATACGCAGTTCGCCCTTTTTGCGGACGACACTGCCATATACTGCTCTGGCAGAAGCCCGCCCGCGATCTCCAAAAAACTCCAGACCGCAGCCAACGCCCTAGGCGTATGGTTTCGGAAATGGAGAATAGAGATCAACCCCTCCAAAAGTCAGGCGGTTCTCTTTTATAGAACCGATAAAAAAAGACGCCCTCCCGCTCCCAAGCCAGTCACTTTATTCGGCGAGCCGATCCCTTGGGAGAGGCAAGCCAAATATCTCGGCGTGACACTCGATGATCGCCTATCCTTCGCTGCACACATAAAGAAGGTCCGCGCGCGCGCCTCCTTTGTGGCAGGACGACTCCACTTTCTTATTAACGCCCGGTCTAAACTTGCCCTAAAAAGCAAGATTAGACTCTATACCGCGTGTATCCGTCCCATCATGACGTATGCGAGTACCGTGTTCGCTCACGCTGCTCCAACACACCTCCACACCCTTCAGGTGGTTCAGAACAGATTCATGCGCAAAGCCACGGGCGCCCCGTGGTACATGCGCAATGAAAACCTCCACCTTGACTTAGGTCTCCCTACAATCAAACAATTCATGAAACGCGCCTCACGCAGATATTTTGAAACCGCAGCACATCACGCGAATCCTTTAATCATACAAACCATCACCTACACCCCGTCCCTCATCTCCCGCATCCGTAGGCCTAGGTTCGCCCTCAGCGAACCAGACGATGCCACCACTTTAGCACAAATCGAGGCTGACGAAGCCCGAAAACAGATACAAATGCGCAACCGCCAACCAAGATTTCGTCCTCGCCGGCGAGGACCGTCGCGACGTCCCTCTCAGTCTCGTCCCGTTTAAGCGGCCCGAGCTGCACATCATTAGCAATCCGACCTTTCCCCAAATATTAATATATTTGTATGCTAAGTCCTCCCACATACTCCCCAGGCAACGTCCTGAGCCGAGGTCGAGCCCCACAGGGGGCACCCTCAGGCTACCGTTGCCCTAAATTTATTTTAGTTTTAAGTAGCGGTTGAGAGCCCTCAGCGCTCGCCGCAAAGTCCGCGTAAGGGTGGAAGAAGGTCCCCTGGACCCACCACCTTCTGTTCCTGCCGAAATCACGCGTGAAAAGAAAAAAAAAGACTTCGCTCCGAGCCGCCGCACAGTACAGACGTACCCCGTACGGTCTATTGTGCTCCGCCCGCCACCCCGACTCGATTCTCGGAAGCGCTCTGGTATTTATACCTGGCCTTTCGCAGAACCGACCTTATCAGTTTGTTGACTCGGAACTTTTCAGTTTAGAGTCTCCAAACGAATATTTGTTCTTACGACATCGCGCTCTCAAAACCACAGATATTTACTTGTGGTGAACCAGTGGATACCTAACGGTGATAACTAAGCTGGTTCGAGCGTGACCCGGGCGCTCGCGGTTTCCCTTAAGGAAAACGCTAACCCGGACGGGACTGGACCAGTTGGCCTTGGGGGCTTCCCTAGCCAACCCCAGTTGTCGTTAGGCAGGGACGTAGGAACCCGCTGCACAATAAGATTGGCAGCGGGAGACAAGCTTAGGGCACACCCTAGGGCCTACTCACCTCCCGACCTATCCCGGTCGGGAGTGTAACACACACCCCCGGGCCCATCCACCCGGGGCGAGATAGTAGGTTAGATTAGGGCGATCGCCTGAGGTTTCTTGTGGTTTCTTTTACTCAGGAACGCCCCGCGTCCGAAACCACGTTAGTTTGCCGAAGTAGAGTAGCTCCCTCTGGCTGGCCATCATGGCCAGCCAGAACGACCACCTACCCCTGACGCTGGACGAGATCCTCCAGGACAACGAGTCCTGGGATTTCCTCGTCGAGCGTTACGGGACATCTTTTTTACCTCCCCGACCCGCTCCCACTTCACGGTCATCCTCAAGGATGTCCGTGATATCCGCGGAATTCTCCCCCGCGGAATCACCCGCGGAACACTCCCCGCCTCCCTCTCCCGCGGAATCAACCGCGGATCACCCCGCCCCTCCCTCTCCCGCGGAACCCTCCGCCCCGCCCTCTCCCGCGGAACCCTCCGCCCCGCCCTCTCCTGCGGAATCCGAACCGCCCTCTCCGCCTGCGCCTGCCGCGACGACCGGCCAGTCGTCCTCTTCCTCCTCTTCGGAGGGAGAGTTCACGACGGTCGTCGGTGGCAAGCGCAAGAGGAAAAAGAAGGCGAAAGCCACTGAAGCCGAGGTAGCTGCCAAAGCTGCCAAGGCTTCCGCCCCTTCCCCTTGCCCATCACCCAAGCCCCGCCCACTCATGGACACTATTGTGCCCACACCCCCGCCGCTAATGGACGTGCCCATGGCTCCTCCCCCGGAGGAACAAGGCCGCCCAGAGGCGCGCATATCCCAGCCCCAGACCCAATCCCAGACCCAATCCCAAGTCCCGATGAGGAAGGACTCTCCGCCCCCCCTGTTTGTTCAGGATAAGACCAGATGGACCGAAGTGTCCGGATGGTTTACTCCGAACAAGATTCAATATACCTCTGCCCGCTCCACCGAGCACGGCATCAAGGTAACCGTGCCCACTTCACAGGACCACCGGGCCCTGACCAAACTCCTTAAAGAGCGTAAGGTGGCTTTCCACACTTACACTCTCCCTGAGGAGAAAGCCCTCCGGGTGGTGATCCGCGGCATCCCCCGCGAAATCCCCACCTCAGAAGTCGAAGCCTCCCTTAAGGAGCACGACCTCCCAATACAGTCAGTGCACCGGATGCACAAAGGACGTGGCCACGAGCCATATAACATGGTGATTGTGGCACTGGACCAAGGGAAGGCCGGCAAGGCCATATACAGAGTAAAATCTGTGTGCGGCTTGAGCGACGGCTTCACCGTCGAGGGCGTCCGAAAGGGCGGCTACCCCTCCCAGTGCCACAACTGTCAGTTGTACGGCCATTCCGCCCGCAATTGTTTTGCTCCCCCCCGATGCGTGAAGTGCCTCACACCTCACGCCACCAAAGACTGTGACCGTCCAAAGGTCATAGATGAAAACACCCCGCCACCTGGTTGCGTTCTCTGCAACCAGACCGGGCACACCGCGAACTACCGCGGGTGCTCGAAGGCTCCCCGCCCTTCGCGCCACTCAACGCGCAAAGCCCCCATCTCCAACCCGGCGCAGACCGATCTGCGCCCTCAAAGGCACTCCCAATGGGCCCGCCTTAACTCCAACTCTCCTAAGGAGTATCCTCCTCTCCCAAGGGAAGCGTTTGCTCTCTCCGAGCAAACCACGACCCAGCCACCACCTCCTCCTCCCAAGGTTTCCGCTTGGCAGCCGAAACCCACCGCAGCGCCTTCAGCGCCCGCCCCGCCGTCACCGCCAACCCAAACCACCCGCCGCGCAAACCCGTCACCAAAACGGGACCAAAACCCTCCGTCGAGTGTGGATGCGGATTTCGCACTCGTGGAGCGCTTCATCGAATTCATAAACTTCGATGAAATTAGGGAGCTCGCCGATATTATTAAACAGAGCGAGGGCAACGGTCGTGCCCTTGCATCTGCAGCGCTGCGATTTAACAAAATCGCTTGCCAACTCGATCACTTTCGCGTAAATCCTTAATGGATATTACACCCACGCGCAATAGAATCAAACCCCGATCCCTCAAGTTAGGAACCTTCAATGCCAACGGCATTATAGGTAAACGAGATGAGATCGCAGAATTCCTGCGAGAGCATCAACTCGATATCCTTTTGGTACAGGAAACATTTCTAAAGCCCTTTCATAGGGACCCTAAAATTGCGAATTATCAGATAATTCGCAATGACAGACCCAACGCCGCAAAAGGCGGCACCCTCATTTATTATAAAAGATCCCTTCACTGCTCCCCTATGGACGCACCATCCCTAGAGTACATTGAGGCTTCAATCTGTAGGCTCGGTATGACTGGACACTCATCCATTATACTAGTCTCGGCATATTGCTCCCATTCTCATAACCTACCCGACTTAGGAACGTCACTCAAACGTGACTTAGAATCCCTTTTCAATTTGGGTAGCTCAGTCATTCTGGCGGGCGACCTAAACGCGAAACACACCCTCTGGAATTGCGTCGCAAACAATACCAGAGGGCGTATTCTTGAATCCCTCCTCGGGCCACTCAACGTGGACCTGATCGCCCCATACGAACCGACTCACTTCCCGGACATAGTGACTCACAGACCCGACATACTCGACGTGGCGCTGCTGCGTAATGTAAACTTACGTTTGCATGACTTAGCAGTGCTACACGAGCTCCAATCGGACCACCGGCCTGTAATCCTAGAGTTTACACCGCGCGTAGGTCCCCCAGATTCAGGTCAACCCTCTCGCACCAAGGTCGTGACGGACTGGGACAAATTAGGCGAAAGCCTCAAGGCGACCTCGTCCGTCCATCTAGACCGTATCCCCGACAGCCTAGTCACCGCCGACGACGCTGTAGGCGCTATCGACTCACTCACAAGTCACGTGCAATCGTTAGTTAGCGATTGCTCTCGGACAGTACCAGCGGAGGATGACCGACGCTGGCACTTGCCCGACGACATACGGGACTTGCTGAGGGAGAAGAAAGTCGCCATTCGCGCCTACGATAGAGCTCCCTCAGAGCAAAATCGTGTCCAATTACGAGCTCTCGAACGTGCCGTCAAGGCACGCATCGCAGAGTTTCGCGAGAATAGCTGGGGCCAGACCCTCAGCGAAATCAAGCCCTCCCACCTAGCCTTTTGGCAACTGTCTCGTGCCCTCACAAAGGACACAGTAGTTCCAATGCCTCCTTTAAAGCGACCCAATCTTCCTCCCGCCTTTGAAGACGTGGAAAAGACCGAATGCCTCGCCGAAAGTCTGGAGGCTCAATGTACGCCCAGTTCTCTCCCTATTGACCCGCGTCATTTGGAGAAAGTTACAGCCGAAGTAGAACGGAGGACCGCTCTTCCGTTACCTCCTCCCGCTCCCCCGACTGACGACGTCGCCAACGACGTCAACACAAATGACGACCCACTTCCACCCGCGACCCATGACGAGGTGAAAGCGATCATCGGGAAGTTACACCCTCGTAAGGCCCCGGGCTCGGACAAGATCACCAACAGAGTGATCAAACTCTTCCCAGCCTCCCTTATCATGTTATTGACGGCCATCTTCAATGCCGCCCTCTCAAACAATATTTTCCCACACCAGTGGAAAGAAGCCCACGTGATTGGGATCCACAAGCCCGGCAAACCCAAGTCCGAGCCCTCCAGTTATCGTCCCATAAGTCTGCTCAACGTACTGGGCAAGATTTATGAGAGAATCATTTATGTCCGCCTTAAAGCATTTGCCGATGCTAACAAACTCCTCCCAGACGAGCAATTTGGGTTCCGACCCAAACACTCGTGTGTTCACCAAGTCCATAGAATTGTTGAACACATCTCCACAAGTTACCAGAGAGGTCACATGACAGGCGCCCTTTTCTTCGATGTCGCAAAGGCATTCGACAAGGTGTGGCACACAGGCTTGATCTACAAGCTTTACACCCTAGGTGTGCCACCGAGACTCGTGACCATCTTACGAGACTTTCTGTCGAATCGCCTCTTTCGATATCGGGTCGAAGGCGTCCTGTCCTCACCACACCCCATTAGTGCCGGTGTCCCGCAGGGCTCGGTACTATCTCCCTTGCTATTCACGCTCTACACGAGCGACATCCCTAGAGTCAGGAATACGCAGTTCGCTCTCTTTGCAGACGACACTGCCGTATATTGCTCAGGCAAAAGCCCGCCCGCGATCTCTAAGAAACTCCAGACCGCAGCCAACGCCCTAGGCGCTTGGTTCCGGAAATGGAGAATAGAGATCAACCCCTCCAAAAGTCAGGCGGTCCTCTTTTTTAGAACCGACCGAAAAAGACGTCCCCCCATCCCCGATCCAGTCACACTATTCGGCGAGCCGATCCCTTGGGAGAGGCAAGCCAAATATCTCGGTGTGACCCTCGATGATCGCCTATCCTTCGCTGCACACATAAGGGCGGTTCGCGCGCGCGCCGCCTTTGTGGCAGGACGACTCCACTGCATGATCAACGCCCGGTCTAAACTTGCCCTAAAAAGCAAGGTTAGACTCTATACCGCGTGTATCCGTCCAGTCATGACGTATGCGAGCACCGTGTTCGCTCACGCTGCTCCCACACATCTCAACACCCTTCAGGTGATTCAAAACCGTTTCATGCGCAAAGCCACGGGCGCCCCGTGGTACATGCGCAATGAAAACCTCCACCTTGACTTAGGCCTCCCTACAATCAAACAATTTATAAAACGCGCCTCGCGCCGATATTTTGATACCGCAGAGCACCACGCGAATCCCTTGATAGTCAACACTATCACATACACCCCGTCCCTTATTTCCCGCATCCGTAGGCCTAGGCACGCCCTCAGCGAACCAGACGATGCCACCACTTTAGCTCAAATCGAGGCTGACGAAGCCCGAAAACAAATACAAATGCGCAACCGACAACCAAGATTTCGTCCTCGCCGGCGAGGACCGTCGCGACGTCCCTCTCAGTCTCGTCCCGTTTAAGCGGCCCGAGCTGCATATTAGCAATCCGACCGATCCCCAAATAATTATAATTGTTTGCATGCTAAATCCTCCCTCATTCCCCAGGCAACGTCCTGAGCCGAGGTCGAGCCCCACAGGGGGCACCCTCAGGCTACCGTTGCCCAAAATTATTTAGTTTTAGTTTTTAGTTTTAAGTAGCGGTTGAGAGCCCTCAGCGCTCACCGCAAAAGTCCGCGTAACGGTGGAAGAAGGTCCCCTGGACCCACCACCTTCCTGTTCCAGTAAAAAAAAAAAAAAAAATGGCAGTGAAAAAAAGTATATCATTCGTCTGTCTGTATCTAGTGAGTCACTACTGTTAATTAAATTAATTTGCAATAATGTCTGGACGCGGCAAGGGTGGCAAGGTCAAGGGGAAGGCGAAGTCTCGTTCGAATCGTGCCGGTCTGCAGTTTCCTGTCGGTCGTATACATAGACTTCTGCGCAACGGCAATTACGCCGAGCGCGTCGGCGCCGGTGCACCGGTCTATTTGGCCGCCGTAATGGAATATCTCGCCGCTGAGGTCCTCGAGTTGGCCGGCAACGCGGCAAGGGACAACAAGAAGACAAGAATCATCCCGAGACATCTCCAATTGGCCATACGCAACGATGAGGAGTTGAACAAACTCCTCTCCGGCGTGACCATCGCTCAGGGTGGTGTGTTGCCCAACATTCAGGCGGTGCTACTGCCGAAGAAGACCGAGAAGAAGGCTTAGATAATAAATGTTATCAGAGCCTCTCGTCTCACACTCCTGGCTCGCCGTCGTCGCCTGGTCGGGGCGAGATCACAAAAGGCCCTTTTCAGGGCCGCAATATGATTGATAAATTATGTCTCTATATGACCTCGAATCGTCCGTCACTTTATTCAAGAAGAAAAAGAACGAACAAACAAACAAATATACATACATTCATACATACATACATACATACATACATACATACACTTCATTCAAACAAAAGAGAAATTGTGTGGTATAATTTAAAAAAAAAAAAAAAAACCTAGGCATATAATAATAGTATATTACATACATTATGTACGTTTTGTTTTGTATAATATAATAATTAGGCTAACGTGCGAGAGAGACGGATTTATTTAATGAGACAGCTAGATACCGAACGATGTTAGAGTAGCGTGTATGTTTTTTCTTTCTCTTTTACGCACACTTCTGATTGGCCGCACGATCGAATTCAGCTCGTTGTCTATCATAATAAGTTAAGGTGCGCATATTGAGTATGTATCGGCTTTTTTTCTCAACTATCAGCCACCCGACATACTCGACGTGGCGCTGCTGCGTAATGTAAACTTACGTTTGCATGACTTAGCAGTGCTACACGAGCTCCAATCGGACCACCGGCCTGTAATCCTAGAGTTTACACCGCGCGTAGGTCCCCCAGATTCAGGTCAACCCTCTCGCACCAAGGTCGTGACGGACTGGGACAAATTAGGCGAAAGCCTCAAGGCGACCTCGTCCGTCCATCTAGACCGTATCCCCGACAGCCTAGTCACCGCCGACGACGCTGTAGGCGCTATCGACTCACTCACAAGTCACGTGCAATCGTTAGTTAGCGATTGCTCTCGGACAGTACCAGCGGAGGATGACCGACGCTGGCACTTGCCCGACGACATACGGGACTTGCTGAGGGAGAAGAAAGTCGCCATTCGCGCCTACGATAGAGCTCCCTCAGAGCAAAATCGTGTCCAATTACGAGCTCTCGAACGTGCCGTCAAGGCACGCATCGCAGAGTTTCGCGAGAATAGCTGGGGCCAGACCCTCAGCGAAATCAAGCCCTCCCACCTAGCCTTTTGGCAACTGTCTCGTGCCCTCACAAAGGACACAGTAGTTCCAATGCCTCCTTTAAAGCGACCCAATCTTCCTCCCGCCTTTGAAGACGTGGAAAAGACCGAATGCCTCGCCGAAAGTCTGGAGGCTCAATGTACGCCCAGTTCTCTCCCTATTGACCCGCGTCATTTGGAGAAAGTTACAGCCGAAGTAGAACGGAGGACCGCTCTTCCGTTACCTCCTCCCGCTCCCCCGACTGACGACGTCGCCAACGACGTCAACACAAATGACGACCCACTTCCACCCGCGACCCATGACGAGGTGAAAGCGATCATCGGGAAGTTACACCCTCGTAAGGCCCCGGGCTCGGACAAGATCACCAACAGAGTGATCAAACTCTTCCCAGCCTCCCTTATCATGTTATTGACGGCCATCTTCAATGCCGCCCTCTCAAACAATATTTTCCCACACCAGTGGAAAGAAGCCCACGTGATTGGGATCCACAAGCCCGGCAAACCCAAGTCCGAGCCCTCCAGTTATCGTCCCATAAGTCTGCTCAACGTACTGGGCAAGATTTATGAGAGAATCATTTATGTCCGCCTTAAAGCATTTGCCGATGCTAACAAACTCCTCCCAGACGAGCAATTTGGGTTCCGACCCAAACACTCGTGTGTTCACCAAGTCCATAGAATTGTTGAACACATCTCCACAAGTTACCAGAGAGGTCACATGACAGGCGCCCTTTTCTTCGATGTCGCAAAGGCATTCGACAAGGTGTGGCACACAGGCTTGATCTACAAGCTTTACACCCTAGGTGTGCCACCGAGACTCGTGACCATCTTACGAGACTTTCTGTCGAATCGCCTCTTTCGATATCGGGTCGAAGGCGTCCTGTCCTCACCACACCCCATTAGTGCCGGTGTCCCGCAGGGCTCGGTACTATCTCCCTTGCTATTCACGCTCTACACGAGCGACATCCCTAGAGTCAGGAATACGCAGTTCGCTCTCTTTGCAGACGACACTGCCGTATATTGCTCAGGCAAAAGCCCGCCCGCGATCTCTAAGAAACTCCAGACCGCAGCCAACGCCCTAGGCGCTTGGTTCCGGAAATGGAGAATAGAGATCAACCCCTCCAAAAGTCAGGCGGTCCTCTTTTTTAGAACCGACCGAAAAAGACGTCCCCCCATCCCCGATCCAGTCACACTATTCGGCGAGCCGATCCCTTGGGAGAGGCAAGCCAAATATCTCGGTGTGACCCTCGATGATCGCCTATCCTTCGCTGCACACATAAGGGCGGTTCGCGCGCGCGCCGCCTTTGTGGCAGGACGACTCCACTGCATGATCAACGCCCGGTCTAAACTTGCCCTAAAAAGCAAGGTTAGACTCTATACCGCGTGTATCCGTCCAGTCATGACGTATGCGAGCACCGTGTTCGCTCACGCTGCTCCCACACATCTCAACACCCTTCAGGTGATTCAAAACCGTTTCATGCGCAAAGCCACGGGCGCCCCGTGGTACATGCGCAATGAAAACCTCCACCTTGACTTAGGCCTCCCTACAATCAAACAATTTATAAAACGCGCCTCGCGCCGATATTTTGATACCGCAGAGCACCACGCGAATCCCTTGATAGTCAACACTATCACATACACCCCGTCCCTTATTTCCCGCATCCGTAGGCCTAGGCACGCCCTCAGCGAACCAGACGATGCCACCACTTTAGCTCAAATCGAGGCTGACGAAGCCCGAAAACAAATACAAATGCGCAACCGACAACCAAGATTTCGTCCTCGCCGGCGAGGACCGTCGCGACGTCCCTCTCAGTCTCGTCCCGTTTAAGCGGCCCGAGCTGCATATTAGCAATCCGACCGATCCCCAAATAATTATAATTGTTTGCATGCTAAATCCTCCCTCATTCCCCAGGCAACGTCCTGAGCCGAGGTCGAGCCCCACAGGGGGCACCCTCAGGCTACCGTTGCCCAAAATTATTTAGTTTTAGTTTTTAGTTTTAAGTAGCGGTTGAGAGCCCTCAGCGCTCACCGCAAAAGTCCGCGTAACGGTGGAAGAAGGTCCCCTGGACCCACCACCTTCCTGTTCCAGTCAAAAAAAAAAAAAAAAAAAAAAAAAAAAAAAAAAAAAAAAAAAAAAAAAAAAAAAACTATCAGCCGATGCTAATAAACTCATTCCAGACGAGCAGTTTGGTTTTCGAACCAAACACTCATGTGTTCAACAAGTCCATCGTATTGTTGAACACATCTCTCACAAAAATCAAACGGGCAAAATGACAGGCGTCCTCTTCTTCGATGTCGCAAAGGCATTCGACAAAGTCTGGCACAACGGCTTAATCTATAAGCTGTACACTCTCGGTGTCCCACAAAGACTCGTACTCATCATACGGGATTATTTGTCGAATCGCCACTTCCGTTACCGTATAGTGGGCGCGCTGTCCTCCCCTCACCCCATCAGAGCAGGAGTTCCTCAAGGCTCGGTGCTCTCACCATTATTATTCTCACTTTATACAAGTGACATCCCCAAACCCAGCCAGACTCACTTGGCGCTTTTTGCCGATGATACGGCGCTTTTCACCTCAGGTTATCGCCCAGAGACCATTGCCAAAAAACTCCAAGTCGCGACCAACGCCCTGAGCGATTGGTTCCGGAAATGGAGAATAGAAATAAACCCCACCAAGAGCCAAGCGGTTATATTCCATAAGTTTAACCGGCTCCGCCCCACCACCCCCGAGCCAATCACCCTATTCGGTAAACCCATCCCTTGGGGAAAGGAAGCCAAATACCTAGGGGTGACACTTGATGACAAACTGTCCTTCCGTTCTCACATTAAGGGGGTTCGCGCACGCGCCGCCTTTGTGTCAGGACGGCTCCACTTCTTGACAAATGTCAAATCCAAACTGGCCCTAAAAAGCAAAATCCGCCTTTTTATCGCCTGCATCCGTCCCATCATGACCTATGCAAGTCCGGTGTTCGCCCAAGCCAATCCCAATGCCCTTCACGCCCTTCAGGTAATCCAGAATCGCTTCTTGCGCAGAGCCACGGGCGCTCCGTGGTACATGCGCAATGAAAATCTCCATCTAGATACTGATATACCTACCATCAGACAATTCATGAAACGCGCTTCACGCAGATTCTTTGATACCGCCATCAATCATAGCAACCCTCTCATAGTTCAGGCTGCAACTTATACCCCCTCATTAATCTCATCAATACGTAGGCCGAGGTTAGCCCTCTGCGAGCCCGATGACGACATCACCCTCTCTCAGATTGCAGCCAAATTAGCTCGCGATAGGATCACACCGACACAGAACCGCCAACCACGTTACCGTCCTCGACGGCGAGGACCGGCGCGACGTCCCTCTCAGCGGCCCGCTGCTGCCCCAGTAATAGTCCCCTAGTCATTCGCTTCTAGCGAAATCAGTTCAGTCTTTGTGCCCCGGTAACGCCCTGAGCCGAGGTTCGTGCCCCGCAGGGGGCGCCCTCAGGCGTTAGTTACCTAAATACCCACGGTTGAGAGCCCTCAGCGCTCACCGTACAGTCCGCGTAAAGGTGACAAGACCATCGTTGGTTATCACCGTTAGGTCCGTACAAAAAAAAAAAAAAAAAAAAAAAAAACTCAAAACTCTACTATCTATCACTCTGCACTCAAGTCTCGCTCATTGTAGTGCGTTCAAAGTGTTCTAGTGTTGTTATTATTCATTCATTCTCATTATGCCGCCAAAGACTAGCGGTAAGGCCGCCAAGAAATCTGGCAAAGCCCAAAAGAACATCTCCAAAACCGATAAGAAAAAGAAGAAGCACAAGAGGAAGGAGAGCTACGCCATCTACATCTACAAGGTGCTCAAGCAGGTGCATCCCGATACCGGTATATCCAGCAAGGCCATGTCTATAATGAATTCGTTCGTTAACGACATATTCGAACGTATCGCCGCGGAGGCATCTCGTCTCGCCCATTACAACAAACGTTCCACTATAACCTCTAGGGAGGTGCAGACGTCTGTGAGACTCCTGTTGCCCGGTGAGCTTGCCAAGCACGCCGTGAGCGAGGGGACCAAAGCCGTCACCAAATACACCAGCTCCAAGTGAGGAGGCTGAGAGATGGCATCGTCTACACAGTGCGTGCGTGCGTGTTTCATAGTATGCATTTATTATTAATGTTTATTATATTAACACAATATGCACAATACTCAAAAGGCCCTTTTCAGGGCCAAAAATCTATTCGTGTTACAATAATGTTTCTTTCATGACATACATAATATAAAAAAAAAATAATAATATAATACATACATATATACATACATACACATATCACATATCTAGTCGTTGTGTATAAAAAGAACGAACGATAGATATAGTTATAGATATACTTAGATAGATAGATAGATAGTTAGTTAGTTATTTAATATAATAAATAAATAAATACTTAATATAAATATTAAATAACATAGGCAATAATATCAGGATTAAAAAATAATAATAAAGACGGGTATGTACATAATACATACATATTGTGTGATCGTTGCGAGTTATTTCATTGTGCGAGGGAGATAGATATATAAAGGTCGTCTCCCTCGATATAACATTATAAATAGGCCGAATTCTACAGTAGGTCCGCCATACCGTACGTACACTGTTAAGTTGGTAGACGCGTCCGTTTATAAATTTCTTTGTTTCGTTCGTTCGTTTGTTTTGTTACTCCTCCAAAAATGGCTCGTACCAAGCAGACTGCGCGTAAATCCACCGGTGGCAAAGCGCCTCGTAAACAGCTGGCCACCAAGGCCGCGCGCAAGAGTGCACCGGCAACCGGTGGTGTCAAGAAACCCCATCGCTACAGACCGGGTACGGTTGCACTCCGTGAGATCCGTCGCTATCAGAAGAGTACAGAGTTGTTGATCCGCAAACTGCCCTTCCAGCGTCTAGTCCGTGAGATCGCTCAAGATTTCAAGACTGATCTACGTTTCCAGAGTTCAGCAGTCATGGCGCTCCAGGAGGCCAGCGAGGCTTATCTGGTCGGACTCTTTGAGGACACCAACCTGTGCGCGATTCACGCCAAGCGTGTCACCATCATGCCCAAGGATATACAGTTGGCGCGCAGAATCCGAGGCGAACGCGCTTAATTGTGTATGTGTAATCTCACCCTCGCAGGAAAGCATCGTGCGTTGCTACAAAAGGCCCTTTTCAGGGCCACATATATATCAAAAAAATTGAAAATAATGTTTCTCATGCACATAATATTAATGTAAAAATATACCTACATACCTACCTATCTATCTACCCCTGCCAATACAAATAAATAAATTTACTTCATATTGATTAAGAACTAAGTAGGTACCTACCTATATTGGATAAGTAGATTTATGTATTAGGTATGGTACGATATTTTATATATTTTTCCAATAATATTAATTAATTAACTAACTAACCAATCAATCAAGTATGTATCTATGTAGGTAGGTAGGTAGGTAGGTAGGTAGGTGGTAATTAATGTACTGAATTAGATAAAAGTTATTGAACACCCTCCCCCCCCCCCCCCCGCCCCTGCCCAAAACCCATGTCCCTGACGTGGAATATATATCCATCTCACTTTTCACAAAGAAAACCAATGAAACCACATTATGGCTTTCTGGGTTTACTCCGTCTCGTTCGTACTCACACATGGTATCGTGTTTTGATAGCGCGCTACCCGTCACACGTTGAGTATAAATATAACCGTTATAAGTAGTGGTACAGGCCCGGTCCAATCAGTCAGACGCTCGTTTCGCTACACTTCAGTCAGTCAGTCAGTCAGTCGGTGCGTGCGTGAGAGAGAGATTTCGTGTTTTTGATTACATTTTATACAATCAATCTATAATAATGACCGGCCGCGGTAAGGGAGGAAAGGGTCTGGGAAAAGGTGGAGCCAAGCGTCATAGAAAAGTACTTCGCGACAACATCCAGGGAATCACCAAACCCGCGATCCGTCGTTTGGCTCGCAGAGGAGGCGTGAAGCGTATATCCGGTCTTATATACGAGGAGACTCGTGGTGTTCTTAAAGTGTTTCTCGAGAACGTGATCCGTGACGCTGTCACCTACACTGAGCACGCGAAGAGGAAGACCGTCACCGCCATGGACGTCGTCTACGCTCTGAAACGTCAGGGACGTACATTGTACGGTTTCGGTGGTTAAAAACATCCACTTCGTGACGTGTCGTGTCGTATAGTATAGAGTACAGTACAGTACCTATATTAATTTACGTACGCACGTACACGCACAAACAAAAGGCCCTTTTCAGGGCCGCATATAATTCCGTTTGTTTTGATGCAAACTGTTTCGGTATCGTACACTAAAATTGATGTCCGTCAAACTCACTATAATTAGGTACTCGTTTATAATACTTATGTGGGTACATATTATTGTTTAGTAAGATGTATGTATATATGCACCTACGTATGTAATTATTATCAATACGAAAACTTAATAATAGGTATACATATTATATAGATAGATAGATAGATAGATAGATAGATAGATAGATAGATAGATAGATAGATAGATAGATAGATAGATAGATAGATAGATGGATGGATGGATGGATGGATGGATGGAGTAGTGGTAGTTATATTTACGATTCTTGCATTCAATTTTGCATTTAACCGACCGAATTAACAGGTAGGTAGGTAGGTAGGTAGGTAGTCTTAGGTCTGTCTGTCTGTCTCTGTCTCTGTCTAATAAACAAACAACATCACATAATTTTATGTGTAACTCTGAATGTATTTATATTGGTTTCGTATAAGGTTAATAATATAATATAATGTAGATAGGTAAGTAGGTAGGTAAGCAAGTATAATTGTATGTATCATGTAAGTTAGATAGTAATAATATTAGGTAAGTATTTATTATTATTATTTCAATAAATCAAATAAGTACTCAAATAAAAATCTAAGTGTAGTAATGTGAGGCTCGGATATAAACTTACAGTGTCGTCGTCGGTCGGTCGGCTGTCTGTTTAGTGGTAAAATGGTAGTCGTGTGTTTTACGACCGTCCGCGTTACACTCGTCAAAACGGCCTAGACAAGTCGAGACATGAGTGAAATCTTATTATGTTCCAAGCTTGGAATCTTCGCCGTTTGCTTATCGACCGATATGCGTCCAATCTTTACGTTTTATAGAGAAAAATCACTTTTGAACTGGACGCCAAGCACGTCGCATACAAGGCAGTGAAAATAAACATCTGTAGCGCAACCCTTATTATACTTGAGAACCGTTTGGAGTGAACATTACGTAAACACGTTCATGATGTGTCTATATAAATATATATAAATGTTATAATTATTATAGAAACTAGTTAAAAATATAATAATTTATATACATGTTAGTGAAAAGTTGGAAGTGTTCATACGAGAAAACGTCCCGCGACAGCGCGGCTCTCCTTACGGTAATGCCTCGATATGTATTGATAAAATGATTATTTTCACAGTGGCGACATCTAATCCTGTCTGTGTTTTCTATCTATTATAATAATAATAATAATAATAATAATAGACTACCACCAGCTTACTTACTTACTTACTATCTATCTACTATCTGCTGACTGAATTTTAGTGGTGATTGATTGTGTGTGAGTGAGTGTTTGTGTAAAAAGAAAAATAAATAACAATGGCAGACACAGCTGTAGCTACCGAGGCACCGGCGCCGGCCACACCGGCGAAGAAACCGAAGGCGTCCGCCGCCGGAGCGAAAAAACCCAAGGCGAAACCGACACACCCGAAGACTTCGGAAATGGTCAATAGCGCCATTAAGGAACTGAAAGAGCGTAGCGGATCGTCACTTCAGGCGATCAAGAAATATATAGCCGCCCAGTACAAGGTCGACGCGGAGAAGCTGGCGCCGTTCATCAGAAAGTATTTGAAGAGCGCCGTCGAATCCGGTACACTAATACAGACCAAAGGTAAAGGTGCATCAGGTTCTTTCAAACTGGAATCGAAATCATCTTCAGCGAAGAAGCCCGCCGGCGGCGCCGCCGGTAAGGCCGTCACCAAGACCGCCGCCTCATCCGGTGGTGGATCCGCGTCTAAAGGTGGTAAAAAAGTGGCCACCGCCGCGACCAAAGGCACAACCAAAAGGGGTGCATCGGCGGCATCCGCATCGCCATCGAAATCGTCATCAAAAGCAGCCTCGTCGGCCGCTTCGAAGGATAAAAAAGCCGCCGCCGCCAAGAAGAAACCCGCCGCAGCATCAGCAGCAGCAGCAAAGAAGGCGGCCGCCTCACCCGCCAAAGGTAAGAGCGGCGGTGGAGCCGCGCCAAAAGCTAAGAAAACCGCCAAGCCGCCGACAAAGAAGCCAAAAGCGCCCAAACCGAAGAAGGCCGCCGCCGCAACCAAATCGAAGCCTGCCGCCGCCAAAAAGGCAGCAGCTAAAAAGTAAAGTCGGGCGGGCGGGCGCCTCACCGTTGGTTGTTTGTTGGTGTCGTCGGCAACAACAGCAGCGAGCGAGAGAGCGAGCGGCACGTGTGCGTCGTTGCAAACAAGCAATCAAGCACGCACGCACGCACGCACGCACATACCTATATGTATACCAAAAAGCCCTTTTCAGGGCTAACAAATTATTCTAAATATCGTACGTGTTACGATACCATTGTTTCTTTTTCGATATATATTGGTAACTGAACGAACGAACGAACTAACTAACTAACTAACTAACTAAGTAAGTAAGTAAGTAAGTAATTAATTAACTAACGTAACTAAATTACTTACTTACTTACTTACATACCTACCTACCTACCTACCTACCTACCTACCCACCTACCTACCTACCTACCTACCTACCTACCTATCTATCTATCTATCTATCTATTTACATAATATTATAAACTTCTAAAATCTCTTCCTATTCAGAAACGAACTGGATACTTTAGGTTAGAAGTGTATGGCGATCGCGAAGCGCAGCGAGCGATCGCCATACACTTCGTGGTTATTTTTTTTTTAACTGCACGAAAACCCTTCATATTCAACTATGACGAAACTATGCTCAGCACAACACACAAATTGGTGATGTTCCTTTTTATTAATGCAATTGCAATTGCACCAATATCACACACACAACAAACAAACAAACAAACATCAATGCACAATATCACAAACAACAACCAAGCAAAATTCCGCCTCCGCCCGACTCCCGAATAGATAATATTATATTAATTACATACATACATTATGTCTTATTTATTGTACACGAATAAGTAAAACATTATAATTACATATAATAAACAAAATATGTGTGTGTGTGTGTGTGTGTGTGTTTTCACGCGGCCCGGGCTCCGGCTTTACCGATAAAATTCTCTCTCTTTTTCTCATTATAAAATACACATCGTTCTATCACCCTCTCGTTCTCGTTCGCTCGTCGTGTACGTATACAATTCGACGACAGAACTTTGTCGATATGCATAAAACACCGTGGCAGTGAAAAGAAAAAAGAAAAAAGAGACTTCGCTCCGAGCCGCCGCACAGTACAGACGTACCCCGTACGGTCTATTGTGCTCCGCCCGCCACCCCGACTCGATTCTCGGAAGCGCTCTGGTATTTATACCTGGCCTTTCGCAGAACCGACCTTATCAGTTTGTTGACTCGGAACTTTTCAGTTTAGAGTCTCCAAACGAATATTTGTTCTTACGACATCGCGCTCTCAAAACCACAGATATTTACTTGTGGTGAACCAGTGGATACCTAACGGTGATAACTAAGCTGGTTCGAGCGTGACCCGGGCGCTCGCGGTTTCCCTTAAGGAAAACGCTAACCCGGACGGGACTGGACCAGTTGGCCTTGGGGGCTTCCCTAGCCAACCCCAGTTGTCGTTAGGCAGGGACGTAGGAACCCGCTGCACAATAAGATTGGCAGCGGGAGTCAAGCTTAGGGCACACCCTAGGGCCTACTCACCTCCCGACCTATCCCGGTCGGGAGTGTAACACACACCCCCGGGCCCATCCACCCGGGGCGAGATAGTAGGTTAGATTAGGGCGATCGCCTGAGGTTTCTTGTGGTTTCTTTTACTCAGGAACGCCCCGCGTCCGAAACCACGTTAGTTTGCCGAAGTAGAATAGCTCCCTCTGGCTGGCCATCATGGCCAGCCAGAACGACCACCTACCCCTGACGCTGGACGAGATCCTCCAGGACAACGAGTCCTGGGATTTCCTCGTCGAGCGTTACGGGACAACTTTTTTACCTCCCCGACCCGCTCCCACTTCACGGTCATCCTCAAGGATGTCCGTGATATCCGCGGAATTCTCCCCCGCGGAATCACCCGCGGAACACTCCCCGCCTCCCTCTCCCGCGGAATCAACCGCGGATCACCCCGCCCCTCCCTCTCCCGCGGAACCCTCCGCCCCGCCCTCTCCCGCGGAACCCTCCGCCCCGCCCTCTCCTGCGGAATCCGAACCGCCCTCTCCGCCTGCGCCTGCCGCGACGACCGGCCAGTCGTCCTCTTCCTCCTCTTCGGAGGGAGAGTTCACGACGGTCGTCGGTGGCAAGCGCAAGAGGAAAAAGAAGGCGAAAGCCACTGAAGCCGAGGTAGCTGCCAAAGCTGCCAAGGCTTCCGCCCCTTCCCCTTGCCCATCACCCAAGCCCCGCCCACTCATGGACACTATTGTGCCCACACCCCCGCCGCTAATGGACGTGCCCATGGCTCCTCCCCCGGAGGAACAAGGCCGCCCAGAGGCGCGCATATCCCAGCCCCAGACCCAATCCCAGACCCAATCCCAAGTCCCGATGAGGAAGGACTCTCCGCCCCCCCTGTTTGTTCAGGATAAGACCAGATGGACCGAAGTGTCCGGATGGTTTACTCCTAACAAGATCCAATATACCTCTGCCCGCTCCACCGAGCACGGCATCAAGGTAACCGTGCCCACTTCACAGGACCACCGGGCCCTGACCAAACTCCTTAAAGAGCGTAAGGTGGCTTTCCACACTTACACTCTCCCTGAGGAGAAAGCCCTCCGGGTGGTGATCCGCGGCATCCCCCGCGAAATCCCCACCTCAGAAGTCGAAGCCTCCCTTAAGGAGCACGACCTCCCGATTCAGTCAGTGCACCGGATGCACAAAGGACGTGGCCACGAGCCATATAACATGGTGATTGTGGCACTGGACCAAGGGAAGGCCGGCAAGGCCATATACAGAGTAAAATCTGTGTGCGGCTTGAGCGACGGCTTCACCGTCGAGGGCGTCCGAAAGGGCGGCTACCCCTCCCAGTGCCACAACTGCCAGTTGTACGGCCATTCCGCCCGCAATTGTTTTGCTCCCCCCCGATGCGTGAAGTGCCTCACACCTCACGCCACCAAAGACTGTGACCGTCCAAAGGTCATAGATGAAAACACCCCGCCACCTGGTTGCGTTCTCTGCAACCAGACCGGGCACACCGCGAACTACCGCGGGTGCTCGAAGGCTCCCCGCCCTTCGCGCCATTCAACGCGCAAAGCCCCCATTTCCAACCCGGCGCAGACCGATCTGCGCCCTCAAAGGCACTCCCAATGGGCCCGCCTAAACTCCAACTCTCCTAAGGAGTATCCTCCTCTCCCAAGGGAAGCGTTTGCTCTCTCCGAGCAAACCACGACCCAGCCACCACCTCCTCCTCCCAAGGTTTCCGCTTGGCAGCCGAAACCCACCGCAGCGCCTTCAGCGCCCGCCCCGCCGTCACCGCCAACCCAAACCACCCGCCGCGCAAACCCGTCACCAAAACGGGACCAAAACCCTCCGTCGAGTGTGGATGCGGATTTCGCACTCGTGGAGCGCTTCATCGAGTTCATAAACTTCGATGAAATTAGGGAGCTCGCCGATATTATTAAACAGAGCGAGGGCAACGGTCGTGCCCTTGCATCTGCAGCGCTGCGATTTAACAAAATCGCTTGCCAACTCGATCACTTTCGCGTAAATCCATAATGGATATTACACCCACGCGCGGTAGAATCAAACCCCGATCCCTCAAGTTAGGAACCTTCAATGCCAACGGCATTATAGGTAAACGAGATGAGATCGCAGAATTCCTGCGAGAGCATCAACTCGATATCCTTTTGGTACAGGAAACATTTCTAAAGCCCTTTCATAGGGACCCTAAAATTGCGAATTATCAGATAATTCGCAATGACAGACCCAACGCCGCAAAAGGCGGCACCCTCATTTATTATAAAAGATCCCTTCACTGCTCCCCTATGGACGCACCATCCCTAGAGTACATTGAGGCTTCAATCTGTAGGCTCGGTATGACTGGACACTCATCCATTATACTAGTCTCGGCATATTGCTCCCATTCTCACAACCTACCCGACTTAGGAATGTCACTCAAACGTGACTTAGAATCCCTTTTCAATTTAGGTAGCTCAGTCATTCTGGCGGGCGACCTAAACGCGAAACACACCCTCTGGAATTGCGTCGCAAACAATACCAGAGGGCGTATTCTTGAATCCCTCCTCGGGCCACTCAACGTGGACCTGATCGCCCCATACGAACCGACTCACTTCCCGGACATAGTGACTCACAGACCCGACATACTCGACGTGGCGCTGCTGCGTAATGTAAACTTACGTTTGCATGACTTAGCAGTGCTACACGAGCTCCAATCGGACCACCGGCCTGTAATCCTAGAGTTTACACCGCGCGTAGGTCCCCCAGATTCAGGTCAACCCTCTCGCACCAAGGTCGTGACGGACTGGGTCAAATTAGGCGAAAGCCTCAAGGCGACCTCGTCCGTCCATCTAGACCGTATCCCCGACAGCCTAGTCACCGCCGACGACGCTGTAGGCGCTATCGACTCACTCACAAGTCACGTGCAATCGTTAGTTAGCGATTGCTCTCGGACAGTACCAGCGGAGGATGACCGACGCTGGCACTTGCCCGACGACATACGGGACTTGCTGAGGGAGAAGAAAGTCGCCATTCGCGCCTACGATAGAGCTCCCTCAGAGCAAAATCGTGTCCAATTACGAGCTCTCGAACGTGCCGTCAAGGCACGCATCGCAGAGTTTCGCGAGAATAGCTGGGGCCAGACCCTCAGCGAAATCAAGCCCTCCCACCTAGCCTTTTGGCAACTGTCTCGTGCCCTCACAAAGGACACAGTAGTTCCAATGCCTCCTTTAAAGCGACCCAATCTTCCTCCCGCCTTTGAAGACGTGGAAAAGACCGAATGCCTCGCCGAAAGTCTGGAGGCTCAATGTACGCCCAGTTCCCTCCCTATTGACCCGCGTCATTTGGAGAAAGTTACAACCGAAGTAGAACGGAGGACCGCTCTTCCGTTACCTCCTCCCGCTCCCCCGACTGACGACGTCGCCAACGACGTCAACACAAATGACGACCCACTTCCACCCGCGACCCATGACGAGGTGAAAGCGATCATCGGGAAGTTACACCCTCGTAAGGCCCCGGGCTCGGACAAGATCACCAACAGAGTGATCAAACTCTTCCCAGCCTCCCTTATCATGTTATTGACGGCCATCTTCAATGCCGCCCTCTCAAACAATATTTTCCCACACCAGTGGAAAGAAGCCCACGTGATTGGGATCCACAAGCCCGGCAAACCCAAGTCCGAGCCCTCCAGTTATCGTCCCATAAGTCTGCTCAACGTACTGGGCAAGATTTATGAGAGAATCATTTATGTCCGCCTTAAAGCATTTGCCGATGCTAACAAACTCCTCCCAGACGAGCAATTTGGGTTCCGACCCAAACACTCGTGTGTTCACCAAGTCCATAGAATTGTTGAACACATCTCCACAAGTTACCAGAGAGGTCACATGACAGGCGCCCTTTTTTTCGATGTCGCAAAGGCATTCGACAAGGTGTGGCACACAGGCTTGATCTACAAGCTTTACACCCTAGGTGTGCCACCGAGACTCGTGACCATCTTACGAGACTTTCTGTCGAATCGCCTCTTTCGATATCGGGTCGAAGGCGTCCTGTCCTCACCACACCCCATTAGTGCCGGTGTCCCGCAAGGCTCGGTACTATCTCCCTTGCTATTCACGCTCTACACGAGCGACATCCCTAGAGTCAGGAATACGCAGTTCGCTCTCTTTGCAGACGACACTGCCGTATATTGCTCAGGCAAAAGCCCGCCCGCGATCTCTAAGAAACTCCAGACCGCAGCCAACGCCCTAGGCGCTTGGTTCCGGAAATGGAGAATAGAGATCAACCCCTCCAAAAGTCAGGCGGTTCTCTTTTTTAGAACCGACCGAAAAAGACGTCCCCCCATCCCCGATCCAGTCACACTATTCGGCGAGCCGATCCCTTGGGAGAGGCAAGCCAAATATCTCGGTGTGACCCTCGATGATCGCCTATCCTTCGCTGCACACATAAGGGCGGTTCGCGCGCGCGCCGCCTTTGTGGCAGGACGACTCCACTGCATGATCAACGCCCGGTCTAAACTTGCCCTAAAAAGCAAGGTTAGACTCTATACCGCGTGTATCCGTCCAGTCATGACGTATGCGAGCACCGTGTTCGCTCACGCTGCTCCCACACATCTCAACACCCTTCAGGTGATTCAAAACCGTTTCATGCGCAAAGCCACGGGCGCCCCGTAGTACATGCGCAATGAAAACCTCCACCTTGACTTAGGCCTCCCTACAATCAAACAATTTATAAAACGCGCCTCGCGCCGATATTTTGATACCGCAGAGCACCACGCGAATCCCTTGATAGTCAACACTATCACATACACCCCGTCCCTTATTTCCCGCATCCGTAGGCCTAGGCACGCCCTCAGCGAACCAGACGATGCCACCACTTTAGCTCAAATCGAGGCTGACGAAGCCCGAAAACAAATACAAATGCGCAACCGACAACCAAGATTTCGTCCTCGCCGGCGAGGACCGTCGCGACGTCCCTCTCAGTCTCGTCCCGTTTAAGCGGCCCGAGCTGCATATTAGCAATCCGACCGATCCCCAAATAATTATAATTGTTTGCATGCTAAATCCTCCCTCATTCCCCAGGCAACGTCCTGAGCCGAGGTCGAGCCCCACAGGGGGCACCCTCAGGCTACCGTTGCCCAAAATTATTTAGTTTTAGTTTTTAGTTTTAAGTAGCGGTTGAGAGCCCTCAGCGCTCACCGCAAAAGTCCGCGTAACGGTGGAAGAAGGTCCCCTGGACCCACCACCTTCCTGTTCCAGTCCAAAAAAAAAAAAAAAAAAAAAAAAAAAAAAAAAAAAAAAAAAAAAAAAAAAAAAAAAAAAAAAAGGCAGTGAAAAAAAGTATATCATTCGTCTGTCTGTATCTAGTGAGTCACTACTGTTAATTAAATTAATTTGCAATAATGTCTGGACGCGGCAAGGGTGGCAAGGTCAAGGGGAAGGCGAAGTCTCGTTCGAATCGTGCCGGTCTGCAGTTTCCTGTCGGTCGTATACATAGACTTCTGCGCAACGGCAATTACGCCGAGCGCGTCGGCGCCGGTGCACCGGTCTATTTGGCCGCCGTAATGGAATATCTCGCCGCTGAGGTCCTCGAGTTGGCCGGCAACGCGGCAAGGGACAACAAGAAGACAAGAATCATCCCGAGACATCTCCAATTGGCCATACGCAACGATGAGGAGTTGAACAAACTCCTCTCCGGCGTGACCATCGCTCAGGGTGGTGTGTTGCCCAACATTCAGGCGGTGCTACTGCCGAAGAAGACCGAGAAGAAGGCTTAGATAATAAATGTTATCAGAGCCTCTCGTCTCACACTCCTGGCTCGCCGTCGTCGCCTGGTCGGGGCGAGATCACAAAAGGCCCTTTTCAGGGCCGCAATATGATTGATAAATTATGTCTCTATATGACCTCGAATCGTCCGTCACTTTATTCAAGAAGAAAAAGAACGAACAAACAAACAAACAAATATACATACATTCATACATACATACATACACTTCATTCAAACAAAAGAGAAATTGTGTGGTATAATTTTTAAAAAAAAAAAAAAAACCTAGGCATATAATAATAGTATATTACATACATTATGTACGTTTTGTTTTGTATAATATAATAATTAGGCTAACGTGCGAGAGAGACGGATTTATTTAATGAGACAGCTAGATACCGAACGATGTTAGAGTAGCGTGTATGTTTTTTCTTTCTCTTTTACGCACACTTCTGATTGGCCGCACGATCGAATTCAGCTCGTTGTCTATCATAATAAGTTAAGGTGCGCATATTGAGTATGTATCGGCTTTTTTTCTCAACTATCACTCTGCACTCAAGTCTCGCTCATTGTAGTGCGTTCAAAGTGTTCTAGTGTTGTTATTATTCATTCATTCTCATTATGCCGCCAAAGACTAGCGGTAAGGCCGCCAAGAAATCTGGCAAAGCCCAAAAGAACATCTCCAAAACCGATAAGAAAAAGAAGAAGCACAAGAGGAAGGAGAGCTACGCCATCTACATCTACAAGGTGCTCAAGCAGGTGCATCCCGATACCGGTATATCCAGCAAGGCCATGTCTATAATGAATTCGTTCGTTAACGACATATTCGAACGTATCGCCGCGGAGGCATCTCGTCTCGCCCATTACAACAAACGTTCCACTATAACCTCTAGGGAGGTGCAGACGTCTGTGAGACTCCTGTTGCCCGGTGAGCTTGCCAAGCACGCCGTGAGCGAGGGGACCAAAGCCGTCACCAAATACACCAGCTCCAAGTGAGGAGGCTGAGAGATGGCATCGTCTACACAGTGCGTGCGTGCGTGTTTCATAGTATGCATTTATTATTAATGTTTATTATATTAACACAATATGCACAATACTCAAAAGGCCCTTTTCAGGGCCAAAAATCTATTCGTGTTACAATAATGTTTCTTTCATGACATACATAATATAAAAAAAAAATAATAATATAATACATACATATATACATACATACACATATCACATATCTAGTCGTTGTGTATAAAAAGAACGAACGATAGATATAGTTATAGATATACTTAGATAGATAGATAGATAGTTAGTTAGTTATTTAATATAATAAATAAATAAATACTTAATATAAATATTAAATAACATAGGCAATAATATCAGGATTAAAAAATAATAATAAAGACGGGTATGTACATAATACATACATATTGTGTGATCGTTGCGAGTTATTTCATTGTGCGAGGGAGATAGATATATAAAGGTCGTCTCCCTCGATATAACATTATAAATAGGCCGAATTCTACAGTAGGTCCGCCATACCGTACGTACACTGTTAAGTTGGTAGACGCGTCCGTTTATAAATTTCTTTGTTTCGTTCGTTCGTTTGTTTTGTTACTCCTCCAAAAATGGCTCGTACCAAGCAGACTGCGCGTAAATCCACCGGTGGCAAAGCGCCTCGTAAACAGCTGGCCACCAAGGCCGCGCGCAAGAGTGCACCGGCAACCGGTGGTGTCAAGAAACCCCATCGCTACAGACCGGGTACGGTTGCACTCCGTGAGATCCGTCGCTATCAGAAGAGTACAGAGTTGTTGATCCGCAAACTGCCCTTCCAGCGTCTAGTCCGTGAGATCGCTCAAGATTTCAAGACTGATCTACGTTTCCAGAGTTCAGCAGTCATGGCGCTCCAGGAGGCCAGCGAGGCTTATCTGGTCGGACTCTTTGAGGACACCAACCTGTGCGCGATTCACGCCAAGCGTGTCACCATCATGCCCAAGGATATACAGTTGGCGCGCAGAATCCGAGGCGAACGCGCTTAATTGTGTATGTGTAATCTCACCCTCGCAGGAAAGCATCGTGCGTTGCTACAAAAGGCCCTTTTCAGGGCCACATATATATCAAAAAAATTGAAAATAATGTTTCTCATGCACATAATATTAATGTAAAAATATACCTACATACCTACCTATCTATCTACCCCTGCCAATACAAATAAATAAATTTACTTCATATTGATTAAGAACTAAGTAGGTACCTACCTATATTGGATAAGTAGATTTATGTATTAGGTATGGTACGATATTTTATATATTTTTCCAATAATATTAATTAATTAACTAACTAACCAATCAATCAAGTATGTATCTATGTAGGTAGGTAGGTAGGTAGGTAGGTAGGTGGTAATTAATGTACTGAATTAGATAAAAGTTATTGAACACCCTCCCCCCCCCCCCCCGCCCCTGCCCAAAACCCATGTCTTTTTTTTATTTTTTATTTGACTGGAACAGGAAGGTGGTGGGTCCAGGGGACCTTCTTCCACCGTTACGCGGACTTTTGCGGTGAGCGCTGAGGGCTCTCAACCGCTACTTAAAACTAAATAAATTTAGGGCGACGGTAGCCTGAGGGTGCCCCCTGTGGGGCTCGACCTCGGCTCAGGACGTTGCCTGGGGAATGAGGGAGGATTTAGCATGCAAACAATTATAATTATTTGGGGATCGGTCGGATTGCTAATATGCAGCTCGGGCCGCTTAAACGGGACGAGACTGAGAGGGACGTCGCGACGGTCCTCGCCGGCGAGGACGAAATCTTGGTTGTCGGTTGCGCATTTGTATTTGTTTTCGGGCTTCGTCAGCCTCGATTTGAGCTAAAGTGGTGGCATCGTCTGGTTCGCTGAGGGCGTGCCTAGGCCTACGGATGCGGGAAATAAGGGACGGGGTGTATGTGATAGTGTTGACTATCAAGGGATTCGCGTGGTGCTCTGCGGTATCAAAATATCGGCGCGAGGCGCGTTTTATAAATTGTTTGATTGTAGGGAGGCCTAAGTCAAGGTGGAGGTTTTCATTGCGCATGTACCACGGGGCGCCCGTGGCTTTGCGCATGAAACGGTTTTGAATCACCTGAAGGGTGTTGAGATGTGTGGGAGCAGCGTGAGCGAACACGGTGCTCGCATACGTCATGACTGGACGGATACACGCGGTATAGAGTCTAACCTTGCTTTTTAGGGCAAGTTTAGACCGGGCGTTGATCATGCAGTGGAGTCGTCCTGCCACAAAGGCGGCGCGCGCGCGAACCGCCCTTATGTGTGCAGCGAAGGATAGGCGATCATCGAGGGTCACACCGAGATATTTGGCTTGCCTCTCCCAAGGGATCGGCTCGCCGAATAGTGTGACTGGATCGGGGATGGGGGGACGTCTTTTTCGGTCGGTTCTAAAAAAGAGAACCGCCTGACTTTTGGAGGGGTTGATCTCTATTCTCCATTTCCGGAACCAAGCGCCTAGGGCGTTGGCTGCGGTCTGGAGTTTCTTAGAGATCGCGGGCGGGCTTTTGCCTGAGCAATATACGGCAGTGTCGTCTGCAAAGAGAGCGAACTGCGTATTCCTGACTCTAGGGATGTCGCTCGTGTAGAGCGTGAATAGCAAGGGAGATAGTACCGAGCCCTGCGGGACACCGGCACTAATGGGGTGTGGTGAGGACAGGACGCCTTCGACCCGATATCGAAAGAGGCGATTCGACAGAAAGTCTCGTAAGATGGTCACGAGTCTCGGTGGCACACCTAGGGTGTAAAGCTTGTAGATCAAGCCTGTGTGCCACACCTTGTCGAATGCCTTTGCGACATCGAAGAAAAGGGCGCCTGTCATGTGACCTCTCTGGTAACTTGTGGAGATGTGTTCAACAATTCTATGGACTTGGTGAACACACGAGTGTTTGGGTCGGAACCCAAATTGCTCGTCTGGGAGGAGTTTGTTAGCATCGGCAAATGCTTTAAGGCGGACATAAATGATTCTCTCATAAATCTTGCCCAGTACGTTGAGCAGACTTATGGGACGATAACTGGAGGGCTCGGACTTGGGTTTGCCGGGCTTGTGGATCCCAATCACGTGGGCTTCTTTCCACTGGTGTGGGAAGATATTGTTTGAGAGGGCGGCATTGAAGATGGCCGTCAATAACATGATAAGGGAGGCTGGGAAGAGTTTGATCACTCTGTTGGTGATCTTGTCCGAGCCCGGGGCCTTACGAGGGTGTAACTTCCCGATGATCGCTTTCACCTCGTCATGGGTCGCGGGTGGAAGTGGGTCGTCATTTGTGTTGACGTCGTTGGCGACGTCGTCAGTCGGGGGAGCGGGAGGAGGTAACGGAAGAGCGGTCCTCCGTTCTACTTCGGCTGTAACTTTCTCCAAATGACGCGGGTCAATAGGGAGAGAACTGGGCGTACATTGAGCCTCCAGACTTTCGGCGAGGCATTCGGTCTTTTCCACGTCTTCAAAGGCGGGAGGGAGATTGGGTCGCTTTAAAGGAGGCATTGGAACTACTGTGTCCTTTGTGAGGGCACGAGACAGTTGCCAAAAGGCTAGGTGGGAGGGCTTGATTTCGCTGAGGGTCTGGCCCCAGCTATTCTCGCGAAACTCTGCGATGCGTGCCTTGACGGCACGTTCGAGAGCTCGTAATTGGACACGATTTTGCTCTGAGGGAGCTCTATCGTAGGCGCGAATGGCGACTTTCTTCTCCCTCAGCAAGTCCCGTATGTCGTCGGGCAAGTGCCAGCGTCGGTCATCCTCCGCTGGTACTGTCCGAGAGCAATCGCTAACTAACGATTGCACGTGACTTGTGAGTGAGTCGATAGCGCCTACAGCGTCGTCGGCGGTGACTAGGCTGTCGGGGATACGGTCTAGATGGACGGACGAGGTCGCCTTGAGGCTTTCGCCTAATTTGTCCCAGTCCGTCACGACCTTGGTGCGAGAGGGTTGACCTGAATCTGGGGGACCTACGCGCGGTGTAAACTCTAGGATTACAGGCCGGTGGTCCGATTGGAGCTCGTGTAGCACTGCTAAGTCATGCAAACGTAAGTTTACATTACGCAGCAGCGCCACGTCGAGTATGTCGGGTCTGTGAGTCACTATGTCCGGGAAGTGAGTCGGTTCGTATGGGGCGATCAGGTCCACGTTGAGTGGCCCGAGGAGGGATTCAAGAATACGCCCTCTGGTATTGTTTGCGACGCAATTCCAGAGGGTGTGTTTCGCGTTTAGGTCGCCCGCCAGAATGACTGAGCTACCCAAATTGAAAAGGGATTCTAAGTCACGTTTGAGTGACGTTCCTAAGTCGGGTAGGTTATGAGAATGGGAGCAATATGCCGAGACTAGTATAATGGATGAGTGTCCAGTCATACCGAGCCTACAGATTGAAGCCTCAATGTACTCTAGGGATGGTGCGTCCATAGGGGAGCAGTGAAGGGATCTTTTATAATAAATGAGGGTGCCGCCTTTTGCGGCGTTGGGTCTGTCATTGCGAATTACCTGATAATTCGCAATTTTAGGGTCCCTATGAAAGGGCTTTAGAAATGTTTCCTGTACCAAAAGGATATCGAGTTGATGCTCTCGCAGGAATTCTGCGATCTCATCTCGTTTACCTATAATGCCGTTGGCATTGAAGGTTCCTAACTTGAGGGATCGGGGTTTGAGTCTACCGCGCGTGGGTGTAATATCCATTATGGATTTACGCGAAAGTGATCGAGTTGGCAAGCGATTTTGTTAAATCGCAGCGCTGCAGATGCAAGGGCACGACCGTTGCCCTCGCTCTGTTTAATAATATCGGCGAGCTCCCTAATTTCATCGAAGTTTATGAACTCGATGAAGCGCTCCACGAGTGCGAAATCCGCATCCACACTCGACGGAGGGTTTTGGTCCCGTTTTGGTGACGGGTTTGCGCGGCGGGTGGTTTGGGTTGGCGGTGACGGCGGGGCGGGCGCTGAAGGCGCTGCGGTGGGTTTCGGCTGCCAAGCGGAAACCTTGGGAGGAGGAGGTGGTGGCTGGGTCGTGGTTTGCTCGGAGAGAGCAAACGCTTCCCTAGGGAGAGGAGGGTACTCTTTAGGAGAATTAGAGTTAAGGCGGGCCCATTGGGAGTGCCTTTGAGGGCGCAGATCGGTCTGCGCCGGGTTGGAAATGGGGGCTTTGCGCGTTGAATGGCGCGAAGGGCGGGGAGCCTTCGAGCACCCGCGGTAGTTCGCGGTGTGCCCGGTCTGGTTGCAGAGAACGCAACCAGGTGGCGGGGTGTTTTCATCTATGACCTTTGGGCGGTCACAGTCTTTGGTGGCGTGAGGTGTGAGGCACTTCACGCACCGGGGGGGAGCAAAACAATTGCGGGCGGAATGGCCGTACAACTGACAGTTGTGGCACTGGGAGGGGTAGCCGCCCTTTCGGACGCCCTCGACGGTGAAGCCGTCGCTCAAGCCGCACACAGATTTTACTCTGTATATGGCTTTGCCGGCCTTGCCTTGGTCCAGTGCCACAATCACCATGTTATACGGCTCGTGGCCGCGTCCTTTGTGCATCCGGTGCACTGACTGTATTGGGAGGTCGTGCTCCTTAAGGGAGGCTTCGACTTCTGAGGTGGGGATTTCGCGGGGGATGCCGCGGATCACCACCCGGAGGGCTTTCTCCTCAGGGAGAGTGTAAGTGTGGAAAGCCACCTTACGCTCTTTAAGGAGTTTGGTCAGGGCCCGGTGGTCCTGTGAAGTGGGCACGGTTACCTTGATGCCGTGCTCGGTGGAGCGGGCAGAGGTATATTGGATCTTGTTAGGAGTAAACCATCCGGACACTTCGGTCCATCTGGTCTTATCCTGAACAAACAGGGGAGGCGGAGAGTCCTTCCTCATCGGGACTTGGGATTGGGTCTGGGATTGGGGCTGGGATATGCGCGCCTCTGGGCGGCCTTGTTCCTCCGGGGGAGGAGCCATGGGCACGTCCATTAGCGGCGGGGGTGTGGGCACAACAGTGTCCATGAGTGGGCGGGGCTTGGGTGATGGGCAAGGGGAAGGGGCGGAAGCTTTGGCAGCTTTGGCAGCTACCTCGGCTTCAGTGGCTTTCGCCTTCTTTTTCCTCTTGCGCTTGCCCCCGACGACCGTCGTGAACTCTCCCTCCGAGGAGGAGGAAGAGGACGACTGGCCGGTCGTCGCGGCAGGCGCAGGCGGAGAGGGCGGTTCGGATTCCGCAGGAGAGGGCGGGGCGGAGGGTTCCGCGGGAGAGGGCGGGGCGGAGGGTTCCGCGGGAGAGGGAGGGGCGGGGTGATCCGCGGTTGATTCCGCGGGAGAGGGAGGCGGGGAGTGTTCCGCGGGTGATTCCGCGGGGGAGAATTCCGCGGATATCACGGACATCCTTGAGGATGACCGTGAAGTGGGAGCGGGTCGGGGAGGTAAAAAAGTTGTCCCGTAACGCTCGACGAGGAAATCCCAGGACTCGTTGTCCTGGAGGATCTCGTCCAGCGTCAGGGGTAGGTGGTCGTTCTGGCTGGCCATGATGGCCAGCCAGAGGGAGCTATTCTACTTCGGCAAACTAACGTGGTTTCGGACGCGGGGCGTTCCTGAGTAAAAGAAACCACAAGAAACCTCAGGCGATCGCCCTAATCTAACCTACTATCTCGCCCCGGGTGGATGGGCCCGGGGGTGTGTGTTACACTCCCGACCGGGATAGGTCGGGAGGTGAGTAGGCCCTAGGGTGTGCCCTAAGCTTGACTCCCGCTGCCAATCTTATTGTGCAGCGGGTTCCTACGTCCCTGCCTAACGACAACTGGGGTTGGCTAGGGAAGCCCCCAAGGCCAACTGGTCCAGTCCCGTCCGGGTTAGCGTTTTCCTTAAGGGAAACCGCGAGCGCCCGGGTCACGCTCGAACCAGCTTAGTTATCACCGTTAGGTATCCACTGGTTCACCACAAGTAAATATCTGTGGTTTTGAGAGCGCGATGTCGTAAGAACAAATATTCGTTTGGAGACTCTAAACTGAAAAGTTCCGAGTCAACAAACTGATAAGGTCGGTTCTGCGAAAGGCCAGGTATAAATACCAGAGCGCTTCCGAGAATCGAGTCGGGGTGGCGGGCGGAGCACAATAGACCGTACGGGGTACGTCTGTACTGTGCGGCGGCTCGGAAAACCCATGTCCCTGACGTGGAATATATATCCATCTCACTTTTCACAAAGAAAACCAATGAAACCACATTATGGCTTTCTGGGTTTACTCCGTCTCGTTCGTACTCACACATGGTATCGTGTTTTGATAGCGCGCTACCCGTCACACGTTGAGTATAAATATAACCGTTATAAGTAGTGGTACAGGCCCGGTCCAATCAGTCAGACGCTCGTTTCGCTACACTTCAGTCAGTCAGTCAGTCAGTCGGTGCGTGCGTGAGAGAGAGATTTCGTGTTTTTGATTACATTTTATACAATCAATCTATAATAATGACCGGCCGCGGTAAGGGAGGAAAGGGTCTGGGAAAAGGTGGAGCCAAGCGTCATAGAAAAGTACTTCGCGACAACATCCAGGGAATCACCAAACCCGCGATCCGTCGTTTGGCTCGCAGAGGAGGCGTGAAGCGTATATCCGGTCTTATATACGAGGAGACTCGTGGTGTTCTTAAAGTGTTTCTCGAGAACGTGATCCGTGACGCTGTCACCTACACTGAGCACGCGAAGAGGAAGACCGTCACCGCCATGGACGTCGTCTACGCTCTGAAACGTCAGGGACGTACATTGTACGGTTTCGGTGGTTAAAAACATCCACTTCGTGACGTGTCGTGTCGTATAGTATAGAGTACAGTACAGTACCTATATTAATTTACGTACGCACGTACACGCACAAACAAAAGGCCCTTTTCAGGGCCGCATATAATTCCGTTTGTTTTGATGCAAACTGTTTCGGTATCGTACACTAAAATTGATGTCCGTCAAACTCACTATAATTAGGTACTCGTTTATAATACTTATGTGGGTACATATTATTGTTTAGTAAGATGTATGTATATATGCACCTACGTATGTAATTATTATCAATACGAAAACTTAATAATAGGTATACATATTATATAGATAGATAGATAGATAGATAGATAGATAGATAGATAGATAGATAGATAGATAGATAGATAGATAGATAGATAGATAGATGGATGGATGGATGGATGGATGGATGGAGTAGTGGTAGTTATATTTACGATTCTTGCATTCAATTTTGCATTTAACCGACCGAATTAACAGGTAGGTAGGTAGGTAGGTAGGTAGTCTTAGGTCTGTCTGTCTGTCTCTGTCTCTGTCTAATAAACAAACAACATCACATAATTTTATGTGTAACTCTGAATGTATTTATATTGGTTTCGTATAAGGTTAATAATATAATATAATGTAGATAGGTAAGTAGGTAGGTAAGCAAGTATAATTGTATGTATCATGTAAGTTAGATAGTAATAATATTAGGTAAGTATTTATTATTATTATTTCAATAAATCAAATAAGTACTCAAATAAAAATCTAAGTGTAGTAATGTGAGGCTCGGATATAAACTTACAGTGTCGTCGTCGGTCGGTCGGCTGTCTGTTTAGTGGTAAAATGGTAGTCGTGTGTTTTACGACCGTCCGCGTTACACTCGTCAAAACGGCCTAGACAAGTCGAGACATGAGTGAAATCTTATTATGTTCCAAGCTTGGAATCTTCGCCGTTTGCTTATCGACCGATATGCGTCCAATCTTTACGTTTTATAGAGAAAAATCACTTTTGAACTGGACGCCAAGCACGTCGCATACAAGGCAGTGAAAATATCTGTAGCGCAACCCTTATTATACTTGAGAACCGTTTGGAGTGAACATTACGTAAACACGTTCATGATGTGTCTATATAAATATATATAAATGTTATAATTATTATAGAAACTAGTTAAAAATATAATAATTTATATACATGTTAGTGAAAAGTTGGAAGTGTTCATACGAGAAAACGTCCCGCGACAGCGCGGCTCTCCTTACGGTAATGCCTCGATATGTATTGATAAAATGATTATTTTCACAGTGGCGACATCTAATCCTGTCTGTGTTTTCTATCTATTATAATAATAATAATAATAATAATAATAGACTACCACCAGCTTACTTACTTACTTACTATCTATCTACTATCTGCTGACTGAATTTTAGTGGTGATTGATTGTGTGTGAGTGAGTGTTTGTGTAAAAAGAAAAATAAATAACAATGGCAGACACAGCTGTAGCTACCGAGGCACCGGCGCCGGCCACACCGGCGAAGAAACCGAAGGCGTCCGCCGCCGGAGCGAAAAAACCCAAGGCGAAACCGACACACCCGAAGACTTCGGAAATGGTCAATAGCGCCATTAAGGAACTGAAAGAGCGTAGCGGATCGTCACTTCAGGCGATCAAGAAATATATAGCCGCCCAGTACAAGGTCGACGCGGAGAAGCTGGCGCCGTTCATCAGAAAGTATTTGAAGAGCGCCGTCGAATCCGGTACACTAATACAGACCAAAGGTAAAGGTGCATCAGGTTCTTTCAAACTGGAATCGAAATCATCTTCAGCGAAGAAGCCCGCCGGCGGCGCCGCCGGTAAGGCCGTCACCAAGACCGCCGCCTCATCCGGTGGTGGATCCGCGTCTAAAGGTGGTAAAAAAGTGGCCACCGCCGCGACCAAAGGCACAACCAAAAGGGGTGCATCGGCGGCATCCGCATCGCCATCGAAATCGTCATCAAAAGCAGCCTCGTCGGCCGCTTCGAAGGATAAAAAAGCCGCCGCCGCCAAGAAGAAACCCGCCGCAGCATCAGCAGCAGCAGCAAAGAAGGCGGCCGCCTCACCCGCCAAAGGTAAGAGCGGCGGTGGAGCCGCGCCAAAAGCTAAGAAAACCGCCAAGCCGCCGACAAAGAAGCCAAAAGCGCCCAAACCGAAGAAGGCCGCCGCCGCAACCAAATCGAAGCCTGCCGCCGCCAAAAAGGCAGCAGCTAAAAAGTAAAGTCGGGCGGGCGGGCGCCTCACCGTTGGTTGTTTGTTGGTGTCGTCGGCAACAACAGCAGCGAGCGAGAGAGCGAGCGGCACGTGTGCGTCGTTGCAAACAAGCAATCAAGCACGCACGCACGCACGCACGCACATACCTATATGTATACCAAAAAGCCCTTTTCAGGGCTAACAAATTATTCTAAATATCGTACGTGTTACGATACCATTGTTTCTTTTTCGATATATATTGGTAACTGAACGAACGAACGAACTAACTAACTAACTAACTAACTAAGTAAGTAAGTAAGTAAGTAATTAATTAACTAACGTAACTAAATTACTTACTTACTTACTTACATACCTACCTACCTACCTACCTACCTACCTACCTACCCACCTACCTACCTACCTACCTACCTACCTACCTATCTATCTATCTATCTATCTATTTACATAATATTATAAACTTCTAAAATCTCTTCCTATTCAGAAACGAACTGGATACTTTAGGTTAGAAGTGTATGGCGATCGCGAAGCGCAGCGAGCGATCGCCATACACTTCGTGGTTATTTTTTTTTTAACTGCACGAAAACCCTTCATATTCAACTATGACGAAACTATGCTCAGCACAACACACAAATTGGTGATGTTCCTTTTTATTAATGCAATTGCAATTGCACCAATATCACACACACAACAAACAAACAAACAAACATCAATGCACAATATCACAAACAACAACCAAGCAAAATTCCGCCTCCGCCCGACTCCCGAATAGATAATATTATATTAATTACATACATACATTATGTCTTATTTATTGTACACGAATAAGTAAAACATTATAATTACATATAATAAACAAAATATGTGTGTGTGTGTGTGTGTGTGTGTTTTCACGCGGCCCGGGCTCCGGCTTTACCGATAAAATTCTCTCTCTTTTTCTCATTATAAAATACACATCGTTCTATCACCCTCTCGTTCTCGTTCGCTCGTCGTGTACGTATACAATTCGACGACAGAACTTTGTCGATATGCATAAAACACCGTGGCAGTGAAAAAAAGTATATCATTCGTCTGTCTGTATCTAGTGAGTCACTACTGTTAATTAAATTAATTTGCAATAATGTCTGGACGCGGCAAGGGTGGCAAGGTCAAGGGGAAGGCGAAGTCTCGTTCGAATCGTGCCGGTCTGCAGTTTCCTGTCGGTCGTATACATAGACTTCTGCGCAACGGCAATTACGCCGAGCGCGTCGGCGCCGGTGCACCGGTCTATTTGGCCGCCGTAATGGAATATCTCGCCGCTGAGGTCCTCGAGTTGGCCGGCAACGCGGCAAGGGACAACAAGAAGACAAGAATCATCCCGAGACATCTCCAATTGGCCATACGCAACGATGAGGAGTTGAACAAACTCCTCTCCGGCGTGACCATCGCTCAGGGTGGTGTGTTGCCCAACATTCAGGCGGTGCTACTGCCGAAGAAGACCGAGAAGAAGGCTTAGATAATAAATGTTATCAGAGCCTCTCGTCTCACACTCCTGGCTCGCCGTCGTCGCCTGGTCGGGGCGAGATCACAAAAGGCCCTTTTCAGGGCCGCAATATGATTGATAAATTATGTCTCTATATGACCTCGAATCGTCCGTCACTTTATTCAAGAAGAAAAAGAACGAACAAACAAACAAACAAATATACATACATTCATACATACATACATACACTTCATTCAAACAAAAGAGAAATTGTGTGGTATAATTTTTAAAAAAAAAAAAAAAACCTAGGCATATAATAATAGTATATTACATACATTATGTACGTTTTGTTTTGTATAATATAATAATTAGGCTAACGTGCGAGAGAGACGGATTTATTTAATGAGACAGCTAGATACCGAACGATGTTAGAGTAGCGTGTATGTTTTTTCTTTCTCTTTTACGCACACTTCTGATTGGCCGCACGATCGAATTCAGCTCGTTGTCTATCATAATAAGTTAAGGTGCGCATATTGAGTATGTATCGGCTTTTTTTCTCAAAACTCTGACACTTCCGATTTGTCTGTTTTCGTGCCCGTACGTACTCGTGCGAGCTCGCAAAGCAACTCATTGTTTTCTTTTACGACACTCGCAACTCACTGTAGTTGTGCCCCGCTTAGTCCCTTCTGGAAAAATCCACGTTTTTCCAGTGGTCCCTGGCTGAAACCTAACGGTGTTAACGAAACCAGGTGAGGCGAGGACCCGATTCGCCTGCCGCGTCCCTTCTGGACAAAGCAACGTATCGGTTGGGGTTGGATAACTCAGCCTTGGGGTTTGCCCCTAGTTGAGCCCAACTATCGCCCCCCTCCCACCCTACCCTTCCCATATTCCATTCCTCGGTGTTTGTTTGGGTGTGCCGGCTTTCGGGCCTATACCATCCCTTCACCGGGGCAGATAGGAACCCTCTTGCACATTAAGATTGGCAGAGGAAGCTCAAGCTTAGGGCCCACCTTAGGCACTCACTCCTCCCGACCTATACCCGGTCGGGAGGGACCGCGATCACTCACCCCCGGGATATTTCCCGCCCGGGGATTCGTTCTACGTATTCTGTAGGTATTAGTGTAGGGTGACTGTCTGTGAGTTTCTTGTGACTTCTTCTCACAGGAACACCCCGGCAGGAAGTCACGCAAATATCGAGTAGAGTAGGTAGGTACCCGGCCCTTGAGGCCTTGCCCGGCCCTTCTGGCCCAGCCCGGCCCTTAAGGCCTGTTTTTATTATTTAGTTTGGGCATATTTAGTCCCCTCAGGCCTAAATATGCCAAAGTACCTCTCCCTTGAGGAGATTTTAGCGGACCCCAAGGCGTACCGCTTTTTAATAAACCGTTTCGGGGATGGAATTCCCACCCCCGCCGCTTCCCCCGCCCCCTCTCGGCACTCGAGCCGCCCCCCTTCACGCGCCGACTCCATGATGTCGGCGCGCTCCGAGTCCGCCTCCGAAGAGACGGACCCCTCCGCGGATTCCACCCCCGCCTCCCCGGCTACATCGACGTCCGCCCCCACCTCACCGGTCACCTCTTCGTCAGAAGAGGAGTTTGTACTGGTGGGCAAGGGCAAAAGGAAGAGGGCGAAGAAGCCCGCTTCAGAGGCAGCCGCCAAGGCTGCCAAGCCCTCCTCCTCCCCCCCCCTCACCCCTCGTGCGCGCACGCCGGCGCAAAACAACATCCCCTCCCTTATGGACATTCAAGTGTCCCCCCTCGCGGACTCCCCGTTGTCCCCCCCGGAGGCAGATCAACGCCCCGCCCCCGCTACCTCCTCCGCTCAAGTCCCAAAGCGGAAAGATGTCCCCCCGCCCCTGTTCATCCAGGATAAGGGCAGGTGGACCGAAGTTGCCTCATGGTGCACCCAGCACCACATCAACTTCACACAAGCCCGTCCCACCGAACACGGTATAAAGGTATCAGTACCTACCTCCCAGGACCATAGGTCCCTCACAAAACTCCTCAAGGAGAGAAAGGTGTCGTTCCACACCTACGCTCTCCAAGAGGAGCGCGCCCTTAGAGTGGTCATCCGTGGTATTCCACAGGAAATAACCACGGAGGACATTAAAGAGTCCCTACTTTCCAAATCCCTCCCCGTTCAATCGGTTCACCGAATGCACGGGGGCCGTGGCCACAAACCATATAATATGGTTATAGTGGCGCTTGACAGGACTGGCGACAACGCCAAAGCGATCTTCAAGATCGATAAAGTCTGCGACCTCACAGGCTTTAAAATAGAATCCCCCCATAAAGCGGGATATCCATCGCAGTGTCACAACTGCCAGCTCTACGGCCACTCTGCCCGTAACTGTTTTGCCCCCCCCAGGTGCGTCAAGTGCCTAAAGCCCCACGCCACCAAAGAGTGCGACAGACCAAAAGATTGGTCTCAATGCACCGAAACGGTGGCATGCGTCCTCTGCCAGACGCAAGGTCATCCCGCAAACTTTCGCGGGTGTCCTAAAGCCCCCCGCCCCTCGCGCCACGTGCCGCGAGGCCTGGCCCCGGCAGTCGTACCTTCGCAGGCTGTCCTAGCCCCGCAAAGGCCCTCCCCTTGGGGTAGGTGCAACTACGACGCGGCCTTCCCCCTCCCTCCATTCGCGCCCATTCAACCAGTGGGTGCCACCCCGGTTGCTCAACCGCCAAGGCCCGCTACAGGGAACGGAGCCTCCCCCGCTACGGAGGAGCTCCCCCACCCTGTGGTAAAACCAAAGCCGGTTTTAGCACAAACAAACCCCCCGCCCCGTAGGGCCCCGGCCACCTCTCAGAGCGTCGTCTCTGACTTCGCTCTCGTGGAGCGCTTCTTCGAGGCAGTAGACCTCAACGCAATTAGGGAGATCGCAACCCTAATTAGGCAAAACGAGGGCAACGGTTATGCCCTCGCCAAAATAGCGCTGCGTGTAGACAGCATCGCATCCTCGCTCGATAACTTCCGTGTTAATCCGTAATGATTGACTTGTATATGGTAGGTAGAATCAAACCGCGTTCCCTAAAAGTAGGTTTTTTCAATGCCAACGGCATTAAGGAACAACGCGATGAGATCGCTGATTTTCTGCGAGATCATCAACTTGACATCCTTCTGGTGCAGGAAACATTCCTAAAGCCTTCACTCAGGGATCCCAAAATTGCCAACTATAATATAGTTCGCAATGATAGATTAAATGAGAGACTCGGGGGTACTCTCATTTATTACAAAAGGTCCCTTTACTGCACACCAATGGATCCTCCTCCGCTGGAAGGCATTGAGGCCTCGGTCTGTAAGCTAGGCATGACCGGCCATCAATCAATCATCCTGGTCTCAGCATATATGTCCGCGAATCGTGATAATAAATCGCTCAGAAGCGATATTGAGTCCATTCTCAATTTAGGCAGCTCGGTCATTCTGGCGGGCGACCTAAACGCGAAACATTCTCTCTGGAAATGTAATACGACCAATCCCAGAGGCAGTTTACTTAGCTCACTTCTCGGGCCACTAGACTTGGATATAGTCGCTCCCTCTGAGCCGACTCACTATCCAGGGCCAATAACTCACAGACCTGACATACTTGACGTGGCGCTCCTACAAAATGTAAGCTTACGCTTGCATAGCGTAGAAGTGCTGCATGAGTTAGACTCGGACCACAGACCGGTTATCTTAGAGTTTTCACCGCACGTAGGCCCCTCAGATACTGGTCAGCCCCCTCGCACTAAGGTCGTGACGGACTGGGACCGGCTGGGCGAAAGCCTCAAGTCGACCTCATCCACTCATTTAGACCAAATCCCGGACAGTATCGTCTCCGCGGACGAAGCTGTAGGCGCGATCGATTCACTCACAGGTCACGTGCAATCGTTAATTAATGATTGCTCACGGACGGTGCCGGCAGACACTAGTCAACGCTGGCAGCTGCCCGATGACGTACGTGACTTGAAGAGAGAAAAGAACGCCGCCTTGCGCGCGTACGACCGATTCCCCTCGGAAACCAACCGAGTCCACCTTCGGGCCCTCAAACGAGAGCTCAAAGCTCGGATCGATGAGGAGCGCCAATCTCGCTGGGACCAGAAACTCTGTAACTTAGTCCCCTCTCATTTCGCCTTCTGGCAACTCTCACGCGCCCTGACAAAGGACACGGTAGCTCCCTTACCCGCATTAAACAGGCCCAATCTCCCTCCCGCATTTGAGGATGATGAAAAGTCTGAATGCCTTGCCGAAAGCCTCGAGCTTCAATGCACACCCAGCACCCTCCCAATTGACCCGTGTCACTTGGAGAAAGTAAACGCAGAGGTAGAAAGGAGAGCCGCTCTCCCAATACCTCCTCCCCCTCCTGATGCAGAGGATGACCCACTTTACCCAGTGACCCCTGATGAGGTCAAAACGATCATCAAGGACCTCCACCCAAGAAAAGCCCCGGGCTCGGATAAAATCACAAACAAAGTGATTAAACTCTTCCCCATCCATCTCATCATGCTCATGACGTCCATTTTTAACGCTGCCCTCTCTTGCAACATTTTCCCACATCAGTGGAAAGAGGTCCAGGTTATTGGGATTCATAAACCCGGCAAACCCAGATCCGAGCCCACCTCGTACCGTCCCATAAGTCTGCTCAACGTCATGGGCAAGATTTATGAGAAACTCATTCATGCCCGACTCAAAGCATTTGCCGATGCTAATAAACTCATTCCAGACGAGCAGTTTGGTTTTCGAACCAAACACTCATGTGTTCAACAAGTCCATCGTATTGTTGAACACATCTCTCACAAAAATCAAACGGGCAAAATGACAGGCGTCCTCTTCTTCGATGTCGCAAAGGCATTCGACAAAGTCTGGCACAACGGCTTAATCTATAAGCTGTACACTCTCGGTGTCCCACAAAGACTCGTACTCATCATACGGGATTATTTGTCGAATCGCCACTTCCGTTACCGTATAGTGGGCGCGCTGTCCTCCCCTCACCCCATCAGAGCAGGAGTTCCTCAAGGCTCGGTGCTCTCACCATTATTATTCTCACTTTATACAAGTGACATCCCCAAACCCAGCCAGACTCACTTGGCGCTTTTTGCCGATGATACGGCGCTTTTCACCTCAGGTTATCGCCCAGAGACCATTGCCAAAAAACTCCAAGTCGCGACCAACGCCCTGAGCGATTGGTTCCGGAAATGGAGAATAGAAATAAACCCCACCAAGAGCCAAGCGGTTATATTCCATAAGTTTAACCGGCTCCGCCCCACCACCCCCGAGCCAATCACCCTATTCGGTAAACCCATCCCTTGGGGAAAGGAAGCCAAATACCTAGGGGTGACACTTGATGACAAACTGTCCTTCCGTTCTCACATTAAGGGGGTTCGCGCACGCGCCGCCTTTGTGTCAGGACGGCTCCACTTCTTGACAAATGTCAAATCCAAACTGGCCCTAAAAAGCAAAATCCGCCTTTTTATCGCCTGCATCCGTCCCATCATGACCTATGCAAGTCCGGTGTTCGCCCAAGCCAATCCCAATGCCCTTCACGCCCTTCAGGTAATCCAGAATCGCTTCTTGCGCAGAGCCACGGGCGCTCCGTGGTACATGCGCAATGAAAATCTCCATCTAGATACTGATATACCTACCATCAGACAATTCATGAAACGCGCTTCACGCAGATTCTTTGATACCGCCATCAATCATAGCAACCCTCTCATAGTTCAGGCTGCAACTTATACCCCCTCATTAATCTCATCAATACGTAGGCCGAGGTTAGCCCTCTGCGAGCCCGATGACGACATCACCCTCTCTCAGATTGCAGCCAAATTAGCTCGCGATAGGATCACACCGACACAGAACCGCCAACCACGTTACCGTCCTCGACGGCGAGGACCGGCGCGACGTCCCTCTCAGCGGCCCGCTGCTGCCCCAGTAATAGTCCCCTAGTCATTCGCTTCTAGCGAAATCAGTTCAGTCTTTGTGCCCCGGTAACGCCCTGAGCCGAGGTTCGTGCCCCGCAGGGGGCGCCCTCAGGCGTTAGTTACCTAAATACCCACGGTTGAGAGCCCTCAGCGCTCACCGTACAGTCCGCGTAAAGGTGACAAGACCATCGTTGGTTATCACCGTTAGGTCCGTACAAAAAAAAAAAAAAAAAAAAAAAAAAAAAACTCAAAACTCTCAGAAGAGAGCTTCCGATTTGTCTGTTTTCGTGCCCGTACGTACTCGTGCGAGCTCGCAAAGCAACTCATTGTTTTCTTTTACGACACTCGCAACTCACTGTAGTTGTGCCCCGCTTAGTCCCTTCTGGAAAAATCCACGTTTTTCCAGTGGTCCCTGGCTGAAACCTAACGGTGTTAACGAAACCAGGTGAGGCGAGGACCCGATTCGCCTGCCGCGTCCCTTCTGGACAAAGCAACGTATCGGTTGGGGTTGGATAACTCAGCCTTGGGGTTTGCCCCTAGTTGAGCCCAACTATCGCCCCCCTCCCACCCTACCCTTCCCATATTCCATTCCTCGGTGTTTGTTTGGGTGTGCCGGCTTTCGGGCCTATACCATCCCTTCACCGGGGCAGATAGGAACCCTCTTGCACATTAAGATTGGCAGAGGAAGCTCAAGCTTAGGGCCCACCTTAGGCACTCACTCCTCCCGACCTATACCCGGTCGGGAGGGACCGCGATCACTCACCCCCGGGATATTTCCCGCCCGGGGATTCGTTCTACGTATTCTGTAGGTATTAGTGTAGGGTGACTGTCTGTGAGTTTCTTGTGACTTCTTCTCACAGGAACACCCCGGCAGGAAGTCACGCAAATATCGAGTAGAGTAGGTAGGTACCCGGCCCTTGAGGCCTTGCCCGGCCCTTCTGGCCCAGCCCGGCCCTTAAGGCCTGTTTTTATTATTTAGTTTGGGCATATTTAGTCCCCTCAGGCCTAAATATGCCAAAGTACCTCTCCCTTGAGGAGATTTTAGCGGACCCCAAGGCGTACCGCTTTTTAATAAACCGTTTCGGGGATGGAATTCCCACCCCCGCCGCTTCCCCCGCCCCCTCTCGGCACTCGAGCCGCCCCCCTTCACGCGCCGACTCCATGATGTCGGCGCGCTCCGAGTCCACCTCCGAAGAGACGGACCCCTCCGCGGATTCCACCCCCGCCTCCCCGGCTACATCGACGTCCGCCCCCACCTCACCGGTCACCTCTTCGTCAGAAGAGGAGTTTGTACTGGTGGGCAAGGGCAAAAGGAAGAGGGCGAAGAAGCCCGCTTCAGAGGCAGCCGCCAAGGCTGCCAAGCCCTCCTCCTCCCCCCCCCTCACCCCTCGTGCGCGCACGCCGGCGCAAAACAACATCCCCTCCCTTATGGACATTCAAGTGTCCCCCCTCGCGGACTCCCCGTTGTCCCCCCCGGAGGCAGATCAACGCCCCGCCCCCGCTACCTCCTCCGCTCAAGTCCCAAAGCGGAAAGATGTCCCCCCGCCCCTGTTCATCCAGGATAAGGGCAGGTGGACCGAAGTTGCCTCATGGTGCACCCAGCACCACATCAACTTCACACAAGCCCGTCCCACCGAACACGGTATAAAGGTATCAGTACCTACCTCCCAGGACCATAGGTCCCTCACAAAACTCCTCAAGGAGAGAAAGGTGTCGTTCCACACCTACGCTCTCCAAGAGGAGCGCGCCCTTAGAGTGGTCATCCGTGGTATTCCACAGGAAATAACCACGGAGGACATTAAAGAGTCCCTACTTTCCAAATCCCTCCCCGTTCAATCGGTTCACCGAATGCACGGGGGCCGTGGCCACAAACCATATAATATGGTTATAGTGGCGCTTGACAGGACTGGCGACAACGCCAAAGCGATCTTCAAGATCGATAAAGTCTGCGACCTCACAGGCTTTAAAATAGAATCCCCCCATAAAGCGGGATATCCATCGCAGTGTCACAACTGCCAGCTCTACGGCCACTCTGCCCGTAACTGTTTTGCCCCCCCCAGGTGCGTCAAGTGCCTAAAGCCCCACGCCACCAAAGAGTGCGACAGACCAAAAGATTGGTCTCAATGCACCGAAACGGTGGCATGCGTCCTCTGCCAGACGCAAGGTCATCCCGCAAACTTTCGCGGGTGTCCTAAAGCCCCCCGCCCCTCGCGCCACGTGCCGCGAGGCCTGGCCCCGGCAGTCGTACCTTCGCAGGCTGTCCTAGCCCCGCAAAGGCCCTCCCCTTGGGGTAGGTGCAACTACGACGCGGCCTTCCCCCTCCCTCCATTCGCGCCCATTCAACCAGTGGGTGCCACCCCGGTTGCTCAACCGCCAAGGCCCGCTACAGGGAACGGAGCCTCCCCCGCTACGGAGGAGCTCCCCCACCCTGTGGTAAAACCAAAGCCGGTTTTAGCACAAACAAACCCCCCGCCCCGTAGGGCCCCGGCCACCTCTCAGAGCGTCGTCTCTGACTTCGCTCTCGTGGAGCGCTTCTTCGAGGCAGTAGACCTCAACGCAATTAGGGAGATCGCAACCCTAATTAGGCAAAACGAGGGCAACGGTTATGCCCTCGCCAAAATAGCGCTGCGTGTAGACAGCATCGCATCCTCGCTCGATAACTTCCGTGTTAATCCGTAATGATTGACTTGTATATGGTAGGTAGAATCAAACCGCGTTCCCTAAAAGTAGGTTTTTTCAATGCCAACGGCATTAAGGAACAACGCGATGAGATCGCTGATTTTCTGCGAGATCATCAACTTGACATCCTTCTGGTGCAGGAAACATTCCTAAAGCCTTCACTCAGGGATCCCAAAATTGCCAACTATAATATAGTTCGCAATGATAGATTAAATGAGAGACTCGGGGGTACTCTCATTTATTACAAAAGGTCCCTTTACTGCACACCAATGGATCCTCCTCCGCTGGAAGGCATTGAGGCCTCGGTCTGTAAGCTAGGCATGACCGGCCATCAATCAATCATCCTGGTCTCAGCATATATGTCCGCGAATCGTGATAATAAATCGCTCAGAAGCGATATTGAGTCCATTCTCAATTTAGGCAGCTCGGTCATTCTGGCGGGCGACCTAAACGCGAAACATTCTCTCTGGAAATGTAATACGACCAATCCCAGAGGCAGTTTACTTAGCTCACTTCTCGGGCCACTAGACTTGGATATAGTCGCTCCCTCTGAGCCGACTCACTATCCAGGGCCAATAACTCACAGACCTGACATACTTGACGTGGCGCTCCTACAAAATGTAAGCTTACGCTTGCATAGCGTAGAAGTGCTGCATGAGTTAGACTCGGACCACAGACCGGTTATCTTAGAGTTTTCACCGCACGTAGGCCCCTCAGATACTGGTCAGCCCCCTCGCACTAAGGTCGTGACGGACTGGGACCGGCTGGGCGAAAGCCTCAAGTCGACCTCATCCACTCATTTAGACCAAATCCCGGACAGTATCGTCTCCGCGGACGAAGCTGTAGGCGCGATCGATTCACTCACAGGTCACGTGCAATCGTTAATTAATGATTGCTCACGGACGGTGCCGGCAGACACTAGTCAACGCTGGCAGCTGCCCGATGACGTACGTGACTTGAAGAGAGAAAAGAACGCCGCCTTGCGCGCGTACGACCGATTCCCCTCGGAAACCAACCGAGTCCACCTTCGGGCCCTCAAACGAGAGCTCAAAGCTCGGATCGATGAGGAGCGCCAATCTCGCTGGGACCAGAAACTCTGTAACTTAGTCCCCTCTCATTTCGCCTTCTGGCAACTCTCACGCGCCCTGACAAAGGACACGGTAGCTCCCTTACCCGCATTAAACAGGCCCAATCTCCCTCCCGCATTTGAGGATGATGAAAAGTCTGAATGCCTTGCCGAAAGCCTCGAGCTTCAATGCACACCCAGCACCCTCCCAATTGACCCGTGTCACTTGGAGAAAGTAAACGCAGAGGTAGAAAGGAGAGCCGCTCTCCCAATACCTCCTCCCCCTCCTGATGCAGAGGATGACCCACTTTACCCAGCGACCCCTGATGAGGTCAAAACGATCATCAAGGACCTCCACCCAAGAAAAGCCCCGGGCTCGGATAAAATCACAAACAAAGTGATTAAACTCTTCCCCGTCCATCTCATCATGCTCATGACGTCCATTTTTAACGCTGCCCTCTCTTGCAACATTTTCCCACATCAGTGGAAAGAGGTCCAGGTTATTGGGATTCATAAACCCGGCAAACCCAGATCCGAGCCCACCTCGTACCGTCCCATAAGTCTGCTCAACGTCATGGGCAAGATTTATGAGAAACTCATTCATGCCCGACTCAAAGCATTTGCCGATGCTAATAAACTCATTCCAGACGAGCAGTTTGGTTTTCGAACCAAACACTCATGTGTTCAACAAGTCCATCGTATTGTTGAACACATCTCTCACAAAAATCAAACGGGCAAAATGACAGGCGTCCTCTTCTTCGATGTCGCAAAGGCATTCGACAAAGTCTGGCACAACGGCTTAATCTATAAGCTGTACACTCTCGGTGTCCCACAAAGACTCGTACTCATCATACGGGATTATTTGTCGAATCGCCACTTCCGTTACCGTATAGTGGGCGCGCTGTCCTCCCCTCACCCCATCAGAGCAGGAGTTCCTCAAGGCTCGGTGCTCTCACCATTATTATTCTCACTTTATACAAGTGACATCCCCAAACCCAGCCAGACTCACTTGGCGCTTTTTGCCGATGATACGGCGCTTTTCACCTCAGGTTATCGCCCAGAGACCATTGCCAAAAAACTCCAAGTCGCGACCAACGCCCTGAGCGATTGGTTCCGGAAATGGAGAATAGAAATAAACCCCACCAAGAGCCAAGCGGTTATATTCCATAAGTTTAACCGGCTCCGCCCCACCACCCCCGAGCCAATCACCCTATTCGGTAAACCCATCCCTTGGGGAAAGGAAGCCAAATACCTAGGGGTGACACTTGATGACAAACTGTCCTTCCGTTCTCACATTAAGGGGGTTCGCGCACGCGCCGCCTTTGTGTCAGGACGGCTCCACTTCTTGACAAATGTCAAATCCAAACTGGCCCTAAAAAGCAAAATCCGCCTTTTTATCGCCTGCATCCGTCCCATCATGACCTATGCAAGTCCGGTGTTCGCCCAAGCCAATCCCAATGCCCTTCACGCCCTTCAGGTAATCCAGAATCGCTTCTTGCGCAGAGCCACGGGCGCTCCGTGGTACATGCGCAATGAAAATCTCCATCTAGATACTGATATACCTACCATCAGACAATTCATGAAACGCGCTTCACGCAGATTCTTTGATACCGCCATCAATCATAGCAACCCTCTCATAGTTCAGGCTGCAACTTATACCCCCTCATTAATCTCATCAATACGTAGGCCGAGGTTAGCCCTCTGCGAGCCCGATGACGACATCACCCTCTCTCAGATTGCAGCCAAATTAGCTCGCGATAGGATCACACCGACACAGAACCGCCAACCACGTTACCGTCCTCGACGGCGAGGACCGGCGCGACGTCCCTCTCAGCGGCCCGCTGCTGCCCCAGTAATAGTCCCCTAGTCATTCGCTTCTAGCGAAATCAGTTCAGTCTTTGTGCCCCGGTAACGCCCTGAGCCGAGGTTCGTGCCCCGCAGGGGGCGCCCTCAGGCGTTAGTTACCTAAATACCCACGGTTGAGAGCCCTCAGCGCTCACCGTACAGTCCGCGTAAAGGTGACAAGACCATCGTTGGTTATCACCGTTAGGTCCGTACAAAAAAAAAAAAAAAAAAAAAAAAAAAAAAACTCAAAACTCTACTATCTATCACTCTGCACTCAAGTCTCGCTCATTGTAGTGCGTTCAAAGTGTTCTAGTGTTGTTATTATTCATTCATTCTCATTATGCCGCCAAAGACTAGCGGTAAGGCCGCCAAGAAATCTGGCAAAGCCCAAAAGAACATCTCCAAAACCGATAAGAAAAAGAAGAAGCACAAGAGGAAGGAGAGCTACGCCATCTACATCTACAAGGTGCTCAAGCAGGTGCATCCCGATACCGGTATATCCAGCAAGGCCATGTCTATAATGAATTCGTTCGTTAACGACATATTCGAACGTATCGCCGCGGAGGCATCTCGTCTCGCCCATTACAACAAACGTTCCACTATAACCTCTAGGGAGGTGCAGACGTCTGTGAGACTCCTGTTGCCCGGTGAGCTTGCCAAGCACGCCGTGAGCGAGGGGACCAAAGCCGTCACCAAATACACCAGCTCCAAGTGAGGAGGCTGAGAGATGGCATCGTCTACACAGTGCGTGCGTGCGTGTTTCATAGTATGCATTTATTATTAATGTTTATTATATTAACACAATATGCACAATACTCAAAAGGCCCTTTTCAGGGCCAAAAATCTATTCGTGTTACAATAATGTTTCTTTCATGACATACATAATATAAAAAAAAAATAATAATATAATACATACATATATACATACATACACATATCACATATCTAGTCGTTGTGTATAAAAAGAACGAACGATAGATATAGTTATAGATATACTTAGATAGATAGATAGATAGTTAGTTAGTTATTTAATATAATAAATAAATAAATACTTAATATAAATATTAAATAACATAGGCAATAATATCAGGATTAAAAAATAATAATAAAGACGGGTATGTACATAATACATACATATTGTGTGATCGTTGCGAGTTATTTCATTGTGCGAGGGAGATAGATATATAAAGGTCGTCTCCCTCGATATAACATTATAAATAGGCCGAATTCTACAGTAGGTCCGCCATACCGTACGTACACTGTTAAGTTGGTAGACGCGTCCGTTTATAAATTTCTTTGTTTCGTTCGTTCGTTTGTTTTGTTACTCCTCCAAAAATGGCTCGTACCAAGCAGACTGCGCGTAAATCCACCGGTGGCAAAGCGCCTCGTAAACAGCTGGCCACCAAGGCCGCGCGCAAGAGTGCACCGGCAACCGGTGGTGTCAAGAAACCCCATCGCTACAGACCGGGTACGGTTGCACTCCGTGAGATCCGTCGCTATCAGAAGAGTACAGAGTTGTTGATCCGCAAACTGCCCTTCCAGCGTCTAGTCCGTGAGATCGCTCAAGATTTCAAGACTGATCTACGTTTCCAGAGTTCAGCAGTCATGGCGCTCCAGGAGGCCAGCGAGGCTTATCTGGTCGGACTCTTTGAGGACACCAACCTGTGCGCGATTCACGCCAAGCGTGTCACCATCATGCCCAAGGATATACAGTTGGCGCGCAGAATCCGAGGCGAACGCGCTTAATTGTGTATGTGTAATCTCACCCTCGCAGGAAAGCATCGTGCGTTGCTACAAAAGGCCCTTTTCAGGGCCACATATATATCAAAAAAATTGAAAATAATGTTTCTCATGCACATAATATTAATGTAAAAATATACCTACATACCTACCTATCTATCTACCCCTGCCAATACAAATAAATAAATTTACTTCATATTGATTAAGAACTAAGTAGGTACCTACCTATATTGGATAAGTAGATTTATGTATTAGGTATGGTACGATATTTTATATATTTTTCCAATAATATTAATTAATTAACTAACTAACCAATCAATCAAGTATGTATCTATGTAGGTAGGTAGGTAGGTAGGTAGGTAGGTGGTAATTAATGTACTGAATTAGATAAAAGTTATTGAACACCCTCCCCCCCCCCCCCCGCCCCTGCCCAAAACCCATGTCCCTGACGTGGAATATATATCCATCTCACTTTTCACAAAGAAAACCAATGAAACCACATTATGGCTTTCTGGGTTTACTCCGTCTCGTTCGTACTCACACATGGTATCGTGTTTTGATAGCGCGCTACCCGTCACACGTTGAGTATAAATATAACCGTTATAAGTAGTGGTACAGGCGCGTCCGAAAGGGCGGCTACCCCTCCCAGTGCCACAACTGTCAGTTGTACGGCCATTCCGCCCGCAATTGTTTTGCTCCCCCCCGGTGCGTGAAGTGCCTCACACCTCACGCCACCAAAGACTGTGACCGCCCAAAGGTCATAGATGAAAACACCCCGCCACCTGGTTGCGTTCTCTGCAACCAGACCGGGCACACCGCGAACTACCGCGGGTGCTCGAAGGCTCCCCGCCCTTCGCGCCATTCAACGCGCAAAGCCCCCATTTCCAACCCGGCGCAGACCGATCTGCGCCCTCAAAGGCACTCCCAATGGGCCCGCCTTAACTCTAATTCTCCTAAAGAGTACCCTCCTCTCCCAAGGGAAGCGTTTGCTCTCTCCGAGCAAACCACGACCCAGCCACCACCTCCTCCTCCCAAGGTTTCCGCTTGGCAGCCGAAACCCACCGCAGCGCCTTCAGCGCCCGCCCCGCCGTCACCGCCAACCCAAACCACCCGCCGCGCAAACCCGTCACCAAAACGGGACCAAAACCCTCCGTCGAGTGTGGATGCGGATTTCGCACTCGTGGAGCGCTTCATCGAATTCATAAACTTCGATGAAATTAGGGAGCTCGCCGATATTATTAAACAGAGCGAGGGCAACGGTCGTGCCCTTGCATCTGCAGCGCTGCGATTTAACAAAATCGCTTGCCAACTCGATCACTTTCGCGTAAATCCATAATGGATATTACACCCACGCGCGGTAGAATCAAACCCCGATCCCTCAAGTTAGGAACCTTCAATGCCAACGGCATTATAGGTAAACGAGATGAGATCGCAGAATTCCTGCGAGAGCATCAACTCGATATCCTTTTGGTACAGGAAACATTTCTAAAGCCCTTTCATAGGGACCCTAAAATTGCGAATTATCAGATAATTCGCAATGACAGACCCAACGCCGCAAAAGGCGGCACCCTCATTTATTATAAAAGATCCCTTCACTGCTCCCCTATGGACGCACCATCCCTAGAGTACATTGAGGCTTCAATCTGTAGGCTCGGTATGACTGGACACTCATCCATTATACTAGTCTCGGCATATTGCTCCCATTCTCATAACCTACCCGACTTAGGAACGTCACTCAAACGTGACTTAGAATCCCTTCTCAATTTGGGTAGCTCAGTCATTCTGGCGGGCGACCTAAACGCGAAACACACCCTCTGGAATTGCGTCGCAAACAATACCAGAGGGCGTATTCTTGAATCCCTCCTCGGGCCACTCAACGTGGACCTGATCGCCCCATACGAACCGACTCACTTCCCGGACATAGTGACTCACAGACCCGACATACTCGACGTGGCGCTGCTGCGTAATGTAAACTTACGTTTGCATGACTTAGCAGTGCTACACGAGCTCCAATCGGACCACCGGCCTGTAATCCTAGAGTTTACACCGCGCGTAGGTCCCCCAGATTCAGGTCAACCCTCTCGCACCAAGGTCGTGACGGACTGGGACAAATTAGGCGAAAGCCTCAAGGCGACCTCGTCCGTCCATCTAGACCGTATCCCCGACAGCCTAGTCACCGCCGACGACGCTGTAGGCGCTATCGACTCACTCACAAGTCACGTGCAATCGTTAGTTAGCGATTGCTCTCGGACAGTACCAGCGGAGGATGACCGACGCTGGCACTTGCCCGACGACATACGGGACTTGCTGAGGGAGAAGAAAGTCGCCATTCGCGCCTACGATAGAGCTCCCTCAGAGCAAAATCGTGTCCAATTACGAGCTCTCGAACGTGCCGTCAAGGCACGCATCGCAGAGTTTCGCGAGAATAGCTGGGGCCAGACCCTCAGCGAAATCAAGCCCTCCCACCTAGCCTTTTGGCAACTGTCTCGTGCCCTCACAAAGGACACAGTAGTTCCAATGCCTCCTCTAAAGCGACCCAATCTTCCTCCCGCCTTTGAAGACGTGGAAAAGACCGAATGCCTCGCCGAAAGTCTGGAGGCTCAATGTACGCCCAGTTCTCTCCCTATTGACCCGCGTCATTTGGAGAAAGTTACAGCCGAAGTAGAACGGAGGACCGCTCTTCCGTTACCTCCTCCCGCTCCCCCGACTGACGACGTCGCCAACGACGTCAACACAAATGACGACCCACTTCCACCCGCGACCCATGACGAGGTGAAAGCGATCATCGGGAAGTTACACCCTCGTAAGGCCCCGGGCTCGGACAAGATCACCAACAGAGTGATCAAACTCTTCCCAGCCTCCCTTATCATGTTATTGACGGCCATCTTCAATGCCGCCCTCTCAAACAATATTTTCCCACACCAGTGGAAAGAAGCCCACGTGATTGGGATCCACAAGCCCGGCAAACCCAAGTCCGAGCCCTCCAGTTATCGTCCCATAAGTCTGCTCAACGTACTGGGCAAGATTTATGAGAGAATCATTTATGTCCGCCTTAAAGCATTTGCCGATGCTAACAAACTCCTCCCAGACGAGCAATTTGGGTTCCGACCCAAACACTCGTGTGTTCACCAAGTCCATAGAATTGTTGAACACATCTCCACAAGTTACCAGAGAGGTCACATGACAGGCGCCCTTTTCTTCGATGTCGCAAAGGCATTCGACAAGGTGTGGCACACAGGCTTGATCTACAAGCTTTACACCCTAGGTGTGCCACCGAGACTCGTGACCATCTTACGAGACTTTCTGTCGAATCGCCTCTTTCGATATCGGGTCGAAGGCGTCCTGTCCTCACCACACCCCATTAGTGCCGGTGTCCCGCAGGGCTCGGTACTATCTCCCTTGCTATTCACGCTCTACACGAGCGACATCCCTAGAGTCAGGAATACGCAGTTCGCTCTCTTTGCAGACGACACTGCCGTATATTGCTCAGGCAAAAGCCCGCCCGCGATCTCTAAGAAACTCCAGACCGCAGCCAACGCCCTAGGCGCTTGGTTCCGGAAATGGAGAATAGAGATCAACCCCTCCAAAAGTCAGGCGGTTCTCTTTTTTAGAACCGACCGAAAAAGACGTCCCCCCATCCCCGATCCAGTCACACTATTCGGCGAGCCGATCCCCTGGGAGAGGCAAGCCAAATATCTCGGTGTGACCCTCGATGATCGCCTATCCTTCGCTGCACACATAAGGGCGGTTCGCGCGCGCGCCGCCTTTGTGGCAGGACGACTCCACTGCATGATCAACGCCCGGTCTAAACTTGCCCTAAAAAGCAAGGTTAGACTCTATACCGCGTGTATCCGTCCAGTCATGACGTATGCGAGCACCGTGTTCGCTCACGCTGCTCCCACACATCTCAACACCCTTCAGGTGATTCAAAACCGTTTCATGCGCAAAGCCACGGGCGCCCCGTGGTACATGCGCAATGAAAACCTCCACCTTGACTTAGGCCTCCCTACAATCAAACAATTTATAAAACGCGCCTCGCGCCGATATTTTGATACCGCAGAGCACCACGCGAATCCCTTGATAGTCAACACTATCACATACACCCCGTCCCTTATTTCCCGCATCCGTAGGCCTAGGCACGCCCTCAGCGAACCAGACGATGCCACCACTTTAGCTCAAATCGAGGCTGACGAAGCCCGAAAACAAATACAAATGCGCAACCGACAACCAAGATTTCGTCCTCGCCGGCGAGGACCGTCGCGACGTCCCTCTCAGTCTCGTCCCGTTTAAGCGGCCCGAGCTGCATATTAGCAATCCGACCGATCCCCAAATAATTATAATTGTTTGCATGCTAAGTCCTCCCTCATTCCCCAGGCAACGTCCTGAGCCGAGGTCGAGCCCCACAGGGGGCACCCTCAGGCTACCGTTGCCCAAAATTATTTAGTTTTAGTTTTTAGTTTTAAGTAGCGGTTGAGAGCCCTCAGCGCTCACCGCAAAAGTCCGCGTAACGGTGGAAGAAGGTCCCCTGGACCCACCACCTTCCTGTTCCAGTCCAAAAAAAAAAAAAAAAAAAAAAAAAAAAAAAAAAATGGCAGTGAAAAGAAAAAAGAAAAAAGAGACTTCGCTCCGAGCCGCCGCACAGTACAGACGTACCCCGTACGGTCTATTGTGCTCCGCCCGCCACCCCGACTCGATTCTCGGAAGCGCTCTGGTATTTATACCTGGCCTTTCGCAGAACCGACCTTATCAGTTTGTTGACTCGGAACTTTTCAGTTTAGAGTCTCCAAACGAATATTTGTTCTTACGACATCGCGCTCTCAAAACCACAGATATTTACTTGTGGTGAACCAGTGGATACCTAACGGTGATAACTAAGCTGGTTCGAGCGTGACCCGGGCGCTCGCGGTTTCCCTTAAGGAAAACGCTAACCCGGACGGGACTGGACCAGTTGGCCTTGGGGGCTTCCCTAGCCAACCCCAGTTGTCGTTAGGCAGGGACGTAGGAACCCGCTGCACAATAAGATTGGCAGCGGGAGTCAAGCTTAGGGCACACCCTAGGGCCTACTCACCTCCCGACCTATCCCGGTCGGGAGTGTAACACACACCCCCGGGCCCATCCACCCGGGGCGAGATAGTAGGTTAGATTAGGGCGATCGCCTGAGGTTTCTTGTGGTTTCTTTTACTCAGGAACGCCCCGCGTCCGAAACCACGTTAGTTTGCCGAAGTAGAATAGCTCCCTCTGGCTGGCCATCATGGCCAGCCAGAACGACCACCTACCCCTGACGCTGGACGAGATCCTCCAGGACAACGAGTCCTGGGATTTCCTCGTCGAGCGTTACGGGACAACTTTTTTACCTCCCCGACCCGCTCCCACTTCACGGTCATCCTCAAGGATGTCCGTGATATCCGCGGAATTCTCCCCCGCGGAATCACCCGCGGAACACTCCCCGCCTCCCTCTCCCGCGGAATCAACCGCGGATCACCCCGCCCCTCCCTCTCCCGCGGAACCCTCCGCCCCGCCCTCTCCCGCGGAACCCTCCGCCCCGCCCTCTCCTGCGGAATCCGAACCGCCCTCTCCGCCTGCGCCTGCCGCGACGACCGGCCAGTCGTCCTCTTCCTCCTCTTCGGAGGGAGAGTTCACGACGGTCGTCGGTGGCAAGCGCAAGAGGAAAAAGAAGGCGAAAGCCACTGAAGCCGAGGTAGCTGCCAAAGCTGCCAAGGCTTCCGCCCCTTCCCCTTGCCCATCACCCAAGCCCCGCCCACTCATGGACACTATTGTGCCCACACCCCCGCCGCTAATGGACGTGCCCATGGCTCCTCCCCCGGAGGAACAAGGCCGCCCAGAGGCGCGCATATCCCAGCCCCAGACCCAATCCCAGACCCAATCCCAAGTCCCGATGAGGAAGGACTCTCCGCCCCCCCTGTTTGTTCAGGATAAGACCAGATGGACCGAAGTGTCCGGATGGTTTACTCCTAACAAGATCCAATATACCTCTGCCCGCTCCACCGAGCACGGCATCAAGGTAACCGTGCCCACTTCACAGGACCACCGGGCCCTGACCAAACTCCTTAAAGAGCGTAAGGTGGCTTTCCACACTTACACTCTCCCTGAGGAGAAAGCCCTCCGGGTGGTGATCCGCGGCATCCCCCGCGAAATCCCCACCTCAGAAGTCGAAGCCTCCCTTAAGGAGCACGACCTCCCGATTCAGTCAGTGCACCGGATGCACAAAGGACGTGGCCACGAGCCATATAACATGGTGATTGTGGCACTGGACCAAGGGAAGGCCGGCAAGGCCATATACAGAGTAAAATCTGTGTGCGGCTTGAGCGACGGCTTCACCGTCGAGGGCGTCCGAAAGGGCGGCTACCCCTCCCAGTGCCACAACTGCCAGTTGTACGGCCATTCCGCCCGCAATTGTTTTGCTCCCCCCCGATGCGTGAAGTGCCTCACACCTCACGCCACCAAAGACTGTGACCGTCCAAAGGTCATAGATGAAAACACCCCGCCACCTGGTTGCGTTCTCTGCAACCAGACCGGGCACACCGCGAACTACCGCGGGTGCTCGAAGGCTCCCCGCCCTTCGCGCCATTCAACGCGCAAAGCCCCCATTTCCAACCCGGCGCAGACCGATCTGCGCCCTCAAAGGCACTCCCAATGGGCCCGCCTAAACTCCAACTCTCCTAAGGAGTATCCTCCTCTCCCAAGGGAAGCGTTTGCTCTCTCCGAGCAAACCACGACCCAGCCACCACCTCCTCCTCCCAAGGTTTCCGCTTGGCAGCCGAAACCCACCGCAGCGCCTTCAGCGCCCGCCCCGCCGTCACCGCCAACCCAAACCACCCGCCGCGCAAACCCGTCACCAAAACGGGACCAAAACCCTCCGTCGAGTGTGGATGCGGATTTCGCACTCGTGGAGCGCTTCATCGAGTTCATAAACTTCGATGAAATTAGGGAGCTCGCCGATATTATTAAACAGAGCGAGGGCAACGGTCGTGCCCTTGCATCTGCAGCGCTGCGATTTAACAAAATCGCTTGCCAACTCGATCACTTTCGCGTAAATCCATAATGGATATTACACCCACGCGCGGTAGAATCAAACCCCGATCCCTCAAGTTAGGAACCTTCAATGCCAACGGCATTATAGGTAAACGAGATGAGATCGCAGAATTCCTGCGAGAGCATCAACTCGATATCCTTTTGGTACAGGAAACATTTCTAAAGCCCTTTCATAGGGACCCTAAAATTGCGAATTATCAGATAATTCGCAATGACAGACCCAACGCCGCAAAAGGCGGCACCCTCATTTATTATAAAAGATCCCTTCACTGCTCCCCTATGGACGCACCATCCCTAGAGTACATTGAGGCTTCAATCTGTAGGCTCGGTATGACTGGACACTCATCCATTATACTAGTCTCGGCATATTGCTCCCATTCTCACAACCTACCCGACTTAGGAATGTCACTCAAACGTGACTTAGAATCCCTTTTCAATTTAGGTAGCTCAGTCATTCTGGCGGGCGACCTAAACGCGAAACACACCCTCTGGAATTGCGTCGCAAACAATACCAGAGGGCGTATTCTTGAATCCCTCCTCGGGCCACTCAACGTGGACCTGATCGCCCCATACGAACCGACTCACTTCCCGGACATAGTGACTCACAGACCCGACATACTCGACGTGGCGCTGCTGCGTAATGTAAACTTACGTTTGCATGACTTAGCAGTGCTACACGAGCTCCAATCGGACCACCGGCCTGTAATCCTAGAGTTTACACCGCGCGTAGGTCCCCCAGATTCAGGTCAACCCTCTCGCACCAAGGTCGTGACGGACTGGGTCAAATTAGGCGAAAGCCTCAAGGCGACCTCGTCCGTCCATCTAGACCGTATCCCCGACAGCCTAGTCACCGCCGACGACGCTGTAGGCGCTATCGACTCACTCACAAGTCACGTGCAATCGTTAGTTAGCGATTGCTCTCGGACAGTACCAGCGGAGGATGACCGACGCTGGCACTTGCCCGACGACATACGGGACTTGCTGAGGGAGAAGAAAGTCGCCATTCGCGCCTACGATAGAGCTCCCTCAGAGCAAAATCGTGTCCAATTACGAGCTCTCGAACGTGCCGTCAAGGCACGCATCGCAGAGTTTCGCGAGAATAGCTGGGGCCAGACCCTCAGCGAAATCAAGCCCTCCCACCTAGCCTTTTGGCAACTGTCTCGTGCCCTCACAAAGGACACAGTAGTTCCAATGCCTCCTTTAAAGCGACCCAATCTTCCTCCCGCCTTTGAAGACGTGGAAAAGACCGAATGCCTCGCCGAAAGTCTGGAGGCTCAATGTACGCCCAGTTCCCTCCCTATTGACCCGCGTCATTTGGAGAAAGTTACAGCCGAAGTAGAACGGAGGACCGCTCTTCCGTTACCTCCTCCCGCTCCCCCGACTGACGACGTCGCCAACGACGTCAACACAAATGACGACCCACTTCCACCCGCGACCCATGACGAGGTGAAAGCGATCATCGGGAAGTTACACCCTCGTAAGGCCCCGGGCTCGGACAAGATCACCAACAGAGTGATCAAACTCTTCCCAGCCTCCCTTATCATGTTATTGACGGCCATCTTCAATGCCGCCCTCTCAAACAATATTTTCCCACACCAGTGGAAAGAAGCCCACGTGATTGGGATCCACAAGCCCGGCAAACCCAAGTCCGAGCCCTCCAGTTATCGTCCCATAAGTCTGCTCAACGTACTGGGCAAGATTTATGAGAGAATCATTTATGTCCGCCTTAAAGCATTTGCCGATGCTAACAAACTCCTCCCAGACGAGCAATTTGGGTTCCGACCCAAACACTCGTGTGTTCACCAAGTCCATAGAATTGTTGAACACATCTCCACAAGTTACCAGAGAGGTCACATGACAGGCGCCCTTTTTTTCGATGTCGCAAAGGCATTCGACAAGGTGTGGCACACAGGCTTGATCTACAAGCTTTACACCCTAGGTGTGCCACCGAGACTCGTGACCATCTTACGAGACTTTCTGTCGAATCGCCTCTTTCGATATCGGGTCGAAGGCGTCCTGTCCTCACCACACCCCATTAGTGCCGGTGTCCCGCAAGGCTCGGTACTATCTCCCTTGCTATTCACGCTCTACACGAGCGACATCCCTAGAGTCAGGAATACGCAGTTCGCTCTCTTTGCAGACGACACTGCCGTATATTGCTCAGGCAAAAGCCCGCCCGCGATCTCTAAGAAACTCCAGACCGCAGCCAACGCCCTAGGCGCTTGGTTCCGGAAATGGAGAATAGAGATCAACCCCTCCAAAAGTCAGGCGGTTCTCTTTTTTAGAACCGACCGAAAAAGACGTCCCCCCATCCCCGATCCAGTCACACTATTCGGCGAGCCGATCCCTTGGGAGAGGCAAGCCAAATATCTCGGTGTGACCCTCGATGATCGCCTATCCTTCGCTGCACACATAAGGGCGGTTCGCGCGCGCGCCGCCTTTGTGGCAGGACGACTCCACTGCATGATCAACGCCCGGTCTAAACTTGCCCTAAAAAGCAAGGTTAGACTCTATACCGCGTGTATCCGTCCAGTCATGACGTATGCGAGCACCGTGTTCGCTCACGCTGCTCCCACACATCTCAACACCCTTCAGGTGATTCAAAACCGTTTCATGCGCAAAGCCACGGGCGCCCCGTGGTACATGCGCAATGAAAACCTCCACCTTGACTTAGGCCTCCCTACAATCAAACAATTTATAAAACGCGCCTCGCGCCGATATTTTGATACCGCAGAGCACCACGCGAATCCCTTGATAGTCAACACTATCACATACACCCCGTCCCTTATTTCCCGCATCCGTAGGCCTAGGCACGCCCTCAGCGAACCAGACGATGCCACCACTTTAGCTCAAATCGAGGCTGACGAAGCCCGAAAACAAATACAAATGCGCAACCGACAACCAAGATTTCGTCCTCGCCGGCGAGGACCGTCGCGACGTCCCTCTCAGTCTCGTCCCGTTTAAGCGGCCCGAGCTGCATATTAGCAATCCGACCGATCCCCAAATAATTATAATTGTTTGCATGCTAAATCCTCCCTCATTCCCCAGGCAACGTCCTGAGCCGAGGTCGAGCCCCACAGGGGGCACCCTCAGGCTACCGTTGCCCAAAATTATTTAGTTTTAGTTTTTAGTTTTAAGTAGCGGTTGAGAGCCCTCAGCGCTCACCGCAAAAGTCCGCGTAACGGTGGAAGAAGGTCCCCTGGACCCACCACCTTCCTGTTCCAGTCCAAAAAAAAAAAAAAAAAAAAAAAAAATGGCAGTGAAAAAAAGTATATCATTCGTCTGTCTGTATCTAGTGAGTCACTACTGTTAATTAAATTAATTTGCAATAATGTCTGGACGCGGCAAGGGTGGCAAGGTCAAGGGGAAGGCGAAGTCTCGTTCGAATCGTGCCGGTCTGCAGTTTCCTGTCGGTCGTATACATAGACTTCTGCGCAACGGCAATTACGCCGAGCGCGTCGGCGCCGGTGCACCGGTCTATTTGGCCGCCGTAATGGAATATCTCGCCGCTGAGGTCCTCGAGTTGGCCGGCAACGCGGCAAGGGACAACAAGAAGACAAGAATCATCCCGAGACATCTCCAATTGGCCATACGCAACGATGAGGAGTTGAACAAACTCCTCTCCGGCGTGACCATCGCTCAGGGTGGTGTGTTGCCCAACATTCAGGCGGTGCTACTGCCGAAGAAGACCGAGAAGAAGGCTTAGATAATAAATGTTATCAGAGCCTCTCGTCTCACACTCCTGGCTCGCCGTCGTCGCCTGGTCGGGGCGAGATCACAAAAGGCCCTTTTCAGGGCCGCAATATGATTGATAAATTATGTCTCTATATGACCTCGAATCGTCCGTCACTTTATTCAAGAAGAAAAAGAACGAACAAACAAACAAACAAATATACATACATTCATACATACATACATACACTTCATTCAAACAAAAGAGAAATTGTGTGGTATAATTTTTAAAAAAAAAAAAAAAACCTAGGCATATAATAATAGTATATTACATACATTATGTACGTTTTGTTTTGTATAATATAATAATTAGGCTAACGTGCGAGAGAGACGGATTTATTTAATGAGACAGCTAGATACCGAACGATGTTAGAGTAGCGTGTATGTTTTTTCTTTCTCTTTTACGCACACTTCTGATTGGCCGCACGATCGAATTCAGCTCGTTGTCTATCATAATAAGTTAAGGTGCGCATATTGAGTATGTATCGGCTTTTTTTCTCAAAACTCTACTATCTATCACTCTGCACTCAAGTCTCGCTCATTGTAGTGCGTTCAAAGTGTTCTAGTGTTGTTATTATTCATTCATTCTCATTATGCCGCCAAAGACTAGCGGTAAGGCCGCCAAGAAATCTGGCAAAGCCCAAAAGAACATCTCCAAAACCGATAAGAAAAAGAAGAAGCACAAGAGGAAGGAGAGCTACGCCATCTACATCTACAAGGTGCTCAAGCAGGTGCATCCCGATACCGGTATATCCAGCAAGGCCATGTCTATAATGAATTCGTTCGTTAACGACATATTCGAACGTATCGCCGCGGAGGCATCTCGTCTCGCCCATTACAACAAACGTTCCACTATAACCTCTAGGGAGGTGCAGACGTCTGTGAGACTCCTGTTGCCCGGTGAGCTTGCCAAGCACGCCGTGAGCGAGGGGACCAAAGCCGTCACCAAATACACCAGCTCCAAGTGAGGAGGCTGAGAGATGGCATCGTCTACACAGTGCGTGCGTGCGTGTTTCATAGTATGCATTTATTATTAATGTTTATTATATTAACACAATATGCACAATACTCAAAAGGCCCTTTTCAGGGCCAAAAATCTATTCGTGTTACAATAATGTTTCTTTCATGACATACATAATATAAAAAAAAAATAATAATATAATACATACATATATACATACATACACATATCACATATCTAGTCGTTGTGTATAAAAAGAACGAACGATAGATATAGTTATAGATATACTTAGATAGATAGATAGATAGTTAGTTAGTTATTTAATATAATAAATAAATAAATACTTAATATAAATATTAAATAACATAGGCAATAATATCAGGATTAAAAAATAATAATAAAGACGGGTATGTACATAATACATACATATTGTGTGATCGTTGCGAGTTATTTCATTGTGCGAGGGAGATAGATATATAAAGGTCGTCTCCCTCGATATAACATTATAAATAGGCCGAATTCTACAGTAGGTCCGCCATACCGTACGTACACTGTTAAGTTGGTAGACGCGTCCGTTTATAAATTTCTTTGTTTCGTTCGTTCGTTTGTTTTGTTACTCCTCCAAAAATGGCTCGTACCAAGCAGACTGCGCGTAAATCCACCGGTGGCAAAGCGCCTCGTAAACAGCTGGCCACCAAGGCCGCGCGCAAGAGTGCACCGGCAACCGGTGGTGTCAAGAAACCCCATCGCTACAGACCGGGTACGGTTGCACTCCGTGAGATCCGTCGCTATCAGAAGAGTACAGAGTTGTTGATCCGCAAACTGCCCTTCCAGCGTCTAGTCCGTGAGATCGCTCAAGATTTCAAGACTGATCTACGTTTCCAGAGTTCAGCAGTCATGGCGCTCCAGGAGGCCAGCGAGGCTTATCTGGTCGGACTCTTTGAGGACACCAACCTGTGCGCGATTCACGCCAAGCGTGTCACCATCATGCCCAAGGATATACAGTTGGCGCGCAGAATCCGAGGCGAACGCGCTTAATTGTGTATGTGTAATCTCACCCTCGCAGGAAAGCATCGTGCGTTGCTACAAAAGGCCCTTTTCAGGGCCACATATATATCAAAAAAATTGAAAATAATGTTTCTCATGCACATAATATTAATGTAAAAATATACCTACATACCTACCTATCTATCTACCCCTGCCAATACAAATAAATAAATTTACTTCATATTGATTAAGAACTAAGTAGGTACCTACCTATATTGGATAAGTAGATTTATGTATTAGGTATGGTACGATATTTTATATATTTTTCCAATAATATTAATTAATTAACTAACTAACCAATCAATCAAGTATGTATCTATGTAGGTAGGTAGGTAGGTAGGTAGGTAGGTGGTAATTAATGTACTGAATTAGATAAAAGTTATTGAACACCCTCCCCCCCCCCCCCCGCCCCTGCCCAAAACCCATGTCCCTGACGTGGAATATATATCCATCTCACTTTTCACAAAGAAAACCAATGAAACCACATTATGGCTTTCTGGGTTTACTCCGTCTCGTTCGTACTCACACATGGTATCGTGTTTTGATAGCGCGCTACCCGTCACACGTTGAGTATAAATATAACCGTTATAAGTAGTGGTACAGGAACTCCAACTCTCCTAAGGAGTATCCTCCTCTCCCAAGGGAAGCGTTTGCTCTCTCCGAGCAAACCACGACCCAGCCACCACCTCCTCCTCCCAAGGTTTCCGCTTGGCAGCCGAAACCCACCGCAGCGCCTTCAGCGCCCGCCCCGCCGTCACCGCCAACCCAAACCACCCGCCGCGCAAACCCGTCACCAAAACGGGACCAAAACCCTCCGTCGAGTGTGGATGCGGATTTCGCACTCGTGGAGCGCTTCATCGAGTTCATAAACTTCGATGAAATTAGGGAGCTCGCCGATATTATTAAACAGAGCGAGGGCAACGGTCGTGCCCTTGCATCTGCAGCGCTGCGATTTAACAAAATCGCTTGCCAACTCGATCACTTTCGCGTAAATCCATAATGGATATTACACCCACGCGCGGTAGAATCAAACCCCGATCCCTCAAGTTAGGAACCTTCAATGCCAACGGCATTATAGGTAAACGAGATGAGATCGCAGAATTCCTGCGAGAGCATCAACTCGATATCCTTTTGGTACAGGAAACATTTCTAAAGCCCTTTCATAGGGACCCTAAAATTGCGAATTATCAGATAATTCGCAATGACAGACCCAACGCCGCAAAAGGCGGCACCCTCATTTATTATAAAAGATCCCTTCACTGCTCCCCTATGGACGCACCATCCCTAGAGTACATTGAGGCTTCAATCTGTAGGCTCGGTATGACTGGACACTCATCCATTATACTAGTCTCGGCATATTGCTCCCATTCTCACAACCTACCCGACTTAGGAATGTCACTCAAACGTGACTTAGAATCCCTTTTCAATTTAGGTAGCTCAGTCATTCTGGCGGGCGACCTAAACGCGAAACACACCCTCTGGAATTGCGTCGCAAACAATACCAGAGGGCGTATTCTTGAATCCCTCCTCGGGCCACTCAACGTGGACCTGATCGCCCCATACGAACCGACTCACTTCCCGGACATAGTGACTCACAGACCCGACATACTCGACGTGGCGCTGCTGCGTAATGTAAACTTACGTTTGCATGACTTAGCAGTGCTACACGAGCTCCAATCGGACCACCGGCCTGTAATCCTAGAGTTTACACCGCGCGTAGGTCCCCCAGATTCAGGTCAACCCTCTCGCACCAAGGTCGTGACGGACTGGGTCAAATTAGGCGAAAGCCTCAAGGCGACCTCGTCCGTCCATCTAGACCGTATCCCCGACAGCCTAGTCACCGCCGACGACGCTGTAGGCGCTATCGACTCACTCACAAGTCACGTGCAATCGTTAGTTAGCGATTGCTCTCGGACAGTACCAGCGGAGGATGACCGACGCTGGCACTTGCCCGACGACATACGGGACTTGCTGAGGGAGAAGAAAGTCGCCATTCGCGCCTACGATAGAGCTCCCTCAGAGCAAAATCGTGTCCAATTACGAGCTCTCGAACGTGCCGTCAAGGCACGCATCGCAGAGTTTCGCGAGAATAGCTGGGGCCAGACCCTCAGCGAAATCAAGCCCTCCCACCTAGCCTTTTGGCAACTGTCTCGTGCCCTCACAAAGGACACAGTAGTTCCAATGCCTCCTTTAAAGCGACCCAATCTTCCTCCCGCCTTTGAAGACGTGGAAAAGACCGAATGCCTCGCCGAAAGTCTGGAGGCTCAATGTACGCCCAGTTCCCTCCCTATTGACCCGCGTCATTTGGAGAAAGTTACAGCCGAAGTAGAACGGAGGACCGCTCTTCCGTTACCTCCTCCCGCTCCCCCGACTGACGACGTCGCCAACGACGTCAACACAAATGACGACCCACTTCCACCCGCGACCCATGACGAGGTGAAAGCGATCATCGGGAAGTTACACCCTCGTAAGGCCCCGGGCTCGGACAAGATCACCAACAGAGTGATCAAACTCTTCCCAGCCTCCCTTATCATGTTATTGACGGCCATCTTCAATGCCGCCCTCTCAAACAATATTTTCCCACACCAGTGGAAAGAAGCCCACGTGATTGGGATCCACAAGCCCGGCAAACCCAAGTCCGAGCCCTCCAGTTATCGTCCCATAAGTCTGCTCAACGTACTGGGCAAGATTTATGAGAGAATCATTTATGTCCGCCTTAAAGCATTTGCCGATGCTAACAAACTCCTCCCAGACGAGCAATTTGGGTTCCGACCCAAACACTCGTGTGTTCACCAAGTCCATAGAATTGTTGAACACATCTCCACAAGTTACCAGAGAGGTCACATGACAGGCGCCCTTTTCTTCGATGTCGCAAAGGCATTCGACAAGGTGTGGCACACAGGCTTGATCTACAAGCTTTACACCCTAGGTGTGCCACCGAGACTCGTGACCATCTTACGAGACTTTCTGTCGAATCGCCTCTTTCGATATCGGGTCGAAGGCGTCCTGTCCTCACCACACCCCATTAGTGCCGGTGTCCCGCAGGGCTCGGTACTATCTCCCTTGCTATTCACGCTCTACACGAGCGACATCCCTAGAGTCAGGAATACGCAGTTCGCTCTCTTTGCAGACGACACTGCCGTATATTGCTCAGGCAAAAGCCCGCCCGCGATCTCTAAGAAACTCCAGACCGCAGCCAACGCCCTAGGCGCTTGGTTCCGGAAATGGAGAATAGAGATCAACCCCTCCAAAAGTCAGGCGGTTCTCTTTTTTAGAACCGACCGAAAAAGACGTCCCCCCATCCCCGATCCAGTCACACTATTCGGCGAGCCGATCCCTTGGGAGAGGCAAGCCAAATATCTCGGTGTGACCCTCGATGATCGCCTATCCTTCGCTGCACACATAAGGGCGGTTCGCGCGCGCGCCGCCTTTGTGGCAGGACGACTCCACTGCATGATCAACGCCCGGTCTAAACTTGCCCTAAAAAGCAAGGTTAGACTCTATACCGCGTGTATCCGTCCAGTCATGACGTATGCGAGCACCGTGTTCGCTCACGCTGCTCCCACACATCTCAACACCCTTCAGGTGATTCAAAACCGTTTCATGCGCAAAGCCACGGGCGCCCCGTGGTACATGCGCAATGAAAACCTCCACCTTGACTTAGGCCTCCCTACAATCAAACAATTTATAAAACGCGCCTCGCGCCGATATTTTGATACCGCAGAGCACCACGCGAATCCCTTGATAGTCAACACTATCACATACACCCCGTCCCTTATTTCCCGCATCCGTAGGCCTAGGCACGCCCTCAGCGAACCAGACGATGCCACCACTTTAGCTCAAATCGAGGCTGACGAAGCCCGAAAACAAATACAAATGCGCAACCGACAACCAAGATTTCGTCCTCGCCGGCGAGGACCGTCGCGACGTCCCTCTCAGTCTCGTCCCGTTTAAGCGGCCCGAGCTGCATATTAGCAATCCGACCGATCCCCAAATAATTATAATTGTTTGCATGCTAAATCCTCCCTCATTCCCCAGGCAACGTCCTGAGCCGAGGTCGAGCCCCACAGGGGGCACCCTCAGGCTACCGTTGCCCTAAATTTATTTAGTTTTAAGTAGCGGTTGAGAGCCCTCAGCGCTCACCGCAAAAGTCCGCGTAACGGTGGAAGAAGGTCCCCCGGACCCACCACCTTCCTGTTCCAGTCAAAAAAAAAAAAAAAAAAAAAAAAAAAAAAAAAAAAAAAAATAGTGGTACAGGCCCGGTCCAATCAGTCAGACGCTCGTTTCGCTACACTTCAGTCAGTCAGTCAGTCAGTCGGTGCGTGCGTGAGAGAGAGATTTCGTGTTTTTGATTACATTTTATACAATCAATCTATAATAATGACCGGCCGCGGTAAGGGAGGAAAGGGTCTGGGAAAAGGTGGAGCCAAGCGTCATAGAAAAGTACTTCGCGACAACATCCAGGGAATCACCAAACCCGCGATCCGTCGTTTGGCTCGCAGAGGAGGCGTGAAGCGTATATCCGGTCTTATATACGAGGAGACTCGTGGTGTTCTTAAAGTGTTTCTCGAGAACGTGATCCGTGACGCTGTCACCTACACTGAGCACGCGAAGAGGAAGACCGTCACCGCCATGGACGTCGTCTACGCTCTGAAACGTCAGGGACGTACATTGTACGGTTTCGGTGGTTAAAAACATCCACTTCGTGACGTGTCGTGTCGTATAGTATAGAGTACAGTACAGTACCTATATTAATTTACGTACGCACGTACACGCACAAACAAAAGGCCCTTTTCAGGGCCGCATATAATTCCGTTTGTTTTGATGCAAACTGTTTCGGTATCGTACACTAAAATTGATGTCCGTCAAACTCACTATAATTAGGTACTCGTTTATAATACTTATGTGGGTACATATTATTGTTTAGTAAGATGTATGTATATATGCACCTACGTATGTAATTATTATCAATACGAAAACTTAATAATAGGTATACATATTATATAGATAGATAGATAGATAGATAGATAGATAGATAGATAGATAGATAGATAGATAGATAGATAGATAGATAGATAGATAGATGGATGGATGGATGGATGGATGGATGGAGTAGTGGTAGTTATATTTACGATTCTTGCATTCAATTTTGCATTTAACCGACCGAATTAACAGGTAGGTAGGTAGGTAGGTAGGTAGTCTTAGGTCTGTCTGTCTGTCTCTGTCTCTGTCTAATAAACAAACAACATCACATAATTTTATGTGTAACTCTGAATGTATTTATATTGGTTTCGTATAAGGTTAATAATATAATATAATGTAGATAGGTAAGTAGGTAGGTAAGCAAGTATAATTGTATGTATCATGTAAGTTAGATAGTAATAATATTAGGTAAGTATTTATTATTATTATTTCAATAAATCAAATAAGTACTCAAATAAAAATCTAAGTGTAGTAATGTGAGGCTCGGATATAAACTTACAGTGTCGTCGTCGGTCGGTCGGCTGTCTGTTTAGTGGTAAAATGGTAGTCGTGTGTTTTACGACCGTCCGCGTTACACTCGTCAAAACGGCCTAGACAAGTCGAGACATGAGTGAAATCTTATTATGTTCCAAGCTTGGAATCTTCGCCGTTTGCTTATCGACCGATATGCGTCCAATCTTTACGTTTTATAGAGAAAAATCACTTTTGAACTGGACGCCAAGCACGTCGCATACAAGGCAGTGAAAATAAACATCTGTAGCGCAACCCTTATTATACTTGAGAACCGTTTGGAGTGAACATTACGTAAACACGTTCATGATGTGTCTATATAAATATATATAAATGTTATAATTATTATAGAAACTAGTTAAAAATATAATAATTTATATACATGTTAGTGAAAAGTTGGAAGTGTTCATACGAGAAAACGTCCCGCGACAGCGCGGCTCTCCTTACGGTAATGCCTCGATATGTATTGATAAAATGATTATTTTCACAGTGGCGACATCTAATCCTGTCTGTGTTTTCTATCTATTATAATAATAATAATAATAATAATAATAGACTACCACCAGCTTACTTACTTACTTACTATCTATCTACTATCTGCTGACTGAATTTTAGTGGTGATTGATTGTGTGTGAGTGAGTGTTTGTGTAAAAAGAAAAATAAATAACAATGGCAGACACAGCTGTAGCTACCGAGGCACCGGCGCCGGCCACACCGGCGAAGAAACCGAAGGCGTCCGCCGCCGGAGCGAAAAAACCCAAGGCGAAACCGACACACCCGAAGACTTCGGAAATGGTCAATAGCGCCATTAAGGAACTGAAAGAGCGTAGCGGATCGTCACTTCAGGCGATCAAGAAATATATAGCCGCCCAGTACAAGGTCGACGCGGAGAAGCTGGCGCCGTTCATCAGAAAGTATTTGAAGAGCGCCGTCGAATCCGGTACACTAATACAGACCAAAGGTAAAGGTGCATCAGGTTCTTTCAAACTGGAATCGAAATCATCTTCAGCGAAGAAGCCCGCCGGCGGCGCCGCCGGTAAGGCCGTCACCAAGACCGCCGCCTCATCCGGTGGTGGATCCGCGTCTAAAGGTGGTAAAAAAGTGGCCACCGCCGCGACCAAAGGCACAACCAAAAGGGGTGCATCGGCGGCATCCGCATCGCCATCGAAATCGTCATCAAAAGCAGCCTCGTCGGCCGCTTCGAAGGATAAAAAAGCCGCCGCCGCCAAGAAGAAACCCGCCGCAGCATCAGCAGCAGCAGCAAAGAAGGCGGCCGCCTCACCCGCCAAAGGTAAGAGCGGCGGTGGAGCCGCGCCAAAAGCTAAGAAAACCGCCAAGCCGCCGACAAAGAAGCCAAAAGCGCCCAAACCGAAGAAGGCCGCCGCCGCAACCAAATCGAAGCCTGCCGCCGCCAAAAAGGCAGCAGCTAAAAAGTAAAGTCGGGCGGGCGGGCGCCTCACCGTTGGTTGTTTGTTGGTGTCGTCGGCAACAACAGCAGCGAGCGAGAGAGCGAGCGGCACGTGTGCGTCGTTGCAAACAAGCAATCAAGCACGCACGCACGCACGCACGCACATACCTATATGTATACCAAAAAGCCCTTTTCAGGGCTAACAAATTATTCTAAATATCGTACGTGTTACGATACCATTGTTTCTTTTTCGATATATATTGGTAACTGAACGAACGAACGAACTAACTAACTAACTAACTAACTAAGTAAGTAAGTAAGTAAGTAATTAATTAACTAACGTAACTAAATTACTTACTTACTTACTTACATACCTACCTACCTACCTACCTACCTACCTACCCACCTACCTACCTACCTACCTACCTACCTACCTATCTATCTATCTATCTATCTATTTACATAATATTATAAACTTCTAAAATCTCTTCCTATTCAGAAACGAACTGGATACTTTAGGTTAGAAGTGTATGGCGATCGCGAAGCGCAGCGAGCGATCGCCATACACTTCGTGGTTATTTTTTTTTTAACTGCACGAAAACCCTTCATATTCAACTATGACGAAACTATGCTCAGCACAACACACAAATTGGTGATGTTCCTTTTTATTAATGCAATTGCAATTGCACCAATATCACACACACAACAAACAAACAAACAAACATCAATGCACAATATCACAAACAACAACCAAGCAAAATTCCGCCTCCGCCCGACTCCCGAATAGATAATATTATATTAATTACATACATACATTATGTCTTATTTATTGTACACGAATAAGTAAAACATTATAATTACATATAATAAACAAAATATGTGTGTGTGTGTGTGTGTGTGTGTTTTCACGCGGCCCGGGCTCCGGCTTTACCGATAAAATTCTCTCTCTTTTTCTCATTATAAAATACACATCGTTCTATCACCCTCTCGTTCTCGTTCGCTCGTCGTGTACGTATACAATTCGACGACAGAACTTTGTCGATATGCATAAAACACCGTGGCAGTGAAAAAACCCGACATACTCGACGTGGCGCTGCTGCGTAATGTAAACTTACGTTTGCATGACTTGGCAGTGCTACACGAGCTCCAATCGGACCACCGGCCTGTAATCCTAGAGTTTACACCGCGCGTAGGTCCCCCAGATTCAGGTCAACCCTCTCGCACCAAGGTCGTGACGGACTGGGACAAATTAGGCGAAAGCCTCAAGGCGACCTCGTCCGTCCATCTAGACCGTATCCCCGACAGCCTAGTCACCGCCGACGACGCTGTAGGCGCTATCGACTCACTCACAAGTCACGTGCAATCGTTAGTTAGCGATTGCTCTCGGACAGTACCAGCGGAGGATGACCGACGCTGGCACTTGCCCGACGACATACGGGACTTGCTGAGGGAGAAGAAAGTCGCCATTCGCGCCTACGATAGAGCTCCCTCAGAGCAAAATCGTGTCCAATTACGAGCTCTCGAACGTGCCGTCAAGTCACGCATCGCAGAGTTTCGCGAGAATAGCTGGGGCCAGACCCTCAGCGAAATCAAGCCCTCCCACCTAGCCTTTTGGCAACTGTCTCGTGCCCTCACAAAGGACACAGTAGTTCCAATGCCTCCTTTAAAGCGACCCAATCTTCCTCCCGCCTTTGAAGACGTGGAAAAGACCGAATGCCTCGCCGAAAGTCTGGAGGCTCAATGTACGCCCAGTTCTCTCCCTATTGACCCGCGTCATTTGGAGAAAGTTACAGCCGAAGTAGAACGGAGGACCGCTCTTCCGTTACCTCCTCCCGCTCCCCCGACTGACGACGTCGCCAACGACGTCAACACAAATGACGACCCACTTCCACCCGCGACCCATGACGAGGTGAAAGCGATCATCGGGAAGTTACACCCTCGTAAGGCCCCGGGCTCGGACAAGATCACCAACAGAGTGATCAAACTCTTCCCAGCCTCCCTTATCATGTTATTGACGGCCATCTTCAATGCCGCCCTCTCAAACAATATTTTCCCACACCAGTGGAAAGAAGCCCACGTGATTGGGATCCACAAGCCCGGCAAACCCAAGTCCGAGCCCTCCAGTTATCGTCCCATAAGTCTGCTCAACGTACTGGGCAAGATTTATGAGAGAATCATTTATGTCCGCCTTAAAGCATTTGCCGATGCTAACAAACTCCTCCCAGACGAGCAATTTGGGTTCCGACCCAAACACTCGTGTGTTCACCAAGTCCATAGAATTGTTGAACACATCTCCACAAGTTACCAGAGAGGTCACATGACAGGCGCCCTTTTCTTCGATGTCGCAAAGGCATTCGACAAGGTGTGGCACACAGGCTTGATCTACAAGCTTTACACCCTAGGTGTGCCACCGAGACTCGTGACCATCTTACGAGACTTTCTGTCGAATCGCCTCTTTCGATATCGAGTCGAAGGCGTCCTGTCCTCACCACACCCCATTAGTGCCGGTGTCCCGCAGGGCTCGGTACTATCTCCCTTGCTATTCACGCTCTACACGAGCGACATCCCTAGAGTCAGGAATACGCAGTTCGCTCTCTTTGCAGACGACACTGCCGTATATTGCTCAGGCAAAAGCCCGCCCGCGATCTCTAAGAAACTCCAGACCGCAGCCAACGCCCTAGGCGCTTGGTTCCGGAAATGGAGAATAGAGATCAACCCCTCCAAAAGTCAGGCGGTTCTCTTTTTTAGAACCGACCGAAAAAGACGTCCCCCCATCCCCGATCCAGTCACACTATTCGGCGAGCCGATCCCTTGGGAGAGGCAAGCCAAATATCTCGGTGTGACCCTCGATGATCGCCTATCCTTCGCTGCACACATAAGGGCGGTTCGCGCGCGCGCCGCCTTTGTGGCAGGACGACTCCACTGCATGATCAACGCCCGGTCTAAACTTGCCCTAAAAAGCAAGGTTAGACTCTATACCGCGTGTATCCGTCCAGTCATGACGTATGCGAGCACCGTGTTCGCTCACGCTGCTCCCACACATCTCAACACCCTTCAGGTGATTCAAAACCGTTTCATGCGCAAAGCCACGGGCGCCCCGTGGTACATGCGCAATGAAAACCTCCACCTTGACTTAGGCCTCCCTACAATCAAACAATTTATAAAACGCGCCTCGCGCCGATATTTTGATACCGCAGAGCACCACGCGAATCCCTTGATAGTCAACACTATCACATACACCCCGTCCCTTATTTCCCGCATCCGTAGGCCTAGGCACGCCCTCAGCGAACCAGACGATGCCACCACTTTAGCTCAAATCGAGGCTGACGAAGCCCGAAAACAAATACAAATGCGCAACCGACAACCAAGATTTCGTCCTCGCCGGCGAGGACCGTCGCGACGTCCCTCTCAGTCTCGTCCCGTTTAAGCGGCCCGAGCTGCATATTAGCAATCCGACCGATCCCCAAATAATTATAATTGTTTGCATGCTAAATCCTCCCTCATTCCCCAGGCAACGTCCTGAGCCGAGGTCGAGCCCCACAGGGGGCACCCTCAGGCTACCGTTGCCCAAAATTATTTAGTTTTAGTTTTTAGTTTTAAGTAGCGGTTGAGAGCCCTCAGCGCTCACCGCAAAAGTCCGCGTAACGGTGGAAGAAGGTCCCCTGGACCCACCACCTTCCTGTTCCAGTTATAAAAAAATAAAAAAAAAAAAAAAAAAAAAAAATGGCAGTGAAAAAAAGTATATCATTCGTCTGTCTGTATCTAGTGAGTCACTACTGTTAATTAAATTAATTTGCAATAATGTCTGGACGCGGCAAGGGTGGCAAGGTCAAGGGGAAGGCGAAGTCTCGTTCGAATCGTGCCGGTCTGCAGTTTCCTGTCGGTCGTATACATAGACTTCTGCGCAACGGCAATTACGCCGAGCGCGTCGGCGCCGGTGCACCGGTCTATTTGGCCGCCGTAATGGAATATCTCGCCGCTGAGGTCCTCGAGTTGGCCGGCAACGCGGCAAGGGACAACAAGAAGACAAGAATCATCCCGAGACATCTCCAATTGGCCATACGCAACGATGAGGAGTTGAACAAACTCCTCTCCGGCGTGACCATCGCTCAGGGTGGTGTGTTGCCCAACATTCAGGCGGTGCTACTGCCGAAGAAGACCGAGAAGAAGGCTTAGATAATAAATGTTATCAGAGCCTCTCGTCTCACACTCCTGGCTCGCCGTCGTCGCCTGGTCGGGGCGAGATCACAAAAGGCCCTTTTCAGGGCCGCAATATGATTGATAAATTATGTCTCTATATGACCTCGAATCGTCCGTCACTTTATTCAAGAAGAAAAAGAACGAACAAACAAACAAACAAATATACATACATTCATACATACATACATACACTTCATTCAAACAAAAGAGAAATTGTGTGGTATAATTTTTAAAAAAAAAAAAAAAACCTAGGCATATAATAATAGTATATTACATACATTATGTACGTTTTGTTTTGTATAATATAATAATTAGGCTAACGTGCGAGAGAGACGGATTTATTTAATGAGACAGCTAGATACCGAACGATGTTAGAGTAGCGTGTATGTTTTTTCTTTCTCTTTTACGCACACTTCTGATTGGCCGCACGATCGAATTCAGCTCGTTGTCTATCATAATAAGTTAAGGTGCGCATATTGAGTATGTATCGGCTTTTTTTCTCAAAACTCTACTATCTATCACTCTGCACTCAAGTCTCGCTCATTGTAGTGCGTTCAAAGTGTTCTAGTGTTGTTATTATTCATTCATTCTCATTATGCCGCCAAAGACTAGCGGTAAGGCCGCCAAGAAATCTGGCAAAGCCCAAAAGAACATCTCCAAAACCGATAAGAAAAAGAAGAAGCACAAGAGGAAGGAGAGCTACGCCATCTACATCTACAAGGTGCTCAAGCAGGTGCATCCCGATACCGGTATATCCAGCAAGGCCATGTCTATAATGAATTCGTTCGTTAACGACATATTCGAACGTATCGCCGCGGAGGCATCTCGTCTCGCCCATTACAACAAACGTTCCACTATAACCTCTAGGGAGGTGCAGACGTCTGTGAGACTCCTGTTGCCCGGTGAGCTTGCCAAGCACGCCGTGAGCGAGGGGACCAAAGCCGTCACCAAATACACCAGCTCCAAGTGAGGAGGCTGAGAGATGGCATCGTCTACACAGTGCGTGCGTGCGTGTTTCATAGTATGCATTTATTATTAATGTTTATTATATTAACACAATATGCACAATACTCAAAAGGCCCTTTTCAGGGCCAAAAATCTATTCGTGTTACAATAATGTTTCTTTCATGACATACATAATATAAAAAAAAAATAATAATATAATACATACATATATACATACATACACATATCACATATCTAGTCGTTGTGTATAAAAAGAACGAACGATAGATATAGTTATAGATATACTTAGATAGATAGATAGATAGTTAGTTATTTAATATAATAAATAAATAAATACTTAATATAAATATTAAATAACATAGGCAATAATATCAGGATTAAAAAATAATAATAAAGACGGGTATGTACATAATACATACATATTGTGTGATCGTTGCGAGTTATTTCATTGTGCGAGGGAGATAGATATATAAAGGTCGTCTCCCTCGATATAACATTATAAATAGGCCGAATTCTACAGTAGGTCCGCCGAGGACTTCGCTCCGAGCCGCCGCACAGTACAGACGTACCCCGTACGGTCTATTGTGCTCCGCCCGCCACCCCGACTCGATTCTCGGAAGCGCTCTGGTATTTATACCTGGCCTTTCGCAGAACCGACCTTATCAGTTTGTTGACTCGGAACTTTTCAGTTTAGAGTCTCCAAACGAATATTTGTTCTTACGACATCGCGCTCTCAAAACCACAGATATTTACTTGTGGTGAACCAGTGGATACCTAACGGTGATAACTAAGCTGGTTCGAGCGTGACCCGGGCGCTCGCGGTTTCCCTTAAGGAAAACGCTAACCCGGACGGGACTGGACCAGTTGGCCTTGGGGGCTTCCCTAGCCAACCCCAGTTGTCGTTAGGCAGGGACGTAGGAACCCGCTGCACAATAAGATTGGCAGCGGGAGTCAAGCTTAGGGCACACCCTAGGGCCTACTCACCTCCCGACCTATCCCGGTCGGGAGTGTAACACACACCCCCGGGCCCATCCACCCGGGGCGAGATAGTAGGTTAGATTAGGGCGATCGCCTGAGGTTTCTTGTGGTTTCTTTTACTCAGGAACGCCCCGCGTCCGAAACCACGTTAGTTTGCCGAAGTAGAATAGCTCCCTCTGGCTGGCCATCATGGCCAGCCAGAACGACCACCTACCCCTGACGCTGGACGAGATCCTCCAGGACAACGAGTCCTGGGATTTCCTCGTCGAGCGTTACGGGACAACTTTTTTACCTCCCCGACCCGCTCCCACTTCACGGTCATCCTCAAGGATGTCCGTGATATCCGCGGAATTCTCCCCCGCGGAATCACCCGCGGAACACTCCCCGCCTCCCTCTCCCGCGGAATCAACCGCGGATCACCCCGCCCCTCCCTCTCCCGCGGAACCCTCCGCCCCGCCCTCTCCCGCGGAACCCTCCGCCCCGCCCTCTCCTGCGGAATCCGAACCGCCCTCTCCGCCTGCGCCTGCCGCGACGACCGGCCAGTCGTCCTCTTCCTCCTCTTCGGAGGGAGAGTTCACGACGGTCGTCGGTGGCAAGCGCAAGAGGAAAAAGAAGGCGAAAGCCACTGAAGCCGAGGTAGCTGCCAAAGCTGCCAAGGCTTCCGCCCCTTCCCCTTGCCCATCACCCAAGCCCCGCCCACTCATGGACACTATTGTGCCCACACCCCCGCCGCTAATGGACGTGCCCATGGCTCCTCCCCCGGAGGAACAAGGCCGCCCAGAGGCGCGCATATCCCAGCCCCAGACCCAATCCCAGACCCAATCCCAAGTCCCGATGAGGAAGGACTCTCCGCCCCCCCTGTTTGTTCAGGATAAGACCAGATGGACCGAAGTGTCCGGATGGTTTACTCCTAACAAGATCCAATATACCTCTGCCCGCTCCACCGAGCACGGCATCAAGGTAACCGTGCCCACTTCACAGGACCACCGGGCCCTGACCAAACTCCTTAAAGAGCGTAAGGTGGCTTTCCACACTTACACTCTCCCTGAGGAGAAAGCCCTCCGGGTGGTGATCCGCGGCATCCCCCGCGAAATCCCCACCTCAGAAGTCGAAGCCTCCCTTAAGGAGCACGACCTCCCGATTCAGTCAGTGCACCGGATGCACAAAGGACGTGGCCACGAGCCATATAACATGGTGATTGTGGCACTGGACCAAGGGAAGGCCGGCAAGGCCATATACAGAGTAAAATCTGTGTGCGGCTTGAGCGACGGCTTCACCGTCGAGGGCGTCCGAAAGGGCGGCTACCCCTCCCAGTGCCACAACTGCCAGTTGTACGGCCATTCCGCCCGCAATTGTTTTGCTCCCCCCCGATGCGTGAAGTGCCTCACACCTCACGCCACCAAAGACTGTGACCGTCCAAAGGTCATAGATGAAAACACCCCGCCACCTGGTTGCGTTCTCTGCAACCAGACCGGGCACACCGCGAACTACCGCGGGTGCTCGAAGGCTCCCCGCCCTTCGCGCCATTCAACGCGCAAAGCCCCCATTTCCAACCCGGCGCAGACCGATCTGCGCCCTCAAAGGCACTCCCAATGGGCCCGCCTAAACTCCAACTCTCCTAAGGAGTATCCTCCTCTCCCAAGGGAAGCGTTTGCTCTCTCCGAGCAAACCACGACCCAGCCACCACCTCCTCCTCCCAAGGTTTCCGCTTGGCAGCCGAAACCCACCGCAGCGCCTTCAGCGCCCGCCCCGCCGTCACCGCCAACCCAAACCACCCGCCGCGCAAACCCGTCACCAAAACGGGACCAAAACCCTCCGTCGAGTGTGGATGCGGATTTCGCACTCGTGGAGCGCTTCATCGAGTTCATAAACTTCGATGAAATTAGGGAGCTCGCCGATATTATTAAACAGAGCGAGGGCAACGGTCGTGCCCTTGCATCTGCAGCGCTGCGATTTAACAAAATCGCTTGCCAACTCGATCACTTTCGCGTAAATCCATAATGGATATTACACCCACGCGCGGTAGAATCAAACCCCGATCCCTCAAGTTAGGAACCTTCAATGCCAACGGCATTATAGGTAAACGAGATGAGATCGCAGAATTCCTGCGAGAGCATCAACTCGATATCCTTTTGGTACAGGAAACATTTCTAAAGCCCTTTCATAGGGACCCTAAAATTGCGAATTATCAGATAATTCGCAATGACAGACCCAACGCCGCAAAAGGCGGCACCCTCATTTATTATAAAAGATCCCTTCACTGCTCCCCTATGGACGCACCATCCCTAGAGTACATTGAGGCTTCAATCTGTAGGCTCGGTATGACTGGACACTCATCCATTATACTAGTCTCGGCATATTGCTCCCATTCTCACAACCTACCCGACTTAGGAATGTCACTCAAACGTGACTTAGAATCCCTTTTCAATTTAGGTAGCTCAGTCATTCTGGCGGGCGACCTAAACGCGAAACACACCCTCTGGAATTGCGTCGCAAACAATACCAGAGGGCGTATTCTTGAATCCCTCCTCGGGCCACTCAACGTGGACCTGATCGCCCCATACGAACCGACTCACTTCCCGGACATAGTGACTCACAGACCCGACATACTCGACGTGGCGCTGCTGCGTAATGTAAACTTACGTTTGCATGACTTAGCAGTGCTACACGAGCTCCAATCGGACCACCGGCCTGTAATCCTAGAGTTTACACCGCGCGTAGGTCCCCCAGATTCAGGTCAACCCTCTCGCACCAAGGTCGTGACGGACTGGGTCAAATTAGGCGAAAGCCTCAAGGCGACCTCGTCCGTCCATCTAGACCGTATCCCCGACAGCCTAGTCACCGCCGACGACGCTGTAGGCGCTATCGACTCACTCACAAGTCACGTGCAATCGCTAGTTAGCGATTGCTCTCGGACAGTACCAGCGGAGGATGACCGACGCTGGCACTTGCCCGACGACATACGGGACTTGCTGAGGGAGAAGAAAGTCGCCATTCGCGCCTACGATAGAGCTCCCTCAGAGCAAAATCGTGTCCAATTACGAGCTCTCGAACGTGCCGTCAAGGCACGCATCGCAGAGTTTCGCGAGAATAGCTGGGGCCAGACCCTCAGCGAAATCAAGCCCTCCCACCTAGCCTTTTGGCAACTGTCTCGTGCCCTCACAAAGGACACAGTAGTTCCAATGCCTCCTTTAAAGCGACCCAATCTTCCTCCCGCCTTTGAAGACGTGGAAAAGACCGAATGCCTCGCCGAAAGTCTGGAGGCTCAATGTACGCCCAGTTCCCTCCCTATTGACCCGCGTCATTTGGAGAAAGTTACAGCCGAAGTAGAACGGAGGACCGCTCTTCCGTTACCTCCTCCCGCTCCCCCGACTGACGACGTCGCCAACGACGTCAACACAAATGACGACCCACTTCCACCCGCGACCCATGACGAGGTGAAAGCGATCATCGGGAAGTTACACCCTCGTAAGGCCCCGGGCTCGGACAAGATCACCAACAGAGTGATCAAACTCTTCCCAGCCTCCCTTATCATGTTATTGACGGCCATCTTCAATGCCGCCCTCTCAAACAATATTTTCCCACACCAGTGGAAAGAAGCCCACGTGATTGGGATCCACAAGCCCGGCAAACCCAAGTCCGAGCCCTCCAGTTATCGTCCCATAAGTCTGCTCAACGTACTGGGCAAGATTTATGAGAGAATCATTTATGTCCGCCTTAAAGCATTTGCCGATGCTAACAAACTCCTCCCAGACGAGCAATTTGGGTTCCGACCCAAACACTCGTGTGTTCACCAAGTCCATAGAATTGTTGAACACATCTCCACAAGTTACCAGAGAGGTCACATGACAGGCGCCCTTTTCTTCGATGTCGCAAAGGCATTCGACAAGGTGTGGCACACAGGCTTGATCTACAAGCTTTACACCCTAGGTGTGCCACCGAGACTCGTGACCATCTTACGAGACTTTCTGTCGAATCGCCTCTTTCGATATCGGGTCGAAGGCGTCCTGTCCTCACCACACCCCATTAGTGCCGGTGTCCCGCAGGGCTCGGTACTATCTCCCTTGCTATTCACGCTCTACACGAGCGACATCCCTAGAGTCAGGAATACGCAGTTCGCTCTCTTTGCAGACGACACTGCCGTATATTGCTCAGGCAAAAGCCCGCCCGCGATCTCTAAGAAACTCCAGACCGCAGCCAACGCCCTAGGCGCTTGGTTCCGGAAATGGAGAATAGAGATCAACCCCTCCAAAAGTCAGGCGGTTCTCTTTTTTAGAACCGACCGAAAAAGACGTCCCCCCATCCCCGATCCAGTCACACTATTCGGCGAGCCGATCCCTTGGGAGAGGCAAGCCAAATATCTCGGTGTGACCCTCGATGATCGCCTATCCTTCGCTGCACACATAAGGGCGGTTCGCGCGCGCGCCGCCTTTGTGGCAGGACGACTCCACTGCATGATCAACGCCCGGTCTAAACTTGCCCTAAAAAGCAAGGTTAGACTCTATACCGCGTGTATCCGTCCAGTCATGACGTATGCGAGCACCGTGTTCGCTCACGCTGCTCCCACACATCTCAACACCCTTCAGGTGATTCAAAACCGTTTCATGCGCAAAGCCACGGGCGCCCCGTGGTACATGCGCAATGAAAACCTCCACCTTGACTTAGGCCTCCCTACAATCAAACAATTTATAAAACGCGCCTCGCGCCGATATTTTGATACCGCAGAGCACCACGCGAATCCCTTGATAGTCAACACTATCACATACACCCCGTCCCTTATTTCCCGCATCCGTAGGCCTAGGCACGCCCTCAGCGAACCAGACGATGCCACCACTTTAGCTCAAATCGAGGCTGACGAAGCCCGAAAACAAATACAAATGCGCAACCGACAACCAAGATTTCGTCCTCGCCGGCGAGGACCGTCGCGACGTCCCTCTCAGTCTCGTCCCGTTTAAGCGGCCCGAGCTGCATATTAGCAATCCGACCGATCCCCAAATAATTATAATTGTTTGCATGCTAAATCCTCCCTCATTCCCCAGGCAACGTCCTGAGCCGAGGTCGAGCCCCACAGGGGGCACCCTCAGGCTACCGTTGCCCAAAATTATTTAGTTTTAGTTTTTAGTTTTAAGTAGCGGTTGAGAGCCCTCAGCGCTCACCGCAAAAGTCCGCGTAACGGTGGAAGAAGGTCCCCTGGACCCACCACCTTCCTGTTCCAGTCAAAAAAAAAAAAAAAAAAAAAAAAAAAAAAAAAAAAAAAAAAAAAAAAAAAAAAAGTAGGTCCGCCATACCGTACGTACACTGTTAAGTTGGTAGACGCGTCCGTTTATAAATTTCTTTGTTTCGTTCGTTCGTTTGTTTTGTTACTCCTCCAAAAATGGCTCGTACCAAGCAGACTGCGCGTAAATCCACCGGTGGCAAAGCGCCTCGTAAACAGCTGGCCACCAAGGCCGCGCGCAAGAGTGCACCGGCAACCGGTGGTGTCAAGAAACCCCATCGCTACAGACCGGGTACGGTTGCACTCCGTGAGATCCGTCGCTATCAGAAGAGTACAGAGTTGTTGATCCGCAAACTGCCCTTCCAGCGTCTAGTCCGTGAGATCGCTCAAGATTTCAAGACTGATCTACGTTTCCAGAGTTCAGCAGTCATGGCGCTCCAGGAGGCCAGCGAGGCTTATCTGGTCGGACTCTTTGAGGACACCAACCTGTGCGCGATTCACGCCAAGCGTGTCACCATCATGCCCAAGGATATACAGTTGGCGCGCAGAATCCGAGGCGAACGCGCTTAATTGTGTATGTGTAATCTCACCCTCGCAGGAAAGCATCGTGCGTTGCTACAAAAGGCCCTTTTCAGGGCCACATATATATCAAAAAAATTGAAAATAATGTTTCTCATGCACATAATATTAATGTAAAAATATACCTACATACCTACCTATCTATCTACCCCTGCCAATACAAATAAATAAATTTACTTCATATTGATTAAGAACTAAGTAGGTACCTACCTATATTGGATAAGTAGATTTATGTATTAGGTATGGTACGATATTTTATATATTTTTCCAATAATATTAATTAATTAACTAACTAACCAATCAATCAAGTATGTATCTATGTAGGTAGGTAGGTAGGTAGGTAGGTAGGTGGTAATTAATGTACTGAATTAGATAAAAGTTATTGAACACCCTCCCCCCCCCCCCCCCCGCCCCTGCCCAAAACCCATGTCCCTGACGTGGAATATATATCCATCTCACTTTTCACAAAGAAAACCAATGAAACCACATTATGGCTTTCTGGGTTTACTCCGTCTCGTTCGTACTCACACATGGTATCGTGTTTTGATAGCGCGCTACCCGTCACACGTTGAGTATAAATATAACCGTTATAAGTAGTGGTACAGGCCCGGTCCAATCAGTCAGACGCTCGTTTCGCTACACTTCAGTCAGTCAGTCAGTCAGTCGGTGCGTGCGTGAGAGAGAGATTTCGTGTTTTTGATTACATTTTATACAATCAATCTATAATAATGACCGGCCGCGGTAAGGGAGGAAAGGGTCTGGGAAAAGGTGGAGCCAAGCGTCATAGAAAAGTACTTCGCGACAACATCCAGGGAATCACCAAACCCGCGATCCGTCGTTTGGCTCGCAGAGGAGGCGTGAAGCGTATATCCGGTCTTATATACGAGGAGACTCGTGGTGTTCTTAAAGTGTTTCTCGAGAACGTGATCCGTGACGCTGTCACCTACACTGAGCACGCGAAGAGGAAGACCGTCACCGCCATGGACGTCGTCTACGCTCTGAAACGTCAGGGACGTACATTGTACGGTTTCGGTGGTTAAAAACATCCACTTCGTGACGTGTCGTGTCGTATAGTATAGAGTACAGTACAGTACCTATATTAATTTACGTACGCACGTACACGCACAAACAAAAGGCCCTTTTCAGGGCCGCATATAATTCCGTTTGTTTTGATGCAAACTGTTTCGGTATCGTACACTAAAATTGATGTCCGTCAAACTCACTATAATTAGGTACTCGTTTATAATACTTATGTGGGTACATATTATTGTTTAGTAAGATGTATGTATATATGCACCTACGTATGTAATTATTATCAATACGAAAACTTAATAATAGGTATACATATTATATAGATAGATAGATAGATAGATAGATAGATAGATAGATAGATAGATAGATAGATAGATAGATAGATAGATAGATAGATAGATAGATAGATGGATGGATGGATGGATGGATGGATGGAGTAGTGGTAGTTATATTTACGATTCTTGCATTCAATTTTGCATTTAACCGACCGAATTAACAGGTAGGTAGGTAGGTAGGTAGGTAGTCTTAGGTCTGTCTGTCTGTCTCTGTCTCTGTCTAATAAACAAACAACATCACATAATTTTATGTGTAACTCTGAATGTATTTATATTGGTTTCGTATAAGGTTAATAATATAATATAATGTAGATAGGTAAGTAGGTAGGTAAGCAAGTATAATTGTATGTATCATGTAAGTTAGATAGTAATAATATTAGGTAAGTATTTATTATTATTATTTCAATAAATCAAATAAGTACTCAAATAAAAATCTAAGTGTAGTAATGTGAGGCTCGGATATAAACTTACAGTGTCGTCGTCGGTCGGTCGGCTGTCTGTTTAGTGGTAAAATGGTAGTCGTGTGTTTTACGACCGTCCGCGTTACACTCGTCAAAACGGCCTAGACAAGTCGAGACATGAGTGAAATCTTATTATGTTCCAAGCTTGGAATCTTCGCCGTTTGCTTATCGACCGATATGCGTCCAATCTTTACGTTTTATAGAGAAAAATCACTTTTGAACTGGACGCCAAGCACGTCGCATACAAGGCAGTGAAAATAAACATCTGTAGCGCAACCCTTATTATACTTGAGAACCGTTTGGAGTGAACATTACGTAAACACGTTCATGATGTGTCTATATAAATATATATAAATGTTATAATTATTATAGAAACTAGTTAAAAATATAATAATTTATATACATGTTAGTGAAAAGTTGGAAGTGTTCATACGAGAAAACGTCCCGCGACAGCGCGGCTCTCCTTACGGTAATGCCTCGATATGTATTGATAAAATGATTATTTTCACAGTGGCGACATCTAATCCTGTCTGTGTTTTCTATCTATTATAATAATAATAATAATAATAATAATAGACTACCACCAGCTTACTTACTTACTTACTATCTATCTACTATCTGCTGACTGAATTTTAGTGGTGATTGATTGTGTGTGAGTGAGTGTTTGTGTAAAAAGAAAAATAAATAACAATGGCAGACACAGCTGTAGCTACCGAGGCACCGGCGCCGGCCACACCGGCGAAGAAACCGAAGGCGTCCGCCGCCGGAGCGAAAAAACCCAAGGCGAAACCGACACACCCGAAGACTTCGGAAATGGTCAATAGCGCCATTAAGGAACTGAAAGAGCGTAGCGGATCGTCACTTCAGGCGATCAAGAAATATATAGCCGCCCAGTACAAGGTCGACGCGGAGAAGCTGGCGCCGTTCATCAGAAAGTATTTGAAGAGCGCCGTCGAATCCGGTACACTAATACAGACCAAAGGTAAAGGTGCATCAGGTTCTTTCAAACTGGAATCGAAATCATCTTCAGCGAAGAAGCCCGCCGGCGGCGCCGCCGGTAAGGCCGTCACCAAGACCGCCGCCTCATCCGGTGGTGGATCCGCGTCTAAAGGTGGTAAAAAAGTGGCCACCGCCGCGACCAAAGGCACAACCAAAAGGGGTGCATCGGCGGCATCCGCATCGCCATCGAAATCGTCATCAAAAGCAGCCTCGTCGGCCGCTTCGAAGGATAAAAAAGCCGCCGCCGCCAAGAAGAAACCCGCCGCAGCATCAGCAGCAGCAGCAAAGAAGGCGGCCGCCTCACCCGCCAAAGGTAAGAGCGGCGGTGGAGCCGCGCCAAAAGCTAAGAAAACCGCCAAGCCGCCGACAAAGAAGCCAAAAGCGCCCAAACCGAAGAAGGCCGCCGCCGCAACCAAATCGAAGCCTGCCGCCGCCAAAAAGGCAGCAGCTAAAAAGTAAAGTCGGGCGGGCGGGCGCCTCACCGTTGGTTGTTTGTTGGTGTCGTCGGCAACAACAGCAGCGAGCGAGAGAGCGAGCGGCACGTGTGCGTCGTTGCAAACAAGCAATCAAGCACGCACGCACGCACGCACGCACATACCTATATGTATACCAAAAAGCCCTTTTCAGGGCTAACAAATTATTCTAAATATCGTACGTGTTACGATACCATTGTTTCTTTTTCGATATATATTGGTAACTGAACGAACGAACGAACTAACTAACTAACTAACTAACTAAGTAAGTAAGTAAGTAAGTAATTAATTAACTAACGTAACTAAATTACTTACTTACTTACTTACATACCTACCTACCTACCTACCTACCTACCTACCTACCCACCTACCTACCTACCTACCTACCTACCTACCTATCTATCTATCTATCTATCTATTTACATAATATTATAAACTTCTAAAATCTCTTCCTATTCAGAAACGAACTGGATACTTTAGGTTAGAAGTGTATGGCGATCGCGAAGCGCAGCGAGCGATCGCCATACACTTCGTGGTTATTTTTTTTTTAACTGCACGAAAACCCTTCATATTCAACTATGACGAAACTATGCTCAGCACAACACACAAATTGGTGATGTTCCTTTTTATTAATGCAATTGCAATTGCACCAATATCACACACACAACAAACAAACAAACAAACATCAATGCACAATATCACAAACAACAACCAAGCAAAATTCCGCCTCCGCCCGACTCCCGAATAGATAATATTATATTAATTACATACATACATTATGTCTTATTTATTGTACACGAATAAGTAAAACATTATAATTACATATAATAAACAAAATATGTGTGTGTGTGTGTGTGTGTGTGTTTTCACGCGGCCCGGGCTCCGGCTTTACCGATAAAATTCTCTCTCTTTTTCTCATTATAAAATACACATCGTTCTATCACCCTCTCGTTCTCGTTCGCTCGTCGTGTACGTATACAATTCGACGACAGAACTTTGTCGATATGCATAAAACACCGTGGCAGTGAAAAAAAGTATATCATTCGTCTGTCTGTATCTAGTGAGTCACTACTGTTAATTAAATTAATTTGCAATAATGTCTGGACGCGGCAAGGGTGGCAAGGTCAAGGGGAAGGCGAAGTCTCGTTCGAATCGTGCCGGTCTGCAGTTTCCTGTCGGTCGTATACATAGACTTCTGCGCAACGGCAATTACGCCGAGCGCGTCGGCGCCGGTGCACCGGTCTATTTGGCCGCCGTAATGGAATATCTCGCCGCTGAGGTCCTCGAGTTGGCCGGCAACGCGGCAAGGGACAACAAGAAGACAAGAATCATCCCGAGACATCTCCAATTGGCCATACGCAACGATGAGGAGTTGAACAAACTCCTCTCCGGCGTGACCATCGCTCAGGGTGGTGTGTTGCCCAACATTCAGGCGGTGCTACTGCCGAAGAAGACCGAGAAGAAGGCTTAGATAATAAATGTTATCAGAGCCTCTCGTCTCACACTCCTGGCTCGCCGTCGTCGCCTGGTCGGGGCGAGATCACAAAAGGCCCTTTTCAGGGCCGCAATATGATTGATAAATTATGTCTCTATATGACCTCGAATCGTCCGTCACTTTATTCAAGAAGAAAAAGAACGAACAAACAAACAAATATACATACATTCATACATACATACATACATACATACATACATACACTTCATTCAAACAAAAGAGAAATTGTGTGGTATAATTTAAAAAAAAAAAAAAAAACCTAGGCATATAATAATAGTATATTACATACATTATGTACGTTTTGTTTTGTATAATATAATAATTAGGCTAACGTGCGAGAGAGACGGATTTATTTAATGAGACAGCTAGATACCGAACGATGTTAGAGTAGCGTGTATGTTTTTTCTTTCTCTTTTACGCACACTTCTGATTGGCCGCACGATCGAATTCAGCTCGTTGTCTATCATAATAAGTTAAGGTGCGCATATTGAGTATGTATCGGCTTTTTTTCTCAACTATCAGCCACCCGACATACTCGACGTGGCGCTGCTGCGTAATGTAAACTTACGTTTGCATGACTTAGCAGTGCTACACGAGCTCCAATCGGACCACCGGCCTGTAATCCTAGAGTTTACACCGCGCGTAGGTCCCCCAGATTCAGGTCAACCCTCTCGCACCAAGGTCGTGACGGACTGGGACAAATTAGGCGAAAGCCTCAAGGCGACCTCGTCCGTCCATCTAGACCGTATCCCCGACAGCCTAGTCACCGCCGACGACGCTGTAGGCGCTATCGACTCACTCACAAGTCACGTGCAATCGTTAGTTAGCGATTGCTCTCGGACAGTACCAGCGGAGGATGACCGACGCTGGCACTTGCCCGACGACATACGGGACTTGCTGAGGGAGAAGAAAGTCGCCATTCGCGCCTACGATAGAGCTCCCTCAGAGCAAAATCGTGTCCAATTACGAGCTCTCGAACGTGCCGTCAAGGCACGCATCGCAGAGTTTCGCGAGAATAGCTGGGGCCAGACCCTCAGCGAAATCAAGCCCTCCCACCTAGCCTTTTGGCAACTGTCTCGTGCCCTCACAAAGGACACAGTAGTTCCAATGCCTCCTTTAAAGCGACCCAATCTTCCTCCCGCCTTTGAAGACGTGGAAAAGACCGAATGCCTCGCCGAAAGTCTGGAGGCTCAATGTACGCCCAGTTCTCTCCCTATTGACCCGCGTCATTTGGAGAAAGTTACAGCCGAAGTAGAACGGAGGACCGCTCTTCCGTTACCTCCTCCCGCTCCCCCGACTGACGACGTCGCCAACGACGTCAACACAAATGACGACCCACTTCCACCCGCGACCCATGACGAGGTGAAAGCGATCATCGGGAAGTTACACCCTCGTAAGGCCCCGGGCTCGGACAAGATCACCAACAGAGTGATCAAACTCTTCCCAGCCTCCCTTATCATGTTATTGACGGCCATCTTCAATGCCGCCCTCTCAAACAATATTTTCCCACACCAGTGGAAAGAAGCCCACGTGATTGGGATCCACAAGCCCGGCAAACCCAAGTCCGAGCCCTCCAGTTATCGTCCCATAAGTCTGCTCAACGTACTGGGCAAGATTTATGAGAGAATCATTTATGTCCGCCTTAAAGCATTTGCCGATGCTAACAAACTCCTCCCAGACGAGCAATTTGGGTTCCGACCCAAACACTCGTGTGTTCACCAAGTCCATAGAATTGTTGAACACATCTCCACAAGTTACCAGAGAGGTCACATGACAGGCGCCCTTTTCTTCGATGTCGCAAAGGCATTCGACAAGGTGTGGCACACAGGCTTGATCTACAAGCTTTACACCCTAGGTGTGCCACCGAGACTCGTGACCATCTTACGAGACTTTCTGTCGAATCGCCTCTTTCGATATCGGGTCGAAGGCGTCCTGTCCTCACCACACCCCATTAGTGCCGGTGTCCCGCAGGGCTCGGTACTATCTCCCTTGCTATTCACGCTCTACACGAGCGACATCCCTAGAGTCAGGAATACGCAGTTCGCTCTCTTTGCAGACGACACTGCCGTATATTGCTCAGGCAAAAGCCCGCCCGCGATCTCTAAGAAACTCCAGACCGCAGCCAACGCCCTAGGCGCTTGGTTCCGGAAATGGAGAATAGAGATCAACCCCTCCAAAAGTCAGGCGGTCCTCTTTTTTAGAACCGACCGAAAAAGACGTCCCCCCATCCCCGATCCAGTCACACTATTCGGCGAGCCGATCCCTTGGGAGAGGCAAGCCAAATATCTCGGTGTGACCCTCGATGATCGCCTATCCTTCGCTGCACACATAAGGGCGGTTCGCGCGCGCGCCGCCTTTGTGGCAGGACGACTCCACTGCATGATCAACGCCCGGTCTAAACTTGCCCTAAAAAGCAAGGTTAGACTCTATACCGCGTGTATCCGTCCAGTCATGACGTATGCGAGCACCGTGTTCGCTCACGCTGCTCCCACACATCTCAACACCCTTCAGGTGATTCAAAACCGTTTCATGCGCAAAGCCACGGGCGCCCCGTGGTACATGCGCAATGAAAACCTCCACCTTGACTTAGGCCTCCCTACAATCAAACAATTTATAAAACGCGCCTCGCGCCGATATTTTGATACCGCAGAGCACCACGCGAATCCCTTGATAGTCAACACTATCACATACACCCCGTCCCTTATTTCCCGCATCCGTAGGCCTAGGCACGCCCTCAGCGAACCAGACGATGCCACCACTTTAGCTCAAATCGAGGCTGACGAAGCCCGAAAACAAATACAAATGCGCAACCGACAACCAAGATTTCGTCCTCGCCGGCGAGGACCGTCGCGACGTCCCTCTCAGTCTCGTCCCGTTTAAGCGGCCCGAGCTGCATATTAGCAATCCGACCGATCCCCAAATAATTATAATTGTTTGCATGCTAAATCCTCCCTCATTCCCCAGGCAACGTCCTGAGCCGAGGTCGAGCCCCACAGGGGGCACCCTCAGGCTACCGTTGCCCAAAATTATTTAGTTTTAGTTTTTAGTTTTAAGTAGCGGTTGAGAGCCCTCAGCGCTCACCGCAAAAGTCCGCGTAACGGTGGAAGAAGGTCCCCTGGACCCACCACCTTCCTGTTCCAGTCAAAAAAAAAAAAAAAAAAAAAAAAAAAAAAAAAAAAAAAAAAAAAAAAAAAAACTATCAGCCGATGCTAATAAACTCATTCCAGACGAGCAGTTTGGTTTTCGAACCAAACACTCATGTGTTCAACAAGTCCATCGTATTGTTGAACACATCTCTCACAAAAATCAAACGGGCAAAATGACAGGCGTCCTCTTCTTCGATGTCGCAAAGGCATTCGACAAAGTCTGGCACAACGGCTTAATCTATAAGCTGTACACTCTCGGTGTCCCACAAAGACTCGTACTCATCATACGGGATTATTTGTCGAATCGCCACTTCCGTTACCGTATAGTGGGCGCGCTGTCCTCCCCTCACCCCATCAGAGCAGGAGTTCCTCAAGGCTCGGTGCTCTCACCATTATTATTCTCACTTTATACAAGTGACATCCCCAAACCCAGCCAGACTCACTTGGCGCTTTTTGCCGATGATACGGCGCTTTTCACCTCAGGTTATCGCCCAGAGACCATTGCCAAAAAACTCCAAGTCGCGACCAACGCCCTGAGCGATTGGTTCCGGAAATGGAGAATAGAAATAAACCCCACCAAGAGCCAAGCGGTTATATTCCATAAGTTTAACCGGCTCCGCCCCACCACCCCCGAGCCAATCACCCTATTCGGTAAACCCATCCCTTGGGGAAAGGAAGCCAAATACCTAGGGGTGACACTTGATGACAAACTGTCCTTCCGTTCTCACATTAAGGGGGTTCGCGCACGCGCCGCCTTTGTGTCAGGACGGCTCCACTTCTTGACAAATGTCAAATCCAAACTGGCCCTAAAAAGCAAAATCCGCCTTTTTATCGCCTGCATCCGTCCCATCATGACCTATGCAAGTCCGGTGTTCGCCCAAGCCAATCCCAATGCCCTTCACGCCCTTCAGGTAATCCAGAATCGCTTCTTGCGCAGAGCCACGGGCGCTCCGTGGTACATGCGCAATGAAAATCTCCATCTAGATACTGATATACCTACCATCAGACAATTCATGAAACGCGCTTCACGCAGATTCTTTGATACCGCCATCAATCATAGCAACCCTCTCATAGTTCAGGCTGCAACTTATACCCCCTCATTAATCTCATCAATACGTAGGCCGAGGTTAGCCCTCTGCGAGCCCGATGACGACATCACCCTCTCTCAGATTGCAGCCAAATTAGCTCGCGATAGGATCACACCGACACAGAACCGCCAACCACGTTACCGTCCTCGACGGCGAGGACCGGCGCGACGTCCCTCTCAGCGGCCCGCTGCTGCCCCAGTAATAGTCCCCTAGTCATTCGCTTCTAGCGAAATCAGTTCAGTCTTTGTGCCCCGGTAACGCCCTGAGCCGAGGTTCGTGCCCCGCAGGGGGCGCCCTCAGGCGTTAGTTACCTAAATACCCACGGTTGAGAGCCCTCAGCGCTCACCGTACAGTCCGCGTAAAGGTGACAAGACCATCGTTGGTTATCACCGTTAGGTCCGTACAAAAAAAAAAAAAAAAAAAAAAAAAAAAAAAAAACTCAAAACTCTACTATCTATCACTCTGCACTCAAGTCTCGCTCATTGTAGTGCGTTCAAAGTGTTCTAGTGTTGTTATTATTCATTCATTCTCATTATGCCGCCAAAGACTAGCGGTAAGGCCGCCAAGAAATCTGGCAAAGCCCAAAAGAACATCTCCAAAACCGATAAGAAAAAGAAGAAGCACAAGAGGAAGGAGAGCTACGCCATCTACATCTACAAGGTGCTCAAGCAGGTGCATCCCGATACCGGTATATCCAGCAAGGCCATGTCTATAATGAATTCGTTCGTTAACGACATATTCGAACGTATCGCCGCGGAGGCATCTCGTCTCGCCCATTACAACAAACGTTCCACTATAACCTCTAGGGAGGTGCAGACGTCTGTGAGACTCCTGTTGCCCGGTGAGCTTGCCAAGCACGCCGTGAGCGAGGGGACCAAAGCCGTCACCAAATACACCAGCTCCAAGTGAGGAGGCTGAGAGATGGCATCGTCTACACAGTGCGTGCGTGCGTGTTTCATAGTATGCATTTATTATTAATGTTTATTATATTAACACAATATGCACAATACTCAAAAGGCCCTTTTCAGGGCCAAAAATCTATTCGTGTTACAATAATGTTTCTTTCATGACATACATAATATAAAAAAAAAATAATAATATAATACATACATATATACATACATACACATATCACATATCTAGTCGTTGTGTATAAAAAGAACGAACGATAGATATAGTTATAGATATACTTAGATAGATAGATAGATAGTTAGTTAGTTATTTAATATAATAAATAAATAAATACTTAATATAAATATTAAATAACATAGGCAATAATATCAGGATTAAAAAATAATAATAAAGACGGGTATGTACATAATACATACATATTGTGTGATCGTTGCGAGTTATTTCATTGTGCGAGGGAGATAGATATATAAAGGTCGTCTCCCTCGATATAACATTATAAATAGGCCGAATTCTACAGTAGGTCCGCCATACCGTACGTACACTGTTAAGTTGGTAGACGCGTCCGTTTATAAATTTCTTTGTTTCGTTCGTTCGTTTGTTTTGTTACTCCTCCAAAAATGGCTCGTACCAAGCAGACTGCGCGTAAATCCACCGGTGGCAAAGCGCCTCGTAAACAGCTGGCCACCAAGGCCGCGCGCAAGAGTGCACCGGCAACCGGTGGTGTCAAGAAACCCCATCGCTACAGACCGGGTACGGTTGCACTCCGTGAGATCCGTCGCTATCAGAAGAGTACAGAGTTGTTGATCCGCAAACTGCCCTTCCAGCGTCTAGTCCGTGAGATCGCTCAAGATTTCAAGACTGATCTACGTTTCCAGAGTTCAGCAGTCATGGCGCTCCAGGAGGCCAGCGAGGCTTATCTGGTCGGACTCTTTGAGGACACCAACCTGTGCGCGATTCACGCCAAGCGTGTCACCATCATGCCCAAGGATATACAGTTGGCGCGCAGAATCCGAGGCGAACGCGCTTAATTGTGTATGTGTAATCTCACCCTCGCAGGAAAGCATCGTGCGTTGCTACAAAAGGCCCTTTTCAGGGCCACATATATATCAAAAAAATTGAAAATAATGTTTCTCATGCACATAATATTAATGTAAAAATATACCTACATACCTACCTATCTATCTACCCCTGCCAATACAAATAAATAAATTTACTTCATATTGATTAAGAACTAAGTAGGTACCTACCTATATTGGATAAGTAGATTTATGTATTAGGTATGGTACGATATTTTATATATTTTTCCAATAATATTAATTAATTAACTAACTAACCAATCAATCAAGTATGTATCTATGTAGGTAGGTAGGTAGGTAGGTAGGTAGGTGGTAATTAATGTACTGAATTAGATAAAAGTTATTGAACACCCTCCCCCCCCCCCCCCCGCCCCTGCCCAAAACCCATGTCCCTGACGTGGAATATATATCCATCTCACTTTTCACAAAGAAAACCAATGAAACCACATTATGGCTTTCTGGGTTTACTCCGTCTCGTTCGTACTCACACATGGTATCGTGTTTTGATAGCGCGCTACCCGTCACACGTTGAGTATAAATATAACCGTTATAAGTAGTGGTACAGGCCCGGTCCAATCAGTCAGACGCTCGTTTCGCTACACTTCAGTCAGTCAGTCAGTCAGTCGGTGCGTGCGTGAGAGAGAGATTTCGTGTTTTTGATTACATTTTATACAATCAATCTATAATAATGACCGGCCGCGGTAAGGGAGGAAAGGGTCTGGGAAAAGGTGGAGCCAAGCGTCATAGAAAAGTACTTCGCGACAACATCCAGGGAATCACCAAACCCGCGATCCGTCGTTTGGCTCGCAGAGGAGGAGTGAAGCGTATATCCGGTCTTATATACGAGGAGACTCGTGGTGTTCTTAAAGTGTTTCTCGAGAACGTGATCCGTGACGCTGTCACCTACACTGAGCACGCGAAGAGGAAGACCGTCACCGCCATGGACGTCGTCTACGCTCTGAAACGTCAGGGACGTACATTGTACGGTTTCGGTGGTTAAAAACATCCACTTCGTGACGTGTCGTGTCGTATAGTATAGAGTACAGTACAGTACCTATATTAATTTACGTACGCACGTACACGCACAAACAAAAGGCCCTTTTCAGGGCCGCATATAATTCCGTTTGTTTTGATGCAAACTGTTTCGGTATCGTACACTAAAATTGATGTCCGTCAAACTCACTATAATTAGGTACTCGTTTATAATACTTATGTGGGTACATATTATTGTTTAGTAAGATGTATGTATATATGCACCTACGTATGTAATTATTATCAATACGAAAACTTAATAATAGGTATACATATTATATAGATAGATAGATAGATAGATAGATAGATAGATAGATAGATAGATAGATAGATAGATAGATAGATAGATAGATAGATAGATAGATGGATGGATGGATGGATGGATGGATGGAGTAGTGGTAGTTATATTTACGATTCTTGCATTCAATTTTGCATTTAACCGACCGAATTAACAGGTAGGTAGGTAGGTAGGTAGGTAGTCTTAGGTCTGTCTGTCTGTCTCTGTCTCTGTCTAATAAACAAACAACATCACATAATTTTATGTGTAACTCTGAATGTATTTATATTGGTTTCGTATAAGGTTAATAATATAATATAATGTAGATAGGTAAGTAGGTAGGTAAGTCCGAGCCGCCGCACAGTACAGACGTACCCCGTACGGTCTATTGTGCTCCGCCCGCCACCCCGACTCGATTCTCGGAAGCGCTCTGGTATTTATACCTGGCCTTTCGCAGAACCGACCTTATCAGTTTGTTGACTCGGAACTTTTCAGTTTAGAGTCTCCAAACGAATATTTGTTCTTACGACATCGCGCTCTCAAAACCACAGATATTTACTTGTGGTGAACCAGTGGATACCTAACGGTGATAACTAAGCTGGTTCGAGCGTGACCCGGGCGCTCGCGGTTTCCCTTAAGGAAAACGCTAACCCGGACGGGACTGGACCAGTTGGCCTTGGGGGCTTCCCTAGCCAACCCCAGTTGTCGTTAGGCAGGGACGTAGGAACCCGCTGCACAATAAGATTGGCAGCGGGAGTCAAGCTTAGGGCACACCCTAGGGCCTACTCACCTCCCGACCTATCCCGGTCGGGAGTGTAACACACACCCCCGGGCCCATCCACCCGGGGCGAGATAGTAGATTAGATTAGGGCGATCGCCTGAGGTTTCTTGTGGTTTCTTTTACTCAGGAACGCCCCGCGTCCGAAACCACGTTAGTTTGCCGAAGTAGAATAGCTCCCTCTGGCTGGCCATCATGGCCAGCCAGAACGACCACCTACCCCTGACGCTGGACGAGATCCTCCAGGACAACGAGTCCTGGGATTTCCTCGTCGAGCGTTACGGGACAACTTTTTTACCTCCCCGACCCGCTCCCACTTCACGGTCATCCTCAAGGATGTCCGTGATATCCGCGGAATTCTCCCCCGCGGAATCACCCGCGGAACACTCCCCGCCTCCCTCTCCCGCGGAATCAACCGCGGATCACCCCGCCCCTCCCTCTCCCGCGGAACCCTCCGCCCCGCCCTCTCCCGCGGAACCCTCCGCCCCGCCCTCTCCTGCGGAATCCGAACCGCCCTCTCCGCCTGCGCCTGCCGCGACGACCGGCCAGTCGTCCTCTTCCTCCTCTTCGGAGGGAGAGTTCACGACGGTCGTCGGTGGCAAGCGCAAGAGGAAAAAGAAGGCGAAAGCCACTGAAGCCGAGGTAGCTGCCAAAGCTGCCAAGGCTTCCGCCCCTTCCCCTTGCCCATCACCCAAGCCCCGCCCACTCATGGACACTACTGTGCCCACACCCCCGCCGCTAATGGACGTGCCCATGGCTCCTCCCCCGGAGGAACAAGGCCGCCCAGAGGCGCGCATATCCCAGCCCCAGACCCAATCCCAGACCCAATCCCAAGTCCCGATGAGGAAGGACTCTCCGCCTCCCCTGTTTGTTCAGGATAAGACCAGATGGACCGAAGTGTCCGGATGGTTTACTCCTAACAAGATCCAATATACCTCTGCCCGCTCCACCGAGCACGGCATCAAGGTAACCGTGCCCACTTCACAGGACCACCGGGCCCTGACCAAACTCCTTAAAGAGCGTAAGGTGGCTTTCCACACTTACACTCTCCCTGAGGAGAAAGCCCTCCGGGTGGTGATCCGCGGCATCCCCCGCGAAATCCCCACCTCAGAAGTCGAAGCCTCCCTTAAGGAGCACGACCTCCCAATACAGTCAGTGCACCGGATGCACAAAGGACGCGGCCACGAGCCGTATAACATGGTGATTGTGGCACTGGACCAAGGCAAGGCCGGCAAAGCCATATACAGAGTAAAATCTGTGTGCGGCTTGAGCGACGGCTTCACCGTCGAGGGCGTCCGAAAGGGCGGCTACCCCTCCCAGTGCCACAACTGTCAGTTGTACGGCCATTCCGCCCGCAATTGTTTTGCTCCCCCCCGGTGCGTGAAGTGCCTCACACCTCACGCCACCAAAGACTGTGACCGCCCAAAGGTCATAGATGAAAACACCCCGCCACCTGGTTGCGTTCTCTGCAACCAGACCGGGCACACCGCGAACTACCGCGGGTGCTCGAAGGCTCCCCGCCCTTCGCGCCATTCAACGCGCAAAGCCCCCATTTCCAACCCGGCGCAGACCGATCTGCGCCCTCAAAGGCACTCCCAATGGGCCCGCCTTAACTCTAATTCTCCTAAAGAGTACCCTCCTCTCCCTAGGGAAGCGTTTGCTCTCTCCGAGCAAACCACGACCCAGCCACCACCTCCTCCTCCCAAGGTTTCCGCTTGGCAGCCGAAACCCACCGCAGCGCCTTCAGCGCCCGCCCCGCCGTCACCGCCAACCCAAACCACCCGCCGCGCAAACCCGTCACCAAAACGGGACCAAAACCCTCCGTCGAGTGTGGATGCGGATTTCGCACTCGTGGAGCGCTTCATCGAGTTCATAAACTTCGATGAAATTAGGGAGCTCGCCGATATTATTAAACAGAGCGAGGGCAACGGTCGTGCCCTTGCATCTGCAGCGCTGCGATTTAACAAAATCGCTTGCCAACTCGATCACTTTCGCGTAAATCCATAATGGATATTACACCCACGCGCGGTAGAATCAAACCCCGATCCCTCAAGTTAGGAACCTTCAATGCCAACGGCATTATAGGTAAACGAGATGAGATCGCAGAATTCCTGCGAGAGCATCAACTCGATATCCTTTTGGTACAGGAAACATTTCTAAAGCCCTTTCATAGGGACCCTAAAATTGCGAATTATCAGATAATTCGCAATGACAGACCCAACGCCGCAAAAGGCGGCACCCTCATTTATTATAAAAGATCCCTTCACTGCTCCCCTATGGACGCACCATCCCTAGAGTACATTGAGGCTTCAATCTGTAGGCTCGGTATGACTGGACACTCATCCATTATACTAGTCTCGGCATATTGCTCCCATTCTCATAACCTACCCGACTTAGGAACGTCACTCAAACGTGACTTAGAATCCCTTTTCAATTTGGGTAGCTCAGTCATTCTGGCGGGCGACCTAAACGCGAAACACACCCTCTGGAATTGCGTCGCAAACAATACCAGAGGGCGTATTCTTGAATCCCTCCTCGGGCCACTCAACGTGGACCTGATCGCCCCATACGAACCGACTCACTTCCCGGACATAGTGACTCACAGACCCGACATACTCGACGTGGCGCTGCTGCGTAATGTAAACTTACGTTTGCATGACTTAGCAGTGCTACACGAGCTCCAATCGGACCACCGGCCTGTAATCCTAGAGTTTACACCGCGCGTAGGTCCCCCAGATTCAGGTCAACCCTCTCGCACCAAGGTCGTGACGGACTGGGACAAATTAGGCGAAAGCCTCAAGGCGACCTCGTCCGTCCATCTAGACCGTATCCCCGACAGCCTAGTCACCGCCGACGACGCTGTAGGCGCTATCGACTCACTCACAAGTCACGTGCAATCGTTAGTTAGCGATTGCTCTCGGACAGTACCAGCGGAGGATGACCGACGCTGGCACTTGCCCGACGACATACGGGACTTGCTGAGGGAGAAGAAAGTCGCCATTCGCGCCTACGATAGAGCTCCCTCAGAGCAAAATCGTGTCCAATTACGAGCTCTCGAACGTGCCGTCAAGGCACGCATCGCAGAGTTTCGCGAGAATAGCTGGGGCCAGACCCTCAGCGAAATCAAGCCCTCCCACCTAGCCTTTTGGCAACTGTCTCGTGCCCTCACAAAGGACACAGTAGTTCCAATGCCTCCTCTAAAGCGACCCAATCTTCCTCCCGCCTTTGAAGACGTGGAAAAGACCGAATGCCTCGCCGAAAGTCTGGAGGCTCAATGTACGCCCAGTTCTCTCCCTATTGACCCGCGTCATTTGGAGAAAGTTACAGCCGAAGTAGAACGGAGGACCGCTCTTCCGTTACCTCCTCCCGCTCCCCCGACTGACGACGTCGCCAACGACGTCAACACAAATGACGACCCACTTCCACCCGCGACCCATGACGAGGTGAAAGCGATCATCGGGAAGTTACACCCTCGTAAGGCCCCGGGCTCGGACAAGATCACCAACAGAGTGATCAAACTCTTCCCAGCCTCCCTTATCATGTTATTGACGGCCATCTTCAATGCCGCCCTCTCAAACAATATTTTCCCACACCAGTGGAAAGAAGCCCACGTGATTGGGATCCACAAGCCCGGCAAACCCAAGTCCGAGCCCTCCAGTTATCGTCCCATAAGTCTGCTCAACGTACTGGGCAAGATTTATGAGAGAATCATTTATGTCCGCCTTAAAGCATTTGCCGATGCTAACAAACTCCTCCCAGACGAGCAATTTGGGTTCCGACCCAAACACTCGTGTGTTCATCAAGTCCATAGAATTGTTGAACACATCTCCACAAGTTACCAGAGAGGTCACATGACAGGCGCCCTTTTCTTCGATGTCGCAAAGGCATTCGACAAGGTGTGGCACACAGGCTTGATCTACAAGCTTTACACCCTAGGTGTGCCACCGAGACTCGTGACCATCTTACGAGACTTTCTGTCGAATCGCCTCTTTCGATATCGGGTCGAAGGCGTCCTGTCCTCACCACACCCCATTAGTGCCGGTGTCCCGCAGGGCTCGGTACTATCTCCCTTGCTATTCACGCTCTACACGAGCGACATCCCTAGAGTCAGGAATACGCAGTTCGCTCTCTTTGCAGACGACACTGCCGTATATTGCTCAGGCAAAAGCCCGCCCGCGATCTCTAAGAAACTCCAGACCGCAGCCAACGCCCTAGGCGCTTGGTTCCGGAAATGGAGAATAGAGATCAACCCCTCCAAAAGTCAGGCGGTTCTCTTTTTTAGAACCGACCGAAAAAGACGTCCCCCCATCCCCGATCCAGTCACACTATTCGGCGAGCCGATCCCTTGGGAGAGGCAAGCCAAATATCTCGGTGTGACCCTCGATGATCGCCTATCCTTCGCTGCACACATAAGGGCGGTTCGCGCGCGCGCCGCCTTTGTGGCAGGACGACTCCACTGCATGATCAACGCCCGGTCTAAACTTGCCCTAAAAAGCAAGGTTAGACTCTATACCGCGTGTATCCGTCCAGTCATGACGTATGCGAGCACCGTGTTCGCTCACGCTGCTCCCACACATCTCAACACCCTTCAGGTGATTCAAAACCGTTTCATGCGCAAAGCCACGGGCGCCCCGTGGTACATGCGCAATGAAAACCTCCACCTTGACTTAGGTCTCCCTACAATCAAACAATTTATAAAACGCGCCTCGCGCCGATATTTTGATACCGCAGAGCACCACGCGAATCCCTTGATAGTCAACACTATCACATACACCCCGTCCCTTATTTCCCGCATCCGTAGGCCTAGGCACGCCCTCAGCGAACCAGACGATGCCACCACTTTAGCTCAAATCGAGGCTGACGAAGCCCGAAAACAAATACAAATGCGCAACCGACAACCAAGATTTCGTCCTCGCCGGCGAGGACCGTCGCGACGTCCCTCTCAGTCTCGTCCCGTTTAAGCGGCCCGAGCTGCATATTAGCAATCCGACCGATCCCCAAATAATATATTTGCATGCTAAGTCCTCCCTCATTCCCCAGGCAACGTCCTGAGCCGAGGTCGAGCCCCACAGGGGGCACCCTCAGGCTACCGTTGCCAAAAATTTATTTAGTTTTAAGTAGCGGTTGAGAGCCCTCAGCGCTCACCGCAAAAGTCCGCGTAACGGTGGAAGAAGGTCCCCTGGACCCACCACCTTCCTGTTCCAGTCAAAAAAAAAAAAAAAAAAAAAAAAAAAAAAAAAATAGGTAGGTAAGCAAGTATAATTGTATGTATCATGTAAGTTAGATAGTAATAATATTAGGTAAGTATTTATTATTATTATTTCAATAAATCAAATAAGTACTCAAATAAAAATCTAAGTGTAGTAATGTGAGGCTCGGATATAAACTTACAGTGTCGTCGTCGGTCGGTCGGCTGTCTGTTTAGTGGTAAAATGGTAGTCGTGTGTTTTACGACCGTCCGCGTTACACTCGTCAAAACGGCCTAGACAAGTCGAGACATGAGTGAAATCTTATTATGTTCCAAGCTTGGAATCTTCGCCGTTTGCTTATCGACCGATATGCGTCCAATCTTTACGTTTTATAGAGAAAAATCACTTTTGAACTGGACGCCAAGCACGTCGCATACAAGGCAGTGAAAATAAACATCTGTAGCGCAACCCTTATTATACTTGAGAACCGTTTGGAGTGAACATTACGTAAACACGTTCATGATGTGTCTATATAAATATATATAAATGTTATAATTATTATAGAAACTAGTTAAAAATATAATAATTTATATACATGTTAGTGAAAAGTTGGAAGTGTTCATACGAGAAAACGTCCCGCGACAGCGCGGCTCTCCTTACGGTAATGCCTCGATATGTATTGATAAAATGATTATTTTCACAGTGGCGACATCTAATCCTGTCTGTGTTTTCTATCTATTATAATAATAATAATAATAATAATAATAGACTACCACCAGCTTACTTACTTACTTACTATCTATCTACTATCTGCTGACTGAATTTTAGTGGTGATTGATTGTGTGTGAGTGAGTGTTTGTGTAAAAAGAAAAATAAATAACAATGGCAGACACAGCTGTAGCTACCGAGGCACCGGCGCCGGCCACACCGGCGAAGAAACCGAAGGCGTCCGCCGCCGGAGCGAAAAAACCCAAGGCGAAACCGACACACCCGAAGACTTCGGAAATGGTCAATAGCGCCATTAAGGAACTGAAAGAGCGTAGCGGATCGTCACTTCAGGCGATCAAGAAATATATAGCCGCCCAGTACAAGGTCGACGCGGAGAAGCTGGCGCCGTTCATCAGAAAGTATTTGAAGAGCGCCGTCGAATCCGGTACACTAATACAGACCAAAGGTAAAGGTGCATCAGGTTCTTTCAAACTGGAATCGAAATCATCTTCAGCGAAGAAGCCCGCCGGCGGCGCCGCCGGTAAGGCCGTCACCAAGACCGCCGCCTCATCCGGTGGTGGATCCGCGTCTAAAGGTGGTAAAAAAGTGGCCACCGCCGCGACCAAAGGCACAACCAAAAGGGGTGCATCGGCGGCATCCGCATCGCCATCGAAATCGTCATCAAAAGCAGCCTCGTCGGCCGCTTCGAAGGATAAAAAAGCCGCCGCCGCCAAGAAGAAACCCGCCGCAGCATCAGCAGCAGCAGCAAAGAAGGCGGCCGCCTCACCCGCCAAAGGTAAGAGCGGCGGTGGAGCCGCGCCAAAAGCTAAGAAAACCGCCAAGCCGCCGACAAAGAAGCCAAAAGCGCCCAAACCGAAGAAGGCCGCCGCCGCAACCAAATCGAAGCCTGCCGCCGCCAAAAAGGCAGCAGCTAAAAAGTAAAGTCGGGCGGGCGGGCGCCTCACCGTTGGTTGTTTGTTGGTGTCGTCGGCAACAACAGCAGCGAGCGAGAGAGCGAGCGGCACGTGTGCGTCGTTGCAAACAAGCAATCAAGCACGCACGCACGCACGCACGCACATACCTATATGTATACCAAAAAGCCCTTTTCAGGGCTAACAAATTATTCTAAATATCGTACGTGTTACGATACCATTGTTTCTTTTTCGATATATATTGGTAACTGAACGAACGAACGAACTAACTAACTAACTAACTAACTAAGTAAGTAAGTAAGTAAGTAATTAATTAACTAACGTAACTAAATTACTTACTTACTTACTTACATACCTACCTACCTACCTACCTACCTACCTACCTACCCACCTACCTACCTACCTACCTACCTACCTACCTATCTATCTATCTATCTATCTATTTACATAATATTATAAACTTCTAAAATCTCTTCCTATTCAGAAACGAACTGGATACTTTAGGTTAGAAGTGTATGGCGATCGCGAAGCGCAGCGAGCGATCGCCATACACTTCGTGGTTATTTTTTTTTTAACTGCACGAAAACCCTTCATATTCAACTATGACGAAACTATGCTCAGCACAACACACAAATTGGTGATGTTCCTTTTTATTAATGCAATTGCAATTGCACCAATATCACACACACAACAAACAAACAAACAAACATCAATGCACAATATCACAAACAACAACCAAGCAAAATTCCGCCTCCGCCCGACTCCCGAATAGATAATATTATATTAATTACATACATACATTATGTCTTATTTATTGTACACGAATAAGTAAAACATTATAATTACATATAATAAACAAAATATGTGTGTGTGTGTGTGTGTGTGTGTTTTCACGCGGCCCGGGCTCCGGCTTTACCGATAAAATTCTCTCTCTTTTTCTCATTATAAAATACACATCGTTCTATCACCCTCTCGTTCTCGTTCGCTCGTCGTGTACGTATACAATTCGACGACAGAACTTTGTCGATATGCATAAAACACCGTGGCAGTGAAAAGGACTTCGCTCCGAGCCGCCGCACAGTACAGACGTACCCCGTACGGTCTATTGTGCTCCGCCCGCCACCCCGACTCGATTCTCGGAAGCGCTCTGGTATTTATACCTGGCCTTTCGCAGAACCGACCTTATCAGTTTGTTGACTCGGAACTTTTCAGTTTAGAGTCTCCAAACGAATATTTGTTCTTACGACATCGCGCTCTAAAAACCACAGATATTTACTTGTGGTGAACCAGTGGATACCTAACGGTGATAACTAAGCTGGTTCGAGCGTGACCCGGGCGCTCGCGGTTTCCCTTAAGGAAAACGCTAACCCGGACGGGACTGGACCAGTTGGCCTTGGGGGCTTCCCTAGCCAACCCCAGTTGTCGTTAGGCAGGGACGTAGGAACCCGCTGCACAATAAGATTGGCAGCGGGAGTCAAGCTTAGGGCACACCCTAGGGCCTACTCACCTCCCGACCTATCCCGGTCGGGAGTGTAACACACACCCCCGGGCCCATCCACCCGGGGCGAGATAGTAGGTTAGATTAGGGCGATCGCCTGAGGTTTCTTGTGGTTTCTTTTACTCAGGAACGCCCCGCGTCCGAAACCACGTTAGTTTGCCGAAGTAGAATAGCTCCCTCTGGCTGGCCATCATGGCCAGCCAGAACGACCACCTACCCCTGACGCTGGACGAGATCCTCCAGGACAACGAGTCCTGGGATTTCCTCGTCGAGCGTTACGGGACAACTTTTTTACCTCCCCGACCCGCTCCCACTTCACGGTCATCCTCAAGGATGTCCGTGATATCCGCGGAATTCTCCCCCGCGGAATCACCCGCGGAACACTCCCCGCCTCCCTCTCCCGCGGAATCAACCGCGGATCACCCCGCCCCTCCCTCTCCCGCGGAACCCTCCGCCCCGCCCTCTCCCGCGGAACCCTCCGCCCCGCCCTCTCCTGCGGAATCCGAACCGCCCTCTCCGCCTGCGCCTGCCGCGACGACCGGCCAGTCGTCCTCTTCCTCCTCTTCGGAGGGAGAGTTCACGACGGTCGTCGGTGGCAAGCGCAAGAGGAAAAAGAAGGCGAAAGCCACTGAAGCCGAGGTAGCTGCCAAAGCTGCCAAGGCTTCCGCCCCTTCCCCTTGCCCATCACCCAAGCCCCGCCCACTCATGGACACTATTGTGCCCACACCCCCGCCGCTAATGGACGTGCCCATGGCTCCTCCCCCGGAGGAACAAGGCCGCCCAGAGGCGCGCATATCCCAGCCCCAGACCCAATCCCAAGTCCCGATGAGGAAGGACTCTCCGCCCCCCCTGTTTGTTCAGGATAAGACCAGATGGACCGAAGTGTCCGGATGGTTTACTCCTAACAAGATCCAATATACCTCTGCCCGCTCCACCGAGCACGGCATCAAGGTAACCGTGCCCACTTCACAGGACCACCGGGCCCTGACCAAACTCCTTAAAGAGCGTAAGGTGGCTTTCCACACTTACACTCTCCCTGAGGAGAAAGCCCTCCGGGTGGTGATCCGCGGCATCCCCCGCGAAATCCCCACCTCAGAAGTCGAAGCCTCCCTTAAGGAGCACGACCTCCCGATTCAGTCAGTGCACCGGATGCACAAAGGACGTGGCCACGAGCCATATAACATGGTGATTGTGGCACTGGACCAAGGGAAGGCCGGCAAGGCCATATACAGAGTAAAATCTGTGTGCGGCTTGAGCGACGGCTTCACCGTCGAGGGCGTCCGAAAGGGCGGCTACCCCTCCCAGTGCCACAACTGCCAGTTGTACGGCCATTCCGCCCGCAATTGTTTTGCTCCCCCCCGATGCGTGAAGTGCCTCACACCTCACGCCACCAAAGACTGTGACCGTCCAAAGGTCATAGATGAAAACACCCCGCCACCTGGTTGCGTTCTCTGCAACCAGACCGGGCACACCGCGAACTACCGCGGGTGCTCGAAGGCTCCCCGCCCTTCGCGCCATTCAACGCGCAAAGCCCCCATTTCCAACCCGGCGCAGACCGATCTGCGCCCTCAAAGGCACTCCCAATGGGCCCGCCTAAACTCCAACTCTCCTAAGGAGTATCCTCCTCTCCCAAGGGAAGCGTTTGCTCTCTCCGAGCAAACCACGACCCAGCCACCACCTCCTCCTCCCAAGGTTTCCGCTTGGCAGCCGAAACCCACCGCAGCGCCTTCAGCGCCCGCCCCGCCGTCACCGCCAACCCAAACCACCCGCCGCGCAAACCCGTCACCAAAACGGGACCAAAACCCTCCGTCGAGTGTGGATGCGGATTTCGCACTCGTGGAGCGCTTCATCGAGTTCATAAACTTCGATGAAATTAGGGAGCTCGCCGATATTATTAAACAGAGCGAGGGCAACGGTCGTGCCCTTGCATCTGCAGCGCTGCGATTTAACAAAATCGCTTGCCAACTCGATCACTTTCGCGTAAATCCATAATGGAAATTACACCCACGCGCGGTAGAATCAAACCCCGATCCCTCAAGTTAGGAACCTTCAATGCCAACGGCATTATAGGTAAACGAGATGAGATCGCAGAATTCCTGCGAGAGCATCAACTCGATATCCTTTTGGTACAGGAAACATTTCTAAAGCCCTTTCATAGGGACCCTAAAATTGCGAATTATCAGATAATTCGCAATGACAGACCCAACGCCGCAAAAGGCGGCACCCTCATTTATTATAAAAGATCCCTTCACTGCTCCCCTATGGACGCACCATCCCTAGAGTACATTGAGGCTTCAATCTGTAGGCTCGGTATGACTGGACACTCATCCATTATACTAGTCTCGGCATATTGCTCCCATTCTCACAACCTACCCGACTTAGGAATGTCACTCAAACGTGACTTAGAATCCCTTTTCAATTTAGGTAGCTCAGTCATTCTGGCGGGCGACCTAAACGCGAAACACACCCTCTGGAATTGCGTCGCAAACAATACCAGAGGGCGTATTCTTGAATCCCTCCTCGGGCCACTCAACGTGGACCTGATCGCCCCATACGAACCGACTCACTTCCCGGACATAGTGACTCACAGACCCGACATACTCGACGTGGCGCTGCTGCGTAATGTAAACTTACGTTTGCATGACTTAGCAGTGCTACACGAGCTCCAATCGGACCACCGGCCTGTAATCCTAGAGTTTACACCGCGCGTAGGTCCCCCAGATTCAGGTCAACCCTCTCGCACCAAGGTCGTGACGGACTGGGTCAAATTAGGCGAAAGCCTCAAGGCGACCTCGTCCGTCCATCTAGACCGTATCCCCGACAGCCTAGTCACCGCCGACGACGCTGTAGGCGCTATCGACTCACTCACAAGTCACGTGCAATCGTTAGTTAGCGATTGCTCTCGGACAGTACCAGCGGAGGATGACCGACGCTGGCACTTGCCCGACGACATACGGGACTTGCTGAGGGAGAAGAAAGTCGCCATTCGCGCCTACGATAGAGCTCCCTCAGAGCAAAATCGTGTCCAATTACGAGCTCTCGAACGTGCCGTCAAGGCACGCATCGCAGAGTTTCGCGAGAATAGCTGGGGCCAGACCCTCAGCGAAATCAAGCCCTCCCACCTAGCCTTTTGGCAACTGTCTCGTGCCCTCACAAAGGACACAGTAGTTCCAATGCCTCCTTTAAAGCGACCCAATCTTCCTCCCGCCTTTGAAGACGTGGAAAAGACCGAATGCCTCGCCGAAAGTCTGGAGGCTCAATGTACGCCCAGTTCCCTCCCTATTGACCCGCGTCATTTGGAGAAAGTTACAGCCGAAGTAGAACGGAGGACCGCTCTTCCGTTACCTCCTCCCGCTCCCCCGACTGACGACGTCGCCAACGACGTCAACACAAATGACGACCCACTTCCACCCGCGACCCATGACGAGGTGAAAGCGATCATCGGGAAGTTACACCCTCGTAAGGCCCCGGGCTCGGACAAGATCACCAACAGAGTGATCAAACTCTTCCCAGCCTCCCTTATCATGTTATTGACGGCCATCTTCAATGCCGCCCTCTCAAACAATATTTTCCCACACCAGTGGAAAGAAGCCCACGTGATTGGGATCCACAAGCCCGGCAAACCCAAGTCCGAGCCCTCCAGTTATCGTCCCATAAGTCTGCTCAACGTACTGGGCAAGATTTATGAGAGAATCATTTATGTCCGCCTTAAAGCATTTGCCGATGCTAACAAACTCCTCCCAGACGAGCAATTTGGGTTCCGACCCAAACACTCGTGTGTTCACCAAGTCCATAGAATTGTTGAACACATCTCCACAAGTTACCAGAGAGGTCACATGACAGGCGCCCTTTTCTTCGATGTCGCAAAGGCATTCGACAAGGTGTGGCACACAGGCTTGATCTACAAGCTTTACACCCTAGGTGTGCCACCGAGACTCGTGACCATCTTACGAGACTTTCTGTCGAATCGCCTCTTTCGATATCGGGTCGAAGGCGTCCTGTCCTCACCACACCCCATTAGTGCCGGTGTCCCGCAGGGCTCGGTACTATCTCCCTTGCTATTCACGCTCTACACGAGCGACATCCCTAGAGTCAGGAATACGCAGTTCGCTCTCTTTGCAGACGACACTGCCGTATATTGCTCAGGCAAAAGCCCGCCCGCGATCTCTAAGAAACTCCAGACCGCAGCCAACGCCCTAGGCGCTTGGTTCCGGAAATGGAGAATAGAGATCAACCCCTCCAAAAGTCAGGCGGTTCTCTTTTTTAGAACCGACCGAAAAAGACGTCCCCCCATCCCCGATCCAGTCACACTATTCGGCGAGCCGATCCCTTGGGAGAGGCAAGCCAAATATCTCGGTGTGACCCTCGATGATCGCCTATCCTTCGCTGCACACATAAGGGCGGTTCGCGCGCGCGCCGCCTTTGTGGCAGGACGACTCCACTGCATGATCAACGCCCGGTCTAAACTTGCCCTAAAAAGCAAGGTTAGACTCTATACCGCGTGTATCCGTCCAGTCATGACGTATGCGAGCACCGTGTTCGCTCACGCTGCTCCCACACATCTCAACACCCTTCAGGTGATTCAAAACCGTTTCATGCGCAAAGCCACGGGCGCCCCGTGGTACATGCGCAATGAAAACCTCCACCTTGACTTAGGTCTCCCTACAATCAAACAATTTATAAAACGCGCCTCGCGCCGATATTTTGATACCGCAGAGCACCACGCGAATCCCTTGATAGTCAACACTATCACATACACCCCGTCCCTTATTTCCCGCATCCGTAGGCCTAGGCACGCCCTCAGCGAACCAGACGATGCCACCACTTTAGCTCAAATCGAGGCTGACGAAGCCCGAAAACAAATACAAATGCGCAACCGACAACCAAGATTTCGTCCTCGCCGGCGAGGACCGTCGCGACGTCCCTCTCAGTCTCGTCCCGTTTAAGCGGCCCGAGCTGCATATTAGCAATCCGACCGATCCCCAAATAATATATTTGCATGCTAAGTCCTCCCTCATTCCCCAGGCAACGTCCTGAGCCGAGGTCGAGCCCCACAGGGGGCACCCTCAGGCTACCGTTGCCAAAAATTTATTTAGTTTTAAGTAGCGGTTGAGAGCCCTCAGCGCTCACCGCAAAAGTCCGCGTAACGGTGGAAGAAGGTCCCCTGGACCCACCACCTTCCTGTTCCAGTCAAAAAAAAAAAAAAAAAAATGGCAGTGAAAAAAAGTATATCATTCGTCTGTCTGTATCTAGTGAGTCACTACTGTTAATTAAATTAATTTGCAATAATGTCTGGACGCGGCAAGGGTGGCAAGGTCAAGGGGAAGGCGAAGTCTCGTTCGAATCGTGCCGGTCTGCAGTTTCCTGTCGGTCGTATACATAGACTTCTGCGCAACGGCAATTACGCCGAGCGCGTCGGCGCCGGTGCACCGGTCTATTTGGCCGCCGTAATGGAATATCTCGCCGCTGAGGTCCTCGAGTTGGCCGGCAACGCGGCAAGGGACAACAAGAAGACAAGAATCATCCCGAGACATCTCCAATTGGCCATACGCAACGATGAGGAGTTGAACAAACTCCTCTCCGGCGTGACCATCGCTCAGGGTGGTGTGTTGCCCAACATTCAGGCGGTGCTACTGCCGAAGAAGACCGAGAAGAAGGCTTAGATAATAAATGTTATCAGAGCCTCTCGTCTCACACTCCTGGCTCGCCGTCGTCGCCTGGTCGGGGCGAGATCACAAAAGGCCCTTTTCAGGGCCGCAATATGATTGATAAATTATGTCTCTATATGACCTCGAATCGTCCGTCACTTTATTCAAGAAGAAAAAGAACGAACAAACAAACAAACAAATATACATACATTCATACATACATACATACACTTCATTCAAACAAAAGAGAAATTGTGTGGTATAATTTTTAAAAAAAAAAAAAAAACCTAGGCATATAATAATAGTATATTACATACATTATGTACGTTTTGTTTTGTATAATATAATAATTAGGCTAACGTGCGAGAGAGACGGATTTATTTAATGAGACAGCTAGATACCGAACGATGTTAGAGTAGCGTGTATGTTTTTTCTTTCTCTTTTACGCACACTTCTGATTGGCCGCACGATCGAATTCAGCTCGTTGTCTATCATAATAAGTTAAGGTGCGCATATTGAGTATGTATCGGCTTTTTTTCTCAAAACTCTACTATCTATCACTCTGCACTCAAGTCTCGCTCATTGTAGTGCGTTCAAAGTGTTCTAGTGTTGTTATTATTCATTCATTCTCATTATGCCGCCAAAGACTAGCGGTAAGGCCGCCAAGAAATCTGGCAAAGCCCAAAAGAACATCTCCAAAACCGATAAGAAAAAGAAGAAGCACAAGAGGAAGGAGAGCTACGCCATCTACATCTACAAGGTGCTCAAGCAGGTGCATCCCGATACCGGTATATCCAGCAAGGCCATGTCTATAATGAATTCGTTCGTTAACGACATATTCGAACGTATCGCCGCGGAGGCATCTCGTCTCGCCCATTACAACAAACGTTCCACTATAACCTCTAGGGAGGTGCAGACGTCTGTGAGACTCCTGTTGCCCGGTGAGCTTGCCAAGCACGCCGTGAGCGAGGGGACCAAAGCCGTCACCAAATACACCAGCTCCAAGTGAGGAGGCTGAGAGATGGCATCGTCTACACAGTGCGTGCGTGCGTGTTTCATAGTATGCATTTATTATTAATGTTTATTATATTAACACAATATGCACAATACTCAAAAGGCCCTTTTCAGGGCCAAAAATCTATTCGTGTTACAATAATGTTTCTTTCATGACATACATAATATAAAAAAAAAATAATAATATAATACATACATATATACATACATACACATATCACATATCTAGTCGTTGTGTATAAAAAGAACGAACGATAGATATAGTTATAGATATACTTAGATAGATAGATAGATAGTTAGTTAGTTATTTAATATAATAAATAAATAAATACTTAATATAAATATTAAATAACATAGGCAATAATATCAGGATTAAAAAATAATAATAAAGACGGGTATGTACATAATACATACATATTGTGTGATCGTTGCGAGTTATTTCATTGTGCGAGGGAGATAGATATATAAAGGTCGTCTCCCTCGATATAACATTATAAATAGGCCGAATTCTACAGTAGGTCCGCCATACCGTACGTACACTGTTAAGTTGGTAGACGCGTCCGTTTATAAATTTCTTTGTTTCGTTCGTTCGTTTGTTTTGTTACTCCTCCAAAAATGGCTCGTACCAAGCAGACTGCGCGTAAATCCACCGGTGGCAAAGCGCCTCGTAAACAGCTGGCCACCAAGGCCGCGCGCAAGAGTGCACCGGCAACCGGTGGTGTCAAGAAACCCCATCGCTACAGACCGGGTACGGTTGCACTCCGTGAGATCCGTCGCTATCAGAAGAGTACAGAGTTGTTGATCCGCAAACTGCCCTTCCAGCGTCTAGTCCGTGAGATCGCTCAAGATTTCAAGACTGATCTACGTTTCCAGAGTTCAGCAGTCATGGCGCTCCAGGAGGCCAGCGAGGCTTATCTGGTCGGACTCTTTGAGGACACCAACCTGTGCGCGATTCACGCCAAGCGTGTCACCATCATGCCCAAGGATATACAGTTGGCGCGCAGAATCCGAGGCGAACGCGCTTAATTGTGTATGTGTAATCTCACCCTCGCAGGAAAGCATCGTGCGTTGCTACAAAAGGCCCTTTTCAGGGCCACATATATATCAAAAAAATTGAAAATAATGTTTCTCATGCACATAATATTAATGTAAAAATATACCTACATACCTACCTATCTATCTACCCCTGCCAATACAAATAAATAAATTTACTTCATATTGATTAAGAACTAAGTAGGTACCTACCTATATTGGATAAGTAGATTTATGTATTAGGTATGGTACGATATTTTATATATTTTTCCAATAATATTAATTAATTAACTAACTAACCAATCAATCAAGTATGTATCTATGTAGGTAGGTAGGTAGGTAGGTAGGTAGGTGGTAATTAATGTACTGAATTAGATAAAAGTTATTGAACACCCTCCCCCCCCCCCCCCCCGCCCCTGCCCAAAACCCATGTCCCTGACGTGGAATATATATCCATCTCACTTTTCACAAAGAAAACCAATGAAACCACATTATGGCTTTCTGGGTTTACTCCGTCTCGTTCGTACTCACACATGGTATCGTGTTTTGATAGCGCGCTACCCGTCACACGTTGAGTATAAATATAACCGTTATAAGTAGTGGTACAGGCCCGGTCCAATCAGTCAGACGCTCGTTTCGCTACACTTCAGTCAGTCAGTCAGTCAGTCGGTGCGTGCGTGAGAGAGAGATTTCGTGTTTTTGATTACATTTTATACAATCAATCTATAATAATGACCGGCCGCGGTAAGGGAGGAAAGGGTCTGGGAAAAGGTGGAGCCAAGCGTCATAGAAAAGTACTTCGCGACAACATCCAGGGAATCACCAAACCCGCGATCCGTCGTTTGGCTCGCAGAGGAGGCGTGAAGCGTATATCCGGTCTTATATACGAGGAGACTCGTGGTGTTCTTAAAGTGTTTCTCGAGAACGTGATCCGTGACGCTGTCACCTACACTGAGCACGCGAAGAGGAAGACCGTCACCGCCATGGACGTCGTCTACGCTCTGAAACGTCAGGGACGTACATTGTACGGTTTCGGTGGTTAAAAACATCCACTTCGTGACGTGTCGTGTCGTATAGTATAGAGTACAGTACAGTACCTATATTAATTTACGTACGCACGTACACGCACAAACAAAAGGCCCTTTTCAGGGCCGCATATAATTCCGTTTGTTTTGATGCAAACTGTTTCGGTATCGTACACTAAAATTGATGTCCGTCAAACTCACTATAATTAGGTACTCGTTTATAATACTTATGTGGGTACATATTATTGTTTAGTAAGATGTATGTATATATGCACCTACGTATGTAATTATTATCAATACGAAAACTTAATAATAGGTATACATATTATATAGATAGATAGATAGATAGATAGATAGATAGATAGATAGATAGATAGATAGATAGATAGATAGATAGATAGATAGATAGATAGATAGATGGATGGATGGATGGATGGATGGATGGAGTAGTGGTAGTTATATTTACGATTCTTGCATTCAATTTTGCATTTAACCGACCGAATTAACAGGTAGGTAGGTAGGTAGGTAGGTAGTCTTAGGTCTGTCTGTCTGTCTCTGTCTCTGTCTAATAAACAAACAACATCACATAATTTTATGTGTAACTCTGAATGTATTTATATTGGTTTCGTATAAGGTTAATAATATAATATAATGTAGATAGGTAAGTAGGTAGGTAAGCAAGTATAATTGTATGTATCATGTAAGTTAGATAGTAATAATATTAGGTAAGTATTTATTATTATTATTTCAATAAATCAAATAAGTACTCAAATAAAAATCTAAGTGTAGTAATGTGAGGCTCGGATATAAACTTACAGTGTCGTCGTCGGTCGGTCGGCTGTCTGTTTAGTGGTAAAATGGTAGTCGTGTGTTTTACGACCGTCCGCGTTACACTCGTCAAAACGGCCTAGACAAGTCGAGACATGAGTGAAATCTTATTATGTTCCAAGCTTGGAATCTTCGCCGTTTGCTTATCGACCGATATGCGTCCAATCTTTACGTTTTATAGAGAAAAATCACTTTTGAACTGGACGCCAAGCACGTCGCATACAAGGCAGTGAAAATAAACATCTGTAGCGCAACCCTTATTATACTTGAGAACCGTTTGGAGTGAACATTACGTAAACACGTTCATGATGTGTCTATATAAATATATATAAATGTTATAATTATTATAGAAACTAGTTAAAAATATAATAATTTATATACATGTTAGTGAAAAGTTGGAAGTGTTCATACGAGAAAACGTCCCGCGACAGCGCGGCTCTCCTTACGGTAATGCCTCGATATGTATTGATAAAATGATTATTTTCACAGTGGCGACATCTAATCCTGTCTGTGTTTTCTATCTATTATAATAATAATAATAATAATAATAATAGACTACCACCAGCTTACTTACTTACTTACTATCTATCTACTATCTGCTGACTGAATTTTAGTGGTGATTGATTGTGTGTGAGTGAGTGTTTGTGTAAAAAGAAAAATAAATAACAATGGCAGACACAGCTGTAGCTACCGAGGCACCGGCGCCGGCCACACCGGCGAAGAAACCGAAGGCGTCCGCCGCCGGAGCGAAAAAACCCAAGGCGAAACCGACACACCCGAAGACTTCGGAAATGGTCAATAGCGCCATTAAGGAACTGAAAGAGCGTAGCGGATCGTCACTTCAGGCGATCAAGAAATATATAGCCGCCCAGTACAAGGTCGACGCGGAGAAGCTGGCGCCGTTCATCAGAAAGTATTTGAAGAGCGCCGTCGAATCCGGTACACTAATACAGACCAAAGGTAAAGGTGCATCAGGTTCTTTCAAACTGGAATCGAAATCATCTTCAGCGAAGAAGCCCGCCGGCGGCGCCGCCGGTAAGGCCGTCACCAAGACCGCCGCCTCATCCGGTGGTGGATCCGCGTCTAAAGGTGGTAAAAAAGTGGCCACCGCCGCGACCAAAGGCACAACCAAAAGGGGTGCATCGGCGGCATCCGCATCGCCATCGAAATCGTCATCAAAAGCAGCCTCGTCGGCCGCTTCGAAGGATAAAAAAGCCGCCGCCGCCAAGAAGAAACCCGCCGCAGCATCAGCAGCAGCAGCAAAGAAGGCGGCCGCCTCACCCGCCAAAGGTAAGAGCGGCGGTGGAGCCGCGCCAAAAGCTAAGAAAACCGCCAAGCCGCCGACAAAGAAGCCAAAAGCGCCCAAACCGAAGAAGGCCGCCGCCGCAACCAAATCGAAGCCTGCCGCCGCCAAAAAGGCAGCAGCTAAAAAGTAAAGTCGGGCGGGCGGGCGCCTCACCGTTGGTTGTTTGTTGGTGTCGTCGGCAACAACAGCAGCGAGCGAGAGAGCGAGCGGCACGTGTGCGTCGTTGCAAACAAGCAATCAAGCACGCACGCACGCACGCACGCACATACCTATATGTATACCAAAAAGCCCTTTTCAGGGCTAACAAATTATTCTAAATATCGTACGTGTTACGATACCATTGTTTCTTTTTCGATATATATTGGTAACTGAACGAACGAACGAACTAACTAACTAACTAACTAACTAAGTAAGTAAGTAAGTAAGTAATTAATTAACTAACGTAACTAAATTACTTACTTACTTACTTACATACCTACCTACCTACCTACCTACCTACCTACCTACCCACCTACCTACCTACCTACCTACCTACCTACCTATCTATCTATCTATCTATCTATTTACATAATATTATAAACTTCTAAAATCTCTTCCTATTCAGAAACGAACTGGATACTTTAGGTTAGAAGTGTATGGCGATCGCGAAGCGCAGCGAGCGATCGCCATACACTTCGTGGTTATTTTTTTTTTAACTGCACGAAAACCCTTCATATTCAACTATGACGAAACTATGCTCAGCACAACACACAAATTGGTGATGTTCCTTTTTATTAATGCAATTGCAATTGCACCAATATCACACACACAACAAACAAACAAACAAACATCAATGCACAATATCACAAACAACAACCAAGCAAAATTCCGCCTCCGCCCGACTCCCGAATAGATAATATTATATTAATTACATACATACATTATGTCTTATTTATTGTACACGAATAAGTAAAACATTATAATTACATATAATAAACAAAATATGTGTGTGTGTGTGTGTGTGTGTGTTTTCACGCGGCCCGGGCTCCGGCTTTACCGATAAAATTCTCTCTCTTTTTCTCATTATAAAATACACATCGTTCTATCACCCTCTCGTTCTCGTTCGCTCGTCGTGTACGTATACAATTCGACGACAGAACTTTGTCGATATGCATAAAACACCGTGGCAGTGAAAAAAAGTATATCATTCGTCTGTCTGTATCTAGTGAGTCACTACTGTTAATTAAATTAATTTGCAATAATGTCTGGACGCGGCAAGGGTGGCAAGGTCAAGGGGAAGGCGAAGTCTCGTTCGAATCGTGCCGGTCTGCAGTTTCCTGTCGGTCGTATACATAGACTTCTGCGCAACGGCAATTACGCCGAGCGCGTCGGCGCCGGTGCACCGGTCTATTTGGCCGCCGTAATGGAATATCTCGCCGCTGAGGTCCTCGAGTTGGCCGGCAACGCGGCAAGGGACAACAAGAAGACAAGAATCATCCCGAGACATCTCCAATTGGCCATACGCAACGATGAGGAGTTGAACAAACTCCTCTCCGGCGTGACCATCGCTCAGGGTGGTGTGTTGCCCAACATTCAGGCGGTGCTACTGCCGAAGAAGACCGAGAAGAAGGCTTAGATAATAAATGTTATCAGAGCCTCTCGTCTCACACTCCTGGCTCGCCGTCGTCGCCTGGTCGGGGCGAGATCACAAAAGGCCCTTTTCAGGGCCGCAATATGATTGATAAATTATGTCTCTATATGACCTCGAATCGTCCGTCACTTTATTCAAGAAGAAAAAGAACGAACAAACAAACAAACAAATATACATACATTCATACATACATACATACACTTCATTCAAACAAAAGAGAAATTGTGTGGTATAATTTTTAAAAAAAAAAAAAAAACCTAGGCATATAATAATAGTATATTACATACATTATGTACGTTTTGTTTTGTATAATATAATAATTAGGCTAACGTGCGAGAGAGACGGATTTATTTAATGAGACAGCTAGATACCGAACGATGTTAGAGTAGCGTGTATGTTTTTTCTTTCTCTTTTACGCACACTTCTGATTGGCCGCACGATCGAATTCAGCTCGTTGTCTATCATAATAAGTTAAGGTGCGCATATTGAGTATGTATCGGCTTTTTTTCTCAAAACTCTACTATCTATCACTCTGCACTCAAGTCTCGCTCATTGTAGTGCGTTCAAAGTGTTCTAGTGTTGTTATTATTCATTCATTCTCATTATGCCGCCAAAGACTAGCGGTAAGGCCGCCAAGAAATCTGGCAAAGCCCAAAAGAACATCTCCAAAACCGATAAGAAAAAGAAGAAGCACAAGAGGAAGGAGAGCTACGCCATCTACATCTACAAGGTGCTCAAGCAGGTGCATCCCGATACCGGTATATCCAGCAAGGCCATGTCTATAATGAATTCGTTCGTTAACGACATATTCGAACGTATCGCCGCGGAGGCATCTCGTCTCGCCCATTACAACAAACGTTCCACTATAACCTCTAGGGAGGTGCAGACGTCTGTGAGACTCCTGTTGCCCGGTGAGCTTGCCAAGCACGCCGTGAGCGAGGGGACCAAAGCCGTCACCAAATACACCAGCTCCAAGTGAGGAGGCTGAGAGATGGCATCGTCTACACAGTGCGTGCGTGCGTGTTTCATAGTATGCATTTATTATTAATGTTTATTATATTAACACAATATGCACAATACTCAAAAGGCCCTTTTCAGGGCCAAAAATCTATTCGTGTTACAATAATGTTTCTTTCATGACATACATAATATAAAAAAAAAATAATAATATAATACATACATATATACATACATACACATATCACATATCTAGTCGTTGTGTATAAAAAGAACGAACGATAGATATAGTTATAGATATACTTAGATAGATAGATAGATAGTTAGTTAGTTATTTAATATAATAAATAAATAAATACTTAATATAAATATTAAATAACATAGGCAATAATATCAGGATTAAAAAATAATAATAAAGACGGGTATGTACATAATACATACATATTGTGTGATCGTTGCGAGTTATTTCATTGTGCGAGGGAGATAGATATATAAAGGTCGTCTCCCTCGATATAACATTATAAATAGGCCGAATTCTACAGTAGGTCCGCCATACCGTACGTACACTGTTAAGTTGGTAGACGCGTCCGTTTATAAATTTCTTTGTTTCGTTCGTTCGTTTGGACTTCGCTCCGAGCCGCCGCACAGTACAGACGTACCCCGTACGGTCTATTGTGCTCCGCCCGCCACCCCGACCCGATTCTCGGAAGCGCTCTGGTATTTATACCTGGCCTTTCGCAGAACCGTCTTATCAGTTTGTTGACTCGGAACTTTTCAGTTTAGAGTCTCCAAACGAATATTTGTTCTTACGACATCGCGCTCTCAAAACCACAGATATTTACTTGTGGTGAACCAGTGGATACCTAACGGTGATAACTAAGCTGGTTCGAGCGTGACCCGGGCGCTCGCGGTTTCCCTTAAGGAAAACGCTAACCCGGACGGGACTGGACCAGTTGGCCTTGGGGGCTTCCCTAGCCAACCCCAGTTGTCGTTAGGCAGGGACGTAGGAACCCGCTGCACAATAAGATTGGCAGCGGGAGTCAAGCTTAGGGCACACCCTAGGGCCTACTCACCTCCCGACCTATCCCGGTCGGGAGTGTAACACACACCCCCGGGCCCATCCACCCGGGGCGAGATAGTAGGTTAGATTAGGGCGATCGCCTGAGGTTTCTTGTGGTTTCTTTTACTCAGGAACGCCCCGCGTCCGAAACCACGTTAGTTTGCCGAAGTAGAGTAGCTCCCTCTGGCTGGCCATCATGGCCAGCCAGAACGACCACCTACCCCTGACGCTGGACGAGATCCTCCAGGACAACGAGTCCTGGGATTTCCTCGTCGAGCGTTACGGGACATCTTTTTTACCTCCCCGACCCGCTCCCACTTCACGGTCATCCTCAAGGATGTCCGTGATATCCGCGGAATTCTCCCCCGCGGAATCACCCGCGGAACACTCCCCGCCTCCCTCTCCCGCGGAATCAACCGCGGATCACTCCGCCCCTCCCTCTCCCGCGGAACCCTCCGCCCCGCCCTCTCCTGCGGAATCCGAACCGCCCTCTCCGCCTGCGCCTGCCGCGACGACCGGCCAGTCGTCCTCTTCCTCCTCCTCGGAGGGAGAGTTCACGACGGTCGTCGGGGGCAAGCGCAAGAGGAAAAAGAAGGCGAAAGCTACTGAAGCCGAGGTAGCTGCCAAAGCTGCCAAAGCTTCCGCCCCTTCCCCTTGCCCATCACCCAAGCCCCGCCCACTCATGGACACTGTTGTGCCCACACCCCCGCCGCTAATGGACGTGCCCATGGCTCCTCCCCCGGAGGAACAAGGCCGCCCAGAGGCGCGCATATCCCAGCCCCAATCCCAGACCCAATCCCAAGTCCCGATGAGGAAGGACTCTCCGCCTCCCCTGTTTGTTCAGGATAAGACCAGATGGACCGAAGTGTCCGGATGGTTTACTCCTAACAAGATCCAATATACCTCTGCCCGCTCCACCGAGCACGGCATCAAGGTAACCGTGCCCACTTCACAGGACCACCGGGCCCTGACCAAACTCCTTAAAGAGCGTAAGGTGGCTTTCCACACTTACACTCTCCCTGAGGAGAAAGCCCTCCGGGTGGTGATCCGCGGCATCCCCCGCGAAATCCCCACCTCAGAAGTCGAAGCCTCCCTTAAGGAGCACGACCTCCCAATACAGTCAGTGCACCGGATGCACAAAGGACGCGGCCACGAGCCGTATAACATGGTGATTGTGGCACTGGACCAAGGCAAGGCCGGCAAAGCCATATACAGAGTAAAATCTGTGTGCGGCTTGAGCGACGGCTTCACCGTCGAGGGCGTCCGAAAGGGCGGCTACCCCTCCCAGTGCCACAACTGCCAGTTGTACGGCCATTCCGCCCGCAATTGTTTTGCTCCCCCCCGATGCGTGAAGTGCCTCACACCTCACGCCACCAAAGACTGTGACCGTCCAAAGGTCATAGATGAAAACACCCCGCCACCTGGTTGCGTTCTCTGCAACCAGACCGGGCACACCGCGAACTACCGCGGGTGCTCGAAGGCTCCCCGCCCTTCGCGCCATTCAACGCGCAAAGCCCCCATTTCCAACCCGGCACAGACCGATCTGCGCCCTCAAAGGCACTCCCAATGGGCCCGCCTTAACTCCAACTCTCCTAAGGAGTATCCTCCTCTCCCAAGGGAAGCGTTTGCTCTCTCCGAGCAAACCACGACCCAGCCACCACCTCCTCCTCCCAAGGTTTCCGCTTGGCAGCCGAAACCCACCGCAGCGCCTTCAGCGCCCGCCCCGCCGTCACCGCCAACCCAAACCACCCGCCGCGCAAACCCGTCACCAAAACGGGACCAAAACCCTCCGTCGAGTGTGGATGCGGATTTCGCACTCGTGGAGCGCTTCATCGATTTCATAAACTTCGATGAAATTAGGGAGCTCGCCGATATTATTAAACAGAGCGAGGGCAACGGTCGTGCCCTTGCATCTGCAGCGCTGCGATTTAACAAAATCGCTTGCCAACTCGATCACTTTCGCGTAAATCCATAATGGATATTACACCCACGCGCAGTAGAATCAAACCCCGATCCCTCAAGTTAGGAACCTTCAATGCCAACGGCATTATAGGTAAACGAGATGAGATCGCAGAATTCCTGCGAGAGCATCAACTCGATATCCTTTTGGTACAGGAAACATTTCTTAAGCCCTTTCATAGGGACCCTAAAATTGCGAATTATCAGATAATTCGCAATGACAGACCCAACGCCGCAAAAGGCGGCACCCTCATATATTATAAAAGATCCCTTCACTGCTCCCCTATGGACGCACCATCCCTAGAGTACATTGAGGCTTCAATCTGTAGGCTCGGTATGACTGGACACTCATCCATTATACTAGTCTCGGCATATTGCTCCCATTCTCACAACCTACCCGACTTAGGAATGTCACTCAAACGTGACTTAGAATCCCTTTTCAATTTAGGTAGCTCAGTCATTCTGGCGGGCGACCTAAACGCGAAACACACCCTCTGGAATTGCGTCGCAAACAATACCAGAGGGCGTATTCTTGAATCCCTCCTCGGGCCACTCAACGTGGACCTGATCGCCCCATACGAACCGACTCACTTCCCGGACATAGTGACTCACAGACCCGACATACTCGACGTGGCGCTGCTGCGTAATGTAAACTTACGTTTGCATGACTTAGCAGTGCTACACGAGCTCCAATCGGACCACCGGCCTGTAATCCTAGAGTTTACACCGCGCGTAGGTCCCCCAGATTCAGGTCAACCCTCTCGCACCAAGGTCGTGACGGACTGGGACAAATTAGGCGAAAGCCTCAAGGCGACCTCGTCCGTCCATCTAGACCGTATCCCCGACAGCCTAGTCACCGCCGACGACGCTGTAGGCGCTATCGACTCACTCACAAGTCACGTGCAATCGTTAGTTAGCGATTGCTCTCGGACAGTACCAGCGGAGGATGACCGACGCTGGCACTTGCCCGACGACATACGTGACCTGCTGAGGGAGAAGAAAGCCGCCATTCGCGCCTACGATAGAGCTCCCTCAGAGCAAAATCGTGTCCAATTACGAGCTCTCGAACGTGCCGTCAAGGCACGCATCGCAGAGTATCGCGAGAATCGCTGGGGCCAGACCCTCAGCGAAATCAAGCCCTCCCACCTAGCCTTTTGGCAACTGTCTCGTGCCCTCACAAAGGACACAGTAGTTCCAATGCCTCCCTTAAAGCGACCCAACCTTCCACCCGCCTTTGAAGACGTGGAAAAGACCGAATGCCTTGCCGAAAGTCTGGAGGCTCAATGTACGCCCAGTTCTCTCCCTATTGACCCGCGTCATTTGGAGAAAGTTACAGCCGAAGTAGAACGGAGGACCGCTCTTCCGTTACCTCCTCCCGCTCCCCCGACTGACGACGTCGCCAACGACGTCAACACAAATGACGACCCACTTCCACCCGCGACCCATGACGAGGTGAAAGCGATCATCGGGAAGTTACACCCTCGTAAGGCCCCGGGCTCGGACAAGATCACCAACAGAGTGATCAAACTCTTCCCAGCCTCCCTTATCATGTTATTGACGGCCATCTTCAATGCCGCCCTCTCAAACAATATTTTCCCACACCAGTGGAAAGAAGCCCACGTGATTGGGATCCACAAGCCCGGCAAACCCAAGTCCGAGCCCTCCAGTTATCGTCCCATAAGTCTGCTCAACGTACTGGGCAAGATTTATGAGAGAATCATTTATGTCCGCCTTAAAGCATTTGCCGATGCTAACAAACTCCTCCCAGACGAGCAATTTGGGTTCCGACCCAAACACTCGTGTGTTCACCAAGTCCATAGAATTGTTGAACACATCTCCACAAGTTACCAGAGAGGTCACATGACAGGCGCCCTTTTCTTCGATGTCGCAAAGGCATTCGACAAGGTGTGGCACACAGGCTTGATCTACAAGCTTTACACCCTAGGTGTGCCACCGAGACTCGTGACCATCTTACGAGACTTTCTGTCGAATCGCCTCTTTCGATATCGGGTCGAAGGCGTCCTGTCCTCACCACACCCCATTAGTGCCGGTGTCCCGCAGGGCTCTGTACTATCTCCCTTGCTATTCACGCTCTACACGAGCGACATCCCTAGAGTCAGGAATACGCAGTTCGCTCTCTTTGCAGACGACACTGCCGTATATTGCTCAGGCAAAAGCCCGCCCGCGATCTCTAAGAAACTCCAGACCGCAGCCAACGCCCTAGGCGCTTGGTTCCGGAAATGGAGAATAGAGATCAACCCCTCCAAAAGTCAGGCGGTTCTCTTTTTTAGAACCGACCGAAAAAGACGTCCCCCCATCCCCGATCCAGTCACACTATTCGGCGAGCCGATCCCTTGGGAGAGGCAAGCCAAATATCTCGGTGTGACCCTCGATGATCGCCTATCCTTCGCTGCACACATAAGGGCGGTTCGCGCGCGCGCCGCCTTTGTGGCAGGACGACTCCACTGCATGATCAACGCCCGGTCTAAACTTGCCCTAAAAAGCAAGGTTAGACTCTATACCGCGTGTATCCGTCCAGTCATGACGTATGCGAGCACCGTGTTCGCTCACGCTGCTCCCACACATCTCAACACCCTTCAGGTGATTCAAAACCGTTTCATGCGCAAAGCCACGGGCGCCCCGTGGTACATGCGCAATGAAAACCTCCACCTTGACTTAGGCCTCCCTACAATCAAACAATTTATAAAACGCGCCTCGCGCCGATATTTTGATACCGCAGAGCACCACGCGAATCCCTTGATAGTCAACACTATCACATACACCCCGTCCCTTATTTCCCGCATCCGTAGGCCTAGGCACGCCCTCAGCGAGCCAGACGATGCCATTACCCTAGCGCAGATCGAGGCCGAAGAAGCCCGCAAACAATTACAGATGCGAAACCGTCAACCTAGATTTCGTCCTCGCCGGCGAGGACCGTCGCGACGTCCTTCCCAGTCTCGTCCCGATTAAGCGGCCCGAGCTGCATATTAGCAATCCGACCGATCCCCAAATAATTATATTTGCATGCTAAGCCCTCCCTCAGTCCCCAGGCAACGTCCTGAGCCGAGGTCGAGCCCCACAGGGGGCACCCTCAGGCTACTGTTGCCCAAAATTTATTTAGTTTTAGTTTTTAGTTTTAAGTAGCGGTTGAGAGCCCTCAGCGCTCACCGCAAAAGTCCGCGTAACGGTGGAAGAAGGTCCCCTGGACCCACCACCTTCCTGTTCCAGTCAAAAAAAAAAAAAAAAAAAAAAAAGTTCGTTCGTTTGTTTTGTTACTCCTCCAAAAATGGCTCGTACCAAGCAGACTGCGCGTAAATCCACCGGTGGCAAAGCGCCTCGTAAACAGCTGGCCACCAAGGCCGCGCGCAAGAGTGCACCGGCAACCGGTGGTGTCAAGAAACCCCATCGCTACAGACCGGGTACGGTTGCACTCCGTGAGATCCGTCGCTATCAGAAGAGTACAGAGTTGTTGATCCGCAAACTGCCCTTCCAGCGTCTAGTCCGTGAGATCGCTCAAGATTTCAAGACTGATCTACGTTTCCAGAGTTCAGCAGTCATGGCGCTCCAGGAGGCCAGCGAGGCTTATCTGGTCGGACTCTTTGAGGACACCAACCTGTGCGCGATTCACGCCAAGCGTGTCACCATCATGCCCAAGGATATACAGTTGGCGCGCAGAATCCGAGGCGAACGCGCTTAATTGTGTATGTGTAATCTCACCCTCGCAGGAAAGCATCGTGCGTTGCTACAAAAGGCCCTTTTCAGGGCCACATATATATCAAAAAAATTGAAAATAATGTTTCTCATGCACATAATATTAATGTAAAAATATACCTACATACCTACCTATCTATCTACCCCTGCCAATACAAATAAATAAATTTACTTCATATTGATTAAGAACTAAGTAGGTACCTACCTATATTGGATAAGTAGATTTATGTATTAGGTATGGTACGATATTTTATATATTTTTCCAATAATATTAATTAATTAACTAACTAACCAATCAATCAAGTATGTATCTATGTAGGTAGGTAGGTAGGTAGGTAGGTAGGTGGTAATTAATGTACTGAATTAGATAAAAGTTATTGAACACCCTCCCCCCCCCCCCCCCGCCCCTGCCCAAAACCCATGTCCCTGACGTGGAATATATATCCATCTCACTTTTCACAAAGAAAACCAATGAAACCACATTATGGCTTTCTGGGTTTACTCCGTCTCGTTCGTACTCACACATGGTATCGTGTTTTGATAGCGCGCTACCCGTCACACGTTGAGTATAAATATAACCGTTATAAGTAGTGGTACAGGCCCGGTCCAATCAGTCAGACGCTCGTTTCGCTACACTTCAGTCAGTCAGTCAGTCAGTCGGTGCGTGCGTGAGAGAGAGATTTCGTGTTTTTGATTACATTTTATACAATCAATCTATAATAATGACCGGCCGCGGTAAGGGAGGAAAGGGTCTGGGAAAAGGTGGAGCCAAGCGTCATAGAAAAGTACTTCGCGACAACATCCAGGGAATCACCAAACCCGCGATCCGTCGTTTGGCTCGCAGAGGAGGCGTGAAGCGTATATCCGGTCTTATATACGAGGAGACTCGTGGTGTTCTTAAAGTGTTTCTCGAGAACGTGATCCGTGACGCTGTCACCTACACTGAGCACGCGAAGAGGAAGACCGTCACCGCCATGGACGTCGTCTACGCTCTGAAACGTCAGGGACGTACATTGTACGGTTTCGGTGGTTAAAAACATCCACTTCGTGACGTGTCGTGTCGTATAGTATAGAGTACAGTACAGTACCTATATTAATTTACGTACGCACGTACACGCACAAACAAAAGGCCCTTTTCAGGGCCGCATATAATTCCGTTTGTTTTGATGCAAACTGTTTCGGTATCGTACACTAAAATTGATGTCCGTCAAACTCACTATAATTAGGTACTCGTTTATAATACTTATGTGGGTACATATTATTGTTTAGTAAGATGTATGTATATATGCACCTACGTATGTAATTATTATCAATACGAAAACTTAATAATAGGTATACATATTATATAGATAGATAGATAGATAGATAGATAGATAGATAGATAGATAGATAGATAGATAGATAGATAGATAGATAGATAGATAGATAGATGGATGGATGGATGGATGGATGGATGGAGTAGTGGTAGTTATATTTACGATTCTTGCATTCAATTTTGCATTTAACCGACCGAATTAACAGGTAGGTAGGTAGGTAGGTAGGTAGTCTTAGGTCTGTCTGTCTGTCTCTGTCTCTGTCTAATAAACAAACAACATCACATAATTTTATGTGTAACTCTGAATGTATTTATATTGGTTTCGTATAAGGTTAATAATATAATATAATGTAGATAGGTAAGTAGGTAGGTAAGCAAGTATAATTGTATGTATCATGTAAGTTAGATAGTAATAATATTAGGTAAGTATTTATTATTATTATTTCAATAAATCAAATAAGTACTCAAATAAAAATCTAAGTGTAGTAATGTGAGGCTCGGATATAAACTTACAGTGTCGTCGTCGGTCGGTCGGCTGTCTGTTTAGTGGTAAAATGGTAGTCGTGTGTTTTACGACCGTCCGCGTTACACTCGTCAAAACGGCCTAGACAAGTCGAGACATGAGTGAAATCTTATTATGTTCCAAGCTTGGAATCTTCGCCGTTTGCTTATCGACCGATATGCGTCCAATCTTTACGTTTTATAGAGAAAAATCACTTTTGAACTGGACGCCAAGCACGTCGCATACAAGGCAGTGAAAATAAACATCTGTAGCGCAACCCTTATTATACTTGAGAACCGTTTGGAGTGAACATTACGTAAACACGTTCATGATGTGTCTATATAAATATATATAAATGTTATAATTATTATAGAAACTAGTTAAAAATATAATAATTTATATACATGTTAGTGAAAAGTTGGAAGTGTTCATACGAGAAAACGTCCCGCGACAGCGCGGCTCTCCTTACGGTAATGCCTCGATATGTATTGATAAAATGATTATTTTCACAGTGGCGACATCTAATCCTGTCTGTGTTTTCTATCTATTATAATAATAATAATAATAATAATAATAGACTACCACCAGCTTACTTACTTACTTACTATCTATCTACTATCTGCTGACTGAATTTTAGTGGTGATTGATTGTGTGTGAGTGAGTGTTTGTGTAAAAAGAAAAATAAATAACAATGGCAGACACAGCTGTAGCTACCGAGGCACCGGCGCCGGCCACACCGGCGAAGAAACCGAAGGCGTCCGCCGCCGGAGCGAAAAAACCCAAGGCGAAACCGACACACCCGAAGACTTCGGAAATGGTCAATAGCGCCATTAAGGAACTGAAAGAGCGTAGCGGATCGTCACTTCAGGCGATCAAGAAATATATAGCCGCCCAGTACAAGGTCGACGCGGAGAAGCTGGCGCCGTTCATCAGAAAGTATTTGAAGAGCGCCGTCGAATCCGGTACACTAATACAGACCAAAGGTAAAGGTGCATCAGGTTCTTTCAAACTGGAATCGAAATCATCTTCAGCGAAGAAGCCCGCCGGCGGCGCCGCCGGTAAGGCCGTCACCAAGACCGCCGCCTCATCCGGTGGTGGATCCGCGTCTAAAGGTGGTAAAAAAGTGGCCACCGCCGCGACCAAAGGCACAACCAAAAGGGGTGCATCGGCGGCATCCGCATCGCCATCGAAATCGTCATCAAAAGCAGCCTCGTCGGCCGCTTCGAAGGATAAAAAAGCCGCCGCCGCCAAGAAGAAACCCGCCGCAGCATCAGCAGCAGCAGCAAAGAAGGCGGCCGCCTCACCCGCCAAAGGTAAGAGCGGCGGTGGAGCCGCGCCAAAAGCTAAGAAAACCGCCAAGCCGCCGACAAAGAAGCCAAAAGCGCCCAAACCGAAGAAGGCCGCCGCCGCAACCAAATCGAAGCCTGCCGCCGCCAAAAAGGCAGCAGCTAAAAAGTAAAGTCGGGCGGGCGGGCGCCTCACCGTTGGTTGTTTGTTGGTGTCGTCGGCAACAACAGCAGCGAGCGAGAGAGCGAGCGGCACGTGTGCGTCGTTGCAAACAAGCAATCAAGCACGCACGCACGCACGCACGCACATACCTATATGTATACCAAAAAGCCCTTTTCAGGGCTAACAAATTATTCTAAATATCGTACGTGTTACGATACCATTGTTTCTTTTTCGATATATATTGGTAACTGAACGAACGAACGAACTAACTAACTAACTAACTAACTAAGTAAGTAAGTAAGTAAGTAATTAATTAACTAACGTAACTAAATTACTTACTTACTTACTTACATACCTACCTACCTACCTACCTACCTACCTACCTACCCACCTACCTACCTACCTACCTACCTACCTACCTATCTATCTATCTATCTATCTATTTACATAATATTATAAACTTCTAAAATCTCTTCCTATTCAGAAACGAACTGGATACTTTAGGTTAGAAGTGTATGGCGATCGCGAAGCGCAGCGAGCGATCGCCATACACTTCGTGGTTATTTTTTTTTTAACTGCACGAAAACCCTTCATATTCAACTATGACGAAACTATGCTCAGCACAACACACAAATTGGTGATGTTCCTTTTTATTAATGCAATTGCAATTGCACCAATATCACACACACAACAAACAAACAAACAAACATCAATGCACAATATCACAAACAACAACCAAGCAAAATTCCGCCTCCGCCCGACTCCCGAATAGATAATATTATATTAATTACATACATACATTATGTCTTATTTATTGTACACGAATAAGTAAAACATTATAATTACATATAATAAACAAAATATGTGTGTGTGTGTGTGTGTGTGTGTTTTCACGCGGCCCGGGCTCCGGCTTTACCGATAAAATTCTCTCTCTTTTTCTCATTATAAAATACACATCGTTCTATCACCCTCTCGTTCTCGTTCGCTCGTCGTGTACGTATACAATTCGACGACAGAACTTTGTCGATATGCATAAAACACCGTGGCAGTGAAAAAGGGAGAAGAAAGCCGCCATTCGCGCCTACGATAGAGCTCCCTCAGAGCAAAATCGTGTCCAATTACGAGCTCTCGAACGTGCCGTCAAGGCACGCATCGCAGAGTTTCGCGAGAATCGCTGGGGCCAGACCCTCAGCGAAATCAAGCCCTCCCACCTAGCCTTTTGGCAACTGTCTCGTGCCCTCACAAAGGACACAGTAGTTCCAATGCCTCCTTTAAAGCGACCCAATCTTCCTCCCGCCTTTGAAGACGTGGAAAAGACCGAATGCCTCGCCGAAAGTCTGGAGGCTCAATGTACGCCCAGTTCTCTCCCTATTGACCCGCGTCATTTGGAGAAAATCACAGCCGAAGTAGAACGGAGGACCGCTCTTCCGTTACCTCCTCCCGCTCCCCCGACTGACGACGTCGCCAACGACGTCAACACAAATGACGACCCACTTCCACCCGCGACCCATGACGAGGTGAAAGCGATCATCGGGAAGTTACACCCTCGTAAGGCCCCGGGCTCGGACAAGATCACCAACAGAGTGATCAAACTCTTCCCAGCCTCCCTTATCATGTTATTGACGGCCATCTTCAATGCCGCCCTCTCAAACAATATTTTCCCACACCAGTGGAAAGAAGCCCACGTGATTGGGATCCACAAGCCCGGCAAACCCAAGTCCGAGCCCTCCAGTTATCGTCCCATAAGTCTGCTCAACGTACTGGGCAAGATTTATGAGAGAATCATTTATGTCCGCCTTAAAGCATTTGCCGATGCTAACAAACTCCTCCCAGACGAGCAATTTGGGTTCCGACCCAAACACTCGTGTGTTCACCAAGTCCATAGAATTGTTGAACACATCTCCACAAGCTACCAGAGAGGTCACATGACAGGCGCCCTTTTCTTCGATGTCGCAAAGGCATTCGACAAGGTGTGGCACACAGGCTTGATCTACAAGCTTTACACCCTAGGTGTGCCACCGAGACTCGTGACCATCTTACGAGACTTTCTGTCGAATCGCCTCTTTCGATATCGGGTCGAAGGCGTCCTGTCCTCACCACACCCCATTAGTGCCGGTGTCCCGCAGGGCTCGGTACTATCTCCCTTGCTATTCACGCTCTACACGAGCGACATCCCTAGAGTCAGGAATACGCAGTTCGCTCTCTTTGCAGACGACACTGCCGTATATTGCTCAGGCAAAAGCCCGCCCGCGATCTCTAAGAAACTCCAGACCGCAGCCAACGCCCTAGGCGCTTGGTTCCGGAAATGGAGAATAGAGATCAACCCCTCCAAAAGTCAGGCGGTTCTCTTTTTTAGAACCGACCGAAAAAGACGTCCCCCCATCCCCGATCCAGTCATACTATTCGGCGAGCCGATCCCTTGGGAGAGGCAAGCCAAATATCTCGGTGTGACCCTCGATGATCGCCTATCCTTCGCTGCACACATAAGGGCGGTTCGCGCGCGCGCCGCCTTTGTGGCAGGACGACTCCACTGCATGATCAACGCCCGGTCTAAACTTGCCCTAAAAAGCAAGGTTAGACTCTATACCGCGTGTATCCGTCCAGTCATGACGTATGCGAGCACCGTGTTCGCTCACGCTGCTCCCACACATCTCAACACCCTTCAGGTGATTCAAAACCGTTTCATGCGCAAAGCCACGGGCGCCCCGTGGTACATGCGCAATGAAAACCTCCACCTTGACTTAGGCCTCCCTACAATCAAACAATTTATAAAACGCGCCTCGCGCCGATATTTTGATACCGCAGAGCACCACGCGAATCCCTTGATAGTCAACACTATCACATACACCCCGTCCCTTATTTCCCGCATCCGTAGGCCTAGGCACGCCCTCAGCGAACCAGACGATGCCACCACTTTAGCTCAAATCGAGGCTGACGAAGCCCGAAAACAAATACAAATGCGCAACCGACAACCAAGATTTCGTCCTCGCCGGCGAGGACCGTCGCGACGTCCCTCTCAGTCTCGTCCCGTTTAAGCGGCCCGAGCTGCATATTAGCAATCCGACCGATCCCCAAATAATTATAATTGTTTGCATGCTAAGTCCTCCCTCATTCCCCAGGCAACGTCCTGAGCCGAGGTCGAGCCCCACAGGGGGCACCCTCAGGCTACCGTTGCCCAAAATTATTTAGTTTTAGTTTTTAGTTTTAAGTAGCGGTTGAGAGCCCTCAGCGCTCACCGCAAAAGTCCGCGTAACGGTGGAAGAAGGTCCCCTGGACCCACCACCTTCCTGTTCCAGTCAAAAAAAAAAAAAAAAAAAAAAATGGCAGTGAAAAAAAGTATATCATTCGTCTGTCTGTATCTAGTGAGTCACTACTGTTAATTAAATTAATTTGCAATAATGTCTGGACGCGGCAAGGGTGGCAAGGTCAAGGGGAAGGCGAAGTCTCGTTCGAATCGTGCCGGTCTGCAGTTTCCTGTCGGTCGTATACATAGACTTCTGCGCAACGGCAATTACGCCGAGCGCGTCGGCGCCGGTGCACCGGTCTATTTGGCCGCCGTAATGGAATATCTCGCCGCTGAGGTCCTCGAGTTGGCCGGCAACGCGGCAAGGGACAACAAGAAGACAAGAATCATCCCGAGACATCTCCAATTGGCCATACGCAACGATGAGGAGTTGAACAAACTCCTCTCCGGCGTGACCATCGCTCAGGGTGGTGTGTTGCCCAACATTCAGGCGGTGCTACTGCCGAAGAAGACCGAGAAGAAGGCTTAGATAATAAATGTTATCAGAGCCTCTCGTCTCACACTCCTGGCTCGCCGTCGTCGCCTGGTCGGGGCGAGATCACAAAAGGCCCTTTTCAGGGCCGCAATATGATTGATAAATTATGTCTCTATATGACCTCGAATCGTCCGTCACTTTATTCAAGAAGAAAAAGAACGAACAAACAAACAAACAAATATACATACATTCATACATACATACATACACTTCATTCAAACAAAAGAGAAATTGTGTGGTATAATTTTTAAAAAAAAAAAAAAAACCTAGGCATATAATAATAGTATATTACATACATTATGTACGTTTTGTTTTGTATAATATAATAATTAGGCTAACGTGCGAGAGAGACGGATTTATTTAATGAGACAGCTAGATACCGAACGATGTTAGAGTAGCGTGTATGTTTTTTCTTTCTCTTTTACGCACACTTCTGATTGGCCGCACGATCGAATTCAGCTCGTTGTCTATCATAATAAGTTAAGGTGCGCATATTGAGTATGTATCGGCTTTTTTTCTCAAAACTCTACTAGGAGTGTCAACGTGTCCCGTCCAGTGAAAAGCGAAAAGTGTAGCACCGTGTAGCCGAGTAACTGTGACGTCACCTCCGTACGGATCAATTAAAATCCAACGCTAGTTCCGTCGCGTTCACGTTGTGTTAACGCAGCCGAACTGCGCCCGCGCACCGCGCGGAGGGGATCGCCCCCTCCCGGATAGCCACATTCCGTAAAAGGAATCCGCTTAGGGATCACGGAGGAGACCGTCCCAAAATGAGTAGCCCCTCTGGGGGCTCCTCCCACCGCACCATGGTGCCCCCCAAGCAGCAGCCCGGCGCAACATCGCGCTCAAAAACGGACCCACGCACGGGCCCGTCAACGAGCGCACACCCGGGAACATCGCAAGGGGAAACCATGGGCCCTCCTGAGCTGCCAAGGCCCACGCACCGCGACCAGCCGCGCCCGCATGAGCAGTCCGCCTCGGGGGTCCACAACCCTCGCAGCGCGTCGATCGCCGTGCCGGGCGCCGCCACCGCGCGTCCAACCGAGCCGCGCCTCCCGCCCCCCGTTCAGAAGACCGAGGAAAAACCCGCCAAATATAAGACGCCCTCCCCAAGTACAAGCGTGAGTAGAAACCTACTCATATCACCGGCCGCATCGGTCACTTTCGTGGCTGCTGCGCGTCAAACCACGCCGCCCTTCGGCACCCCCCGCACCGGCTCACCGTCACCGTCAGCCGGTCGCGGCACTTCCCCTGCCGGCCCCCGCGCCGCCGCGCCCACCGCGCCGCATGCTGCGCCCGCCGCTGCACCCACCGCGCCCACCGCTCCACGCACCGCGTCCACAGCGCCGCGCGCCGCACCGCGCGCTGCGCACCCCGCCGCGCCCGCCGTATCGCGAGCTGCACCCACCGCCGCGCCCCCCGCGCCGCGCACCGCCACCACCGCCGCGCAATCCGCGCCGCGCGCCGCGCCCGTTGCCGCGCATTCCGCGCCGCGCGCCGCACCCGCTGCCGCGCCATCCGCGTCGCGCGCTGCGCTCGCCGCCGCGCCTAGCGCGCCGCGCGCCGCGCCCGCCGCCGCGCCAAACACGCCGCGCCCCGTGACCCCTCAAACGCCAGCGCCGAAATCCCGCGCCTCGTCACGCGCCTCGTCCCGCGCATCCTCACACGCCTCTTCCCGCGCCTCGTCGCGAGGAAAAGCGGCGGACCATTTTGTGATGGATCTCACCACCACCCCGCAATCTTCCCGCCCAGCCTCTCCAATGGATCCGGTATCGCAATGGAAGATGAACCTTGCGATAGCCGTGAGCCTGAAGAGGAAGGGCAAAGTAGGGCCCAAAATGCTAGAGGCCATGCAGCAGGAACTGAGGAGGGAGGGAGAGGGGCTCCCAGAAGTTGCAGGATACCTGGAGGCCCTAAACAAGATCAGCCCCATGGAGCAGGACCCCCCCCCCACCCCCAGAAACCCCAAAAAACAAAGAAGCCCAGATGAGGCGGCAGAAGGAAACGACGCGGAGGCTAAGCGCCACTGCGCCCCGCTCAGACGTTCGGCGTCTATGGAAGAGACCCCTGCCCCTCAGCCACAGAGAGAGTCCAGGCGCAAAAGGCTGCCGATGGACTCCCAGCCAACTCTGACGACCCCGGCCCCGACATTCGCCGAGATGGTCAGGGAGGGCGCCCCCTCCCCCACGAACACCAGAGCCGGGCCACTCGCCCCACCGCCAGAAAGAGCGGCGACGCCCCCTGCAGCCCCCAGCGCGCAGGCCGACGGAAACGCCGCAGCTGCCGGTGAGAAGAAGGCCTTCAAACCAAAATACCCCCCATTGGTGGTGGAGAAGCTACCCAACTGGGCCACACACTTCAGGGCCCTTAAAGCCAAATTGGGCAGAGCGCCAAGCGCACGCCCTTTCGGCCAGGGAGTGAAGTTCACACCCACGGAGGACCATGAGTACCGAACAGTACAGAGATACCTCACGGAGTTGGAGAAACACGAGAAGGTCTCATGGTTCTCCTACTCACTCCCGGCAGAGCGCAGCCTAAAAGTGGCCATAAGGGGGCTACCAGTGGACACGAAGCCAGAAGACATAGAGGAGGAGCTCCGCGAACTCGGCTTTGAGCCAGAATACGCGCGCCCCATCCGGGCCCGCAGAGGAAGGCCCGGATGTATATTCATGGCAATCCTCAAAAGGACCCAGGACCTCACGCCGGCAATTTACAATGTAAATGAGCTACTTTGCATGCCCGGCGTGACCATAGAATCCTGGCGGGGCAAGAAGGGGCCCGCCCAGTGCCACAGATGCCAGCAGTTCAGGCACTCCAGCCACAACTGCCACCGCACCCAAGCGTGCGTCAGATGCGGCGAAGAGCACGCCGCCAGAGACTGCCCACGACCGCTGGAGGAGCCTGCCACATGCGCAAACTGCCAAGGGCCCCATCCAGCCAGCGACTATACCTGTCCCGTGTTCCGGAAAGAGGCCCGGAACAAAAAAGCGGGAACCGTCGCCATAACTGGGGGAGACCGGCGCACGGATGACTCCAGACCCGCCCCCACACGCACAGAAGCCCAGGGAGAAGACGACGGAGAAACCCTAATGGCGGCGGCAAATGACCCCGCCAGACGCGGAGCTACCTCCTCGAAAAGGGGACGCAGGAGAGGAAAAAGGAGGAGGAAATCCCGCCCGCCTCAAGAAGAGCCGGCGCAAAGGACGGAGCCCACTCAACCTCCCGCACCTGAAGCCACCAAGGCCCAGAGGGCCCCCAAGGCCCCCAGGGCCCCAAACACCCAACCGCCCTCAAACACTGCGGGAGGTCAACACCACGATGGTAACCGCGCCGGCATCGAAGCTGCGCTGAAAGTTCTCCAGAACGTGCTCAGCGCACTTCTAGCGGGCGAGGATACCGTCAAAGCGGTTCTCGAGGGCATGGCAGAATTAATAGCCATCAGAAATGCATAGCAAGCCCTCGAGAATCCTACACTGGAACGCCTGCGGCCTTAAAAAAAAGGTCGCCCTCCTCCGTCCCCTGCTGCAGGAACAGGACATTGACGTGGCGCTCATAAGCGAGACATTCCTGGGACCTGCAGACAAGATCAAATTCCCGGGATATCTCGCTTACCGCCAGGACGAAAGATCCGACACAGGCAGAAACTATCGAGGGCTGATAGTTCTAGTCAAAAGGAGAATCGTCCATCAACCGATACCCCCGAGAAGCCTGAGTTCCATGTACGCATTGGGTGTGGAACTCAACATCGCCGGCAATGACATAAGAATCTATGCCGCATATAAACCGCCACAAAATAAGATCGTGCTGGCTGATGTTCACCACCTGCTGGACTCGCCGCACCCGACGCTCATTGCCGGCGATCTAAACTGCAAGCACGCGGCATGGAACTCCATCGCTCCCAACGCAAATGGGAAACTACTCCTGGACGATTCGGAGTCCCGCGGCTACATGGTCAGCGGTCCGGACGTCCCGACCCACTATACAGATATCCAGTCGCACAGGGCGGACGTCCTAGACATTATCGTCTACAAGGGACTCCACTATCAGCCCCTCCAAGAAGTCCTCCTTGACGAGCTAGGCTCGGATCACCAGCCAGTGCTCGTCGTCCTGGCGGAGCCGGCGGTGAAAACATCTATACCAGCGCCACGTCACAGGATTAACTGGATCACCTTCACGGAAGCAATGGACAAGGACACCCCGTCTCGGCCTGTGACAACCGCCGCAGACGTCGACACGCTCGCAGAGGAGCTCACCGCCCGCATGCAGAATGCCCTTGAGCTGTCAAAGACACCAAACCCACAGGGGAGGCTACAAATGCTCCCCCAAAGAATCCGGGACATGATACTCGCCAAGCGGCGCATGCGTAAGCGGTGGCAAGAGACAAGATGTCCACTCCTCAAACGCAGACTCAACGCCCTGAAGGACAGGGTCAAGGCCGAGATCGACTCCTACAGCACAGAGAGCTGGGAGAGGGTGATGGAGGCAGCGGGGGAGGATTGGGCGGCGATGCACAAACTGTGCCGCCAGCTCTCCAATGCCCCGACCCCAACACGTCCATTGCTCCACAGCGACGGGACACCGCGATACCACGCAGCAGACCGCGCGGAAATCTTCGCGGAATACCTCGAACGCCAATTCCAGCCGAATCCGACTGCAAACGCAGAACACACCGCAGCAGTCGAAAAACACCTTGAGGCATACCTAGCAACGCCGGTAGCTCCGGAAGAAGACCCACTGGTTCTCTCCCCTGGCACGGTGCAGCATGGTATAAGGAAGACCAAGCCAAGAAAGGCCCCGGGCGCAGATGGCATAACGAACACGGCACTACGCCACCTTCCTCACAGAACGGTGGCCGCACTAACACGCCTATACAACGGCATCCTGCGCTCGGGAAAATTCCCAAAGATCTGGAAGACCGGCAGCGTTATCATGCTGCCCAAGCCGGGGAAAAACTCACTAAAACCAGATAGCTACCGGCCAATCACACTGCTCCCGACTATGTCCAAGGTGTTCGAGGCGCTCCTGCTGCGGCACTTGACGCCGTGCATAACGCCCCGCCCGGAGCAGTTCGGATTCCGCGCTGCACACAGCACCACCTTGCAGCTGTCGAGGATGCTCCACGCCATGACGGCAGCCTCCAACAAGAGAGAGCACACCGTCGCAGTATTCCTCGACATGGAAAAGGCGTTCGATAGAGTTTGGCATGCGGGTCTGCTGTACAAACTGTCGTCGTCCACGACTCCCCGTCGCATCGTGAAGGTGATCGCCTCCTTTCTAGAAGAAAGAAGATTCCGAGTGGTGGTGGAAGGCACCGCGTCCGCCGAGCGTCCCATCGCAGCGGGCGTACCGCAGGGCAGCTGCTTATCGCCAGGCCTGTACTCCCACTTCACCGACGACATCCCCCTGGAAGAGGGGTCCCACCTGGCTCTATACGCAGATGACGCGGCGTACTACGCGACATCCATGGGACGGAAACACGCCGCGTCCAAGCTCCAAAAGTGCCTCAACGTCTTGCCAGAATGGCTCTCCAGGTGGAGGCTGTCGGTCAACGTCGGGAAGACACAGGCCATTATGATCAGCAGCGCCATCAAATGCCCACCACCACTCCGGTTTACCGGACGTGACATCCCGTGGTCCCCAACGGTGAAATACCTGGGGATCACCCTCGACCGTAGATTGACGATGGCCACCCACGTGAGTGACATCGTCAACAGAACGAGAGCTGCCCGTGCACAACTGCGTCCAGTGCTGAACTCTCCGCGCATCCCTCTGCGGGTGAAGCTCGGGGTGTTCAAGACATACATCCGCAGCCGTCTCACCTACGCCGCCCCAGCTTGGTACGCTCTCACAAGCGAGAGCGGCAAGAGACGGCTGCGTGCGCAGCAGAACCTCACGCTGCGCACCATCACGAACGCCCCGAGAATGGTAAGAAACTCCACGATCCAGAGGGACATGCGGATCGAGAGCCTGGACGCTATCATCGCCCGCCTTGCGGAGGGCATGTTCGCGCGAGCCGATGCAGCCGACCTGGGCCACATCCGGGATCTGGCGCCGCTGCACGCGCGACCGCCTGACCGCAAGGCCTACCCGCGGGACCTCGTTCCCGCTCCACCACCGGATGAGACCCTACCCAACTAGACAGCCGCCGCCCGCTTGGCGTAGACCGCTCCTGCTGGGCCTCCACTGGTATCGCCAGTGGTCTCACCCGGTAGGGCGGTCCGCACGGGCGGCGTGAAGAAACGACGAAGAAGCCAAGGAATTGTCCACCCCAACGCCCCGCTCGTTTTTACGAGCGGCGTCGAGACCCCGGCAAGAGGGCCCGGCCCTGACTCCGGCTCCCCGTGCCCCGTGAGGGGCAACGAGACGACCACGAAGGAAACTCTACTATCTATCACTCTGCACTCAAGTCTCGCTCATTGTAGTGCGTTCAAAGTGTTCTAGTGTTGTTATTATTCATTCATTCTCATTATGCCGCCAAAGACTAGCGGTAAGGCCGCCAAGAAATCTGGCAAAGCCCAAAAGAACATCTCCAAAACCGATAAGAAAAAGAAGAAGCACAAGAGGAAGGAGAGCTACGCCATCTACATCTACAAGGTGCTCAAGCAGGTGCATCCCGATACCGGTATATCCAGCAAGGCCATGTCTATAATGAATTCGTTCGTTAACGACATATTCGAACGTATCGCCGCGGAGGCATCTCGTCTCGCCCATTACAACAAACGTTCCACTATAACCTCTAGGGAGGTGCAGACGTCTGTGAGACTCCTGTTGCCCGGTGAGCTTGCCAAGCACGCCGTGAGCGAGGGGACCAAAGCCGTCACCAAATACACCAGCTCCAAGTGAGGAGGCTGAGAGATGGCATCGTCTACACAGTGCGTGCGTGCGTGTTTCATAGTATGCATTTATTATTAATGTTTATTATATTAACACAATATGCACAATACTCAAAAGGCCCTTTTCAGGGCCAAAAATCTATTCGTGTTACAATAATGTTTCTTTCATGACATACATAATATAAAAAAAAAATAATAATATAATACATACATATATACATACATACACATATCACATATCTAGTCGTTGTGTATAAAAAGAACGAACGATAGATATAGTTATAGATATACTTAGATAGATAGATAGATAGTTAGTTAGTTATTTAATATAATAAATAAATAAATACTTAATATAAATATTAAATAACATAGGCAATAATATCAGGATTAAAAAATAATAATAAAGACGGGTATGTACATAATACATACATATTGTGTGATCGTTGCGAGTTATTTCATTGTGCGAGGGAGATAGATATATAAAGGTCGTCTCCCTCGATATAACATTATAAATAGGCCGAATTCTACAGTAGGTCCGCCATACCGTACGTACACTGTTAAGTTGGTAGACGCGTCCGTTTATAAATTTCTTTGTTTCGTTCGTTCGTTTGTTTTGTTACTCCTCCAAAAATGGCTCGTACCAAGCAGACTGCGCGTAAATCCACCGGTGGCAAAGCGCCTCGTAAACAGCTGGCCACCAAGGCCGCGCGCAAGAGTGCACCGGCAACCGGTGGTGTCAAGAAACCCCATCGCTACAGACCGGGTACGGTTGCACTCCGTGAGATCCGTCGCTATCAGAAGAGTACAGAGTTGTTGATCCGCAAACTGCCCTTCCAGCGTCTAGTCCGTGAGATCGCTCAAGATTTCAAGACTGATCTACGTTTCCAGAGTTCAGCAGTCATGGCGCTCCAGGAGGCCAGCGAGGCTTATCTGGTCGGACTCTTTGAGGACACCAACCTGTGCGCGATTCACGCCAAGCGTGTCACCATCATGCCCAAGGATATACAGTTGGCGCGCAGAATCCGAGGCGAACGCGCTTAATTGTGTATGTGTAATCTCACCCTCGCAGGAAAGCATCGTGCGTTGCTACAAAAGGCCCTTTTCAGGGCCACATATATATCAAAAAAATTGAAAATAATGTTTCTCATGCACATAATATTAATGTAAAAATATACCTACATACCTACCTATCTATCTACCCCTGCCAATACAAATAAATAAATTTACTTCATATTGATTAAGAACTAAGTAGGTACCTACCTATATTGGATAAGTAGATTTATGTATTAGGTATGGTACGATATTTTATATATTTTTCCAATAATATTAATTAATTAACTAACTAACCAATCAATCAAGTATGTATCTATGTAGGTAGGTAGGTAGGTAGGTAGGTAGGTGGTAATTAATGTACTGAATTAGATAAAAGTTATTGAACACCCTCCCCCCCCCCCCCCCCGCCCCTGCCCAAAACCCATGTCCCTGACGTGGAATATATATCCATCTCACTTTTCACAAAGAAAACCAATGAAACCACATTATGGCTTTCTGGGTTTACTCCGTCTCGTTCGTACTCACACATGGTATCGTGTTTTGATAGCGCGCTACCCGTCACACGTTGAGTATAAATATAACCGTTATAAGTAGTGGTACAGGCCCGGTCCAATCAGTCAGACGCTCGTTTCGCTACACTTCAGTCAGTCAGTCAGTCAGTCGGTGCGTGCGTGAGAGAGAGATTTCGTGTTTTTGATTACATTTTATACAATCAATCTATAATAATGACCGGCCGCGGTAAGGGAGGAAAGGGTCTGGGAAAAGGTGGAGCCAAGCGTCATAGAAAAGTACTTCGCGACAACATCCAGGGAATCACCAAACCCGCGATCCGTCGTTTGGCTCGCAGAGGAGGCGTGAAGCGTATATCCGGTCTTATATACGAGGAGACTCGTGGTGTTCTTAAAGTGTTTCTCGAGAACGTGATCCGTGACGCTGTCACCTACACTGAGCACGCGAAGAGGAAGACCGTCACCGCCATGGACGTCGTCTACGCTCTGAAACGTCAGGGACGTACATTGTACGGTTTCGGTGGTTAAAAACATCCACTTCGTGACGTGTCGTGTCGTATAGTATAGAGTACAGTACAGTACCTATATTAATTTACGTACGCACGTACACGCACAAACAAAAGGCCCTTTTCAGGGCCGCATATAATTCCGTTTGTTTTGATGCAAACTGTTTCGGTATCGTACACTAAAATTGATGTCCGTCAAACTCACTATAATTAGGTACTCGTTTATAATACTTATGTGGGTACATATTATTGTTTAGTAAGATGTATGTATATATGCACCTACGTATGTAATTATTATCAATACGAAAACTTAATAATAGGTATACATATTATATAGATAGATAGATAGATAGATAGATAGATAGATAGATAGATAGATAGATAGATAGATAGATAGATAGATAGATAGATAGATAGATGGATGGATGGATGGATGGATGGATGGAGTAGTGGTAGTTATATTTACGATTCTTGCATTCAATTTTGCATTTAACCGACCGAATTAACAGGTAGGTAGGTAGGTAGGTAGGTAGTCTTAGGTCTGTCTGTCTGTCTCTGTCTCTGTCTAATAAACAAACAACATCACATAATTTTATGTGTAACTCTGAATGTATTTATATTGGTTTCGTATAAGGTTAATAATATAATATAATGTAGATAGGTAAGTAGGTAGGTAAGCAAGTATAATTGTATGTATCATGTAAGTTAGATAGTAATAATATTAGGTAAGTATTTATTATTATTATTTCAATAAATCAAATAAGTACTCAAATAAAAATCTAAGTGTAGTAATGTGAGGCTCGGATATAAACTTACAGTGTCGTCGTCGGTCGGTCGGCTGTCTGTTTAGTGGTAAAATGGTAGTCGTGTGTTTTACGACCGTCCGCGTTACACTCGTCAAAACGGCCTAGACAAGTCGAGACATGAGTGAAATCTTATTATGTTCCAAGCTTGGAATCTTCGCCGTTTGCTTATCGACCGATATGCGTCCAATCTTTACGTTTTATAGAGAAAAATCACTTTTGAACTGGACGCCAAGCACGTCGCATACAAGGCAGTGAAAATAAACATCTGTAGCGCAACCCTTATTATACTTGAGAACCGTTTGGAGTGAACATTACGTAAACACGTTCATGATGTGTCTATATAAATATATATAAATGTTATAATTATTATAGAAACTAGTTAAAAATATAATAATTTATATACATGTTAGTGAAAAGTTGGAAGTGTTCATACGAGAAAACGTCCCGCGACAGCGCGGCTCTCCTTACGGTAATGCCTCGATATGTATTGATAAAATGATTATTTTCACAGTGGCGACATCTAATCCTGTCTGTGTTTTCTATCTATTATAATAATAATAATAATAATAATAATAGACTACCACCAGCTTACTTACTTACTTACTATCTATCTACTATCTGCTGACTGAATTTTAGTGGTGATTGATTGTGTGTGAGTGAGTGTTTGTGTAAAAAGAAAAATAAATAACAATGGCAGACACAGCTGTAGCTACCGAGGCACCGGCGCCGGCCACACCGGCGAAGAAACCGAAGGCGTCCGCCGCCGGAGCGAAAAAACCCAAGGCGAAACCGACACACCCGAAGACTTCGGAAATGGTCAATAGCGCCATTAAGGAACTGAAAGAGCGTAGCGGATCGTCACTTCAGGCGATCAAGAAATATATAGCCGCCCAGTACAAGGTCGACGCGGAGAAGCTGGCGCCGTTCATCAGAAAGTATTTGAAGAGCGCCGTCGAATCCGGTACACTAATACAGACCAAAGGTAAAGGTGCATCAGGTTCTTTCAAACTGGAATCGAAATCATCTTCAGCGAAGAAGCCCGCCGGCGGCGCCGCCGGTAAGGCCGTCACCAAGACCGCCGCCTCATCCGGTGGTGGATCCGCGTCTAAAGGTGGTAAAAAAGTGGCCACCGCCGCGACCAAAGGCACAACCAAAAGGGGTGCATCGGCGGCATCCGCATCGCCATCGAAATCGTCATCAAAAGCAGCCTCGTCGGCCGCTTCGAAGGATAAAAAAGCCGCCGCCGCCAAGAAGAAACCCGCCGCAGCATCAGCAGCAGCAGCAAAGAAGGCGGCCGCCTCACCCGCCAAAGGTAAGAGCGGCGGTGGAGCCGCGCCAAAAGCTAAGAAAACCGCCAAGCCGCCGACAAAGAAGCCAAAAGCGCCCAAACCGAAGAAGGCCGCCGCCGCAACCAAATCGAAGCCTGCCGCCGCCAAAAAGGCAGCAGCTAAAAAGTAAAGTCGGGCGGGCGGGCGCCTCACCGTTGGTTGTTTGTTGGTGTCGTCGGCAACAACAGCAGCGAGCGAGAGAGCGAGCGGCACGTGTGCGTCGTTGCAAACAAGCAATCAAGCACGCACGCACGCACGCACGCACATACCTATATGTATACCAAAAAGCCCTTTTCAGGGCTAACAAATTATTCTAAATATCGTACGTGTTACGATACCATTGTTTCTTTTTCGATATATATTGGTAACTGAACGAACGAACGAACTAACTAACTAACTAACTAACTAAGTAAGTAAGTAAGTAAGTAATTAATTAACTAACGTAACTAAATTACTTACTTACTTACTTACATACCTACCTACCTACCTACCTACCTACCTACCTACCCACCTACCTACCTACCTACCTACCTACCTACCTATCTATCTATCTATCTATCTATTTACATAATATTATAAACTTCTAAAATCTCTTCCTATTCAGAAACGAACTGGATACTTTAGGTTAGAAGTGTATGGCGATCGCGAAGCGCAGCGAGCGATCGCCATACACTTCGTGGTTATTTTTTTTTTAACTGCACGAAAACCCTTCATATTCAACTATGACGAAACTATGCTCAGCACAACACACAAATTGGTGATGTTCCTTTTTATTAATGCAATTGCAATTGCACCAATATCACACACACAACAAACAAACAAACAAACATCAATGCACAATATCACAAACAACAACCAAGCAAAATTCCGCCTCCGCCCGACTCCCGAATAGATAATATTATATTAATTACATACATACATTATGTCTTATTTATTGTACACGAATAAGTAAAACATTATAATTACATATAATAAACAAAATATGTGTGTGTGTGTGTGTGTGTGTGTTTTCACGCGGCCCGGGCTCCGGCTTTACCGATAAAATTCTCTCTCTTTTTCTCATTATAAAATACACATCGTTCTATCACCCTCTCGTTCTCGTTCGCTCGTCGTGTACGTATACAATTCGACGACAGAACTTTGTCGATATGCATAAAACACCGTGGCAGTGAAAAAGACACTTCGCTCCGAGCCGCCGCACAGTACAGACGTACCCCGTACGGTCTATTGTGCTCCGCCCGCCACCCCGACCCGATTCTCGGAAGCGCTCTGGTATTTATACCTGGCCTTTCGCAGAACCGTCTTATCAGTTTGTTGACTCGGAACTTTTCAGTTTAGAGTCTCCAAACGAATATTTGTTCTTACGACATCGCGCTCTCAAAACCACAGATATTTACTTGTGGTGAACCAGTGGATACCTAACGGTGATAACTAAGCTGGTTCGAGCGTGACCCGGGCGCTCGCGGTTTCCCTTAAGGAAAACGCTAACCCGGACGGGACTGGACCAGTTGGCCTTGGGGGCTTCCCTAGCCAACCCCAGTTGTCGTTAGGCAGGGACGTAGGAACCCGCTGCACAATAAGATTGGCAGCGGGAGTCAAGCTTAGGGCACACCCTAGGGCCTACTCACCTCCCGACCTATCCCGGTCGGGAGTGTAACACACACCCCCGGGCCCATCCACCCGGGGCGAGATAGTAGGTTAGATTAGGGCGATCGCCTGAGGTTTCTTGTGGTTTCTTTTACTCAGGAACGCCCCGCGTCCGAAACCACGTTAGTTTGCCGAAGTAGAGTAGCTCCCTCTGGCTGGCCATCATGGCCAGCCAGAACGACCACCCACCCCTGACGCTGGACGAGATTCTCCAGGACGAAGAGTCCTGGGTTTTCCTCGCCGAGCGATACGGGTCATCAGTCCTACCTCCCCGACCCGCTCCCACTTCACGGTCATCCTCAAGGATGTCCGTGATATCCGCGGAATTCTCCCCCGCGGAATCACCCGCGGAACACTCCCCGCCTCCCTCTCCCGCGGAATCAACCGCGGATCACTCCGCCCCTCCCTCTCCCGCGGAACCCTCCGCCCCGCCCTCTCCTGCGGAATCCGAACCGCCCTCTCCGCCTGCGCCTGCCGCGACGACCGGCCAGTCGTCCTCTTCCTCCTCCTCGGAGGGAGAGTTCACGACGGTCGTCGGGGGCAAGCGAAAGCGCAAAAAGAAGGCAAAAGCCACGGACGCCGAGGTAGCCGCCAAAGCTGCCAAGGCCTCCGCCCCCTCACCCTCACCCACGCCCCGCCCTCTTCTGGACACGTTCGTGCCCATGCCCATGCCCCCGTCCCCGCCCCCGATCCGATCGGACCAGCCTATCCCTTCCGCTTCGCAGCCCCAGTCCCAACACCCGAAGCGGAAGGACGCCCCGCCTCCCCTGTTCATACAGGATAAGGCCAGGTGGACAGAGGTGTCCTCCTGGTTCACCCCCAATAAAATCTATTACACTTCTGCCCGCCCCACCGAGCACGGAATCAAAGTCTCGGTCCCCACCTCCCAGGACCACCGGGCCCTGACAAAGCTACTCAAGGAAAGGAGTGTAGCGTTTCATACGTACACCCTTCCCGAAGAGAAGGCCCTCCGCGTTGTCATCCGCGGCATCCCTTCCCAAATTGAAATTTCCGCGGTGGAAGCCTCCCTTAAGGAGCACAACCTACCAATTAGGTCGGTACACCGCATGTACAGTGGTCGCGGGCATAAGCCCTACAATATGGTGCTTGTGGCACTAGACCAGGGTCCGGCCGGTAAGGCCATATACAGAATTAATTCTGTATGTGGCTTTAACGAAGGCTTCTACGTGGAGCCTCCCCGCAAGGGGACCTACCCATCGCAGTGCCACAACTGCCAATTGTACGGGCACTCTGCCCGCAATTGCTTCGCCCCTCCCCGTTGCGTGAAGTGCCTCACACCTCACGCAACCAAGGACTGCGACCGGCCTAAGGAGGTGACTAAGGACACCCCCCCCCCCGGTTGCGTCCTATGCAACCAGCTCGGGCACACCGCAAATTACCGCGGTTGCTCGAAAGCCCCCAAACCATCGCGCCACTCCACGCGCCATGCCCCGCTCTCCGACCCGGCACAGACCAATCTGCGCCCGCAGAGACACTCCCAATGGGAGTGTCTAAACACAAACTCCTCCAAGGAGTACCCTCCCATCCAAAGAAAAGCGGTTGTTCCCTCCGAACAAGCCGTATCCCAACCACCACCTCCTCCTCCCAAGGCCACAGCCTGGCAACCACAAAGTTCCCCAGTCGCCTCGCCTTCTGCGACCGCCCCGCCGCCGCCACCGCCAACTAATACTACCCGCCGCGCAAACCCGCCAAGACGGGATCAAAAACCCCCACCAGCAGGAGAGTCGGACTTTTCTCTGGTGGAACGCTTCCTCGACTTCGTCAACTTCGAGGAAGTTAGGGAACTCGCCAATATCATTAGACAGAGTGAGGGTAAAGGTCGTGCCCTCACCTCAGTCATGCTGCGGTTTGAAAATATCGCAAATCAATTGGATCACTTCAAAGTTAATCCCTAATGGCTACCACAACCGCGAATTGTAGAACCAAACCCCGATCCCTCAAGGTAGGAACCTTTAATGCCAACGGCATTACAGGCAAGCGAGAAGAGATCGCAGAATTCCTGCGAGATCATCAACTCGATATCCTTTTGGTACAGGAAACATTTCTTAAGCCCTTTCACAGGGACCCGAAAATTGCGAATTATCAGATAATCCGCAATGACAGACCCAACGCCGCAAAAGGCGGCACTCTCATTTATTATAAAAGATCCCTACACTGCTCCCCTTTGGACGCACCAACCCTAGAGCACATTGAGGCTTCAATCTGTAGGCTCGGCATGACTGGACACCCATCCATTGTACTGGTCTCCGCTTATTGTTCCCCTTCCCACAACCCACCCGACTTAGGAACGTCACTCAAACGTGACTTAGAATCCCTCCTCAATTTGGGTAGCTCAGTCATTCTGGCGGGCGACCTAAACGCGAAACACACCCTCTGGAATTGCGTCGCAAACAATACCAGAGGGCGTATTCTTGAATCCCTCCTCGGGCCACTCAACGTGGACCTGATCGCTCCTTATGAACCGACTCACTTCCCCGACAACGTGAACCACAGACCTGACATACTCGACGTGGCACTGCTGAGTAATGTAAACCTACGTTTGCACGACTTGACAGTGGCACACGAGCTTCAATCGGACCACCGACCTGTAATCCTAGAGTTTACACCGCGCGTAGGTCCCCCAGATTCAGGTCAACCCTCTCGTACCAAGGTCGTGACGGACTGGGACAAATTGGGCGAAAGCCTCAAGGCGACCTCGTCCGTTCACCTAGACCGTATTCCCGACAGCCTAGTCACCGCCGACGACGCTGTAGGCGCTATCGACTCACTCACAAGCCACGTGCAATCGTTAGTTAGCGATTGCTCTCGGACAGTGCCAGCGGAGGATGACCGACGCTGGCGCTTGCCCGAAGACATACGTGACTTGTTGAGGGAGAAGAAAGCCGCCATTCGCGCCTACGATAGAGCTCCCTCAGAGCAAAATCGTGTCCAACTACGAGCTCTCGAGCGTGCCGTCAAGGCACGTATCGCAGAGCATCGTGACAATCGCTGGGATCAGACCCTAAGCGAAATCAGACCCTCCCATCTTGCATTCTGGCAACTCTCACGTGCCCTGACAAAGGACACCGTTGCCCCTATGCCTCCCCTAAAGCGACCCAACCTCCCTCCCGCCTTCGAGGACGTGGAAAAAACCGAATGCCTAGCCGAAAGTCTGGAGGCTCAATGTACGCCCAGCTCTCTCCCTATCGACCCGAGTCATTTGGAGACAGTCACATTAGAAGTAGAACGGCGAGCCGCTCTCCCGTTACCTCCTCCCGCCACCGCCACCCCGACTGACGACGTCAACGACGTCAACGTAGTAGACGACAATCCACTTCCACCCGCGACCCATGACGAGGTGAAAGCGATCATCGGGAAGTTACACCCACGCAAGGCCCCCGGCTCGGACAAGATCACCAACAGAGTGATAAAACTCTTCCCAGCCTCCCTCATCATCCTACTAACGGCTATCTTTAACGCCGCTCTCTCTAATAACATTTTTCCACACCAGTGGAAAGAAGCCCACGTTATTGGGATCCCAAAGCCCGGCAAACCCAAGTCCGAGCCCTCCAGCTATCGTCCCATAAGTCTGCTCAACGTCATGGGCAAGATTTATGAGAGAATCATTTATGTCCGCCTCAAAGCATTTGCCGATGCTAGTAAACTCCTCCCCGACGAGCAATTTGGGTTCCGACCCAAACACTCGTGCATCCACCAAGTCCACCGAATCGTGGAACACATCTCCGCCCAATATCAAAAAGGCTACATGACAGGCGCCCTCTTCTTCGATGTCGCGAAGGCATTCGACAAGGTGTGGCACACCGGCTTGATTTACAAGCTATACACTCTAGGTGTGCCACCGAGACTCGTGACCATCCTACGAGACTTCTTGTCGAATCGCCATTTTCGATATCGTGTCGAAGGCGTCCTGTCCTCCCCTCACCCCATTAGTGCCGGTGTCCCTCAGGGCTCGGTACTATCTCCCTTGCTTTTCACGCTCTACACGAGCGACATCCCTAAAGCCAAGAATACGCAGTTCGCCCTTTTTGCGGACGACACTGCCATATACTGCTCTGGCAGAAGCCCGCCCGCGATCTCCAAAAAACTCCAGACCGCAGCCAACGCCCTAGGCGTATGGTTTCGGAAATGGAGAATAGAGATCAACCCCTCCAAAAGTCAGGCGGTTCTCTTTTATAGAACCGATAAAAAAAGACGCCCTCCCGCTCCCAAGCCAGTCACTTTATTCGGCGAGCCGATCCCTTGGGAGAGGCAAGCCAAATATCTCGGCGTGACACTCGATGATCGCCTATCCTTCGCTGCACACATAAAGAAGGTCCGCGCGCGCGCCTCCTTTGTGGCAGGACGACTCCACTTTCTTATTAACGCCCGGTCTAAACTTGCCCTAAAAAGCAAGATTAGACTCTATACCGCGTGTATCCGTCCCATCATGACGTATGCGAGTACCGTGTTCGCTCACGCTGCTCCAACACACCTCCACACCCTTCAGGTGGTTCAGAACAGATTCATGCGCAAAGCCACGGGCGCCCCGTGGTACATGCGCAATGAAAACCTCCACCTTGACTTAGGTCTCCCTACAATCAAACAATTCATGAAACGCGCCTCACGCAGATATTTTGAAACCGCAGCACATCACGCGAATCCTTTAATCATACAAACCATCACCTACACCCCGTCCCTCATCTCCCGCATCCGTAGGCCTAGGTTCGCCCTCAGCGAACCAGACGATGCCACCACTTTAGCACAAATCGAGGCTGACGAAGCCCGAAAACAGATACAAATGCGCAACCGCCAACCAAGATTTCGTCCTCGCCGGCGAGGACCGTCGCGACGTCCCTCTCAGTCTCGTCCCGTTTAAGCGGCCCGAGCTGCACATCATTAGCAATCCGACCTTTCCCCAAATATTAATATATTTGTATGCTAAGTCCTCCCACATACTCCCCAGGCAACGTCCTGAGCCGAGGTCGAGCCCCACAGGGGGCACCCTCAGGCTACCGTTGCCCTAAATTTATTTTAGTTTTAAGTAGCGGTTGAGAGCCCTCAGCGCTCGCCGCAAAGTCCGCGTAAGGGTGGAAGAAGGTCCCCTGGACCCACCACCTTCTGTTCCTGCCGAAAAAAAAAAGCAGTGAAAAAAAGTATATCATTCGTCTGTCTGTATCTAGTGAGTCACTACTGTTAATTAAATTAATTTGCAATAATGTCTGGACGCGGCAAGGGTGGCAAGGTCAAGGGGAAGGCGAAGTCTCGTTCGAATCGTGCCGGTCTGCAGTTTCCTGTCGGTCGTATACATAGACTTCTGCGCAACGGCAATTACGCCGAGCGCGTCGGCGCCGGTGCACCGGTCTATTTGGCCGCCGTAATGGAATATCTCGCCGCTGAGGTCCTCGAGTTGGCCGGCAACGCGGCAAGGGACAACAAGAAGACAAGAATCATCCCGAGACATCTCCAATTGGCCATACGCAACGATGAGGAGTTGAACAAACTCCTCTCCGGCGTGACCATCGCTCAGGGTGGTGTGTTGCCCAACATTCAGGCGGTGCTACTGCCGAAGAAGACCGAGAAGAAGGCTTAGATAATAAATGTTATCAGAGCCTCTCGTCTCACACTCCTGGCTCGCCGTCGTCGCCTGGTCGGGGCGAGATCACAAAAGGCCCTTTTCAGGGCCGCAATATGATTGATAAATTATGTCTCTATATGACCTCGAATCGTCCGTCACTTTATTCAAGAAGAAAAAGAACGAACAAACAAACAAACAAATATACATACATTCATACATACATACATACACTTCATTCAAACAAAAGAGAAATTGTGTGGTATAATTTTTAAAAAAAAAAAAAAAACCTAGGCATATAATAATAGTATATTACATACATTATGTACGTTTTGTTTTGTATAATATAATAATTAGGCTAACGTGCGAGAGAGACGGATTTATTTAATGAGACAGCTAGATACCGAACGATGTTAGAGTAGCGTGTATGTTTTTTCTTTCTCTTTTACGCACACTTCTGATTGGCCGCACGATCGAATTCAGCTCGTTGTCTATCATAATAAGTTAAGGTGCGCATATTGAGTATGTATCGGCTTTTTTTCTCAAAACTCTACTATCTATCACTCTGCACTCAAGTCTCGCTCATTGTAGTGCGTTCAAAGTGTTCTAGTGTTGTTATTATTCATTCATTCTCATTATGCCGCCAAAGACTAGCGGTAAGGCCGCCAAGAAATCTGGCAAAGCCCAAAAGAACATCTCCAAAACCGATAAGAAAAAGAAGAAGCACAAGAGGAAGGAGAGCTACGCCATCTACATCTACAAGGTGCTCAAGCAGGTGCATCCCGATACCGGTATATCCAGCAAGGCCATGTCTATAATGAATTCGTTCGTTAACGACATATTCGAACGTATCGCCGCGGAGGCATCTCGTCTCGCCCATTACAACAAACGTTCCACTATAACCTCTAGGGAGGTGCAGACGTCTGTGAGACTCCTGTTGCCCGGTGAGCTTGCCAAGCACGCCGTGAGCGAGGGGACCAAAGCCGTCACCAAATACACCAGCTCCAAGTGAGGAGGCTGAGAGATGGCATCGTCTACACAGTGCGTGCGTGCGTGTTTCATAGTATGCATTTATTATTAATGTTTATTATATTAACACAATATGCACAATACTCAAAAGGCCCTTTTCAGGGCCAAAAATCTATTCGTGTTACAATAATGTTTCTTTCATGACATACATAATATAAAAAAAAAATAATAATATAATACATACATATATACATACATACACATATCACATATCTAGTCGTTGTGTATAAAAAGAACGAACGATAGATATAGTTATAGATATACTTAGATAGATAGATAGATAGTTAGTTAGTTATTTAATATAATAAATAAATAAATACTTAATATAAATATTAAATAACATAGGCAATAATATCAGGATTAAAAAATAATAATAAAGACGGGTATGTACATAATACATACATATTGTGTGATCGTTGCGAGTTATTTCATTGTGCGAGGGAGATAGATATATAAAGGTCGTCTCCCTCGATATAACATTATAAATAGGCCGAATTCTACAGTAGGTCCGCCATACCGTACGTACACTGTTAAGTTGGTAGACGCGTCCGTTTATAAATTTCTTTGTTTCGTTCGTTCGTTTGTTTTGTTACTCCTCCAAAAATGGCTCGTACCAAGCAGACTGCGCGTAAATCCACCGGTGGCAAAGCGCCTCGTAAACAGCTGGCCACCAAGGCCGCGCGCAAGAGTGCACCGGCAACCGGTGGTGTCAAGAAACCCCATCGCTACAGACCGGGTACGGTTGCACTCCGTGAGATCCGTCGCTATCAGAAGAGTACAGAGTTGTTGATCCGCAAACTGCCCTTCCAGCGTCTAGTCCGTGAGATCGCTCAAGATTTCAAGACTGATCTACGTTTCCAGAGTTCAGCAGTCATGGCGCTCCAGGAGGCCAGCGAGGCTTATCTGGTCGGACTCTTTGAGGACACCAACCTGTGCGCGATTCACGCCAAGCGTGTCACCATCATGCCCAAGGATATACAGTTGGCGCGCAGAATCCGAGGCGAACGCGCTTAATTGTGTATGTGTAATCTCACCCTCGCAGGAAAGCATCGTGCGTTGCTACAAAAGGCCCTTTTCAGGGCCACATATATATCAAAAAAATTGAAAATAATGTTTCTCATGCACATAATATTAATGTAAAAATATACCTACATACCTACCTATCTATCTACCCCTGCCAATACAAATAAATAAATTTACTTCATATTGATTAAGAACTAAGTAGGTACCTACCTATATTGGATAAGTAGATTTATGTATTAGGTATGGTACGATATTTTATATATTTTTCCAATAATATTAATTAATTAACTAACTAACCAATCAATCAAGTATGTATCTATGTAGGTAGGTAGGTAGGTAGGTAGGTAGGTGGTAATTAATGTACTGAATTAGATAAAAGTTATTGAACACCCTCCCCCCCCCCCCCCCCGCCCCTGCCCAAAACCCATGTCCCTGACGTGGAATATATATCCATCTCACTTTTCACAAAGAAAACCAATGAAACCACATTATGGCTTTCTGGGTTTACTCCGTCTCGTTCGTACTCACACATGGTATCGTGTTTTGATAGCGCGCTACCCGTCACACGTTGAGTATAAATATAACCGTTATAAGTAGTGGTACAGGCCCGGTCCAATCAGTCAGACGCTCGTTTCGCTACACTTCAGTCAGTCAGTCAGTCAGTCGGTGCGTGCGTGAGAGAGAGATTTCGTGTTTTTGATTACATTTTATACAATCAATCTATAATAATGACCGGCCGCGGTAAGGGAGGAAAGGGTCTGGGAAAAGGTGGAGCCAAGCGTCATAGAAAAGTACTTCGCGACAACATCCAGGGAATCACCAAACCCGCGATCCGTCGTTTGGCTCGCAGAGGAGGCGTGAAGCGTATATCCGGTCTTATATACGAGGAGACTCGTGGTGTTCTTAAAGTGTTTCTCGAGAACGTGATCCGTGACGCTGTCACCTACACTGAGCACGCGAAGAGGAAGACCGTCACCGCCATGGACGTCGTCTACGCTCTGAAACGTCAGGGACGTACATTGTACGGTTTCGGTGGTTAAAAACATCCACTTCGTGACGTGTCGTGTCGTATAGTATAGAGTACAGTACAGTACCTATATTAATTTACGTACGCACGTACACGCACAAACAAAAGGCCCTTTTCAGGGCCGCATATAATTCCGTTTGTTTTGATGCAAACTGTTTCGGTATCGTACACTAAAATTGATGTCCGTCAAACTCACTATAATTAGGTACTCGTTTATAATACTTATGTGGGTACATATTATTGTTTAGTAAGATGTATGTATATATGCACCTACGTATGTAATTATTATCAATACGAAAACTTAATAATAGGTATACATATTATATAGATAGATAGATAGATAGATAGATAGATAGATAGATAGATAGATAGATAGATAGATAGATAGATAGATAGATAGATAGATAGATAGATGGATGGATGGATGGATGGATGGATGGAGTAGTGGTAGTTATATTTACGATTCTTGCATTCAATTTTGCATTTAACCGACCGAATTAACAGGTAGGTAGGTAGGTAGGTAGGTAGTCTTAGGTCTGTCTGTCTGTCTCTGTCTCTGTCTAATAAACAAACAACATCACATAATTTTATGTGTAACTCTGAATGTATTTATATTGGTTTCGTATAAGGTTAATAATATAATATAATGTAGATAGGTAAGTAGGTAGGTAAGCAAGTATAATTGTATGTATCATGTAAGTTAGATAGTAATAATATTAGGTAAGTATTTATTATTATTATTTCAATAAATCAAATAAGTACTCAAATAAAAATCTAAGTGTAGTAATGTGAGGCTCGGATATAAACTTACAGTGTCGTCGTCGGTCGGTCGGCTGTCTGTTTAGTGGTAAAATGGTAGTCGTGTGTTTTACGACCGTCCGCGTTACACTCGTCAAAACGGCCTAGACAAGTCGAGACATGAGTGAAATCTTATTATGTTCCAAGCTTGGAATCTTCGCCGTTTGCTTATCGACCGATATGCGTCCAATCTTTACGTTTTATAGAGAAAAATCACTTTTGAACTGGACGCCAAGCACGTCGCATACAAGGCAGTGAAAATAAACATCTGTAGCGCAACCCTTATTATACTTGAGAACCGTTTGGAGTGAACATTACGTAAACACGTTCATGATGTGTCTATATAAATATATATAAATGTTATAATTATTATAGAAACTAGTTAAAAATATAATAATTTATATACATGTTAGTGAAAAGTTGGAAGTGTTCATACGAGAAAACGTCCCGCGACAGCGCGGCTCTCCTTACGGTAATGCCTCGATATGTATTGATAAAATGATTATTTTCACAGTGGCGACATCTAATCCTGTCTGTGTTTTCTATCTATTATAATAATAATAATAATAATAATAATAGACTACCACCAGCTTACTTACTTACTTACTATCTATCTACTATCTGCTGACTGAATTTTAGTGGTGATTGATTGTGTGTGAGTGAGTGTTTGTGTAAAAAGAAAAATAAATAACAATGGCAGACACAGCTGTAGCTACCGAGGCACCGGCGCCGGCCACACCGGCGAAGAAACCGAAGGCGTCCGCCGCCGGAGCGAAAAAACCCAAGGCGAAACCGACACACCCGAAGACTTCGGAAATGGTCAATAGCGCCATTAAGGAACTGAAAGAGCGTAGCGGATCGTCACTTCAGGCGATCAAGAAATATATAGCCGCCCAGTACAAGGTCGACGCGGAGAAGCTGGCGCCGTTCATCAGAAAGTATTTGAAGAGCGCCGTCGAATCCGGTACACTAATACAGACCAAAGGTAAAGGTGCATCAGGTTCTTTCAAACTGGAATCGAAATCATCTTCAGCGAAGAAGCCCGCCGGCGGCGCCGCCGGTAAGGCCGTCACCAAGACCGCCGCCTCATCCGGTGGTGGATCCGCGTCTAAAGGTGGTAAAAAAGTGGCCACCGCCGCGACCAAAGGCACAACCAAAAGGGGTGCATCGGCGGCATCCGCATCGCCATCGAAATCGTCATCAAAAGCAGCCTCGTCGGCCGCTTCGAAGGATAAAAAAGCCGCCGCCGCCAAGAAGAAACCCGCCGCAGCATCAGCAGCAGCAGCAAAGAAGGCGGCCGCCTCACCCGCCAAAGGTAAGAGCGGCGGTGGAGCCGCGCCAAAAGCTAAGAAAACCGCCAAGCCGCCGACAAAGAAGCCAAAAGCGCCCAAACCGAAGAAGGCCGCCGCCGCAACCAAATCGAAGCCTGCCGCCGCCAAAAAGGCAGCAGCTAAAAAGTAAAGTCGGGCGGGCGGGCGCCTCACCGTTGGTTGTTTGTTGGTGTCGTCGGCAACAACAGCAGCGAGCGAGAGAGCGAGCGGCACGTGTGCGTCGTTGCAAACAAGCAATCAAGCACGCACGCACGCACGCACGCACATACCTATATGTATACCAAAAAGCCCTTTTCAGGGCTAACAAATTATTCTAAATATCGTACGTGTTACGATACCATTGTTTCTTTTTCGATATATATTGGTAACTGAACGAACGAACGAACTAACTAACTAACTAACTAACTAAGTAAGTAAGTAAGTAAGTAATTAATTAACTAACGTAACTAAATTACTTACTTACTTACTTACATACCTACCTACCTACCTACCTACCTACCTACCTACCCACCTACCTACCTACCTACCTACCTACCTACCTATCTATCTATCTATCTATCTATTTACATAATATTATAAACTTCTAAAATCTCTTCCTATTCAGAAACGAACTGGATACTTTAGGTTAGAAGTGTATGGCGATCGCGAAGCGCAGCGAGCGATCGCCATACACTTCGTGGTTATTTTTTTTTTAACTGCACGAAAACCCTTCATATTCAACTATGACGAAACTATGCTCAGCACAACACACAAATTGGTGATGTTCCTTTTTATTAATGCAATTGCAATTGCACCAATATCACACACACAACAAACAAACAAACAAACATCAATGCACAATATCACAAACAACAACCAAGCAAAATTCCGCCTCCGCCCGACTCCCGAATAGATAATATTATATTAATTACATACATACATTATGTCTTATTTATTGTACACGAATAAGTAAAACATTATAATTACATATAATAAACAAAATATGTGTGTGTGTGTGTGTGTGTGTGTTTTCACGCGGCCCGGGCTCCGGCTTTACCGATAAAATTCTCTCTCTTTTTCTCATTATAAAATACACATCGTTCTATCACCCTCTCGTTCTCGTTCGCTCGTCGTGTACGTATACAATTCGACGACAGAACTTTGTCGATATGCATAAAACACCGTGGCAGTGAAAATCCACCTTGACTTAGGCCTCCCTACAATCAAACAATTTATAAAACGCGCCTCGCGCCGATATTTTGATACCGCAGAGCACCACGCGAATCCCTTGATAGTCAACACTATCACATACACCCCGTCCCTTATTTCCCGCATCCGTAGGCCTAGGCACGCCCTCAGCGAACCAGACGATGCCACCACTTTAGCTCAAATCGAGGCTGACGAAGCCCGAAAACAAATACAAATGCGCAACCGACAACCAAGATTTCGTCCTCGCCGGCGAGGACCGTCGCGACGTCCCTCTCAGTCTCGTCCCGTTTAAGCGGCCCGAGCTGCATATTAGCAATCCGACCGATCCCCAAATAATTATAATTGTTTGCATGCTAAGTCCTCCCTCATTCCCCAGGCAACGTCCTGAGCCGAGGTCGAGCCCCACAGGGGGCACCCTCAGGCTACCGTTGCCCAAAATTATTTAGTTTTAGTTTTTAGTTTTAAGTAGCGGTTGAGAGCCCTCAGCGCTCACCGCAAAAGTCCGCGTAACGGTGGAAGAAGGTCCCCTGGACCCACCACCTTCCTGTTCCAGTCCAAAAAAAAAAAAAAAAAAAAAAAAAAAAAAAAAAAAAAAAAAAAAAAAAAAAAAAAAAAAAAAAAATGGCAGTGAAAAGGACTTCGCTCCGAGCCGCCGCACAGTACAGACGTACCCCGTACGGTCTATTGTGCTCCGCCCGCCACCCCGACTCGATTCTCGGAAGCGCTCTGGTATTTATACCTGGCCTTTCGCAGAACCGACCTTATCAGTTTGTTGACTCGGAACTTTTCAGTTTAGAGTCTCCAAACGAATATTTGTTCTTACGACATCGCGCTCTAAAAACCACAGATATTTACTTGTGGTGAACCAGTGGATACCTAACGGTGATAACTAAGCTGGTTCGAGCGTGACCCGGGCGCTCGCGGTTTCCCTTAAGGAAAACGCTAACCCGGACGGGACTGGACCAGTTGGCCTTGGGGGCTTCCCTAGCCAACCCCAGTTGTCGTTAGGCAGGGACGTAGGAACCCGCTGCACAATAAGATTGGCAGCGGGAGTCAAGCTTAGGGCACACCCTAGGGCCTACTCACCTCCCGACCTATCCCGGTCGGGAGTGTAACACACACCCCCGGGCCCATCCACCCGGGGCGAGATAGTAGGTTAGATTAGGGCGATCGCCTGAGGTTTCTTGTGGTTTCTTTTACTCAGGAACGCCCCGCGTCCGAAACCACGTTAGTTTGCCGAAGTAGAATAGCTCCCTCTGGCTGGCCATCATGGCCAGCCAGAACGACCACCTACCCCTGACGCTGGACGAGATCCTCCAGGACAACGAGTCCTGGGATTTCCTCGTCGAGCGTTACGGGACAACTTTTTTACCTCCCCGACCCGCTCCCACTTCACGGTCATCCTCAAGGATGTCCGTGATATCCGCGGAATTCTCCCCCGCGGAATCACCCGCGGAACACTCCCCGCCTCCCTCTCCCGCGGAATCAACCGCGGATCACCCCGCCCCTCCCTCTCCCGCGGAACCCTCCGCCCCGCCCTCTCCCGCGGAACCCTCCGCCCCGCCCTCTCCTGCGGAATCCGAACCGCCCTCTCCGCCTGCGCCTGCCGCGACGACCGGCCAGTCGTCCTCTTCCTCCTCTTCGGAGGGAGAGTTCACGACGGTCGTCGGTGGCAAGCGCAAGAGGAAAAAGAAGGCGAAAGCCACTGAAGCCGAGGTAGCTGCCAAAGCTGCCAAGGCTTCCGCCCCTTCCCCTTGCCCATCACCCAAGCCCCGCCCACTCATGGACACTATTGTGCCCACACCCCCGCCGCTAATGGACGTGCCCATGGCTCCTCCCCCGGAGGAACAAGGCCGCCCAGAGGCGCGCATATCCCAGCCCCAGACCCAATCCCAAGTCCCGATGAGGAAGGACTCTCCGCCCCCCCTGTTTGTTCAGGATAAGACCAGATGGACCGAAGTGTCCGGATGGTTTACTCCTAACAAGATCCAATATACCTCTGCCCGCTCCACCGAGCACGGCATCAAGGTAACCGTGCCCACTTCACAGGACCACCGGGCCCTGACCAAACTCCTTAAAGAGCGTAAGGTGGCTTTCCACACTTACACTCTCCCTGAGGAGAAAGCCCTCCGGGTGGTGATCCGCGGCATCCCCCGCGAAATCCCCACCTCAGAAGTCGAAGCCTCCCTTAAGGAGCACGACCTCCCGATTCAGTCAGTGCACCGGATGCACAAAGGACGTGGCCACGAGCCATATAACATGGTGATTGTGGCACTGGACCAAGGGAAGGCCGGCAAGGCCATATACAGAGTAAAATCTGTGTGCGGCTTGAGCGACGGCTTCACCGTCGAGGGCGTCCGAAAGGGCGGCTACCCCTCCCAGTGCCACAACTGCCAGTTGTACGGCCATTCCGCCCGCAATTGTTTTGCTCCCCCCCGATGCGTGAAGTGCCTCACACCTCACGCCACCAAAGACTGTGACCGTCCAAAGGTCATAGATGAAAACACCCCGCCACCTGGTTGCGTTCTCTGCAACCAGACCGGGCACACCGCGAACTACCGCGGGTGCTCGAAGGCTCCCCGCCCTTCGCGCCATTCAACGCGCAAAGCCCCCATTTCCAACCCGGCGCAGACCGATCTGCGCCCTCAAAGGCACTCCCAATGGGCCCGCCTAAACTCCAACTCTCCTAAGGAGTATCCTCCTCTCCCAAGGGAAGCGTTTGCTCTCTCCGAGCAAACCACGACCCAGCCACCACCTCCTCCTCCCAAGGTTTCCGCTTGGCAGCCGAAACCCACCGCAGCGCCTTCAGCGCCCGCCCCGCCGTCACCGCCAACCCAAACCACCCGCCGCGCAAACCCGTCACCAAAACGGGACCAAAACCCTCCGTCGAGTGTGGATGCGGATTTCGCACTCGTGGAGCGCTTCATCGAGTTCATAAACTTCGATGAAATTAGGGAGCTCGCCGATATTATTAAACAGAGCGAGGGCAACGGTCGTGCCCTTGCATCTGCAGCGCTGCGATTTAACAAAATCGCTTGCCAACTCGATCACTTTCGCGTAAATCCATAATGGAAATTACACCCACGCGCGGTAGAATCAAACCCCGATCCCTCAAGTTAGGAACCTTCAATGCCAACGGCATTATAGGTAAACGAGATGAGATCGCAGAATTCCTGCGAGAGCATCAACTCGATATCCTTTTGGTACAGGAAACATTTCTAAAGCCCTTTCATAGGGACCCTAAAATTGCGAATTATCAGATAATTCGCAATGACAGACCCAACGCCGCAAAAGGCGGCACCCTCATTTATTATAAAAGATCCCTTCACTGCTCCCCTATGGACGCACCATCCCTAGAGTACATTGAGGCTTCAATCTGTAGGCTCGGTATGACTGGACACTCATCCATTATACTAGTCTCGGCATATTGCTCCCATTCTCACAACCTACCCGACTTAGGAATGTCACTCAAACGTGACTTAGAATCCCTTTTCAATTTAGGTAGCTCAGTCATTCTGGCGGGCGACCTAAACGCGAAACACACCCTCTGGAATTGCGTCGCAAACAATACCAGAGGGCGTATTCTTGAATCCCTCCTCGGGCCACTCAACGTGGACCTGATCGCCCCATACGAACCGACTCACTTCCCGGACATAGTGACTCACAGACCCGACATACTCGACGTGGCGCTGCTGCGTAATGTAAACTTACGTTTGCATGACTTAGCAGTGCTACACGAGCTCCAATCGGACCACCGGCCTGTAATCCTAGAGTTTACACCGCGCGTAGGTCCCCCAGATTCAGGTCAACCCTCTCGCACCAAGGTCGTGACGGACTGGGTCAAATTAGGCGAAAGCCTCAAGGCGACCTCGTCCGTCCATCTAGACCGTATCCCCGACAGCCTAGTCACCGCCGACGACGCTGTAGGCGCTATCGACTCACTCACAAGTCACGTGCAATCGTTAGTTAGCGATTGCTCTCGGACAGTACCAGCGGAGGATGACCGACGCTGGCACTTGCCCGACGACATACGGGACTTGCTGAGGGAGAAGAAAGTCGCCATTCGCGCCTACGATAGAGCTCCCTCAGAGCAAAATCGTGTCCAATTACGAGCTCTCGAACGTGCCGTCAAGGCACGCATCGCAGAGTTTCGCGAGAATAGCTGGGGCCAGACCCTCAGCGAAATCAAGCCCTCCCACCTAGCCTTTTGGCAACTGTCTCGTGCCCTCACAAAGGACACAGTAGTTCCAATGCCTCCTTTAAAGCGACCCAATCTTCCTCCCGCCTTTGAAGACGTGGAAAAGACCGAATGCCTCGCCGAAAGTCTGGAGGCTCAATGTACGCCCAGTTCCCTCCCTATTGACCCGCGTCATTTGGAGAAAGTTACAGCCGAAGTAGAACGGAGGACCGCTCTTCCGTTACCTCCTCCCGCTCCCCCGACTGACGACGTCGCCAACGACGTCAACACAAATGACGACCCACTTCCACCCGCGACCCATGACGAGGTGAAAGCGATCATCGGGAAGTTACACCCTCGTAAGGCCCCGGGCTCGGACAAGATCACCAACAGAGTGATCAAACTCTTCCCAGCCTCCCTTATCATGTTATTGACGGCCATCTTCAATGCCGCCCTCTCAAACAATATTTTCCCACACCAGTGGAAAGAAGCCCACGTGATTGGGATCCACAAGCCCGGCAAACCCAAGTCCGAGCCCTCCAGTTATCGTCCCATAAGTCTGCTCAACGTACTGGGCAAGATTTATGAGAGAATCATTTATGTCCGCCTTAAAGCATTTGCCGATGCTAACAAACTCCTCCCAGACGAGCAATTTGGGTTCCGACCCAAACACTCGTGTGTTCACCAAGTCCATAGAATTGTTGAACACATCTCCACAAGTTACCAGAGAGGTCACATGACAGGCGCCCTTTTCTTCGATGTCGCAAAGGCATTCGACAAGGTGTGGCACACAGGCTTGATCTACAAGCTTTACACCCTAGGTGTGCCACCGAGACTCGTGACCATCTTACGAGACTTTCTGTCGAATCGCCTCTTTCGATATCGGGTCGAAGGCGTCCTGTCCTCACCACACCCCATTAGTGCCGGTGTCCCGCAGGGCTCGGTACTATCTCCCTTGCTATTCACGCTCTACACGAGCGACATCCCTAGAGTCAGGAATACGCAGTTCGCTCTCTTTGCAGACGACACTGCCGTATATTGCTCAGGCAAAAGCCCGCCCGCGATCTCTAAGAAACTCCAGACCGCAGCCAACGCCCTAGGCGCTTGGTTCCGGAAATGGAGAATAGAGATCAACCCCTCCAAAAGTCAGGCGGTTCTCTTTTTTAGAACCGACCGAAAAAGACGTCCCCCCATCCCCGATCCAGTCACACTATTCGGCGAGCCGATCCCTTGGGAGAGGCAAGCCAAATATCTCGGTGTGACCCTCGATGATCGCCTATCCTTCGCTGCACACATAAGGGCGGTTCGCGCGCGCGCCGCCTTTGTGGCAGGACGACTCCACTGCATGATCAACGCCCGGTCTAAACTTGCCCTAAAAAGCAAGGTTAGACTCTATACCGCGTGTATCCGTCCAGTCATGACGTATGCGAGCACCGTGTTCGCTCACGCTGCTCCCACACATCTCAACACCCTTCAGGTGATTCAAAACCGTTTCATGCGCAAAGCCACGGGCGCCCCGTGGTACATGCGCAATGAAAACCTCCACCTTGACTTAGGTCTCCCTACAATCAAACAATTTATAAAACGCGCCTCGCGCCGATATTTTGATACCGCAGAGCACCACGCGAATCCCTTGATAGTCAACACTATCACATACACCCCGTCCCTTATTTCCCGCATCCGTAGGCCTAGGCACGCCCTCAGCGAACCAGACGATGCCACCACTTTAGCTCAAATCGAGGCTGACGAAGCCCGAAAACAAATACAAATGCGCAACCGACAACCAAGATTTCGTCCTCGCCGGCGAGGACCGTCGCGACGTCCCTCTCAGTCTCGTCCCGTTTAAGCGGCCCGAGCTGCATATTAGCAATCCGACCGATCCCCAAATAATATATTTGCATGCTAAGTCCTCCCTCATTCCCCAGGCAACGTCCTGAGCCGAGGTCGAGCCCCACAGGGGGCACCCTCAGGCTACCGTTGCCAAAAATTTATTTAGTTTTAAGTAGCGGTTGAGAGCCCTCAGCGCTCACCGCAAAAGTCCGCGTAACGGTGGAAGAAGGTCCCCTGGACCCACCACCTTCCTGTTCCAGTCAAAAAAAAAAAAAAAAAAATGGCAGTGAAAAAAAGTATATCATTCGTCTGTCTGTATCTAGTGAGTCACTACTGTTAATTAAATTAATTTGCAATAATGTCTGGACGCGGCAAGGGTGGCAAGGTCAAGGGGAAGGCGAAGTCTCGTTCGAATCGTGCCGGTCTGCAGTTTCCTGTCGGTCGTATACATAGACTTCTGCGCAACGGCAATTACGCCGAGCGCGTCGGCGCCGGTGCACCGGTCTATTTGGCCGCCGTAATGGAATATCTCGCCGCTGAGGTCCTCGAGTTGGCCGGCAACGCGGCAAGGGACAACAAGAAGACAAGAATCATCCCGAGACATCTCCAATTGGCCATACGCAACGATGAGGAGTTGAACAAACTCCTCTCCGGCGTGACCATCGCTCAGGGTGGTGTGTTGCCCAACATTCAGGCGGTGCTACTGCCGAAGAAGACCGAGAAGAAGGCTTAGATAATAAATGTTATCAGAGCCTCTCGTCTCACACTCCTGGCTCGCCGTCGTCGCCTGGTCGGGGCGAGATCACAAAAGGCCCTTTTCAGGGCCGCAATATGATTGATAAATTATGTCTCTATATGACCTCGAATCGTCCGTCACTTTATTCAAGAAGAAAAAGAACGAACAAACAAACAAACAAATATACATACATTCATACATACATACATACACTTCATTCAAACAAAAGAGAAATTGTGTGGTATAATTTTTAAAAAAAAAAAAAAAACCTAGGCATATAATAATAGTATATTACATACATTATGTACGTTTTGTTTTGTATAATATAATAATTAGGCTAACGTGCGAGAGAGACGGATTTATTTAATGAGACAGCTAGATACCGAACGATGTTAGAGTAGCGTGTATGTTTTTTCTTTCTCTTTTACGCACACTTCTGATTGGCCGCACGATCGAATTCAGCTCGTTGTCTATCATAATAAGTTAAGGTGCGCATATTGAGTATGTATCGGCTTTTTTTCTCAAAACTCTACTATCTATCACTCTGCACTCAAGTCTCGCTCATTGTAGTGCGTTCAAAGTGTTCTAGTGTTGTTATTATTCATTCATTCTCATTATGCCGCCAAAGACTAGCGGTAAGGCCGCCAAGAAATCTGGCAAAGCCCAAAAGAACATCTCCAAAACCGATAAGAAAAAGAAGAAGCACAAGAGGAAGGAGAGCTACGCCATCTACATCTACAAGGTGCTCAAGCAGGTGCATCCCGATACCGGTATATCCAGCAAGGCCATGTCTATAATGAATTCGTTCGTTAACGACATATTCGAACGTATCGCCGCGGAGGCATCTCGTCTCGCCCATTACAACAAACGTTCCACTATAACCTCTAGGGAGGTGCAGACGTCTGTGAGACTCCTGTTGCCCGGTGAGCTTGCCAAGCACGCCGTGAGCGAGGGGACCAAAGCCGTCACCAAATACACCAGCTCCAAGTGAGGAGGCTGAGAGATGGCATCGTCTACACAGTGCGTGCGTGCGTGTTTCATAGTATGCATTTATTATTAATGTTTATTATATTAACACAATATGCACAATACTCAAAAGGCCCTTTTCAGGGCCAAAAATCTATTCGTGTTACAATAATGTTTCTTTCATGACATACATAATATAAAAAAAAAATAATAATATAATACATACATATATACATACATACACATATCACATATCTAGTCGTTGTGTATAAAAAGAACGAACGATAGATATAGTTATAGATATACTTAGATAGATAGATAGATAGTTAGTTAGTTATTTAATATAATAAATAAATAAATACTTAATATAAATATTAAATAACATAGGCAATAATATCAGGATTAAAAAATAATAATAAAGACGGGTATGTACATAATACATACATATTGTGTGATCGTTGCGAGTTATTTCATTGTGCGAGGGAGATAGATATATAAAGGTCGTCTCCCTCGATATAACATTATAAATAGGCCGAATTCTACAGTAGGTCCGCCATACCGTACGTACACTGTTAAGTTGGTAGACGCGTCCGTTTATAAATTTCTTTGTTTCGTTCGTTCGTTTGTTTTGTTACTCCTCCAAAAATGGCTCGTACCAAGCAGACTGCGCGTAAATCCACCGGTGGCAAAGCGCCTCGTAAACAGCTGGCCACCAAGGCCGCGCGCAAGAGTGCACCGGCAACCGGTGGTGTCAAGAAACCCCATCGCTACAGACCGGGTACGGTTGCACTCCGTGAGATCCGTCGCTATCAGAAGAGTACAGAGTTGTTGATCCGCAAACTGCCCTTCCAGCGTCTAGTCCGTGAGATCGCTCAAGATTTCAAGACTGATCTACGTTTCCAGAGTTCAGCAGTCATGGCGCTCCAGGAGGCCAGCGAGGCTTATCTGGTCGGACTCTTTGAGGACACCAACCTGTGCGCGATTCACGCCAAGCGTGTCACCATCATGCCCAAGGATATACAGTTGGCGCGCAGAATCCGAGGCGAACGCGCTTAATTGTGTATGTGTAATCTCACCCTCGCAGGAAAGCATCGTGCGTTGCTACAAAAGGCCCTTTTCAGGGCCACATATATATCAAAAAAATTGAAAATAATGTTTCTCATGCACATAATATTAATGTAAAAATATACCTACATACCTACCTATCTATCTACCCCTGCCAATACAAATAAATAAATTTACTTCATATTGATTAAGAACTAAGTAGGTACCTACCTATATTGGATAAGTAGATTTATGTATTAGGTATGGTACGATATTTTATATATTTTTCCAATAATATTAATTAATTAACTAACTAACCAATCAATCAAGTATGTATCTATGTAGGTAGGTAGGTAGGTAGGTAGGTAGGTGGTAATTAATGTACTGAATTAGATAAAAGTTATTGAACACCCTCCCCCCCCCCCCCCGCCCCTGCCCAAAACCCATGTCCCTGACGTGGAATATATATCCATCTCACTTTTCACAAAGAAAACCAATGAAACCACATTATGGCTTTCTGGGTTTACTCCGTCTCGTTCGTACTCACACATGGTATCGTGTTTTGATAGCGCGCTACCCGTCACACGTTGAGTATAAATATAACCGTTATAAGTAGTGGTACAGGGAAAAAGTTCGCTCCGAGCCGCCGCACAGTACAGACGTACCCCGTACGGTCTATTGTGCTCCGCCCGCCACCCCGACTCGATTCTCGGAAGCGCTCTGGTATTTATACCTGGCCTTTCGCAGAACCGACCTTATCAGTTTGTTGACTCGGAACTTTTCAGTTTAGAGTCTCCAAACGAATATTTGTTCTTACGACATCGCGCCCTCAAAACCACAGATATTTACTTGTGGTGAACCAGTGGATACCTAACGGTGATAACTAAGCTGGTTCGAGCGTGACCCGGGCGCTCGCGGTTTCCCTTAAGGAAAACGCTAACCCGGACGGGACTGGACCAGTTGGCCTTGGGGGCTTCCCTAGCCAACCCCAGTTGTCGTTAGGCAGGGACGTAGGAACCCGCTGCACAATAAGATTGGCAGCGGGAGTCAAGCTTAGGGCACACCCTAGGGCCTACTCACCTCCCGACCTATCCCGGTCGGGAGTGTAACACACACCCCCGGGCCCATCCACCCGGGGCGAGATAGTAGGTTAGATTAGGGCGATCGCCTGAGGTTTCTTGTGGTTTCTTTTACTCAGGAACGCCCCGCGTCCGAAACCACGTTAGTTTGCCGAAGTAGAATAGCTCCCTCTGGCTGGCCATCATGGCCAGCCAGAACGACCACCTACCCCTGACGCTGGACGAGATCCTCCAGGACAACGAGTCCTGGGATTTCCTCGTCGAGCGTTACGGGACAACTTTTTTACCTCCCCGACCCGCTCCCACTTCACGGTCATCCTCAAGGATGTCCGTGATATCCGCGGAATTCTCCCCCGCGGAATCACCCGCGGAACACTCCCCGCCTCCCTCTCCCGCGGAATCAACCGCGGATCACCCCGCCCCTCCCTCTCCCGCGGAACCCTCCGCCCCGCCCTCTCCCGCGGAACCCTCCGCCCCGCCCTCTCCTGCGGAATCCGAACCGTCCTCTCCGCCTGCGCCTGCCGCGACGACCGGCCAGTCGTCCTCTTCCTCCTCTTCGGAGGGAGAGTTCACGACGGTCGTCGGTGGCAAGCGCAAGAGGAAAAAGAAGGCGAAAGCCACTGAAGCCGAGGTAGCTGCCAAAGCTGCCAAGGCTTCCGCCCCTTCCCCTTGCCCATCACCCAAGCCCCGCCCACTCATGGACACTATTGTGCCCACACCCCCGCCGCTAATGGACGTGCCCATGGCTCCTCCCCCGGAGGAACAAGGCCGCCCAGAGGCGCGCATATCCCAGCCCCAGACCCAATCCCAGACCCAATCCCAAGTCCCGATGAGGAAGGACTCTCCGCCCCCCCTGTTTGTTCAGGATAAGACCAGATGGACCGAAGTGTCCGGATGGTTTACTCCGAACAAGATTCAATATACCTCTGCCCGCTCCACCGAGCACGGCATCAAGGTAACCGTGCCCACTTCACAGGACCACCGGGCCCTGACCAAACTCCTTAAAGAGCGTAAGGTGGCTTTCCACACTTACACTCTCCCTGAGGAGAAAGCCCTCCGGGTGGTGATCCGCGGCATCCCCCGCGAAATCCCCACCTCAGAAGTCGAAGCCTCCCTTAAGGAGCACGACCTCCCAATACAGTCAGTGCACCGGATGCACAAAGGACGCGGCCACGAGCCGTATAACATGGTGATTGTGGCACTGGACCAAGGCAAGGCCGGCAAAGCCATATACAGAGTAAAATCTGTGTGCGGCTTGAGCGACGGCTTCACCGTCGAGGGCGTCCGAAAGGGCGGCTACCCCTCCCAGTGCCACAACTGTCAGTTGTACGGCCATTCCGCCCGCAATTGTTTTGCTCCCCCCCGGTGCGTGAAGTGCCTCACACCTCACGCCACCAAAGACTGTGACCGCCCAAAGGTCATAGATGAAAACACCCCGCCACCTGGTTGCGTTCTCTGCAACCAGACCGGGCACACCGCGAACTACCGCGGGTGCTCGAAGGCTCCCCGCCCTTCGCGCCATTCAACGCGCAAAGCCCCCATTTCCAACCCGGCGCAGACCGATCTGCGCCCTCAAAGGCACTCCCAATGGGCCCGCCTTAACTCTAATTCTCCTAAAGAGTACCCTCCTCTCCCTAGGGAAGCGTTTGCTCTCTCCGAGCAAACCACGACCCAGCCACCACCTCCTCCTCCCAAGGTTTCCGCTTGGCAGCCGAAACCCACCGCAGCGCCTTCAGCGCCCGCCCCGCCGTCACCGCCAACCCAAACCACCCGCCGCGCAAACCCGTCACCAAAACGGGACCAAAACCCTCCGTCGAGTGTGGATGCGGATTTCGCACTCGTGGAGCGCTTCATCGAGTTCATAAACTTCGATGAAATTAGGGAGCTCGCCGATATTATTAAACAGAGCGAGGGCAACGGTCGTGCCCTTGCATCTGCAGCGCTGCGATTTAACAAAATCGCTTGCCAACTCGATCACTTTCGCGTAAATCCATAATGGATATTACACCCACGCGCGGTAGAATCAAACCCCGATCCCTCAAGTTAGGAACCTTCAATGCCAACGGCATTATAGGTAAACGAGATGAGATCGCAGAATTCCTGCGAGAGCATCAACTCGATATCCTTTTGGTACAGGAAACATTTCTAAAGCCCTTTCATAGGGACCCTAAAATTGCGAATTATCAGATAATTCGCAATGACAGACCCAACGCCGCAAAAGGCGGCACCCTCATTTATTATAAAAGATCCCTTCACTGCTCCCCTATGGACGCACCATCCCTAGAGTACATTGAGGCTTCAATCTGTAGGCTCGGTATGACTGGACACTCATCCATTATACTAGTCTCGGCATATTGCTCCCATTCTCACAACCTACCCGACTTAGGAATGTCACTCAAACGTGACTTAGAATCCCTTTTCAATTTAGGTAGCTCAGTCATTCTGGCGGGCGACCTAAACGCGAAACACACCCTCTGGAATTGCGTCGCAAACAATACCAGAGGGCGTATTCTTGAATCCCTCCTCGGGCCACTCAACGTGGACCTGATCGCCCCATACGAACCGACTCACTTCCCGGACATAGTGACTCACAGACCCGACATACTCGACGTGGCGCTGCTGCGTAATGTAAACTTACGTTTGCATGACTTAGCAGTGCTACACGAGCTCCAATCGGACCACCGGCCTGTAATCCTAGAGTTTACACCGCGCGTAGGTCCCCCAGATTCAGGTCAACCCTCTCGCACCAAGGTCGTGACGGACTGGGTCAAATTAGGCGAAAGCCTCAAGGCGACCTCGTCCGTCCATCTAGACCGTATCCCCGACAGCCTAGTCACCGCCGACGACGCTGTAGGCGCTATCGACTCACTCACAAGTCACGTGCAATCGTTAGTTAGCGATTGCTCTCGGACAGTACCAGCGGAGGATGACCGACGCTGGCACTTGCCCGACGACATACGGGACTTGCTGAGGGAGAAGAAAGTCGCCATTCGCGCCTACGATAGAGCTCCCTCAGAGCAAAATCGTGTCCAATTACGAGCTCTCGAACGTGCCGTCAAGGCACGCATCGCAGAGTTTCGCGAGAATAGCTGGGGCCAGACCCTCAGCGAAATCAAGCCCTCCCACCTAGCCTTTTGGCAACTGTCTCGTGCCCTCACAAAGGACACAGTAGTTCCAATGCCTCCTTTAAAGCGACCCAATCTTCCTCCCGCCTTTGAAGACGTGGAAAAGACCGAATGCCTCGCCGAAAGTCTGGAGGCTCAATGTACGCCCAGTTCTCTCCCTATTGACCCGCGTCATTTGGAGAAAGTTACAGCCGAAGTAGAACGGAGGACCGCTCTTCCGTTACCTCCTCCCGCTCCCCCGACTGACGACGTCGCCAACGACGTCAACACAAATGACGACCCACTTCCACCCGCGACCCATGACGAGGTGAAAGCGATCATCGGGAAGTTACACCCTCGTAAGGCCCCGGGCTCGGACAAGATCACCAACAGAGTGATCAAACTCTTCCCAGCCTCCCTTATCATGTTATTGACGGCCATCTTCAATGCCGCCCTCTCAAACAATATTTTCCCACACCAGTGGAAAGAAGCCCACGTGATTGGGATCCACAAGCCCGGCAAACCCAAGTCCGAGCCCTCCAGTTATCGTCCCATAAGTCTGCTCAACGTACTGGGCAAGATTTATGAGAGAATCATTTATGTCCGCCTTAAAGCATTTGCCGATGCTAACAAACTCCTCCCAGACGAGCAATTTGGGTTCCGACCCAAACACTCGTGTGTTCACCAAGTCCATAGAATTGTTGAACACATCTCCACAAGTTACCAGAGAGGTCACATGACAGGCGCCCTTTTCTTCGATGTCGCAAAGGCATTCGACAAGGTGTGGCACACAGGCTTGATCTACAAGCTTTACACCCTAGGTGTGCCACCGAGACTCGTGACCATCTTACGAGACTTTCTGTCGAATCGCCTCTTTCGATATCGGGTCGAAGGCGTCCTGTCCTCACCACACCCCATTAGTGCCGGTGTCCCGCAGGGCTCGGTACTATCTCCCTTGCTATTCACGCTCTACACGAGCGACATCCCTAGAGTCAGGAATACGCAGTTCGCTCTCTTTGCAGACGACACTGCCGTATATTGCTCAGGCAAAAGCCCGCCCGCGATCTCTAAGAAACTCCAGACCGCAGCCAACGCCCTAGGCGCTTGGTTCCGGAAATGGAGAATAGAGATCAACCCCTCCAAAAGTCAGGCGGTTCTCTTTTTTAGAACCGACCGAAAAAGACGTCCCCCCATCCCCGATCCAGTCACACTATTCGGCGAGCCGATCCCTTGGGAGAGGCAAGCCAAATATCTCGGTGTGACCCTCGATGATCGCCTATCCTTCGCTGCACACATAAGGGCGGTTCGCGCGCGCGCCGCCTTTGTGGCAGGACGACTCCACTGCATGATCAACGCCCGGTCTAAACTTGCCCTAAAAAGCAAGGTTAGACTCTATACCGCGTGTATCCGTCCAGTCATGACGTATGCGAGCACCGTGTTCGCTCACGCTGCTCCCACACATCTCAACACCCTTCAGGTGATTCAAAACCGTTTCATGCGCAAAGCCACGGGCGCCCCGTGGTACATGCGCAATGAAAACCTCCACCTTGACTTAGGCCTCCCTACAATCAAACAATTTATAAAACGCGCCTCGCGCCGATATTTTGATACCGCAGAGCACCACGCGAATCCCTTGATAGTCAACACTATCACATACACCCCGTCCCTTATTTCCCGCATCCGTAGGCCTAGGCACGCCCTCAGCGAGCCAGACGATGCCATTACCCTAGCGCAGATCGAGGCCGAAGAAGCCCGCAAACAAATACAAATGCGAAATCGTCAACCTAGATTTCGTCCTCGCCGGCGAGGACCGTCGCGACGTCCTTCCCAGTCTCGTCCCGATTAAGCGGCCCGAGCTGCATATTAGCAATCCGACCGATCCCCAAATAATATATTTGCATGCTAAGTCCTCCCTCATTCCCCAGGCAACGTCCTGAGCCGAGGTCGAGCCCCACAGGGGGCACCCTCAGGCTACCGTTGCCCTAAATTTATTTAGTTTTAAGTAGCGGTTGAGAGCCCTCAGCGCTCACCGCAAAAGTCCGCGTAACGGTGGAAGAAGGTCCCCTGGACCCACCACCTTCCTGTTCCAGTCAAAAAAAAAAAAAAAAAAAAAAAAAAAAAATAGTGGTACAGGCCCGGTCCAATCAGTCAGACGCTCGTTTCGCTACACTTCAGTCAGTCAGTCAGTCAGTCGGTGCGTGCGTGAGAGAGAGATTTCGTGTTTTTGATTACATTTTATACAATCAATCTATAATAATGACCGGCCGCGGTAAGGGAGGAAAGGGTCTGGGAAAAGGTGGAGCCAAGCGTCATAGAAAAGTACTTCGCGACAACATCCAGGGAATCACCAAACCCGCGATCCGTCGTTTGGCTCGCAGAGGAGGCGTGAAGCGTATATCCGGTCTTATATACGAGGAGACTCGTGGTGTTCTTAAAGTGTTTCTCGAGAACGTGATCCGTGACGCTGTCACCTACACTGAGCACGCGAAGAGGAAGACCGTCACCGCCATGGACGTCGTCTACGCTCTGAAACGTCAGGGACGTACATTGTACGGTTTCGGTGGTTAAAAACATCCACTTCGTGACGTGTCGTGTCGTATAGTATAGAGTACAGTACAGTACCTATATTAATTTACGTACGCACGTACACGCACAAACAAAAGGCCCTTTTCAGGGCCGCATATAATTCCGTTTGTTTTGATGCAAACTGTTTCGGTATCGTACACTAAAATTGATGTCCGTCAAACTCACTATAATTAGGTACTCGTTTATAATACTTATGTGGGTACATATTATTGTTTAGTAAGATGTATGTATATATGCACCTACGTATGTAATTATTATCAATACGAAAACTTAATAATAGGTATACATATTATATAGATAGATAGATAGATAGATAGATAGATAGATAGATAGATAGATAGATAGATAGATAGATAGATAGATAGATAGATAGATAGATGGATGGATGGATGGATGGATGGATGGAGTAGTGGTAGTTATATTTACGATTCTTGCATTCAATTTTGCATTTAACCGACCGAATTAACAGGTAGGTAGGTAGGTAGGTAGGTAGTCTTAGGTCTGTCTGTCTGTCTCTGTCTCTGTCTAATAAACAAACAACATCACATAATTTTATGTGTAACTCTGAATGTATTTATATTGGTTTCGTATAAGGTTAATAATATAATATAATGTAGATAGGTAAGTAGGTAGGTAAGCAAGTATAATTGTATGTATCATGTAAGTTAGATAGTAATAATATTAGGTAAGTATTTATTATTATTATTTCAATAAATCAAATAAGTACTCAAATAAAAATCTAAGTGTAGTAATGTGAGGCTCGGATATAAACTTACAGTGTCGTCGTCGGTCGGTCGGCTGTCTGTTTAGTGGTAAAATGGTAGTCGTGTGTTTTACGACCGTCCGCGTTACACTCGTCAAAACGGCCTAGACAAGTCGAGACATGAGTGAAATCTTATTATGTTCCAAGCTTGGAATCTTCGCCGTTTGCTTATCGACCGATATGCGTCCAATCTTTACGTTTTATAGAGAAAAATCACTTTTGAACTGGACGCCAAGCACGTCGCATACAAGGCAGTGAAAATAAACATCTGTAGCGCAACCCTTATTATACTTGAGAACCGTTTGGAGTGAACATTACGTAAACACGTTCATGATGTGTCTATATAAATATATATAAATGTTATAATTATTATAGAAACTAGTTAAAAATATAATAATTTATATACATGTTAGTGAAAAGTTGGAAGTGTTCATACGAGAAAACGTCCCGCGACAGCGCGGCTCTCCTTACGGTAATGCCTCGATATGTATTGATAAAATGATTATTTTCACAGTGGCGACATCTAATCCTGTCTGTGTTTTCTATCTATTATAATAATAATAATAATAATAATAATAGACTACCACCAGCTTACTTACTTACTTACTATCTATCTACTATCTGCTGACTGAATTTTAGTGGTGATTGATTGTGTGTGAGTGAGTGTTTGTGTAAAAAGAAAAATAAATAACAATGGCAGACACAGCTGTAGCTACCGAGGCACCGGCGCCGGCCACACCGGCGAAGAAACCGAAGGCGTCCGCCGCCGGAGCGAAAAAACCCAAGGCGAAACCGACACACCCGAAGACTTCGGAAATGGTCAATAGCGCCATTAAGGAACTGAAAGAGCGTAGCGGATCGTCACTTCAGGCGATCAAGAAATATATAGCCGCCCAGTACAAGGTCGACGCGGAGAAGCTGGCGCCGTTCATCAGAAAGTATTTGAAGAGCGCCGTCGAATCCGGTACACTAATACAGACCAAAGGTAAAGGTGCATCAGGTTCTTTCAAACTGGAATCGAAATCATCTTCAGCGAAGAAGCCCGCCGGCGGCGCCGCCGGTAAGGCCGTCACCAAGACCGCCGCCTCATCCGGTGGTGGATCCGCGTCTAAAGGTGGTAAAAAAGTGGCCACCGCCGCGACCAAAGGCACAACCAAAAGGGGTGCATCGGCGGCATCCGCATCGCCATCGAAATCGTCATCAAAAGCAGCCTCGTCGGCCGCTTCGAAGGATAAAAAAGCCGCCGCCGCCAAGAAGAAACCCGCCGCAGCATCAGCAGCAGCAGCAAAGAAGGCGGCCGCCTCACCCGCCAAAGGTAAGAGCGGCGGTGGAGCCGCGCCAAAAGCTAAGAAAACCGCCAAGCCGCCGACAAAGAAGCCAAAAGCGCCCAAACCGAAGAAGGCCGCCGCCGCAACCAAATCGAAGCCTGCCGCCGCCAAAAAGGCAGCAGCTAAAAAGTAAAGTCGGGCGGGCGGGCGCCTCACCGTTGGTTGTTTGTTGGTGTCGTCGGCAACAACAGCAGCGAGCGAGAGAGCGAGCGGCACGTGTGCGTCGTTGCAAACAAGCAATCAAGCACGCACGCACGCACGCACGCACATACCTATATGTATACCAAAAAGCCCTTTTCAGGGCTAACAAATTATTCTAAATATCGTACGTGTTACGATACCATTGTTTCTTTTTCGATATATATTGGTAACTGAACGAACGAACGAACTAACTAACTAACTAACTAACTAAGTAAGTAAGTAAGTAAGTAATTAATTAACTAACGTAACTAAATTACTTACTTACTTACTTACATACCTACCTACCTACCTACCTACCTACCTACCTACCCACCTACCTACCTACCTACCTACCTACCTACCTATCTATCTATCTATCTATCTATTTACATAATATTATAAACTTCTAAAATCTCTTCCTATTCAGAAACGAACTGGATACTTTAGGTTAGAAGTGTATGGCGATCGCGAAGCGCAGCGAGCGATCGCCATACACTTCGTGGTTATTTTTTTTTTAACTGCACGAAAACCCTTCATATTCAACTATGACGAAACTATGCTCAGCACAACACACAAATTGGTGATGTTCCTTTTTATTAATGCAATTGCAATTGCACCAATATCACACACACAACAAACAAACAAACAAACATCAATGCACAATATCACAAACAACAACCAAGCAAAATTCCGCCTCCGCCCGACTCCCGAATAGATAATATTATATTAATTACATACATACATTATGTCTTATTTATTGTACACGAATAAGTAAAACATTATAATTACATATAATAAACAAAATATGTGTGTGTGTGTGTGTGTGTGTGTTTTCACGCGGCCCGGGCTCCGGCTTTACCGATAAAATTCTCTCTCTTTTTCTCATTATAAAATACACATCGTTCTATCACCCTCTCGTTCTCGTTCGCTCGTCGTGTACGTATACAATTCGACGACAGAACTTTGTCGATATGCATAAAACACCGTGGCAGTGAAAAAAAGTATATCATTCGTCTGTCTGTATCTAGTGAGTCACTACTGTTAATTAAATTAATTTGCAATAATGTCTGGACGCGGCAAGGGTGGCAAGGTCAAGGGGAAGGCGAAGTCTCGTTCGAATCGTGCCGGTCTGCAGTTTCCTGTCGGTCGTATACATAGACTTCTGCGCAACGGCAATTACGCCGAGCGCGTCGGCGCCGGTGCACCGGTCTATTTGGCCGCCGTAATGGAATATCTCGCCGCTGAGGTCCTCGAGTTGGCCGGCAACGCGGCAAGGGACAACAAGAAGACAAGAATCATCCCGAGACATCTCCAATTGGCCATACGCAACGATGAGGAGTTGAACAAACTCCTCTCCGGCGTGACCATCGCTCAGGGTGGTGTGTTGCCCAACATTCAGGCGGTGCTACTGCCGAAGAAGACCGAGAAGAAGGCTTAGATAATAAATGTTATCAGAGCCTCTCGTCTCACACTCCTGGCTCGCCGTCGTCGCCTGGTCGGGGCGAGATCACAAAAGGCCCTTTTCAGGGCCGCAATATGATTGATAAATTATGTCTCTATATGACCTCGAATCGTCCGTCACTTTATTCAAGAAGAAAAAGAACGAACAAACAAACAAACAAATATACATACATTCATACATACATACATACACTTCATTCAAACAAAAGAGAAATTGTGTGGTATAATTTTTAAAAAAAAAAAAAAAACCTAGGCATATAATAATAGTATATTACATACATTATGTACGTTTTGTTTTGTATAATATAATAATTAGGCTAACGTGCGAGAGAGACGGATTTATTTAATGAGACAGCTAGATACCGAACGATGTTAGAGTAGCGTGTATGTTTTTTCTTTCTCTTTTACGCACACTTCTGATTGGCCGCACGATCGAATTCAGCTCGTTGTCTATCATAATAAGTTAAGGTGCGCATATTGAGTATGTATCGGCTTTTTTTCTCAAAACTCTACTATCTATCACTCTGCACTCAAGTCTCGCTCATTGTAGTGCGTTCAAAGTGTTCTAGTGTTGTTATTATTCATTCATTCTCATTATGCCGCCAAAGACTAGCGGTAAGGCCGCCAAGAAATCTGGCAAAGCCCAAAAGAACATCTCCAAAACCGATAAGAAAAAGAAGAAGCACAAGAGGAAGGAGAGCTACGCCATCTACATCTACAAGGTGCTCAAGCAGGTGCATCCCGATACCGGTATATCCAGCAAGGCCATGTCTATAATGAATTCGTTCGTTAACGACATATTCGAACGTATCGCCGCGGAGGCATCTCGTCTCGCCCATTACAACAAACGTTCCACTATAACCTCTAGGGAGGTGCAGACGTCTGTGAGACTCCTGTTGCCCGGTGAGCTTGCCAAGCACGCCGTGAGCGAGGGGACCAAAGCCGTCACCAAATACACCAGCTCCAAGTGAGGAGGCTGAGAGATGGCATCGTCTACACAGTGCGTGCGTGCGTGTTTCATAGTATGCATTTATTATTAATGTTTATTATATTAACACAATATGCACAATACTCAAAAGGCCCTTTTCAGGGCCAAAAATCTATTCGTGTTACAATAATGTTTCTTTCATGACATACATAATATAAAAAAAAAATAATAATATAATACATACATATATACATACATACACATATCACATATCTAGTCGTTGTGTATAAAAAGAACGAACGATAGATATAGTTATAGATATACTTAGATAGATAGATAGATAGTTAGTTAGTTATTTAATATAATAAATAAATAAATACTTAATATAAATATTAAATAACATAGGCAATAATATCAGGATTAAAAAATAATAATAAAGACGGGTATGTACATAATACATACATATTGTGTGATCGTTGCGAGTTATTTCATTGTGCGAGGGAGATAGATATATAAAGGTCGTCTCCCTCGATATAACATTATAAATAGGCCGAATTCTACAGTAGGTCCGCCGAAAAAGAGGCCCAGAAAAAGGACTTCGCTCCGAGCCGCCGCACAGTACAGACGTACCCCGTACGGTCTATTGTGCTCCGCCCGCCACCCCGACTCGATTCTCGGAAGCGCTCTGGTATTTATACCTGGCCTTTCGCAGAACCGACCTTATCAGTTTGTTGACTCGGAACTTTTCAGTTTAGAGTCTCCAAACGAATATTTGTTCTTACGACATCGCGCTCTCAAAACCACAGATATTTACTTGTGGTGAACCAGTGGATACCTAACGGTGATAACTAAGCTGGTTCGAGCGTGACCCGGGCGCTCGCGGTTTCCCTTAAGGAAAACGCTAACCCGGACGGGACTGGACCAGTTGGCCTTGGGGGCTTCCCTAGCCAACCCCAGTTGTCGTTAGGCAGGGACGTAGGAACCCGCTGCACAATAAGATTGGCAGCGGGAGACAAGCTTAGGGCACACCCTAGGGCCTACTCACCTCCCGACCTATCCCGGTCGGGAGTGTAACACACACCCCCGGGCCCATCCACCCGGGGCGAGATAGTAGGTTAGATTAGGGCGATCGCCTGAGGTTTCTTGTGGTTTCTTTTACTCAGGAACGCCCCGCGTCCGAAACCACGTTAGTTTGCCGAAGTAGAATAGCTCCCTCTGGCTGGCCATCATGGCCAGCCAGAACGACCACCTACCCCTGACGCTGGACGAGATCCTCCAGGACAACGAGTCCTGGGATTTCCTCGTCGAGCGTTACGGGACATCTTTTTTACCTCCCCGACCCGCTCCCACTTCACGGTCATCCTCAAGGATGTCCGTGATATCCGCGGAATTCTCCCCCGCGGAATCACCCGCGGAACACTCCCCGCCTCCCTCTCCCGCGGAATCAACCGCGGATCACCCCGCCCCTCCCTCTCCCGCGGAACCCTCCGCCCCGCCCTCTCCCGCGGAACCCTCCGCCCCGCCCTCATCTGCGGAATCCGAACCGCCCTCTCCGCCTGCGCCTGCCGCGACGACCGGCCAGTCGTCCTCTTCCTCCTCTTCGGAGGGAGAGTTCACGACGGTCGTCGGTGGCAAGCGCAAGAGGAAAAAGAAGGCTAAAGCCACTGAAGCCGAGGTAGCTGCCAAAGCTGCCAAGGCTTCCGCCCCTTCCCCTTGCCCATCACCCAAGCCCCGCCCACTCATGGACACTATTGTGCCCACACCCCCGCCGCTAATGGACGTGCCCATGGCTCCTCCCCCGGAGGAACAAGGCCGCCCAGAGGCGCGCATATCCCAGCCCCAGACCCAATCCCAGACCCAATCCCAAGTCCCGATGAGGAAGGACTCTCCGCCCCCCCTGTTTGTTCAGGATAAGACCAGATGGACCGAAGTGTCCGGATGGTTTACTCCGAACAAGATTCAATATACCTCTGCCCGCTCCACCGAGCACGGCATCAAGGTAACCGTGCCCACTTCACAGGACCACCGGGCCCTGACCAAACTCCTTAAAGAGCGTAAGGTGGCTTTCCACACTTACACTCTCCCTGAGGAGAAAGCCCTCCGGGTGGTGATCCGCGGCATCCCCCGCGAAATCCCCACCTCAGAAGTCGAAGCCTCCCTTAAGGAGCACGACCTCCCAATACAGTCAGTGCACCGGATGCACAAAGGACGCGGCCACGAGCCGTATAACATGGTGATTGTGGCACTGGACCAAGGCAAGGCCGGCAAAGCCATATACAGAGTAAAATCTGTGTGCGGCTTGAGCGACGGCTTCACCGTCGAGGGCGTCCGAAAGGGCGGCTACCCCTCCCAGTGCCACAACTGTCAGTTGTACGGCCATTCCGCCCGCAATTGTTTTGCTCCCCCCCGGTGCGTGAAGTGCCTCACACCTCACGCCACCAAAGACTGTGACCGCCCAAAGGTCATAGATGAAAACACCCCGCCACCTGGTTGCGTCCTCTGCAACCAGACCGGGCACACCGCGAACTACCGCGGGTGCTCGAAGGCTCCCCGCCCTTCGCGCCATTCAACGCGCAGAGCCCCCATTTCCAACCCGGCGCAGACCGATCTGCGCCCTCAAAGGCACTCCCAATGGGCCCGCCTTAACTCAAATTCTCCTAAAGAGTACCCTCCTCTCCCAAGGGAAGCGTTTGCTCTCTCCGAGCAAACCACGACCCAGCCACCACCTCCTCCTCCCAAGGTTTCCGCTTGGCAGCCGAAACCCACCGCAGCGCCTTCAGCGCCCGCCCCGCCGTCACCGCCAACCCAAACCACCCGCCGCGCAAACCCGTCACCAAAACGGGACCAAAACCCTCCGTCGAGTGTGGATGCGGATTTCGCACTCGTGGAGCGCTTCATCGATTTCATAAACTTCGATGAAATTAGGGAGCTCGCCGATATTATTAAACAGAGCGAGGGCAACGGTCGTGCCCTTGCTTCTGCAGCGCTGCGATTTAACAAAATCGCTTGCCAACTCGATCACTTTCGCGTAAATCCATAATGGATATTACACCCACGCGCAGTAGAATCAAACCCCGATCCCTCAAGTTAGGAACCTTCAATGCCAACGGCATTATAGGTAAACGAGATGAGATCGCAGAATTCCTGCGAGAGCATCAACTCGATATCCTTTTGGTACAGGAAACATTTCTTAAGCCCTTTCATAGGGACCCTAAAATTGCGAATTATCAGATAATTCGCAATGACAGACCCAACGCCGCAAAAGGCGGCACCCTCATATATTATAAAAGATCCCTTCACTGCTCCCCTATGGACGCACCATCCCTAGAGTACATTGAGGCTTCAATCTGTAGGCTCGGTATGACTGGACACTCATCCATTATACTAGTCTCGGCATATTGCTCCCATTCTCACAACCTACCCGACTTAGGAATGTCACTCAAACGTGACTTAGAATCCCTTTTCAATTTAGGTAGCTCAGTCATTCTGGCGGGCGACCTAAACGCGAAACACACCCTCTGGAATTGCGTCGCAAACAATACCAGAGGGCGTATTCTTGAATCCCTCCTCGGGCCACTCAACGTGGACCTGATCGCCCCATACGAACCGACTCACTTCCCGGACATAGTGACTCACAGACCCGACATACTCGACGTGGCGCTGCTGCGTAATGTAAACTTACGCTTACATGACTTAGCAGTGCTACACGAGCTCCAATCGGACCACCGGCCTGTAATCCTAGAGTTTACACCGCGCGTAGGTCCCCCAGATTCAGGTCAACCCTCTCGCACCAAGGTCGTGACGGACTGGGACAAATTAGGCGAAAGCCTCAAGGCGACCTCGTCCGTCCATCTAGACCGTATCCCTGACAGCCTAGTCACCGCCGACGACGCTGTAGGCGCTATCGACTCACTCACAAGTCACGTGCAATCGTTAGTTAGCGATTGCTCTCGGACAGTACCAGCGGAGGATGACCGACGCTGGCACTTGCCCGACGACATACGTGACCTGCTGAGGGAGAAGAAAGCCGCCATTCGCGCCTACGATAGAGCTCCCTCAGAGCAAAATCGTGTCCAATTACGAGCTCTCGAACGTGCCGTCAAGGCACGCATCGCAGAGTATCGCGAGAATCGCTGGGGCCAGACCCTCAGCGAAATCAAGCCCTCCCACCTAGCCTTTTGGCAACTGTCTCGTGCCCTCACAAAGGACACAGTAGTTCCAATGCCTCCCTTAAAGCGACCCAACCTTCCACCCGCCTTTGAAGACGTGGAAAAGACCGAATGCCTCGCCGAAAGTCTGGAGGCTCAATGTACGCCCAGTTCTCTCCCTATTGACCCGCGTCATTTGGAGAAAGTTACAGCCGAAGTAGAACGGAGGACCGCTCTTCCGTTACCTCCTCCCGCTCCCCCGACTGACGACGTCGCCAACGACGTCAACACAAATGACGACCCACTTCCACCCGCGACCCATGACGAGGTGAAAGCGATCATCGGGAAGTTACACCCTCGTAAGGCCCCGGGCTCGGACAAGATCACCAACAGAGTGATCAAACTCTTCCCAGCCTCCCTTATCATGCTATTGACTGCCATCTTCAATGCCGCCCTCTCAAACAATATTTTCCCACACCAGTGGAAAGAAGCCCACGTGATTGGGATCCACAAGCCCGGCAAACCCAAGTCCGAGCCCTCCAGTTATCGTCCCATAAGTCTGCTCAACGTACTGGGCAAGATTTATGAGAGAATCATTTATGTCCGCCTTAAAGCATTTGCCGATGCTAACAAACTCCTCCCAGACGAGCAATTTGGGTTCCGACCCAAACACTCGTGTGTTCACCAAGTCCATAGAATTGTTGAACACATCTCCACAAGTTACCAGAGAGGTCACATGACAGGCGCCCTTTTCTTCGATGTCGCAAAGGCATTCGACAAGGTGTGGCACACAGGCTTGATCTACAAGCTTTACACCCTAGGTGTGCCACCGAGACTCGTGACCATCTTACGAGACTTTCTGTCGAATCGCCTCTTTCGATATCGGGTCGAAGGCGTCCTGTCCTCACCACACCCCATTAGTGCCGGTGTCCCGCAGGGCTCGGTACTATCTCCCTTGCTATTCACGCTCTACACGAGCGACATCCCTAGAGTCAGGAATACGCAGTTCGCTCTCTTTGCAGACGACACTGCCGTATATTGCTCAGGCAAAAGCCCGCCCGCGATCTCTAAGAAACTCCAGACCGCAGCCAACGCCCTAGGCGCTTGGTTCCGGAAATGGAGAATAGAGATCAACCCCTCCAAAAGTCAGGCGGTTCTCTTTTTTAGAACCGACCGAAAAAGACGTCCCCCCATCCCCGATCCAGTCACACTATTCGGCGAGCCGATCCCTTGGGAGAGGCAAGCCAAATATCTCGGTGTGACCCTCGATGATCGCCTATCCTTCGCTGCACACATAAGGGCGGTTCGCGCGCGCGCCGCCTTTGTGGCAGGACGACTCCACTGCATGATCAACGCCCGGTCTAAACTTGCCCTAAAAAGCAAGGTTAGACTCTATACCGCGTGTATCCGTCCAGTCATGACGTATGCGAGCACCGTGTTCGCTCACGCTGCTCCCACACATCTCAACACCCTTCAGGTGATTCAAAACCGTTTCATGCGCAAAGCCACGGGCGCCCCGTGGTACATGCGCAATGAAAACCTCCACCTTGACTTAGGCCTCCCTACAATCAAACAATTTATAAAACGCGCCTCGCGCCGATATTTTGATACCGCAGAGCACCACGCGAATCCCTTGATAGTCAACACTATCACATACACCCCGTCCCTTATTTCCCGCATCCGTAGGCCTAGGCACGCCCTCAGCGAGCCAGACGATGCCATTACCCTAGCGCAGATCGAGGCCGAAGAAGCCCGCAAACAAATACAAATGCGAAAACGTCAACCTAGATTTCGTCCTCGCCGGCGAGGACCGTCGCGACGTCCTTCCCAGTCTCGTCCCGATTAAGCGGCCCGAGCTGCATATTAGCAATCCGACCGATCCCCAAATAATATATTTGCATGCTAAGTCCTCCCTCATTCCCCAGGCAACGTCCTGAGCCGAGGTCGAGCCCCACAGGGGGCACCCTCAGGCTACCGTTGCCCTAAATTTATTTAGTTTTAAGTAGCGGTTGAGAGCCCTCAGCGCTCACCGCAAAAGTCCGCGTAACGGTGGAAGAAGGTCCCCTGGACCCACCACCTTCCTGTTCCAGTCAAAAAAAAAAAAAAAAAAAAAAAAGTAGGTCCGCCATACCGTACGTACACTGTTAAGTTGGTAGACGCGTCCGTTTATAAATTTCTTTGTTTCGTTCGTTCGTTTGTTTTGTTACTCCTCCAAAAATGGCTCGTACCAAGCAGACTGCGCGTAAATCCACCGGTGGCAAAGCGCCTCGTAAACAGCTGGCCACCAAGGCCGCGCGCAAGAGTGCACCGGCAACCGGTGGTGTCAAGAAACCCCATCGCTACAGACCGGGTACGGTTGCACTCCGTGAGATCCGTCGCTATCAGAAGAGTACAGAGTTGTTGATCCGCAAACTGCCCTTCCAGCGTCTAGTCCGTGAGATCGCTCAAGATTTCAAGACTGATCTACGTTTCCAGAGTTCAGCAGTCATGGCGCTCCAGGAGGCCAGCGAGGCTTATCTGGTCGGACTCTTTGAGGACACCAACCTGTGCGCGATTCACGCCAAGCGTGTCACCATCATGCCCAAGGATATACAGTTGGCGCGCAGAATCCGAGGCGAACGCGCTTAATTGTGTATGTGTAATCTCACCCTCGCAGGAAAGCATCGTGCGTTGCTACAAAAGGCCCTTTTCAGGGCCACATATATATCAAAAAAATTGAAAATAATGTTTCTCATGCACATAATATTAATGTAAAAATATACCTACATACCTACCTATCTATCTACCCCTGCCAATACAAATAAATAAATTTACTTCATATTGATTAAGAACTAAGTAGGTACCTACCTATATTGGATAAGTAGATTTATGTATTAGGTATGGTACGATATTTTATATATTTTTCCAATAATATTAATTAATTAACTAACTAACCAATCAATCAAGTATGTATCTATGTAGGTAGGTAGGTAGGTAGGTAGGTAGGTGGTAATTAATGTACTGAATTAGATAAAAGTTATTGAACACCCTCCCCCCCCCCCCCCCGCCCCTGCCCAAAACCCATGTCCCTGACGTGGAATATATATCCATCTCACTTTTCACAAAGAAAACCAATGAAACCACATTATGGCTTTCTGGGTTTACTCCGTCTCGTTCGTACTCACACATGGTATCGTGTTTTGATAGCGCGCTACCCGTCACACGTTGAGTATAAATATAACCGTTATAAGTAGTGGTACAGGCCCGGTCCAATCAGTCAGACGCTCGTTTCGCTACACTTCAGTCAGTCAGTCAGTCAGTCGGTGCGTGCGTGAGAGAGAGATTTCGTGTTTTTGATTACATTTTATACAATCAATCTATAATAATGACCGGCCGCGGTAAGGGAGGAAAGGGTCTGGGAAAAGGTGGAGCCAAGCGTCATAGAAAAGTACTTCGCGACAACATCCAGGGAATCACCAAACCCGCGATCCGTCGTTTGGCTCGCAGAGGAGGCGTGAAGCGTATATCCGGTCTTATATACGAGGAGACTCGTGGTGTTCTTAAAGTGTTTCTCGAGAACGTGATCCGTGACGCTGTCACCTACACTGAGCACGCGAAGAGGAAGACCGTCACCGCCATGGACGTCGTCTACGCTCTGAAACGTCAGGGACGTACATTGTACGGTTTCGGTGGTTAAAAACATCCACTTCGTGACGTGTCGTGTCGTATAGTATAGAGTACAGTACAGTACCTATATTAATTTACGTACGCACGTACACGCACAAACAAAAGGCCCTTTTCAGGGCCGCATATAATTCCGTTTGTTTTGATGCAAACTGTTTCGGTATCGTACACTAAAATTGATGTCCGTCAAACTCACTATAATTAGGTACTCGTTTATAATACTTATGTGGGTACATATTATTGTTTAGTAAGATGTATGTATATATGCACCTACGTATGTAATTATTATCAATACGAAAACTTAATAATAGGTATACATATTATATAGATAGATAGATAGATAGATAGATAGATAGATAGATAGATAGATAGATAGATAGATAGATAGATAGATAGATAGATAGATAGATGGATGGATGGATGGATGGATGGATGGAGTAGTGGTAGTTATATTTACGATTCTTGCATTCAATTTTGCATTTAACCGACCGAATTAACAGGTAGGTAGGTAGGTAGGTAGGTAGTCTTAGGTCTGTCTGTCTGTCTCTGTCTCTGTCTAATAAACAAACAACATCACATAATTTTATGTGTAACTCTGAATGTATTTATATTGGTTTCGTATAAGGTTAATAATATAATATAATGTAGATAGGTAAGTAGGTAGGTAAGCAAGTATAATTGTATGTATCATGTAAGTTAGATAGTAATAATATTAGGTAAGTATTTATTATTATTATTTCAATAAATCAAATAAGTACTCAAATAAAAATCTAAGTGTAGTAATGTGAGGCTCGGATATAAACTTACAGTGTCGTCGTCGGTCGGTCGGCTGTCTGTTTAGTGGTAAAATGGTAGTCGTGTGTTTTACGACCGTCCGCGTTACACTCGTCAAAACGGCCTAGACAAGTCGAGACATGAGTGAAATCTTATTATGTTCCAAGCTTGGAATCTTCGCCGTTTGCTTATCGACCGATATGCGTCCAATCTTTACGTTTTATAGAGAAAAATCACTTTTGAACTGGACGCCAAGCACGTCGCATACAAGGCAGTGAAAATAAACATCTGTAGCGCAACCCTTATTATACTTGAGAACCGTTTGGAGTGAACATTACGTAAACACGTTCATGATGTGTCTATATAAATATATATAAATGTTATAATTATTATAGAAACTAGTTAAAAATATAATAATTTATATACATGTTAGTGAAAAGTTGGAAGTGTTCATACGAGAAAACGTCCCGCGACAGCGCGGCTCTCCTTACGGTAATGCCTCGATATGTATTGATAAAATGATTATTTTCACAGTGGCGACATCTAATCCTGTCTGTGTTTTCTATCTATTATAATAATAATAATAATAATAATAATAGACTACCACCAGCTTACTTACTTACTTACTATCTATCTACTATCTGCTGACTGAATTTTAGTGGTGATTGATTGTGTGTGAGTGAGTGTTTGTGTAAAAAGAAAAATAAATAACAATGGCAGACACAGCTGTAGCTACCGAGGCACCGGCGCCGGCCACACCGGCGAAGAAACCGAAGGCGTCCGCCGCCGGAGCGAAAAAACCCAAGGCGAAACCGACACACCCGAAGACTTCGGAAATGGTCAATAGCGCCATTAAGGAACTGAAAGAGCGTAGCGGATCGTCACTTCAGGCGATCAAGAAATATATAGCCGCCCAGTACAAGGTCGACGCGGAGAAGCTGGCGCCGTTCATCAGAAAGTATTTGAAGAGCGCCGTCGAATCCGGTACACTAATACAGACCAAAGGTAAAGGTGCATCAGGTTCTTTCAAACTGGAATCGAAATCATCTTCAGCGAAGAAGCCCGCCGGCGGCGCCGCCGGTAAGGCCGTCACCAAGACCGCCGCCTCATCCGGTGGTGGATCCGCGTCTAAAGGTGGTAAAAAAGTGGCCACCGCCGCGACCAAAGGCACAACCAAAAGGGGTGCATCGGCGGCATCCGCATCGCCATCGAAATCGTCATCAAAAGCAGCCTCGTCGGCCGCTTCGAAGGATAAAAAAGCCGCCGCCGCCAAGAAGAAACCCGCCGCAGCATCAGCAGCAGCAGCAAAGAAGGCGGCCGCCTCACCCGCCAAAGGTAAGAGCGGCGGTGGAGCCGCGCCAAAAGCTAAGAAAACCGCCAAGCCGCCGACAAAGAAGCCAAAAGCGCCCAAACCGAAGAAGGCCGCCGCCGCAACCAAATCGAAGCCTGCCGCCGCCAAAAAGGCAGCAGCTAAAAAGTAAAGTCGGGCGGGCGGGCGCCTCACCGTTGGTTGTTTGTTGGTGTCGTCGGCAACAACAGCAGCGAGCGAGAGAGCGAGCGGCACGTGTGCGTCGTTGCAAACAAGCAATCAAGCACGCACGCACGCACGCACGCACATACCTATATGTATACCAAAAAGCCCTTTTCAGGGCTAACAAATTATTCTAAATATCGTACGTGTTACGATACCATTGTTTCTTTTTCGATATATATTGGTAACTGAACGAACGAACGAACTAACTAACTAACTAACTAACTAAGTAAGTAAGTAAGTAAGTAATTAATTAACTAACGTAACTAAATTACTTACTTACTTACTTACATACCTACCTACCTACCTACCTACCTACCTACCTACCCACCTACCTACCTACCTACCTACCTACCTACCTATCTATCTATCTATCTATCTATTTACATAATATTATAAACTTCTAAAATCTCTTCCTATTCAGAAACGAACTGGATACTTTAGGTTAGAAGTGTATGGCGATCGCGAAGCGCAGCGAGCGATCGCCATACACTTCGTGGTTATTTTTTTTTTAACTGCACGAAAACCCTTCATATTCAACTATGACGAAACTATGCTCAGCACAACACACAAATTGGTGATGTTCCTTTTTATTAATGCAATTGCAATTGCACCAATATCACACACACAACAAACAAACAAACAAACATCAATGCACAATATCACAAACAACAACCAAGCAAAATTCCGCCTCCGCCCGACTCCCGAATAGATAATATTATATTAATTACATACATACATTATGTCTTATTTATTGTACACGAATAAGTAAAACATTATAATTACATATAATAAACAAAATATGTGTGTGTGTGTGTGTGTGTGTGTTTTCACGCGGCCCGGGCTCCGGCTTTACCGATAAAATTCTCTCTCTTTTTCTCATTATAAAATACACATCGTTCTATCACCCTCTCGTTCTCGTTCGCTCGTCGTGTACGTATACAATTCGACGACAGAACTTTGTCGATATGCATAAAACACCGTGGCAGTGAAAAAAAGTATATCATTCGTCTGTCTGTATCTAGTGAGTCACTACTGTTAATTAAATTAATTTGCAATAATGTCTGGACGCGGCAAGGGTGGCAAGGTCAAGGGGAAGGCGAAGTCTCGTTCGAATCGTGCCGGTCTGCAGTTTCCTGTCGGTCGTATACATAGACTTCTGCGCAACGGCAATTACGCCGAGCGCGTCGGCGCCGGTGCACCGGTCTATTTGGCCGCCGTAATGGAATATCTCGCCGCTGAGGTCCTCGAGTTGGCCGGCAACGCGGCAAGGGACAACAAGAAGACAAGAATCATCCCGAGACATCTCCAATTGGCCATACGCAACGATGAGGAGTTGAACAAACTCCTCTCCGGCGTGACCATCGCTCAGGGTGGTGTGTTGCCCAACATTCAGGCGGTGCTACTGCCGAAGAAGACCGAGAAGAAGGCTTAGATAATAAATGTTATCAGAGCCTCTCGTCTCACACTCCTGGCTCGCCGTCGTCGCCTGGTCGGGGCGAGATCACAAAAGGCCCTTTTCAGGGCCGCAATATGATTGATAAATTATGTCTCTATATGACCTCGAATCGTCCGTCACTTTATTCAAGAAGAAAAAGAACGAACAAACAAACAAACAAATATACATACATTCATACATACATACATACACTTCATTCAAACAAAAGAGAAATTGTGTGGTATAATTTTTAAAAAAAAAAAAAAAACCTAGGCATATAATAATAGTATATTACATACATTATGTACGTTTTGTTTTGTATAATATAATAATTAGGCTAACGTGCGAGAGAGACGGATTTATTTAATGAGACAGCTAGATACCGAACGATGTTAGAGTAGCGTGTATGTTTTTTCTTTCTCTTTTACGCACACTTCTGATTGGCCGCACGATCGAATTCAGCTCGTTGTCTATCATAATAAGTTAAGGTGCGCATATTGAGTATGTATCGGCTTTTTTTCTCAAAACTCTACTAGAGTAGAGTACGGAGAAACCCTAATGGCGGCGGCAAATGACCCCGCCAGACGCGGAGCTACCTCCTCGAAAAGGGGACGCAGGAGAGGAAAAAGGAGGAGGAAATCCCGCCCGCCTCAAGAAGAGCCGGCGCAAAGGACGGAGCCCACTCAACCTCCCGCACCTGAAGCCACCAAGGCCCAGAGGGCCCCCAAGGCCCCCAGGGCCCCAAACACCCAACCGCCCTCAAACACTGCGGGAGGTCAACACCACGATGGTAACCGCGCCGGCATCGAAGCTGCGCTGAAAGTTCTCCAGAACGTGCTCAGCGCACTTCTAGCGGGCGAGGATACCGTCAAAGCGGTTCTCGAGGGCATGGCAGAATTAATAGCCATCAGAAATGCATAGCAAGCCCTCGAGAATCCTACACTGGAACGCCTGCGGCCTTAAAAAAAAGGTCGCCCTCCTCCGTCCCCTGCTGCAGGAACAGGACATTGACGTGGCGCTCATAAGCGAGACATTCCTGGGACCTGCAGACAAGATCAAATTCCCGGGATATCTCGCTTACCGCCAGGACGAAAGATCCGACACAGGCAGAAACTATCGAGGGCTGATAGTTCTAGTCAAAAGGAGAATCGTCCATCAACCGATACCCCCGAGAAGCCTGAGTTCCATGTACGCATTGGGTGTGGAACTCAACATCGCCGGCAATGACATAAGAATCTATGCCGCATATAAACCGCCACAAAATAAGATCGTGCTGGCTGATGTTCACCACCTGCTGGACTCGCCGCACCCGACGCTCATTGCCGGCGATCTAAACTGCAAGCACGCGGCATGGAACTCCATCGCTCCCAACGCAAATGGGAAACTACTCCTGGACGATTCGGAGTCCCGCGGCTACATGGTCAGCGGTCCGGACGTCCCGACCCACTATACAGATATCCAGTCGCACAGGGCGGACGTCCTAGACATTATCGTCTACAAGGGACTCCACTATCAGCCCCTCCAAGAAGTCCTCCTTGACGAGCTAGGCTCGGATCACCAGCCAGTGCTCGTCGTCCTGGCGGAGCCGGCGGTGAAAACATCTATACCAGCGCCACGTCACAGGATTAACTGGATCACCTTCACGGAAGCAATGGACAAGGACACCCCGTCTCGGCCTGTGACAACCGCCGCAGACGTCGACACGCTCGCAGAGGAGCTCACCGCCCGCATGCAGAATGCCCTTGAGCTGTCAAAGACACCAAACCCACAGGGGAGGCTACAAATGCTCCCCCAAAGAATCCGGGACATGATACTCGCCAAGCGGCGCATGCGTAAGCGGTGGCAAGAGACAAGATGTCCACTCCTCAAACGCAGACTCAACGCCCTGAAGGACAGGGTCAAGGCCGAGATCGACTCCTACAGCACAGAGAGCTGGGAGAGGGTGATGGAGGCAGCGGGGGAGGATTGGGCGGCGATGCACAAACTGTGCCGCCAGCTCTCCAATGCCCCGACCCCAACACGTCCATTGCTCCACAGCGACGGGACACCGCGATACCACGCAGCAGACCGCGCGGAAATCTTCGCGGAATACCTCGAACGCCAATTCCAGCCGAATCCGACTGCAAACGCAGAACACACCGCAGCAGTCGAAAAACACCTTGAGGCATACCTAGCAACGCCGGTAGCTCCGGAAGAAGACCCACTGGTTCTCTCCCCTGGCACGGTGCAGCATGGTATAAGGAAGACCAAGCCAAGAAAGGCCCCGGGCGCAGATGGCATAACGAACACGGCACTACGCCACCTTCCTCACAGAACGGTGGCCGCACTAACACGCCTATACAACGGCATCCTGCGCTCGGGAAAATTCCCAAAGATCTGGAAGACCGGCAGCGTTATCATGCTGCCCAAGCCGGGGAAAAACTCACTAAAACCAGATAGCTACCGGCCAATCACACTGCTCCCGACTATGTCCAAGGTGTTCGAGGCGCTCCTGCTGCGGCACTTGACGCCGTGCATAACGCCCCGCCCGGAGCAGTTCGGATTCCGCGCTGCACACAGCACCACCTTGCAGCTGTCGAGGATGCTCCACGCCATGACGGCAGCCTCCAACAAGAGAGAGCACACCGTCGCAGTATTCCTCGACATGGAAAAGGCGTTCGATAGAGTTTGGCATGCGGGTCTGCTGTACAAACTGTCGTCGTCCACGACTCCCCGTCGCATCGTGAAGGTGATCGCCTCCTTTCTAGAAGAAAGAAGATTCCGAGTGGTGGTGGAAGGCACCGCGTCCGCCGAGCGTCCCATCGCAGCGGGCGTACCGCAGGGCAGCTGCTTATCGCCAGGCCTGTACTCCCACTTCACCGACGACATCCCCCTGGAAGAGGGGTCCCACCTGGCTCTATACGCAGATGACGCGGCGTACTACGCGACATCCATGGGACGGAAACACGCCGCGTCCAAGCTCCAAAAGTGCCTCAACGTCTTGCCAGAATGGCTCTCCAGGTGGAGGCTGTCGGTCAACGTCGGGAAGACACAGGCCATTATGATCAGCAGCGCCATCAAATGCCCACCACCACTCCGGTTTACCGGACGTGACATCCCGTGGTCCCCAACGGTGAAATACCTGGGGATCACCCTCGACCGTAGATTGACGATGGCCACCCACGTGAGTGACATCGTCAACAGAACGAGAGCTGCCCGTGCACAACTGCGTCCAGTGCTGAACTCTCCGCGCATCCCTCTGCGGGTGAAGCTCGGGGTGTTCAAGACATACATCCGCAGCCGTCTCACCTACGCCGCCCCAGCTTGGTACGCTCTCACAAGCGAGAGCGGCAAGAGACGGCTGCGTGCGCAGCAGAACCTCACGCTGCGCACCATCACGAACGCCCCGAGAATGGTAAGAAACTCCACGATCCAGAGGGACATGCGGATCGAGAGCCTGGACGCTATCATCGCCCGCCTTGCGGAGGGCATGTTCGCGCGAGCCGATGCAGCCGACCTGGACCACATCCGGGATCTGGCGCCGCTGCACGCGCGACCGCCTGACCGCAAGGCCTACCCGCGGGACCTCGTTCCCGCTCCACCACCGGATGAGACCCTACCCAACTAGACAGCCGCCGCCCGCTTGGCGTAGACCGCTCCTGCTGGGCCTCCACTGGTATCGCCAGTGGTCTCACCCGGTAGGGCGGTCCGCACGGGCGGCGTGAAGAAACGACGAAGAAGCCAAGGAATTGTCCACCCCAACGCCCCGCTCGTTTTTACGAGCGGCGTCGAGACCCCGGCAAGAGGGCCCGGCCCTGACTCCGGCTCCCCGTGCCCCGTGAGGGGCAACGAGACGACCACGAAGGAAACTCTACTATCTATCACTCTGCACTCAAGTCTCGCTCATTGTAGTGCGTTCAAAGTGTTCTAGTGTTGTTATTATTCATTCATTCTCATTATGCCGCCAAAGACTAGCGGTAAGGCCGCCAAGAAATCTGGCAAAGCCCAAAAGAACATCTCCAAAACCGATAAGAAAAAGAAGAAGCACAAGAGGAAGGAGAGCTACGCCATCTACATCTACAAGGTGCTCAAGCAGGTGCATCCCGATACGGTATATCCAGCAAGGCCATGTCTATAATGAATTCGTTCGTTAACGACATATTCGAACGTATCGCCGCGGAGGCATCTCGTCTCGCCCATTACAACAAACGTTCCACTATAACCTCTAGGGAGGTGCAGACGTCTGTGAGACTCCTGTTGCCCGGTGAGCTTGCCAAGCACGCCGTGAGCGAGGGGACCAAAGCCGTCACCAAATACACCAGCTCCAAGTGAGGAGGCTGAGAGATGGCATCGTCTACACAGTGCGTGCGTGCGTGTTTCATAGTATGCATTTATTATTAATGTTTATTATATTAACACAATATGCACAATACTCAAAAGGCCCTTTTCAGGGCCAAAAATCTATTCGTGTTACAATAATGTTTCTTTCATGACATACATAATATAAAAAAAAAATAATAATATAATACATACATATATACATACATACACATATCACATATCTAGTCGTTGTGTATAAAAAGAACGAACGATAGATATAGTTATAGATATACTTAGATAGATAGATAGATAGTTAGTTAGTTATTTAATATAATAAATAAATAAATACTTAATATAAATATTAAATAACATAGGCAATAATATCAGGATTAAAAAATAATAATAAAGACGGGTATGTACATAATACATACATATTGTGTGATCGTTGCGAGTTATTTCATTGTGCGAGGGAGATAGATATATAAAGGTCGTCTCCCTCGATATAACATTATAAATAGGCCGAATTCTACAGTAGGTCCGCCATACCGTACGTACACTGTTAAGTTGGTAGACGCGTCCGTTTATAAATTTCTTTGTTTCGTTCGTTCGTTTGTTTTGTTACTCCTCCAAAAATGGCTCGTACCAAGCAGACTGCGCGTAAATCCACCGGTGGCAAAGCGCCTCGTAAACAGCTGGCCACCAAGGCCGCGCGCAAGAGTGCACCGGCAACCGGTGGTGTCAAGAAACCCCATCGCTACAGACCGGGTACGGTTGCACTCCGTGAGATCCGTCGCTATCAGAAGAGTACAGAGTTGTTGATCCGCAAACTGCCCTTCCAGCGTCTAGTCCGTGAGATCGCTCAAGATTTCAAGACTGATCTACGTTTCCAGAGTTCAGCAGTCATGGCGCTCCAGGAGGCCAGCGAGGCTTATCTGGTCGGACTCTTTGAGGACACCAACCTGTGCGCGATTCACGCCAAGCGTGTCACCATCATGCCCAAGGATATACAGTTGGCGCGCAGAATCCGAGGCGAACGCGCTTAATTGTGTATGTGTAATCTCACCCTCGCAGGAAAGCATCGTGCGTTGCTACAAAAGGCCCTTTTCAGGGCCACATATATATCAAAAAAATTGAAAATAATGTTTCTCATGCACATAATATTAATGTAAAAATATACCTACATACCTACCTATCTATCTACCCCTGCCAATACAAATAAATAAATTTACTTCATATTGATTAAGAACTAAGTAGGTACCTACCTATATTGGATAAGTAGATTTATGTATTAGGTATGGTACGATATTTTATATATTTTTCCAATAATATTAATTAATTAACTAACTAACCAATCAATCAAGTATGTATCTATGTAGGTAGGTAGGTAGGTAGGTAGGTAGGTGGTAATTAATGTACTGAATTAGATAAAAGTTATTGAACACCCTCCCCCCCCCCCCCCCCGCCCCTGCCCAAAACCCATGTCCCTGACGTGGAATATATATCCATCTCACTTTTCACAAAGAAAACCAATGAAACCACATTATGGCTTTCTGGGTTTACTCCGTCTCGTTCGTACTCACACATGGTATCGTGTTTTGATAGCGCGCTACCCGTCACACGTTGAGTATAAATATAACCGTTATAAGTAGTGGTACAGGCCCGGTCCAATCAGTCAGACGCTCGTTTCGCTACACTTCAGTCAGTCAGTCAGTCAGTCGGTGCGTGCGTGAGAGAGAGATTTCGTGTTTTTGATTACATTTTATACAATCAATCTATAATAATGACCGGCCGCGGTAAGGGAGGAAAGGGTCTGGGAAAAGGTGGAGCCAAGCGTCATAGAAAAGTACTTCGCGACAACATCCAGGGAATCACCAAACCCGCGATCCGTCGTTTGGCTCGCAGAGGAGGCGTGAAGCGTATATCCGGTCTTATATACGAGGAGACTCGTGGTGTTCTTAAAGTGTTTCTCGAGAACGTGATCCGTGACGCTGTCACCTACACTGAGCACGCGAAGAGGAAGACCGTCACCGCCATGGACGTCGTCTACGCTCTGAAACGTCAGGGACGTACATTGTACGGTTTCGGTGGTTAAAAACATCCACTTCGTGACGTGTCGTGTCGTATAGTATAGAGTACAGTACAGTACCTATATTAATTTACGTACGCACGTACACGCACAAACAAAAGGCCCTTTTCAGGGCCGCATATAATTCCGTTTGTTTTGATGCAAACTGTTTCGGTATCGTACACTAAAATTGATGTCCGTCAAACTCACTATAATTAGGTACTCGTTTATAATACTTATGTGGGTACATATTATTGTTTAGTAAGATGTATGTATATATGCACCTACGTATGTAATTATTATCAATACGAAAACTTAATAATAGGTATACATATTATATAGATAGATAGATAGATAGATAGATAGATAGATAGATAGATAGATAGATAGATAGATAGATAGATAGATAGATAGATAGATAGATAGATGGATGGATGGATGGATGGATGGATGGAGTAGTGGTAGTTATATTTACGATTCTTGCATTCAATTTTGCATTTAACCGACCGAATTAACAGGTAGGTAGGTAGGTAGGTAGGTAGTCTTAGGTCTGTCTGTCTGTCTCTGTCTCTGTCTAATAAACAAACAACATCACATAATTTTATGTGTAACTCTGAATGTATTTATATTGGTTTCGTATAAGGTTAATAATATAATATAATGTAGATAGGTAAGTAGGTAGGTAAGCAAGTATAATTGTATGTATCATGTAAGTTAGATAGTAATAATATTAGGTAAGTATTTATTATTATTATTTCAATAAATCAAATAAGTACTCAAATAAAAATCTAAGTGTAGTAATGTGAGGCTCGGATATAAACTTACAGTGTCGTCGTCGGTCGGTCGGCTGTCTGTTTAGTGGTAAAATGGTAGTCGTGTGTTTTACGACCGTCCGCGTTACACTCGTCAAAACGGCCTAGACAAGTCGAGACATGAGTGAAATCTTATTATGTTCCAAGCTTGGAATCTTCGCCGTTTGCTTATCGACCGATATGCGTCCAATCTTTACGTTTTATAGAGAAAAATCACTTTTGAACTGGACGCCAAGCACGTCGCATACAAGGCAGTGAAAATAAACATCTGTAGCGCAACCCTTATTATACTTGAGAACCGTTTGGAGTGAACATTACGTAAACACGTTCATGATGTGTCTATATAAATATATATAAATGTTATAATTATTATAGAAACTAGTTAAAAATATAATAATTTATATACATGTTAGTGAAAAGTTGGAAGTGTTCATACGAGAAAACGTCCCGCGACAGCGCGGCTCTCCTTACGGTAATGCCTCGATATGTATTGATAAAATGATTATTTTCACAGTGGCGACATCTAATCCTGTCTGTGTTTTCTATCTATTATAATAATAATAATAATAATAATAATAGACTACCACCAGCTTACTTACTTACTTACTATCTATCTACTATCTGCTGACTGAATTTTAGTGGTGATTGATTGTGTGTGAGTGAGTGTTTGTGTAAAAAGAAAAATAAATAACAATGGCAGACACAGCTGTAGCTACCGAGGCACCGGCGCCGGCCACACCGGCGAAGAAACCGAAGGCGTCCGCCGCCGGAGCGAAAAAACCCAAGGCGAAACCGACACACCCGAAGACTTCGGAAATGGTCAATAGCGCCATTAAGGAACTGAAAGAGCGTAGCGGATCGTCACTTCAGGCGATCAAGAAATATATAGCCGCCCAGTACAAGGTCGACGCGGAGAAGCTGGCGCCGTTCATCAGAAAGTATTTGAAGAGCGCCGTCGAATCCGGTACACTAATACAGACCAAAGGTAAAGGTGCATCAGGTTCTTTCAAACTGGAATCGAAATCATCTTCAGCGAAGAAGCCCGCCGGCGGCGCCGCCGGTAAGGCCGTCACCAAGACCGCCGCCTCATCCGGTGGTGGATCCGCGTCTAAAGGTGGTAAAAAAGTGGCCACCGCCGCGACCAAAGGCACAACCAAAAGGGGTGCATCGGCGGCATCCGCATCGCCATCGAAATCGTCATCAAAAGCAGCCTCGTCGGCCGCTTCGAAGGATAAAAAAGCCGCCGCCGCCAAGAAGAAACCCGCCGCAGCATCAGCAGCAGCAGCAAAGAAGGCGGCCGCCTCACCCGCCAAAGGTAAGAGCGGCGGTGGAGCCGCGCCAAAAGCTAAGAAAACCGCCAAGCCGCCGACAAAGAAGCCAAAAGCGCCCAAACCGAAGAAGGCCGCCGCCGCAACCAAATCGAAGCCTGCCGCCGCCAAAAAGGCAGCAGCTAAAAAGTAAAGTCGGGCGGGCGGGCGCCTCACCGTTGGTTGTTTGTTGGTGTCGTCGGCAACAACAGCAGCGAGCGAGAGAGCGAGCGGCACGTGTGCGTCGTTGCAAACAAGCAATCAAGCACGCACGCACGCACGCACGCACATACCTATATGTATACCAAAAAGCCCTTTTCAGGGCTAACAAATTATTCTAAATATCGTACGTGTTACGATACCATTGTTTCTTTTTCGATATATATTGGTAACTGAACGAACGAACGAACTAACTAACTAACTAACTAACTAAGTAAGTAAGTAAGTAAGTAATTAATTAACTAACGTAACTAAATTACTTACTTACTTACTTACATACCTACCTACCTACCTACCTACCTACCTACCTACCCACCTACCTACCTACCTACCTACCTACCTACCTATCTATCTATCTATCTATCTATTTACATAATATTATAAACTTCTAAAATCTCTTCCTATTCAGAAACGAACTGGATACTTTAGGTTAGAAGTGTATGGCGATCGCGAAGCGCAGCGAGCGATCGCCATACACTTCGTGGTTATTTTTTTTTTAACTGCACGAAAACCCTTCATATTCAACTATGACGAAACTATGCTCAGCACAACACACAAATTGGTGATGTTCCTTTTTATTAATGCAATTGCAATTGCACCAATATCACACACACAACAAACAAACAAACAAACATCAATGCACAATATCACAAACAACAACCAAGCAAAATTCCGCCTCCGCCCGACTCCCGAATAGATAATATTATATTAATTACATACATACATTATGTCTTATTTATTGTACACGAATAAGTAAAACATTATAATTACATATAATAAACAAAATATGTGTGTGTGTGTGTGTGTGTGTGTTTTCACGCGGCCCGGGCTCCGGCTTTACCGATAAAATTCTCTCTCTTTTTCTCATTATAAAATACACATCGTTCTATCACCCTCTCGTTCTCGTTCGCTCGTCGTGTACGTATACAATTCGACGACAGAACTTTGTCGATATGCATAAAACACCGTGGCAGTGAAAAACCGTTTCAGGCGCAAAGCCACGGGCGCCCCGTGGTACATGCGCAATGAAAACCTCCACCTTGACTTAGGCCTCCCTACAATCAAACAATTTATAAAACGCGCCTCGCGCCGATATTTTGATACCGCAGAGCACCACGCGAATCCCTTGATAGTCAACACTATCACATACACCCCGTCCCTTATTTCCCGCATCCGTAGGCCTAGGCACGCCCTCAGCGAACCAGACGATGCCACCACTTTAGCTCAAATCGAGGCTGACGAAGCCCGAAAACAAATACAAATGCGCAACCGACAACCAAGATTTCGTCCTCGCCGGCGAGGACCGTCGCGACGTCCCTCTCAGTCTCGTCCCGTTTAAGCGGCCCGAGCTGCATATTAGCAATCCGACCGATCCCCAAATAATTATAATTGTTTGCATGCTAAATCCTCCCTCATTCCCCAGGCAACGTCCTGAGCCGAGGTCGAGCCCCACAGGGGGCACCCTCAGGCTACCGTTGCCCAAAATTATTTAGTTTTAGTTTTTAGTTTTAAGTAGCGGTTGAGAGCCCTCAGCGCTCACCGCAAAAGTCCGCGTAACGGTGGAAGAAGGTCCCCTGGACCCACCACCTTCCTGTTCCAGTCAAAAAAAAAAAAAAAAAAAAAAAAAAAAAAAAAAAAAAAATGGCAGTGAAAGAGGACTTCGCTCCGAGCCGCCGCACAGTACAGACGTACCCCGTACGGTCTATTGTGCTCCGCCCGCCACCCCGACTCGATTCTCGGAAGCGCTCTGGTATTTATACCTGGCCTTTCGCAGAACCGACCTTATCAGTTTGTTGACTCGGAACTTTTCAGTTTAGAGTCTCCAAACGAATATTTGTTCTTACGACATCGCGCTCTCAAAACCACAGATATTTACTTGTGGTGAACCAGTGGATACCTAACGGTGATAACTAAGCTGGTTCGAGCGTGACCCGGGCGCTCGCGGTTTCCCTTAAGGAAAACGCTAACCCGGACGGGACTGGACCAGTTGGCCTTGGGGGCTTCCCTAGCCAACCCCAGTTGTCGTTAGGCAGGGACGTAGGAACCCGCTGCACAATAAGATTGGCAGCGGGAGTCAAGCTTAGGGCACACCCTAGGGCCTACTCACCTCCCGACCTATCCCGGTCGGGAGTGTAACACACACCCCCGGGCCCATCCACCCGGGGCGAGATAGTAGGTTAGATTAGGGCGATCGCCTGAGGTTTCTTGTGGTTTCTTTTACTCAGGAACGCCCCGCGTCCGAAACCACGTTAGTTTGCCGAAGTAGAATAGCTCCCTCTGGCTGGCCATCATGGCCAGCCAGAACGACCACCTACCCCTGACGCTGGACGAGATCCTCCAGGACAACGAGTCCTGGGATTTCCTCGTCGAGCGTTACGGGACAACTTTTTTACCTCCCCGACCCGCTCCCACTTCACGGTCATCCTCAAGGATGTCCGTGATATCCGCGGAATTCTCCCCCGCGGAATCACCCGCGGAACACTCCCCGCCTCCCTCTCCCGCGGAATCAACCGCGGATCACCCCGCCCCTCCCTCTCCCGCGGAACCCTCCGCCCCGCCCTCTCCCGCGGAACCCTCCGCCCCGCCCTCTCCTGCGGAATCCGAACCGCCCTCTCCGCCTGCGCCTGCCGCGACGACCGGCCAGTCGTCCTCTTCCTCCTCTTCGGAGGGAGAGTTCACGACGGTCGTCGGTGGCAAGCGCAAGAGGAAAAAGAAGGCGAAAGCCACTGAAGCCGAGGTAGCTGCCAAAGCTGCCAAGGCTTCCGCCCCTTCCCCTTGCCCATCACCCAAGCCCCGCCCACTCATGGACACTATTGTGCCCACACCCCCGCCGCTAATGGACGTGCCCATGGCTCCTCCCCCGGAGGAACAAGGCCGCCCAGAGGCGCGCATATCCCAGCCCCAGACCCAATCCCAGACCCAATCCCAAGTCCCGATGAGGAAGGACTCTCCGCCCCCCCTGTTTGTTCAGGATAAGACCAGATGGACCGAAGTGTCCGGATGGTTTACTCCTAACAAGATCCAATATACCTCTGCCCGCTCCACCGAGCACGGCATCAAGGTAACCGTGCCCACTTCACAGGACCACCGGGCCCTGACCAAACTCCTTAAAGAGCGTAAGGTGGCTTTCCACACTTACACTCTCCCTGAGGAGAAAGCCCTCCGGGTGGTGATCCGCGGCATCCCCCGCGAAATCCCCACCTCAGAAGTCGAAGCCTCCCTTAAGGAGCACGACCTCCCGATTCAGTCAGTGCACCGGATGCACAAAGGACGTGGCCACGAGCCATATAACATGGTGATTGTGGCACTGGACCAAGGGAAGGCCGGCAAGGCCATATACAGAGTAAAATCTGTGTGCGGCTTGAGCGACGGCTTCACCGTCGAGGGCGTCCGAAAGGGCGGCTACCCCTCCCAGTGCCACAACTGCCAGTTGTACGGCCATTCCGCCCGCAATTGTTTTGCTCCCCCCCGATGCGTGAAGTGCCTCACACCTCACGCCACCAAAGACTGTGACCGTCCAAAGGTCATAGATGAAAACACCCCGCCACCTGGTTGCGTTCTCTGCAACCAGACCGGGCACACCGCGAACTACCGCGGGTGCTCGAAGGCTCCCCGCCCTTCGCGCCATTCAACGCGCAAAGCCCCCATTTCCAACCCGGCGCAGACCGATCTGCGCCCTCAAAGGCACTCCCAATGGGCCCGCCTAAACTCCAACTCTCCTAAGGAGTATCCTCCTCTCCCAAGGGAAGCGTTTGCTCTCTCCGAGCAAACCACGACCCAGCCACCACCTCCTCCTCCCAAGGTTTCCGCTTGGCAGCCGAAACCCACCGCAGCGCCTTCAGCGCCCGCCCCGCCGTCACCGCCAACCCAAACCACCCGCCGCGCAAACCCGTCACCAAAACGGGACCAAAACCCTCCGTCGAGTGTGGATGCGGATTTCGCACTCGTGGAGCGCTTCATCGAGTTCATAAACTTCGATGAAATTAGGGAGCTCGCCGATATTATTAAACAGAGCGAGGGCAACGGTCGTGCCCTTGCATCTGCAGCGCTGCGATTTAACAAAATCGCTTGCCAACTCGATCACTTTCGCGTAAATCCATAATGGATATTACACCCACGCGCGGTAGAATCAAACCCCGATCCCTCAAGTTAGGAACCTTCAATGCCAACGGCATTATAGGTAAACGAGATGAGATCGCAGAATTCCTGCGAGAGCATCAACTCGATATCCTTTTGGTACAGGAAACATTTCTAAAGCCCTTTCATAGGGACCCTAAAATTGCGAATTATCAGATAATTCGCAATGACAGACCCAACGCCGCAAAAGGCGGCACCCTCATTTATTATAAAAGATCCCTTCACTGCTCCCCTATGGACGCACCATCCCTAGAGTACATTGAGGCTTCAATCTGTAGGCTCGGTATGACTGGACACTCATCCATTATACTAGTCTCGGCATATTGCTCCCATTCTCACAACCTACCCGACTTAGGAATGTCACTCAAACGTGACTTAGAATCCCTTTTCAATTTAGGTAGCTCAGTCATTCTGGCGGGCGACCTAAACGCGAAACACACCCTCTGGAATTGCGTCGCAAACAATACCAGAGGGCGTATTCTTGAATCCCTCCTCGGGCCACTCAACGTGGACCTGATCGCCCCATACGAACCGACTCACTTCCCGGACATAGTGACTCACAGACCCGACATACTCGACGTGGCGCTGCTGCGTAATGTAAACTTACGTTTGCATGACTTAGCAGTGCTACACGAGCTCCAATCGGACCACCGGCCTGTAATCCTAGAGTTTACACCGCGCGTAGGTCCCCCAGATTCAGGTCAACCCTCTCGCACCAAGGTCGTGACGGACTGGGTCAAATTAGGCGAAAGCCTCAAGGCGACCTCGTCCGTCCATCTAGACCGTATCCCCGACAGCCTAGTCACCGCCGACGACGCTGTAGGCGCTATCGACTCACTCACAAGTCACGTGCAATCGCTAGTTAGCGATTGCTCTCGGACAGTACCAGCGGAGGATGACCGACGCTGGCACTTGCCCGACGACATACGGGACTTGCTGAGGGAGAAGAAAGTCGCCATTCGCGCCTACGATAGAGCTCCCTCAGAGCAAAATCGTGTCCAATTACGAGCTCTCGAACGTGCCGTCAAGGCACGCATCGCAGAGTTTCGCGAGAATAGCTGGGGCCAGACCCTCAGCGAAATCAAGCCCTCCCACCTAGCCTTTTGGCAACTGTCTCGTGCCCTCACAAAGGACACAGTAGTTCCAATGCCTCCTTTAAAGCGACCCAATCTTCCTCCCGCCTTTGAAGACGTGGAAAAGACCGAATGCCTCGCCGAAAGTCTGGAGGCTCAATGTACGCCCAGTTCCCTCCCTATTGACCCGCGTCATTTGGAGAAAGTTACAGCCGAAGTAGAACGGAGGACCGCTCTTCCGTTACCTCCTCCCGCTCCCCCGACTGACGACGTCGCCAACGACGTCAACACAAATGACGACCCACTTCCACCCGCGACCCATGACGAGGTGAAAGCGATCATCGGGAAGTTACACCCTCGTAAGGCCCCGGGCTCGGACAAGATCACCAACAGAGTGATCAAACTCTTCCCAGCCTCCCTTATCATGTTATTGACGGCCATCTTCAATGCCGCCCTCTCAAACAATATTTTCCCACACCAGTGGAAAGAAGCCCACGTGATTGGGATCCACAAGCCCGGCAAACCCAAGTCCGAGCCCTCCAGTTATCGTCCCATAAGTCTGCTCAACGTACTGGGCAAGATTTATGAGAGAATCATTTATGTCCGCCTTAAAGCATTTGCCGATGCTAACAAACTCCTCCCAGACGAGCAATTTGGGTTCCGACCCAAACACTCGTGTGTTCACCAAGTCCATAGAATTGTTGAACACATCTCCACAAGTTACCAGAGAGGTCACATGACAGGCGCCCTTTTCTTCGATGTCGCAAAGGCATTCGACAAGGTGTGGCACACAGGCTTGATCTACAAGCTTTACACCCTAGGTGTGCCACCGAGACTCGTGACCATCTTACGAGACTTTCTGTCGAATCGCCTCTTTCGATATCGGGTCGAAGGCGTCCTGTCCTCACCACACCCCATTAGTGCCGGTGTCCCGCAGGGCTCGGTACTATCTCCCTTGCTATTCACGCTCTACACGAGCGACATCCCTAGAGTCAGGAATACGCAGTTCGCTCTCTTTGCAGACGACACTGCCGTATATTGCTCAGGCAAAAGCCCGCCCGCGATCTCTAAGAAACTCCAGACCGCAGCCAACGCCCTAGGCGCTTGGTTCCGGAAATGGAGAATAGAGATCAACCCCTCCAAAAGTCAGGCGGTTCTCTTTTTTAGAACCGACCGAAAAAGACGTCCCCCCATCCCCGATCCAGTCACACTATTCGGCGAGCCGATCCCTTGGGAGAGGCAAGCCAAATATCTCGGTGTGACCCTCGATGATCGCCTATCCTTCGCTGCACACATAAGGGCGGTTCGCGCGCGCGCCGCCTTTGTGGCAGGACGACTCCACTGCATGATCAACGCCCGGTCTAAACTTGCCCTAAAAAGCAAGGTTAGACTCTATACCGCGTGTATCCGTCCAGTCATGACGTATGCGAGCACCGTGTTCGCTCACGCTGCTCCCACACATCTCAACACCCTTCAGGTGATTCAAAACCGTTTCATGCGCAAAGCCACGGGCGCCCCGTGGTACATGCGCAATGAAAACCTCCACCTTGACTTAGGCCTCCCTACAATCAAACAATTTATAAAACGCGCCTCGCGCCGATATTTTGATACCGCAGAGCACCACGCGAATCCCTTGATAGTCAACACTATCACATACACCCCGTCCCTTATTTCCCGCATCCGTAGGCCTAGGCACGCCCTCAGCGAACCAGACGATGCCACCACTTTAGCTCAAATCGAGGCTGACGAAGCCCGAAAACAAATACAAATGCGCAACCGACAACCAAGATTTCGTCCTCGCCGGCGAGGACCGTCGCGACGTCCCTCTCAGTCTCGTCCCGTTTAAGCGGCCCGAGCTGCATATTAGCAATCCGACCGATCCCCAAATAATTATAATTGTTTGCATGCTAAATCCTCCCTCATTCCCCAGGCAACGTCCTGAGCCGAGGTCGAGCCCCACAGGGGGCACCCTCAGGCTACCGTTGCCCAAAATTATTTAGTTTTAGTTTTTAGTTTTAAGTAGCGGTTGAGAGCCCTCAGCGCTCACCGCAAAAGTCCGCGTAACGGTGGAAGAAGGTCCCCTGGACCCACCACCTTCCTGTTCCAGTCAAAAAAAAAAAAAAAAAAAAAAAAAAAAAAAAAAAAAAAAAAATGGCAGTGAAAAAAAGTATATCATTCGTCTGTCTGTATCTAGTGAGTCACTACTGTTAATTAAATTAATTTGCAATAATGTCTGGACGCGGCAAGGGTGGCAAGGTCAAGGGGAAGGCGAAGTCTCGTTCGAATCGTGCCGGTCTGCAGTTTCCTGTCGGTCGTATACATAGACTTCTGCGCAACGGCAATTACGCCGAGCGCGTCGGCGCCGGTGCACCGGTCTATTTGGCCGCCGTAATGGAATATCTCGCCGCTGAGGTCCTCGAGTTGGCCGGCAACGCGGCAAGGGACAACAAGAAGACAAGAATCATCCCGAGACATCTCCAATTGGCCATACGCAACGATGAGGAGTTGAACAAACTCCTCTCCGGCGTGACCATCGCTCAGGGTGGTGTGTTGCCCAACATTCAGGCGGTGCTACTGCCGAAGAAGACCGAGAAGAAGGCTTAGATAATAAATGTTATCAGAGCCTCTCGTCTCACACTCCTGGCTCGCCGTCGTCGCCTGGTCGGGGCGAGATCACAAAAGGCCCTTTTCAGGGCCGCAATATGATTGATAAATTATGTCTCTATATGACCTCGAATCGTCCGTCACTTTATTCAAGAAGAAAAAGAACGAACAAACAAACAAACAAATATACATACATTCATACATACATACATACACTTCATTCAAACAAAAGAGAAATTGTGTGGTATAATTTTTAAAAAAAAAAAAAAAACCTAGGCATATAATAATAGTATATTACATACATTATGTACGTTTTGTTTTGTATAATATAATAATTAGGCTAACGTGCGAGAGAGACGGATTTATTTAATGAGACAGCTAGATACCGAACGATGTTAGAGTAGCGTGTATGTTTTTTCTTTCTCTTTTACGCACACTTCTGATTGGCCGCACGATCGAATTCAGCTCGTTGTCTATCATAATAAGTTAAGGTGCGCATATTGAGTATGTATCGGCTTTTTTTCTCAAAACTCTACTAGGAGTGTCAACGTGTCCCGTCCAGTGAAAAGCGAAAAGTGTAGCACCGTGTAGCCGAGTAACTGTGACGTCACCTCCGTACGGATCAATTAAAATCCAACGCTAGTTCCGTCGCGTTCACGTTGTGTTAACGCAGCCGAACTGCGCCCGCGCACCGCGCGGAGGGGATCGCCCCCTCCCGGATAGCCACATTCCGTAAAAGGAATCCGCTTAGGGATCACGGAGGAGACCGTCCCAAAATGAGTAGCCCCTCTGGGGGCTCCTCCCACCGCACCATGGTGCCCCCCAAGCAGCAGCCCGGCGCAACATCGCGCTCAAAAACGGACCCACGCACGGGCCCGTCAACGAGCGCACACCCGGGAACATCGCAAGGGGAAACCATGGGCCCTCCTGAGCTGCCAAGGCCCACGCACCGCGACCAGCCGCGCCCGCATGAGCAGTCCGCCTCGGGGGTCCACAACCCTCGCAGCGCGTCGATCGCCGTGCCGGGCGCCGCCACCGCGCGTCCAACCGAGCCGCGCCTCCCGCCCCCCGTTCAGAAGACCGAGGAAAAACCCGCCAAATATAAGACGCCCTCCCCAAGTACAAGCGTGAGTAGAAACCTACTCATATCACCGGCCGCATCGGTCACTTTCGTGGCTGCTGCGCGTCAAACCACGCCGCCCTTCGGCACCCCCCGCACCGGCTCACCGTCACCGTCAGCCGGTCGCGGCACTTCCCCTGCCGGCCCCCGCGCCGCCGCGCCCACCGCGCCGCATGCTGCGCCCGCCGCTGCACCCACCGCGCCCACCGCTCCACGCACCGCGTCCACAGCGCCGCGCGCCGCACCGCGCGCTGCGCACCCCGCCGCGCCCGCCGTATCGCGAGCTGCACCCACCGCCGCGCCCCCCGCGCCGCGCACCGCCACCACCGCCGCGCAATCCGCGCCGCGCGCCGCGCCCGTTGCCGCGCATTCCGCGCCGCGCGCCGCACCCGCTGCCGCGCCATCCGCGTCGCGCGCTGCGCTCGCCGCCGCGCCTAGCGCGCCGCGCGCCGCGCCCGCCGCCGCGCCAAACACGCCGCGCCCCGTGACCCCTCAAACGCCAGCGCCGAAATCCCGCGCCTCGTCACGCGCCTCGTCCCGCGCATCCTCACACGCCTCTTCCCGCGCCTCGTCGCGAGGAAAAGCGGCGGACCATTTTGTGATGGATCTCACCACCACCCCGCAATCTTCCCGCCCAGCCTCTCCAATGGATCCGGTATCGCAATGGAAGATGAACCTTGCGATAGCCGTGAGCCTGAAGAGGAAGGGCAAAGTAGGGCCCAAAATGCTAGAGGCCATGCAGCAGGAACTGAGGAGGGAGGGAGAGGGGCTCCCAGAAGTTGCAGGATACCTGGAGGCCCTAAACAAGATCAGCCCCATGGAGCAGGACCCCCCCCCCACCCCCAGAAACCCCAAAAAACAAAGAAGCCCAGATGAGGCGGCAGAAGGAAACGACGCGGAGGCTAAGCGCCACTGCGCCCCGCTCAGACGTTCGGCGTCTATGGAAGAGACCCCTGCCCCTCAGCCACAGAGAGAGTCCAGGCGCAAAAGGCTGCCGATGGACTCCCAGCCAACTCTGACGACCCCGGCCCCGACATTCGCCGAGATGGTCAGGGAGGGCGCCCCCTCCCCCACGAACACCAGAGCCGGGCCACTCGCCCCACCGCCAGAAAGAGCGGCGACGCCCCCTGCAGCCCCCAGCGCGCAGGCCGACGGAAACGCCGCAGCTGCCGGTGAGAAGAAGGCCTTCAAACCAAAATACCCCCCATTGGTGGTGGAGAAGCTACCCAACTGGGCCACACACTTCAGGGCCCTTAAAGCCAAATTGGGCAGAGCGCCAAGCGCACGCCCTTTCGGCCAGGGAGTGAAGTTCACACCCACGGAGGACCATGAGTACCGAACAGTACAGAGATACCTCACGGAGTTGGAGAAACACGAGAAGGTCTCATGGTTCTCCTACTCACTCCCGGCAGAGCGCAGCCTAAAAGTGGCCATAAGGGGGCTACCAGTGGACACGAAGCCAGAAGACATAGAGGAGGAGCTCCGCGAACTCGGCTTTGAGCCAGAATACGCGCGCCCCATCCGGGCCCGCAGAGGAAGGCCCGGATGTATATTCATGGCAATCCTCAAAAGGACCCAGGACCTCACGCCGGCAATTTACAATGTAAATGAGCTACTTTGCATGCCCGGCGTGACCATAGAATCCTGGCGGGGCAAGAAGGGGCCCGCCCAGTGCCACAGATGCCAGCAGTTCAGGCACTCCAGCCACAACTGCCACCGCACCCAAGCGTGCGTCAGATGCGGCGAAGAGCACGCCGCCAGAGACTGCCCACGACCGCTGGAGGAGCCTGCCACATGCGCAAACTGCCAAGGGCCCCATCCAGCCAGCGACTATACCTGTCCCGTGTTCCGGAAAGAGGCCCGGAACAAAAAAGCGGGAACCGTCGCCATAACTGGGGGAGACCGGCGCACGGATGACTCCAGACCCGCCCCCACACGCACAGAAGCCCAGGGAGAAGACGACGGAGAAACCCTAATGGCGGCGGCAAATGACCCCGCCAGACGCGGAGCTACCTCCTCGAAAAGGGGACGCAGGAGAGGAAAAAGGAGGAGGAAATCCCGCCCGCCTCAAGAAGAGCCGGCGCAAAGGACGGAGCCCACTCAACCTCCCGCACCTGAAGCCACCAAGGCCCAGAGGGCCCCCAAGGCCCCCAGGGCCCCAAACACCCAACCGCCCTCAAACACTGCGGGAGGTCAACACCACGATGGTAACCGCGCCGGCATCGAAGCTGCGCTGAAAGTTCTCCAGAACGTGCTCAGCGCACTTCTAGCGGGCGAGGATACCGTCAAAGCGGTTCTCGAGGGCATGGCAGAATTAATAGCCATCAGAAATGCATAGCAAGCCCTCGAGAATCCTACACTGGAACGCCTGCGGCCTTAAAAAAAAGGTCGCCCTCCTCCGTCCCCTGCTGCAGGAACAGGACATTGACGTGGCGCTCATAAGCGAGACATTCCTGGGACCTGCAGACAAGATCAAATTCCCGGGATATCTCGCTTACCGCCAGGACGAAAGATCCGACACAGGCAGAAACTATCGAGGGCTGATAGTTCTAGTCAAAAGGAGAATCGTCCATCAACCGATACCCCCGAGAAGCCTGAGTTCCATGTACGCATTGGGTGTGGAACTCAACATCGCCGGCAATGACATAAGAATCTATGCCGCATATAAACCGCCACAAAATAAGATCGTGCTGGCTGATGTTCACCACCTGCTGGACTCGCCGCACCCGACGCTCATTGCCGGCGATCTAAACTGCAAGCACGCGGCATGGAACTCCATCGCTCCCAACGCAAATGGGAAACTACTCCTGGACGATTCGGAGTCCCGCGGCTACATGGTCAGCGGTCCGGACGTCCCGACCCACTATACAGATATCCAGTCGCACAGGGCGGACGTCCTAGACATTATCGTCTACAAGGGACTCCACTATCAGCCCCTCCAAGAAGTCCTCCTTGACGAGCTAGGCTCGGATCACCAGCCAGTGCTCGTCGTCCTGGCGGAGCCGGCGGTGAAAACATCTATACCAGCGCCACGTCACAGGATTAACTGGATCACCTTCACGGAAGCAATGGACAAGGACACCCCGTCTCGGCCTGTGACAACCGCCGCAGACGTCGACACGCTCGCAGAGGAGCTCACCGCCCGCATGCAGAATGCCCTTGAGCTGTCAAAGACACCAAACCCACAGGGGAGGCTACAAATGCTCCCCCAAAGAATCCGGGACATGATACTCGCCAAGCGGCGCATGCGTAAGCGGTGGCAAGAGACAAGATGTCCACTCCTCAAACGCAGACTCAACGCCCTGAAGGACAGGGTCAAGGCCGAGATCGACTCCTACAGCACAGAGAGCTGGGAGAGGGTGATGGAGGCAGCGGGGGAGGATTGGGCGGCGATGCACAAACTGTGCCGCCAGCTCTCCAATGCCCCGACCCCAACACGTCCATTGCTCCACAGCGACGGGACACCGCGATACCACGCAGCAGACCGCGCGGAAATCTTCGCGGAATACCTCGAACGCCAATTCCAGCCGAATCCGACTGCAAACGCAGAACACACCGCAGCAGTCGAAAAACACCTTGAGGCATACCTAGCAACGCCGGTAGCTCCGGAAGAAGACCCACTGGTTCTCTCCCCTGGCACGGTGCAGCATGGTATAAGGAAGACCAAGCCAAGAAAGGCCCCGGGCGCAGATGGCATAACGAACACGGCACTACGCCACCTTCCTCACAGAACGGTGGCCGCACTAACACGCCTATACAACGGCATCCTGCGCTCGGGAAAATTCCCAAAGATCTGGAAGACCGGCAGCGTTATCATGCTGCCCAAGCCGGGGAAAAACTCACTAAAACCAGATAGCTACCGGCCAATCACACTGCTCCCGACTATGTCCAAGGTGTTCGAGGCGCTCCTGCTGCGGCACTTGACGCCGTGCATAACGCCCCGCCCGGAGCAGTTCGGATTCCGCGCTGCACACAGCACCACCTTGCAGCTGTCGAGGATGCTCCACGCCATGACGGCAGCCTCCAACAAGAGAGAGCACACCGTCGCAGTATTCCTCGACATGGAAAAGGCGTTCGATAGAGTTTGGCATGCGGGTCTGCTGTACAAACTGTCGTCGTCCACGACTCCCCGTCGCATCGTGAAGGTGATCGCCTCCTTTCTAGAAGAAAGAAGATTCCGAGTGGTGGTGGAAGGCACCGCGTCCGCCGAGCGTCCCATCGCAGCGGGCGTACCGCAGGGCAGCTGCTTATCGCCAGGCCTGTACTCCCACTTCACCGACGACATCCCCCTGGAAGAGGGGTCCCACCTGGCTCTATACGCAGATGACGCGGCGTACTACGCGACATCCATGGGACGGAAACACGCCGCGTCCAAGCTCCAAAAGTGCCTCAACGTCTTGCCAGAATGGCTCTCCAGGTGGAGGCTGTCGGTCAACGTCGGGAAGACACAGGCCATTATGATCAGCAGCGCCATCAAATGCCCACCACCACTCCGGTTTACCGGACGTGACATCCCGTGGTCCCCAACGGTGAAATACCTGGGGATCACCCTCGACCGTAGATTGACGATGGCCACCCACGTGAGTGACATCGTCAACAGAACGAGAGCTGCCCGTGCACAACTGCGTCCAGTGCTGAACTCTCCGCGCATCCCTCTGCGGGTGAAGCTCGGGGTGTTCAAGACATACATCCGCAGCCGTCTCACCTACGCCGCCCCAGCTTGGTACGCTCTCACAAGCGAGAGCGGCAAGAGACGGCTGCGTGCGCAGCAGAACCTCACGCTGCGCACCATCACGAACGCCCCGAGAATGGTAAGAAACTCCACGATCCAGAGGGACATGCGGATCGAGAGCCTGGACGCTATCATCGCCCGCCTTGCGGAGGGCATGTTCGCGCGAGCCGATGCAGCCGACCTGGACCACATCCGGGATCTGGCGCCGCTGCACGCGCGACCGCCTGACCGCAAGGCCTACCCGCGGGACCTCGTTCCCGCTCCACCACCGGATGAGACCCTACCCAACTAGACAGCCGCCGCCCGCTTGGCGTAGACCGCTCCTGCTGGGCCTCCACTGGTATCGCCAGTGGTCTCACCCGGTAGGGCGGTCCGCACGGGCGGCGTGAAGAAACGACGAAGAAGCCAAGGAATTGTCCACCCCAACGCCCCGCTCGTTTTTACGAGCGGCGTCGAGACCCCGGCAAGAGGGCCCGGCCCTGACTCCGGCTCCCCGTGCCCCGTGAGGGGCAACGAGACGACCACGAAGGAAACTCTACTATCTATCACTCTGCACTCAAGTCTCGCTCATTGTAGTGCGTTCAAAGTGTTCTAGTGTTGTTATTATTCATTCATTCTCATTATGCCGCCAAAGACTAGCGGTAAGGCCGCCAAGAAATCTGGCAAAGCCCAAAAGAACATCTCCAAAACCGATAAGAAAAAGAAGAAGCACAAGAGGAAGGAGAGCTACGCCATCTACATCTACAAGGTGCTCAAGCAGGTGCATCCCGATACCGGTATATCCAGCAAGGCCATGTCTATAATGAATTCGTTCGTTAACGACATATTCGAACGTATCGCCGCGGAGGCATCTCGTCTCGCCCATTACAACAAACGTTCCACTATAACCTCTAGGGAGGTGCAGACGTCTGTGAGACTCCTGTTGCCCGGTGAGCTTGCCAAGCACGCCGTGAGCGAGGGGACCAAAGCCGTCACCAAATACACCAGCTCCAAGTGAGGAGGCTGAGAGATGGCATCGTCTACACAGTGCGTGCGTGCGTGTTTCATAGTATGCATTTATTATTAATGTTTATTATATTAACACAATATGCACAATACTCAAAAGGCCCTTTTCAGGGCCAAAAATCTATTCGTGTTACAATAATGTTTCTTTCATGACATACATAATATAAAAAAAAAATAATAATATAATACATACATATATACATACATACACATATCACATATCTAGTCGTTGTGTATAAAAAGAACGAACGATAGATATAGTTATAGATATACTTAGATAGATAGATAGATAGTTAGTTAGTTATTTAATATAATAAATAAATAAATACTTAATATAAATATTAAATAACATAGGCAATAATATCAGGATTAAAAAATAATAATAAAGACGGGTATGTACATAATACATACATATTGTGTGATCGTTGCGAGTTATTTCATTGTGCGAGGGAGATAGATATATAAAGGTCGTCTCCCTCGATATAACATTATAAATAGGCCGAATTCTACAGTAGGTCCGCCATACCGTACGTACACTGTTAAGTTGGTAGACGCGTCCGTTTATAAATTTCTTTGTTTCGTTCGTTCGTTTGTTTTGTTACTCCTCCAAAAATGGCTCGTACCAAGCAGACTGCGCGTAAATCCACCGGTGGCAAAGCGCCTCGTAAACAGCTGGCCACCAAGGCCGCGCGCAAGAGTGCACCGGCAACCGGTGGTGTCAAGAAACCCCATCGCTACAGACCGGGTACGGTTGCACTCCGTGAGATCCGTCGCTATCAGAAGAGTACAGAGTTGTTGATCCGCAAACTGCCCTTCCAGCGTCTAGTCCGTGAGATCGCTCAAGATTTCAAGACTGATCTACGTTTCCAGAGTTCAGCAGTCATGGCGCTCCAGGAGGCCAGCGAGGCTTATCTGGTCGGACTCTTTGAGGACACCAACCTGTGCGCGATTCACGCCAAGCGTGTCACCATCATGCCCAAGGATATACAGTTGGCGCGCAGAATCCGAGGCGAACGCGCTTAATTGTGTATGTGTAATCTCACCCTCGCAGGAAAGCATCGTGCGTTGCTACAAAAGGCCCTTTTCAGGGCCACATATATATCAAAAAAATTGAAAATAATGTTTCTCATGCACATAATATTAATGTAAAAATATACCTACATACCTACCTATCTATCTACCCCTGCCAATACAAATAAATAAATTTACTTCATATTGATTAAGAACTAAGTAGGTACCTACCTATATTGGATAAGTAGATTTATGTATTAGGTATGGTACGATATTTTATATATTTTTCCAATAATATTAATTAATTAACTAACTAACCAATCAATCAAGTATGTATCTATGTAGGTAGGTAGGTAGGTAGGTAGGTAGGTGGTAATTAATGTACTGAATTAGATAAAAGTTATTGAACACCCTCCCCCCCCCCCCCCCCGCCCCTGCCCAAAACCCATGTCCCTGACGTGGAATATATATCCATCTCACTTTTCACAAAGAAAACCAATGAAACCACATTATGGCTTTCTGGGTTTACTCCGTCTCGTTCGTACTCACACATGGTATCGTGTTTTGATAGCGCGCTACCCGTCACACGTTGAGTATAAATATAACCGTTATAAGTAGTGGTACAGGCCCGGTCCAATCAGTCAGACGCTCGTTTCGCTACACTTCAGTCAGTCAGTCAGTCAGTCGGTGCGTGCGTGAGAGAGAGATTTCGTGTTTTTGATTACATTTTATACAATCAATCTATAATAATGACCGGCCGCGGTAAGGGAGGAAAGGGTCTGGGAAAAGGTGGAGCCAAGCGTCATAGAAAAGTACTTCGCGACAACATCCAGGGAATCACCAAACCCGCGATCCGTCGTTTGGCTCGCAGAGGAGGCGTGAAGCGTATATCCGGTCTTATATACGAGGAGACTCGTGGTGTTCTTAAAGTGTTTCTCGAGAACGTGATCCGTGACGCTGTCACCTACACTGAGCACGCGAAGAGGAAGACCGTCACCGCCATGGACGTCGTCTACGCTCTGAAACGTCAGGGACGTACATTGTACGGTTTCGGTGGTTAAAAACATCCACTTCGTGACGTGTCGTGTCGTATAGTATAGAGTACAGTACAGTACCTATATTAATTTACGTACGCACGTACACGCACAAACAAAAGGCCCTTTTCAGGGCCGCATATAATTCCGTTTGTTTTGATGCAAACTGTTTCGGTATCGTACACTAAAATTGATGTCCGTCAAACTCACTATAATTAGGTACTCGTTTATAATACTTATGTGGGTACATATTATTGTTTAGTAAGATGTATGTATATATGCACCTACGTATGTAATTATTATCAATACGAAAACTTAATAATAGGTATACATATATATAGATAGATAGATAGATAGATAGATAGATAGATAGATAGATAGATAGATAGATAGATAGATAGATAGATAGATAGATAGATAGATAGATGGATGGATGGATGGATGGATGGATGGAGTAGTGGTAGTTATATTTACGATTCTTGCATTCAATTTTGCATTTAACCGACCGAATTAACAGGTAGGTAGGTAGGTAGGTAGGTAGTCTTAGGTCTGTCTGTCTGTCTCTGTCTCTGTCTAATAAACAAACAACATCACATAATTTTATGTGTAACTCTGAATGTATTTATATTGGTTTCGTATAAGGTTAATAATATAATATAATGTAGATAGGTAAGTAGGTAGGTAAGCAAGTATAATTGTATGTATCATGTAAGTTAGATAGTAATAATATTAGGTAAGTATTTATTATTATTATTTCAATAAATCAAATAAGTACTCAAATAAAAATCTAAGTGTAGTAATGTGAGGCTCGGATATAAACTTACAGTGTCGTCGTCGGTCGGTCGGCTGTCTGTTTAGTGGTAAAATGGTAGTCGTGTGTTTTACGACCGTCCGCGTTACACTCGTCAAAACGGCCTAGACAAGTCGAGACATGAGTGAAATCTTATTATGTTCCAAGCTTGGAATCTTCGCCGTTTGCTTATCGACCGATATGCGTCCAATCTTTACGTTTTATAGAGAAAAATCACTTTTGAACTGGACGCCAAGCACGTCGCATACAAGGCAGTGAAAATAAACATCTGTAGCGCAACCCTTATTATACTTGAGAACCGTTTGGAGTGAACATTACGTAAACACGTTCATGATGTGTCTATATAAATATATATAAATGTTATAATTATTATAGAAACTAGTTAAAAATATAATAATTTATATACATGTTAGTGAAAAGTTGGAAGTGTTCATACGAGAAAACGTCCCGCGACAGCGCGGCTCTCCTTACGGTAATGCCTCGATATGTATTGATAAAATGATTATTTTCACAGTGGCGACATCTAATCCTGTCTGTGTTTTCTATCTATTATAATAATAATAATAATAATAATAATAGACTACCACCAGCTTACTTACTTACTTACTATCTATCTACTATCTGCTGACTGAATTTTAGTGGTGATTGATTGTGTGTGAGTGAGTGTTTGTGTAAAAAGAAAAATAAATAACAATGGCAGACACAGCTGTAGCTACCGAGGCACCGGCGCCGGCCACACCGGCGAAGAAACCGAAGGCGTCCGCCGCCGGAGCGAAAAAACCCAAGGCGAAACCGACACACCCGAAGACTTCGGAAATGGTCAATAGCGCCATTAAGGAACTGAAAGAGCGTAGCGGATCGTCACTTCAGGCGATCAAGAAATATATAGCCGCCCAGTACAAGGTCGACGCGGAGAAGCTGGCGCCGTTCATCAGAAAGTATTTGAAGAGCGCCGTCGAATCCGGTACACTAATACAGACCAAAGGTAAAGGTGCATCAGGTTCTTTCAAACTGGAATCGAAATCATCTTCAGCGAAGAAGCCCGCCGGCGGCGCCGCCGGTAAGGCCGTCACCAAGACCGCCGCCTCATCCGGTGGTGGATCCGCGTCTAAAGGTGGTAAAAAAGTGGCCACCGCCGCGACCAAAGGCACAACCAAAAGGGGTGCATCGGCGGCATCCGCATCGCCATCGAAATCGTCATCAAAAGCAGCCTCGTCGGCCGCTTCGAAGGATAAAAAAGCCGCCGCCGCCAAGAAGAAACCCGCCGCAGCATCAGCAGCAGCAGCAAAGAAGGCGGCCGCCTCACCCGCCAAAGGTAAGAGCGGCGGTGGAGCCGCGCCAAAAGCTAAGAAAACCGCCAAGCCGCCGACAAAGAAGCCAAAAGCGCCCAAACCGAAGAAGGCCGCCGCCGCAACCAAATCGAAGCCTGCCGCCGCCAAAAAGGCAGCAGCTAAAAAGTAAAGTCGGGCGGGCGGGCGCCTCACCGTTGGTTGTTTGTTGGTGTCGTCGGCAACAACAGCAGCGAGCGAGAGAGCGAGCGGCACGTGTGCGTCGTTGCAAACAAGCAATCAAGCACGCACGCACGCACGCACGCACATACCTATATGTATACCAAAAAGCCCTTTTCAGGGCTAACAAATTATTCTAAATATCGTACGTGTTACGATACCATTGTTTCTTTTTCGATATATATTGGTAACTGAACGAACGAACGAACTAACTAACTAACTAACTAACTAAGTAAGTAAGTAAGTAAGTAATTAATTAACTAACGTAACTAAATTACTTACTTACTTACTTACATACCTACCTACCTACCTACCTACCTACCTACCTACCCACCTACCTACCTACCTACCTACCTACCTACCTATCTATCTATCTATCTATCTATTTACATAATATTATAAACTTCTAAAATCTCTTCCTATTCAGAAACGAACTGGATACTTTAGGTTAGAAGTGTATGGCGATCGCGAAGCGCAGCGAGCGATCGCCATACACTTCGTGGTTATTTTTTTTTTAACTGCACGAAAACCCTTCATATTCAACTATGACGAAACTATGCTCAGCACAACACACAAATTGGTGATGTTCCTTTTTATTAATGCAATTGCAATTGCACCAATATCACACACACAACAAACAAACAAACAAACATCAATGCACAATATCACAAACAACAACCAAGCAAAATTCCGCCTCCGCCCGACTCCCGAATAGATAATATTATATTAATTACATACATACATTATGTCTTATTTATTGTACACGAATAAGTAAAACATTATAATTACATATAATAAACAAAATATGTGTGTGTGTGTGTGTGTGTGTGTTTTCACGCGGCCCGGGCTCCGGCTTTACCGATAAAATTCTCTCTCTTTTTCTCATTATAAAATACACATCGTTCTATCACCCTCTCGTTCTCGTTCGCTCGTCGTGTACGTATACAATTCGACGACAGAACTTTGTCGATATGCATAAAACACCGTGGCAGTGAAAAAAAGTATATCATTCGTCTGTCTGTATCTAGTGAGTCACTACTGTTAATTAAATTAATTTGCAATAATGTCTGGACGCGGCAAGGGTGGCAAGGTCAAGGGGAAGGCGAAGTCTCGTTCGAATCGTGCCGGTCTGCAGTTTCCTGTCGGTCGTATACATAGACTTCTGCGCAACGGCAATTACGCCGAGCGCGTCGGCGCCGGTGCACCGGTCTATTTGGCCGCCGTAATGGAATATCTCGCCGCTGAGGTCCTCGAGTTGGCCGGCAACGCGGCAAGGGACAACAAGAAGACAAGAATCATCCCGAGACATCTCCAATTGGCCATACGCAACGATGAGGAGTTGAACAAACTCCTCTCCGGCGTGACCATCGCTCAGGGTGGTGTGTTGCCCAACATTCAGGCGGTGCTACTGCCGAAGAAGACCGAGAAGAAGGCTTAGATAATAAATGTTATCAGAGCCTCTCGTCTCACACTCCTGGCTCGCCGTCGTCGCCTGGTCGGGGCGAGATCACAAAAGGCCCTTTTCAGGGCCGCAATATGATTGATAAATTATGTCTCTATATGACCTCGAATCGTCCGTCACTTTATTCAAGAAGAAAAAGAACGAACAAACAAACAAACAAATATACATACATTCATACATACATACATACACTTCATTCAAACAAAAGAGAAATTGTGTGGTATAATTTTTAAAAAAAAAAAAAAAACCTAGGCATATAATAATAGTATATTACATACATTATGTACGTTTTGTTTTGTATAATATAATAATTAGGCTAACGTGCGAGAGAGACGGATTTATTTAATGAGACAGCTAGATACCGAACGATGTTAGAGTAGCGTGTATGTTTTTTCTTTCTCTTTTACGCACACTTCTGATTGGCCGCACGATCGAATTCAGCTCGTTGTCTATCATAATAAGTTAAGGTGCGCATATTGAGTATGTATCGGCTTTTTTTCTCAAAACTCTACTAGGAGTGTCAACGTGTCCCGTCCAGTGAAAAGCGAAAAGTGTAGCACCGTGTAGCCGAGTAACTGTGACGTCACCTCCGTACGGATCAATTAAAATCCAACGCTAGTTCCGTCGCGTTCACGTTGTGTTAACGCAGCCGAACTGCGCCCGCGCACCGCGCGGAGGGGATCGCCCCCTCCCGGATAGCCACATTCCGTAAAAGGAATCCGCTTAGGGATCACGGAGGAGACCGTCCCAAAATGAGTAGCCCCTCTGGGGGCTCCTCCCACCGCACCATGGTGCCCCCCAAGCAGCAGCCCGGCGCAACATCGCGCTCAAAAACGGACCCACGCACGGGCCCGTCAACGAGCGCACACCCGGGAACATCGCAAGGGGAAACCATGGGCCCTCCTGAGCTGCCAAGGCCCACGCACCGCGACCAGCCGCGCCCGCATGAGCAGTCCGCCTCGGGGGTCCACAACCCTCGCAGCGCGTCGATCGCCGTGCCGGGCGCCGCCACCGCGCGTCCAACCGAGCCGCGCCTCCCGCCCCCCGTTCAGAAGACCGAGGAAAAACCCGCCAAATATAAGACGCCCTCCCCAAGTACAAGCGTGAGTAGAAACCTACTCATATCACCGGCCGCATCGGTCACTTTCGTGGCTGCTGCGCGTCAAACCACGCCGCCCTTCGGCACCCCCCGCACCGGCTCACCGTCACCGTCAGCCGGTCGCGGCACTTCCCCTGCCGGCCCCCGCGCCGCCGCGCCCACCGCGCCGCATGCTGCGCCCGCCGCTGCACCCACCGCGCCCACCGCTCCACGCACCGCGTCCACAGCGCCGCGCGCCGCACCGCGCGCTGCGCACCCCGCCGCGCCCGCCGTATCGCGAGCTGCACCCACCGCCGCGCCCCCCGCGCCGCGCACCGCCACCACCGCCGCGCAATCCGCGCCGCGCGCCGCGCCCGTTGCCGCGCATTCCGCGCCGCGCGCCGCACCCGCTGCCGCGCCATCCGCGTCGCGCGCTGCGCTCGCCGCCGCGCCTAGCGCGCCGCGCGCCGCGCCCGCCGCCGCGCCAAACACGCCGCGCCCCGTGACCCCTCAAACGCCAGCGCCGAAATCCCGCGCCTCGTCACGCGCCTCGTCCCGCGCATCCTCACACGCCTCTTCCCGCGCCTCGTCGCGAGGAAAAGCGGCGGACCATTTTGTGATGGATCTCACCACCACCCCGCAATCTTCCCGCCCAGCCTCTCCAATGGATCCGGTATCGCAATGGAAGATGAACCTTGCGATAGCCGTGAGCCTGAAGAGGAAGGGCAAAGTAGGGCCCAAAATGCTAGAGGCCATGCAGCAGGAACTGAGGAGGGAGGGAGAGGGGCTCCCAGAAGTTGCAGGATACCTGGAGGCCCTAAACAAGATCAGCCCCATGGAGCAGGACCCCCCCCCCACCCCCAGAAACCCCAAAAAACAAAGAAGCCCAGATGAGGCGGCAGAAGGAAACGACGCGGAGGCTAAGCGCCACTGCGCCCCGCTCAGACGTTCGGCGTCTATGGAAGAGACCCCTGCCCCTCAGCCACAGAGAGAGTCCAGGCGCAAAAGGCTGCCGATGGACTCCCAGCCAACTCTGACGACCCCGGCCCCGACATTCGCCGAGATGGTCAGGGAGGGCGCCCCCTCCCCCACGAACACCAGAGCCGGGCCACTCGCCCCACCGCCAGAAAGAGCGGCGACGCCCCCTGCAGCCCCCAGCGCGCAGGCCGACGGAAACGCCGCAGCTGCCGGTGAGAAGAAGGCCTTCAAACCAAAATACCCCCCATTGGTGGTGGAGAAGCTACCCAACTGGGCCACACACTTCAGGGCCCTTAAAGCCAAATTGGGCAGAGCGCCAAGCGCACGCCCTTTCGGCCAGGGAGTGAAGTTCACACCCACGGAGGACCATGAGTACCGAACAGTACAGAGATACCTCACGGAGTTGGAGAAACACGAGAAGGTCTCATGGTTCTCCTACTCACTCCCGGCAGAGCGCAGCCTAAAAGTGGCCATAAGGGGGCTACCAGTGGACACGAAGCCAGAAGACATAGAGGAGGAGCTCCGCGAACTCGGCTTTGAGCCAGAATACGCGCGCCCCATCCGGGC